>JAWRVZ010000076.1:0-1200000 GCA_037043235.1 Rhodeus uyekii | reverse complement strand
ACTGACATATGCAACTGAAGAAATTGCTTTGACATAAGCATTTGAAGAGACAAAAAGCTTCACACCTTGAGCTTTGGAGAGAGGAATTTTTGAGTATGTGCGGGGTACATGAATGTCAGTGAGACTATACAAAGAATTTTGCCAGTCTATGCCAATTTATGCAGCCTATAGATGGTCACTGCAGGTGATGGGCTGTTCCCAAACACATGCACCCACATCCCATAGTGAAGAACCTCTCTATACTACAAAATTGCAGAACATTTCTACAATCCTTATGGATAAGGAAACTGCTTAATATAACCGGTTTAAGAAACTGTAATCGCTACTGTTTTTTTCATAAATCTCAAAACACCTAACAGACTGTTGTTCATCTCTGTCCCAGAAAGTAACACATGAAGTGTAACATCATTAAACGGAGCACTAGAGTCAAAAACCACATGTATCTGGTTGAGATTCTGAGGGTGGTATACTCCAAAGAAGGGCAGATACCAGTACACTTTGCCTCCTTGTGCTGGAGGAAAACACTCTACATGGCACCTAATGAACTCTCCATGAACTCCCTAAATTAAATTGAATTTCCTGACGTTTCTCAAGTGCAAGTCTCAGAGATTGACCCATGGCATATGAGCGGTTGTTAGGCAAACACTGTCATTCCATTCAAAACGAAAAGGAAGCTACCAAACTGTTGACCTTGACTGCCACTCAAAAACCATGAATGTTAAAAAAAATTAAAACTCTGACCATGCAAGTGACCTATTACTCTGATCATCAAGCATAGCATACATCCCTGCCTTTGCTGGGATCACTATCTGGGTATACATTAACCAAGTATATTTTTGAGCTGGGCTCCCCTTTTAAAGCCTTTTCCACATACCTCTATGCATTTAGGTGCAACTCTTCCTGTCCACCACAGGGCAATTAAGGTGAGATGGACCTTATCATTGCAAAATCTCTCCAGAACTCCCGGGAGCAGAGCAATTGAAGGAAATGTGATCAGACGTAGACACGTCCATGTCTGAAACATAGCATTCAGTCCAAGAGAAGCTGGATGTGTGACAGAGAACCAGAGTGGACACTGAGAAGTCTCTCAAGACACAAACAGATCCATTTCTGCCTGGCTGAATACTCTCCATATTTACTCTATCACATTGGGACCTCCATTCCCTGGGCCTCAGCACCTGCCTCAATGGGATGTCTGCCACCTGATTCTGGCACCCAGGAGTGTACGCTGCCCTGAGTGAAAGCAGCTTCCCCCAGGACTGCAGGAGGATTTGGTTTGCCAGTTTTCAGAGTGGATGCAAGCACAAACCCCGCTGATGATTTATGTTGGTGATAAGCGATGTGTAAGAAGAGAGTATGGTGGTCCCTGAGGTCTGGGGGGAAATTATTGAGAGAACAAGATCATCTCCAGGTGGTTGATGTGCCAGGACAGATGATGTCCCCTCCACAGACCAACCAGAGTCCAGAGTCAAGCAACCTTCTAGAATCACTCCCCAACCCATGAGGGAAGCATCCATCATTGTTGTTCTTGCAACGACAAGTAGCTCCCAGAACTAGACATTGGGAACTATGGATTATTCCACATTACCAAAAAAAATCAAACTCTGTTTAATTAAGCTTAACCAACATGTTTATGTGAGTGAGGATGACATGCCGAACTTGATGCTAACTGATGCAACTGATCTAAAATCAAACAGTTGTCAATATAGTTCAAGATGCGAATGCCTTGAAAACATAACGGAGCCAGTGCTGCATCCACGCATTTGGTGAGAGTGTATGGTGATAAAGCCAAGCGAAGATAAAGTGACCCTCAGGACTTTGCTGTGTTGTGGAAGGATGGATACATGGAAGTATGCGTCTTTGAGATATAACCTAATCTGACCTAATCTGTCTCAAAGTTTTTGAACTTGAGCTACGTTACTGACTCATTTAGAAGATGCAGATCCAAAATAGGACTAAAATCCCCTCCCTTCTTTGGAATGATAAAATACTAGATATAGATTATTCTCTGTACATGGGTGGTACAAGTTCTATGGTCCACTTCCCCATCAAAGTTTTTACCTCCTGTTCCATAACCTGTACCTGCTTAGGGCCTACCACTGTGGGTATAACCCCCATGAATCTGGTCGACGAGACCCGAACTGAACAGTGTGACCCTTTTTGACTGTGTGCAGGACCTAATGAGATACAGTCATGGCCAGATTTGTTGGCACCCCTGAAATTGTTCCAGAAAGATTTGCAAAATTGACATAATTTAACATCCCAAAATGTGCTGGACAAAATTATTGGCACCCTTTAAATTTGTTGATAAATAAGATTGTTTCAAGCAATTGTTTCAAACTCAGCTGGGGCAAGTAACAGGTGTAGGTACTATAAAAACCATGCCTGAAAACAGATGAAAAAGAGACAAGTTGACTAAGTCTTTGTATTTTGTGTCTGATGCTTATCACTAAGCATGAACAATAGAAAGAGGAGAAAACTATCTGAGTACCAAAATTGGGGAAAAATATCAACAATCTCAAGGTTACAAGTCCACCTCCAAAGATCTAGATGCTCCTTTTTTTCACAGTGCGCAACATTTCCAAGAAGTTTGCAACCCATGGCACTGTAGTTACTCTCCCTGGAGGTGGATAAAAGAGAAAAATTGATGAAAGGGGGCCATCCGGTCGATCGCGATTGACTGGTCGACCTTTATCACCAACCCGGAAGCTCCCGAAAATAGAAACGTTTCAGTTGCCAACTTAGTGACTCTGTCCCGCTCTCCGCTCCACAAGCCCTGAGAGGACGACCGCTCTGCCCCCGTCAACAGGATGACTGCTCCGCTCCGCACAGCGCTCCGCTTTTGGCTGCTCCCGCTCAGCAGTCTGCTTACTGGCCCGCTGAAACCTCTCGACAAATGTGTTGACAGCGTCAAAGAGGCTAGGAGGCGATAGTCGGGCTTTCACCAGAAAGCTCTTATTCTAACCAAAAATGCCTCTCTGTGGCCACCAAGGCTGCCATAGCATGACCGATGTTTTAGGCCATCTGCTTGGTGGCCTGACACAACTCTGCTACTCCATCAGGGCCCACATCCCCTCCTTCATCAAGGTTTCCTAACAGATCTGCCTGGTAGGCTTGCAGCAATCCCATTGTGTGTAGCCTACAAACAAACAACACAGAGATCATATGTATTCCCACAGATAATGTAGCATGGGCAGGGATGATCACACAATCTAAACTGCTTGCTCGCTATTTTTATATATATACTGTGTTGAAAAGGCAACACCAAATTTCACAAGACAAACAATTTCACAGAGTGTGCTTACTGAAGACACAGAAGCTAGCAGGGTTTTTTCTGTTTGGGTGTGCTGTTTTTTCTGTTTATTTCTTCCTGGTTTGTGATGTCTCCCGTCACTGATGTCCCATCATACCACTGGACTGATTTCACATGTGCTTCATGACACAATAATGCAGAGCGTTCCCACAGCATCAAACAACACAATACTATATTTGAATACATATTCAAATATGTAATTTGAAGTAATTTATTCTTGTGATGGCTTCATTGTCATGTGATCCTTCAGACACCATTCTAATATGCTGATCTGATACTCACAAAATATTTCTTACTATTATCAATTATCATGACGGACAACAGACGTAAGTGAACTGGTTATTTTATTAGAGAGCAGAGCACAAAGACAGTGACGAGTGAGCAGTAACACAAAGAGGTGACAGTGATAGTAGTGTAACTGAGGAACTGAGCACAGAGATGGTCTTGAGTAAAAGGAAGCTTGGAAGTTCATCTTGGAGCTTGGCGCGAGATATCTTCCGTGAGATAGTCAATACTGCAGTAGCGAGGAGAGTCTGAGTAGCATGTTCTGAGACTAGACACTGAGTGCAGGGTGAGGGCTGGTGATATAGTGAGGCGCTGATTGTGAACAGGTGCAGGTGCTCAGTACTCGGGAGACTGGGAACGAGTAGTTGGAGTGTGGGAGTCTGGTGCGAGGGGCGTGGCCGAGTCCATGACATCAATGTTCAAAATGGTTGCATTTTTTACTTTAAAAAAATCAGGATTCTTTGATGAATTGGTTCTAAAGTAAAGCATTTATTTGAAATAATAGTATTTACTGTTACTTTTGACCATCCATCCTTGTTGAGTAAAAGTTTAATTTTATTTCAATACATGGTCATACAATAAAATTTATTTATTTGAAATGGAACTCTTTTGTAAACATTATAAATGTATTTACTGACACTTTTGAGCAATGTTTTTTTTTATTATTTTTTTTTTTTTTTACCCTAAACTTTTGGACTGTAGTGTAGATTCAACAATTCAAGTCACCTTTCAAGTCACAATGCAGATTGTATCAATGCAGCTTTAGAGTGATAATAAGTAAATACATTTTGGCTATTGTTCAGCAGAAGTAAATTCAGTGTTGATTCAGTTATTCAGATATTTTCATCCATAAATAAGTTTTGCAAAAAATGATGTCCAGCTTTAGTTCTCAGTCAGATAAATATTGTTGAATATTTAGTGAAAATTGACCTAAAAATTATCCCAAAATACTAATCAGTCATTTCTAATTGTATTTTCATAATCACGATATTATAATTATTCTGCTTTATTCTGATATAGATGTTTATATATTCCATAGACAACTGTTCTTTATGTGTGTACAGACCTACAGTAAGTGGTAATCAGCATATTGTGAGTAAACAAAGACATGGACGTTTTTCCTGATATTTTCTTCTGCTTACTCATGGCATTTATTACACAGCAATTTAAGTCCTTCACAAGAGAAGACACGAGGGTGAACATTAAATTGTATTGTAAATTGTACAGTGTCGGCGTGTAAACTTTTTTTAATTCAGTTATTTTATAAATCTTGATTTGTTCCTGCGTAACATAGGATCAAATCCATACAAATTAGCATAAAAATCTAACATGTATTTAATAAATTAGTATTTATTAAAGATGTATTTATAAATTAGTCCCTGGTGAGGTGATCTTTTTGACAGTGTTAACAAGATCAGTCTATTCATATGTTGCCACATTACTGAAACAGCTTCATCAACACAGTGTGGCTGGTTCAGGCTTTTGTATGAACCACTGTGGTTGTTTGTAGGTGGGGCAGATGGAGTCACAGCCACCAACACCGTATCTGGACTGATGGCTCTCAAAGCTGATGCCACACCCTGGCCTGGGATTGGCAGAGGGGCGAGAACTACATATGGTGGCGTTTCTGGTAAGTGTAAGTGTGTAAGCGTGTGCGCGTGTGCGTGTGGTGTTGGCTAGCACTCTGGCTGCTGAGATGTCTGGGCTTGGTCTGTTCAGGTCCTGCCTGCACAGACAGATGGACTAGATCAGGTGTGAAAGTACTGGGCATGCTCTCTGCTCTCTAGAAATGGAGATTCAGTGTGGGAAGCTTATTGTTTAACAAAAAAAAAAACATTACTTTTATATAGTATTTTAGGCTTATTTATCTTTAAAACCAGGTAGATTTATTTAAAAAATGTGATTGCATATTAAAAACTAAAAATAATATTTCTAATAATAATACGATTATTGTTATGTATTTATTAGTTTTTATTTATTTATTAGTATTATCATCTATTATCAGTATTAGTATTATTGTCACAATGTGTACATTTATATTTGTATTTATGAAATCAATATTTCAAGTATCGTACCTTGTTGGATTGTAGGAATCATCACTTAACTTGACAGACTTGACTCGACTAGACTTGAGACATGAAATGAACATTACAATCTGCACACAAGACATGTCACAGACAGGAGAGTGTAAGACTCGAACACACTCAAAACTGATGAAGACAAAACACATGAAGACACGACAATATGGCAGTGTCACAAAACCACGAGAAAACTAGACCAAAGTGACAGAACCCTGACACTACCCCCCTCTAAAGGGACACTACCTGGAGGAATGAGGGCCACCAGGAACAAGACAAGACATACACAGATAGCACAAGACAAATACACAACAACAGCACAAGACAGGCAAAACAGACCCCCTGCCTGGGGTCTGAGAGAGTTTTTCCTACTATTCACTCTCCAAGCTTTTTTGCGACTAAGCCTCCTCGCCATGGCGTAGTAGGCCTCTTCTCAATACGAGAGTCTTCTTTACGGAGGCCTCCGCTCGGCGACCCTATTGAGTGGTATGCAAGGGAATAGGTTCTTGCCTCCTCTCGTCGTCCCATGTGTAAAGGTGTCGTTAGGCCTCTCCAAGTTCAGGCCTCTGCCCTGAGAGCCCCCGCTGTTGAGTGAAGTGGTGCTGCACCTCAGTTCTTGCTGAACCCAAGTGACTTGGGTTGGCGCAAGGGCAGTGGAGTCCGCTTGTTAGAAAATGGTTCCTCCGAACCTTGCTGTGCCGCAAGCGTTGAGTGCTGTTCTCTTCTATGGTCTAGAGCAGGGGTATTGAATTAAAATTCTAAGAGGTCCAGTTAGAAAAAAAATCAGCAACCAAAGGTCCGCAACATCACAATGACTAACTTGTGTTATCATTCAGTGCCACAGCCTAGAAGTTGTATGAAAATATGTAAGTAGCCTAGTCAAGAGACGACTGTCAAATAAAATGAAAGTACAAATTGAATAATATTTTAACAATATTTATTGTCATTTTATATACTGAGCTGTAGGGAAATAATAATCAGTAAATGGT
Source organism: Rhodeus uyekii (assembly GCA_037043235.1). NCBI lineage: Eukaryota > Metazoa > Chordata > Actinopteri > Cypriniformes > Acheilognathidae > Rhodeus > Rhodeus uyekii. The sequence goes on along the minus strand of JAWRVZ010000076.1, from coordinate 1,193,335 downwards.
TTTTTATGTTTGCCCAAAATCCAAGCAACTTTAAGGGAACATTCGTTAGCACGTTGTTGGGCAGTGAATGAATGTGTTAGGATTCTGCTGGATCGATCATATTGGGCTTTTAGATCGTTTATTTTCTGTGCCCTCAGTGCGGATTTAAGTGGGTATGTTTGATCAAAGGATTTGTGCTTTGTCTCATAGTGGCGTTTCACATTGTCGCTTTTAATAATCGCGACAGTCTCTGAACATATGAGACATACCGGTTTTGAACTGCCCGTGGGAAGAATGAACATGTAAGAATCCGTCCATTCTTGATTAAAAGCTCTGTTTTCGCTGTCCACTTTTCTCTTTTTAGAGCACGCCATGTGAAACGTTGTCTCTCATTCGTCTCGTCTCGTCGTCTCTCCCTGTGTGTGTGTGTGTGTGTGTGTGTGTGTGTCTCTCTCGCTGTCTGACTCGAGTAGTATCACATGACATGATTTACAACGCATGCTATTGGTCTGTGAGTTTCCTGGGCCCCGCTAAACCAGTACCATAGATGCTAGAAAAGCTGCGCGGGTTAAAATAGAAACGCTCCGACAAAAGTCAATAATTTATGGGTTATTGGTCCGGGTCCGGACAGAACGGCGGCTGGGTCCGGATCCGGACCGCGGTCCGCCTATTAGTGACCTCTGGTCTAGAGGGATAGCTGCTAAGTGCTGGCCGTGAGCCCAGCCATTCCTAGAGCTCAGTAGCGCCTACCGATGTAGGCCTAGCAGTTACTGCTCTAGGTCTCCGCTTCGCGGGCTCAGTCCTGAGTGGAGTGTCTCCTGTAGCTAGCCCCCTGTGCCTTGAGGCCTCTGTTCTCTAGTAGCCCCGGCCTGGGTCACTGCAGGTCATGGGACAGTTCCCCTGGGGGGTTTTGTCTGCTGGCTTTCTCCTATTAGGTCCAGTAATGCCCTTCAGCATGGCGGCCTTGGTATTCATTCCCCAAAGCGACCCCTAGGGGACGCAGCATAGAGTTCCCTTTCGAAAGGGGACGTCTCAGGTCACTATTGTAGCCATAGTTCCCTGAGAACAGGGAACGAGACCTTGTGTCCCTTTGCCATGCTTCGGGCCTTCCTGCAAGCGTCTTCTTCAAATTTGAAAGATGATGCCATACTGTTCAGGTGCCACTTTTATACCTGCAGTCGCACCTGTGGTGACGTCATAGACGGCTGTCAGCCAATGTCAAGTTCATTGTCGTGATTGTATTATTGCTTCAAACATTTGTCATACTGGACATATCCCCCAAAGTGACCCCTAGGGAGCACAGCTTCTAGGTTACAATAGTACAATACTATGGTTACAATAGTAACCTGAGACGTTTCTGTTATTTATATCAGGTTATTTTGTTTAAGCAATACCGAGGACGGTAGAACATTTGTGACAAACAGTTACACGAGTTTTACGGGGAATAAAATGCAAGCTGACACATGTCAATTGCCTCCTTTTTGTCTGTCTGGTCCCTGCAATAACTCCAGCAAGGTAAGCTATCCCTATTTCCTCCAGACATAACACATTACAAGTGGCGCCTGAAAATTGTATCTCTGTATATAACTTCAACGAAATCAAAAGGAAGTTGATGGAGTCTATGTTTGGAGTCTGGTGATATCAAACTAATGTCACTGTTTTCAAAAACAATAAAGAATTTATCTTTTATATATGCCAAATTTCTTAGTATATTGTTAATTTTTTAAAGTATCCAACTGTTTATTTCATTTGTTGCTTTATTACTCACATACAGGGCATTGATGCAAGTTGGAATTGTTTGTTGAATGACATTGCTCTGACTCATTGTTTTGAATTTTACATTGGTTTGACACAAACTGATTTTGATACAATGTCTAGACGTGTTGATGACATGTTGACTAATGACCAATTTACAAGCTTTGAGTATCCAACCAGTTGGAGATTGTCGGGGTTAGCAGATCACTTGGAGACGCAGGTTGAGTCATTGAAAGAGGAAGTGTTAATGCTGCGGAGGTGCCTGAGTGAGTCTCTTTATTATAGAGAGATATTATTGATCATCCTGATAGTTCAACCTGATGAATGGATTCTTTTCGTGGGTGCCTTTAGAATCCCTTTGGGTCTCAGCAATGCTAAAATTTTGCTTGAGTTGCCACGTTTCTTAGCCAAAAACCCCAGGAAGTGGTTTACAGTACTGAGTTCACCTGTCACATCTTGGACACAGTTCTGCACCTGGTTCAAGACCCTGTGTTTCTTCGATTGGATAACCAAGGGTGTGTCTGGAGAGGTATTCTTGACCACATTCAAGCTCATGGAGAACCATTTCCAGTGTTCGTAGCACACTTGTTGTCTGAATTAAAGAAACTAAAGTCTACACCACCAGAAAAGGCGCAGATTAATCTTATCTGCAAGCATGCACTTGAGCACTGTAGAATAGCACTATATCACATGCAAATTAATCAGTCATAGATCTCTTGATGCGTGCACACAAACTGCATTCTGCTCTTAGCCCTAATAGCTGCAATGAAAAGCAAGAAAATTGCATGAAACTTACTATTTCAAATGTTCGGTACCGGGTTTCACATCTAGAAATTGCCCAAACTGCAACCCTGCAGCAGGATATTTCACAGAGAAAATCCTCCCTCAAGAAGATAACTGTACCTCACATTTTTCTTATGTCCTTGCCTGAGCTGGTTGTCCATGGTCATGTGGAGGACCGTACTTCTTCATTTTGAAATACACAATTTATTGTTAAGGTCAATCTCTGTATAAGGGAAACAGGTCAATTTAGCTCAAAGGGAATTATTAATTAATTTATAGGGAATTTTGAAGGAATTTATTTTATGGCTTAATAAAGGTGTCGTTCTGTGTTCAGTTGAACGGGCCATTACTATCATGGATGTTAATATGACAACTATAGTAAAAACACTATCAGCAAAGCAACAAGATCAGCAGTTTAAGTCATTCAATTTGTAGACAAGGATGACATGGGGTGAGATGTGGTTGTAGCTTACCTGAGCAGAATGTTGTAAAAAGTAGAAAGAGTTACTCAACACCTGAGAAAGAGTGTTTGGGAGTGATTTGGGCTCTGAAACATTTCAAGCCTTACACTGAGGGCCTTCATGTAACCATTTATATTGAGCACAACAGCCTGAGGTTGACCCCTCTAGACAACTAGTGAGATGGATCTTGCAGCTACAGGATCTTGACTTTTGACAGGTGTTCAGAATGAAGTTCCAGACGGTCTATCACACAGCCTACTGCCGCATTGTGAGGGCCCTATTGACGTTCTTCTACCTCATGCAGTCATAGCTGGGTTGGACCTGTGCACTCTCTCCTTGGTTAGAATTACAGATGTAGTGCAGTTGAGGCAGTTACAAAATGGTGACTTGGTGGTTGGCAGTCTTCTTCGAAACCTTGAGGGGGCAGTACAGATGAAGAGCATGTCATTCGTGATGGTCTTCTTTATTTCAGAGATTCTAAAATAACCTGCAGTCCCAACACAATGAAGCAGTTAAGGCATATGTCCCAACAGTAATTCGAAACACTTTACTCATCTACATACTATCACCTACATACCTAATAGTACCATCCAACAGCTGGCCACCCGGGTATGACAAAAACTAGGCTAGGCTGAATCAAAGGTTCTTTTGACCCAAAATGGTGACAGATATGTTAAATTGTGTCTTGTGTGCTAATTGATGAAGCCAAGCCAAAGAAAACTAGCAGGCCTGATGGAAAAATAAAACCCTGGGAATACACAGGAGTGAATTTTGTGCTGCCCTTGCTACTGAACACCAGCTAACAACGGTGAACCACCCACAAACTAACACCACTGAGAGGGTAAAGAGCACAGTTAAAACTGACGTATCCGCATATGTGGAGGACTCAGATGCAAAGGTCAGTTTTCCTAAAATCTGATTCATTACTCCGAAAACAATTAGCTCAAAAAGCACAAAAGGACACAGACCGTACTCATCCATCTACATCCAATATTGCACCTGTAAAACCAAAAATAAAAAAATAAATAAAATCAAGACAAAAAACAAAAACAAAACAAGACCAAAAGTATGCAAGAAAGTATACATAAAAAATCCTGTAAGAAGATACAAGCAAAGGAGCTATTTTAATTGGAATTTTGGTAGCAGTATAAAGATAGCATCTGCTTTCATGGCTTTGAATTTGACTGCTTTAAAAGTAGAGGATATACCAGCTTTAAGATCGTATGCACTCTTTCTTTGTGTCTGTTTTAATACTATATACTTTAACACTTGTATTTAATGGCGTACAAAGCCCGACGAGAAGACGAGAAGAGGACAGTATTATTTAACAGCAACTGCAAAGCCCAGTATCAAATCTGCTAGCAGAGGCAGCAGTTCCCTTTCAAGGGAACTCGAGCTGCGTCAAAACGCTATGGGAACGCCCCCGTGTGATTCCGTCATGAAGCACCTATGTAATCAAACCAATCGTGTGAAAGAACGTCAGAGGCAGGTGATGTCATGAAACAGGAATCTATAAATGCATGCCATGTCAAACGGTTGGCAGCTGCTGTGTCTTCCGTAGCGCCTTGTATGATCATTTGTCTTATTTATTGTTGTGTGAAGAAAAAAAAGCAGAACATTTCAGGCCTTGCGTTTACCCCTGCTCTCAAAATATATTTTACAGGTGGGCAGACACACCTGTGTGTTTTCTGTTTGGGATCGGAGCATGCAAGGTAAGTGCTTGAGGGTGGTGGGTAAAAGGTCCTCAATACCACAATAGAATGGTTTGATTACACGGGTACTACATGACGCAATCATGCAAGGGCGTTCTCATAGCGCTATGACACAGCATCTTGTTCCCTATTCAGGGAATAGGTAACCAAGACGTTTTGCTACCATAGTTACAACAGTAACAGAAAATATGAATGACAAGCTGAAATTAAGTTATACTGCCTCAAATGCAGTGGAAAAGCCTTTCTTTTTTGTGGCAGATTACAAAATGGAAGTTTCTTATACTTTCAAACATAAACCTAACAAAGAAAAGGTGGAATTTATTAATTTATACGATTAATAATAATAATAATAATAAACAATTTAAGAATTTAGACGATTGCACTTTGGATGTTTTGGACGTGGGCATCGCCCAACCGTTCTACATATAGAGACTAAAGAGATTCAAAGAAAAGACCAAACTCCTAAAGTCTTTTCAAAAAATCAATTATCAAGTGTTTTCTTGAAGAATGGGAAGTATATTGAGGCTGGTTCAAAAGATTATGCTCTGTCTATACTTTCTGTTCATGTGAAATTGACTAAGGGAATCAAAGTTGTGCAGATGTATGTGTTCCTTGTAGTTCAAGAGAAGAATTGATGGCCCAATTAAATGCTGCAGGAAGAAAAATTAAAATGCTTCTGAAAACTATGGGTCAGGAAAAGCTTGTGACCAGTTACAGAGTCTAGATTGGAAGTGGCTGCTCTAAAGGGAACATCATAAATATCTATAATTACCTGATGTATGTACCAAAGGGATGTTGATTTGACGCCTATAAATGCAAATATTGCGCTGCTTAAAGGTGTCAATGTTCCAAAAGCTCCGGAAACTTGTAGAATAGTCAACAGTGACAGTAACAGACCATATGCTGTGAAAACTCTCCTTTGATTGGTCATTAATGGTCCACTTAATCGTGGTATGAATGATGATGAGGATAATGCCCCTGAAATGGAAGTGAATAGAGTGTCAATTGAAATTTGGAGAAGCTGTTGATCAAAAACTACAATTAAGATTTCACTAAACAGCAGTATGATGAAAAGACAAATATGAGTAGAAAATCTGCAATTCATGTACGTGAATTCAAAGATTGCTGAAGTCAAAGACTGACATTACTATTTAAATTTGCCTTTCTTTTTTGAGTTTGAGTTTGGCACAGCAACAAGTACTGCACTTGTTAAAAAGGTTCAAAAGAGACGTGTCGTTTTTTTGCTGAGTACAAGGAGTTTATGAATGATTTGATCGCAAAGGGGTATGGAGAGATCATACCAAGTGACCAGCTGGAGCTAGAAAATGGATAGCTGTGGTATATATCAGACCATGGAGTTAAACACCCAAGCAAAAAGATGATGTGTGTGGTATTCAACTGTGCATCAACATTTGGATTTTTCAACATTTGAAAAATAATTTGGTAGGAGTTGTTCTTAGATTTCAAGCACAGAATGGTTGTCCATATATTTGGTGCCGGATCATCACAGAGCTGTGCAACCTTTGCCTTGCTAAAGACAGCTGATGATATTTATGTCAAAAGATGTAATTAAAACCATCCGACAGAAGTTTTTATGCTAATGATTGTTTAAAAGCTATAAATACAGTGGATCAAGCTTTATCTCTGTATGATCAGCTAACAGTGTGTAGCAAGGGAGGTTTTTTTACTTTACAATGACCATTCTGCTCTCAGTACTTTGATGCTTTGTGTTGAAGATTTGATCATGGCAGAAAAAAACCATTGTATCTTTTGTGCAAAGAGAACATTTCAGTGAGGAAAATTCTGCTTTAAAGGGAGACATTCAAAAAATATATATAGTCATTTGTACAAACTTTACCCAGAAATTGTTGAAGGAGTGTTGAGAGTGGGTAAAAGGCAAAGCAAGTCAGCTTTGCCAGAAGAGGTGAAACATCCTGTCATTTTAGCAAAATTTCAAAGTTAGGTTTCAAAGTTTCAAAACTCTTCAACTCTTCGTTGGCAGTACTCGATTCCTCCTGTTAACTCAACTTCTAGGAAAATAATCAAAGAATGTGTGATTGGTCCTTCAACCCACCACATGGTGCCCATCATGGCGGTTTAAGTTTAGTCCAGCAAGTCAAGAAAGTGCTTCCTCAGTAGTAAAACAGCAGATGCCGGCAGCAATATCACCCTGTAGCCTAAAACTGGTTTAGAGTCCTTGGAATGACTTGGTTGCTGCTAGAAGTGGTATTAGGAGGCCAGCAGGGGGTGCTCACTCCTGACTCTCTGTGGTCATTAAAAATCCCAGGATGTCCTTCGCAAGAGTAGGGGTGTAACCCCGGCATCCTGGCCAAATTTGTCCGTCATGGCTTCCTAACCATCCCTTTTCTCTGATTGGCTTCATCTCTCTGTCTCTTCTCCACCAATAAGCTGGTGTGTGGTGAGCGTTCTGGGTCAATATGGCTGCCGTCGCATCATCCAGGTGGATGCTGCACTCTAGAGGTGGTTGAGGAGATTCCCCCTTCCATGTAAGCGCTTTGAGTGTCTATGATAAAGCACTATATAAATGTAATGAATTATTATTATTATTACTATGTTCTATGCACTGTGTTACTATATTAGAATTTATTAACTTTAGTTAATTATTGTTCACCTGTTAGGTGGTTCAAATGTGTATGTTTTGTATGGACAGGGGGAGTTACTGAGCCATTTCATTATTTTTGCTTGGATTTTCGTTTGTTGGAATTATTAACTGAATTTAGAAGACATTTCTGAAATGAAAAATCCCTCTTCGGGGGTAGAAGAACAAGCGGGAAGCGGGCTCTGCTTCTGCTACACTGTATATGAGGAGCTCATAGCTCATAGGTTGGGCTGCTCCTTCCCAGTAGCCTCAGGGACTTGAGAGCGACAAAGAAGGAACTTCTGGAATGCTGCTTCCTGTCATTTAGCCTCCTGAAACCTCTCCGTGACTGAAGTGACAGCATCACTAAAGAGTCCAGGAGGGGAAAGGGCATCCAGAAGAAAGCTTTTATCTTTGTTTTTTATGCCCTACAAATTTAAGTAGCAGGGTTTCTCTGTGGCCACCGACTTGGCGTCTCCTTTTTTGGCTTGAAGATAGAAATCTGTAGCTCGACGCAGCTCTATTTTCATGTCAGAGCTAACTTCTTCATTTAAGTCCCTGAGATGTAGCTCTCAATGACTTTGTGGTTAAGGTGGGAATTTAAGGAATGACACAGACTCAGTGGAGAAATAGGTCACAAGAGTCTCTTCATCCTTGGACATCGCTCCATAGGCGTAGTGTTTCAGGCCTAGAATCTTAGAATAGCTTGATGTTTGGGGGCTGAACACAAGAGATGACCAGTCTCTTCCACAACCTCAACACCTCAGTAAGGAGGTTGCCACCTGGAAGGCAGACATTTTTCATCCAATATCCTTTTTTTGCTTTTCTCTGGTGGCCAGTCTATGGTAATTCTGGCCACACCATGGTTTGTGACCTCTACCAGCTCTTCATACACAGTCCTCTGCATCTCCTGTCTCAATACTGACAACATCCAGTTCCAGTACTAGTCCCTCACCCTAGGCAGAAGAAACAAACTGCTTCCAAAACCGGGGATAAGGCACTTGACCTGGCAGGTGAGGTCAGAGAAAGGACTAGACATGTCTCTATCCCTTCTGCCAGATCCATTTGAGAATTCCATGATCTGAGTTGCTGTGCCTCCGCAGCGGCAGGACCCAAACCACCGGGAACACAAGATGAAGTATTCTTAATGGCAATTGCTCACAATTCTCGCAACCAGCCTCGTTGAGGTCTGATTAGGCATGCTCAGCTCTTGGACAAACAACACATAGCTTGTGTGAATCCCCACATGTGATAAAACGAGGGCAGGGAAAAGCACACTGGTTAAATTGCTTGTTCACCATATTACAGTTGTAGTTTTTTTGTCACAGTACAAGGTCTAAACTCCTGACTAACAGATTGTTCTGACAAATGATAACACATATCGTGCTAGCATCCTGTTTTTTCCGAGTGTGCTTTATATTTTCCTGATCGTGACGTCAACCACCAATTACGCTCTGTCTGGACATTGGACTGATTTCATACTTGTGTAGCGAGTCTAAGCCTAAGGGAAATGGTGCGGATCTATGTGAGCGTGAATCGTTTTATGATCAAACACACATAAATCTGCACAAAGGGGAATTTGGATATTAACAGTTAATTATAACGGATTATAACAATTATTAATATCTATGGCTTGATTCGACTTGTAGAATTTTCTTTAATTCTAGAAAAGAGTTCAAAGGACGGATAATTTGTCCAGCAAATATTGACCTTATAAACTCTGGAAAGGTTTCTTTTGGCCACAAAGAATGATCTTTCCGTTAATTTGTAACAAGTCAAAGTCAAAGTCAAAGTCAGCTTTATTGTCAATTCTGCAATATATACAGCACATACATAAAGAAAATTGAAATTCTGTAACTCTCAGACCCAAGGTGCAACCAGGTTACATTAACAGTAACAACAGCAACAAAATATATATATATATATATATATCAACAACACCAAAAAAAAATATATATATATAAAAATAAATAAATAATAATAGATAAAATAAAATAGATTAAGGAAATAAAGAGAAAGTCGCGATGGTAAAGACAGTGCAAACAATAGTGGGGGGGGGGGGGGGTCAGGTGCATGGGGCAAAAGAGAGGAAAAGGGGCAGAGACGGGAGGGAGTTCAATGCCCTGACAGCTTGGGGAATGAAGCTGTTCTTCAGTCGGCTGGTCCTTGCCTGGACACTGCGTAGTCTCCTCCCTGATGGCAGCAGACTGAAGAGGCTCTGGGATGGGTGGGAGGGGTCTCTCGCAATGATGAGGGCTTTGCGGGAGAGGCGGGAGTTATAAATATCCTGGAGGGGTGGGAGAGAGACACCAACGATCTTCTCAGCTGCTCTCACTATGCGCTGAAGTGCTTTTCGGCAGGATGCGTTGCATGCGCCATACCACACAGTGATGCAGCTGGTCAGAATGCTCTCGATGGTGCCTCTGTAGAAGGTGTGCATGATGGGGGCTGGGACTCCGGCTCTTCTCAGCCTGCGGAGAAAGTAGAGTCGCTGCTGTGCTTTCTTGGTCAGTGCTGTGGTGTTGATGGTCCAGGAGAGGTCAGGGACCATCAACAAGGATCAGTTCACCATTAAAGTGACTTATGGATGAGCAATTCAGAGGCAATCACGTGTGAATATATATATTTTAATAATCAACAAACAATAGACAAACAAACACAGATTAATTGAAAAAGGGAAGAAGAGAGAATAAGAGGGAGAGTAGGAGAGGGAGAGACAAAGAAAGGCAGTATTACAGACAAGAACCTACTGAGAACAAACAAGAAATCAGACCAACTTATAAGTATAACTCAAAACTCTCTAACGAGGGTACTTGCAAATGTTTCTTTCTGTGGCTGGTTGGAATTTGTGCGTGTGAATTGCGTGTTCTGGTCCGTGGTTTGAGTCTTGCTGGGCGGGTCCGTTGGAGTCCGCGATAAGTTCAAATTTGGTTCTTTGTCTGTAATGTCCTTTGTGGAAAATGGCGCTGGAGGATCCAAGAATCCGCGCCGAGGAAGAGAATAAGATGCAGGAACAGGAAAGAGAGTTGAAAGAGGAGAGTGATCCTTAGCCTGCGGGCGTTTATAAAGGAATAAACAAAGCACACCTCTTTTGTTGGGACAGCCAATCAGAGTGAAGGAACTGAGAAGCGGGAATCTTTGCTTTGTTCTTGGGTCTCATCTGATTAACATGTTTATGGCCCTCTTAAGAAATGCAGACTTTTGGTTTTTGGCATAAAAGAAAGAGTTTGATGCATCATAGTACCACAAAACACATATAGAAAGTCTACAAATTGAGAGACAAACATTTCAAGACAAATCAAGGCTACATTAACTCTTAAAATGAAGGCCAGGTAAAGATTGACTTGGTTAGACAAGTAATTACTGATTATAAGCTCCTAAACTATCAAACATCTAAAATGGTTATAACAAAAAAACATGCATACATATAGGTCAAACACAACACATCTAAAAATGGAAAATAACTAAGTTAAAAGTCACATGGCAGATTCTTTGTGTGTTCTTTAGGTATGTGTCTATGTGTGCCCCCGGATGGGGGCTTTATGACTCTGTGGAATGCAGAGGGAGAGAGGGTGCAGGAGGATGCTTTGTGTTTTAGGGGTGTTAAACTGTCTTGTTCACAGACTCCATGGAGCCGATCCTGTCGAATCACTTTTTCAATCAAAGAATGAATCTGATCGATCATTCATGAGCACCGTCCATATCCTACACGTGCTTCAGGATGTAATCATGCAGAGGCACTCCCTCGACAACTTGATGCAGCTTGAGCTCCCCTGAAAGGGAACCTTTGCGTTTAATAAAAATTAATTTTTGAAATAAAGACGGTGTTCTAAAGAGCAGAACTCTGAATACTACCGTAATGTCTCGAGTTTTGTGGGTGTAGCGTCTTATGTGTGGATTATGATGTCCGATCCCGAGACTGGTCTTGTTCAGTTTCGGTTTTGTGTCGGGGTTCGGACATTCATGGGCCGTGTGTTCGTCCTTGTCATGAGCGCACGAGGCAAGTGTTTGCTCGTCCTCCTGTGCTCTACGTCATGTGAGTGGGCATGGTTTCGAGCTCTGCTCAAACCGCGTTCTCTCATGTCTGCGTGTAATGTTTAGCAGTAATGTTTAGGCGGTTAGTAGCAGGGGGGTGGATTCTACAGGAAGTGGCGAAGTCACACAGTCCATGAGTGACAGATCATTAATGGCGGGTAATTACGGTTACTTGTGGTAATTACAGAATATCTTTCAGGAAATCCAAACGTTCTATCCAAATCATCCATTGACCTGAAAATATGGCTAATTTCAAACAACTTTTCTTGGCCACTAACTCAATTGTTACTCGATAAAAGTGCGGTATTATTAGTTTTACATATCCAAGTGTTCGTGTGGAGTGTGGAAGCTGAAGTATAGTGCAGCATGGCATGGAGGTGCCAATGTGATCACTTTTTTCCTGACAGCAGAGGAAATTACTTTTTGGAAATTACAAAATTACTTTTTGGTCACAAAAATCACAAAAACAAATGTGTGTACACGACAGTCAATATTATACAAACAATGTATTTATTTAAAAATTGCTTTTAAGCTTTTATTAGTATTTAGAAATAACATAAAAGGTCAGTATCTGTGCACTTATTACCACTAATAAAGACGATCTCTGTGGTCACACATAAAAAACAACTTTTAACATAATAAATGGCAGATGATTTACATATGTGCTTTATAGTTTCAGTTATGTAGAGTTCAGTATGTTTAAGCTTCACCTCAGCATACCTCTCCCTTCTTCTTTCAGCTGAGCTGCCACATTGTCTGCAGAGGCAAGGACAGGGTCAGAAACACGGCCTGCATTAAAAATTAATTCTCATACTATTGAGGCTCTATTTTATGCAAGCAAAACTGACTGTCTGTCATATTTTTCTTTTTTAAAGTCTTATGGGCCTCACTGTGCAGCTGTCCCATGGGATCTTGCAGCAATGGTCTAAGACGTTGCCCGAGACCAACCTATTGATCAGCAGGACCCTAAAGGGCCCATGCGGCCCCACATATTTTATGCGCTCCCTGTGCAGTAGCTCTCCTCAGACTTTTTGTTTCAGAAGCCCATATCCACAGCAAATATAAACATGTGCAGAGCATCCAGTGGCACATAGATGTGTGCCGAGCTGAGCTCTTTGTGGACTGGCTTTATTCTCTAATGTATTCAGTAATTTAATGTTCAACTCAGCAGAAGTGGTATGTTTTAAGGTGCTTTGATTTATGTGGCAAGTAGCATTAACTATGAGTGTGGATGGAAATCTTTTCTCTCATGATTTTTTGTTTCTCAACTTATTACTTATCACAGTCAGACTTTTGAATTTGCCACAAATGTTTATTAAAGATGGGTACATATTTTCAAATGTAAAACTTTAGACTAATTATAACCATCAGGTTAATTAATATTTATTTAGTGATGATTGTTTCATCCTATTTTTTTTATTCTCAGATTGATCTTTTCATATGCAAACAAAACTTTAGCAGTTTTGTGAGTCAATGTGTTGTATAGCTATGAAATTAAAATAACAGATCATGTAGATTACATTTCTAAAGTGAAAATATGTTTTGTGATTTCACTGTAACAAAGGGCTGTCGATGAGTGATGGAAGAGTGGAGTGTGTTTGAGAGCTGAATGGATTTCTTGAAAGCTAACACAGATTTTAAGGGGAATGAGATGAAAGCCTAGAATTCATTGTACATTTTCCAGTTGGCCTTTACAATACCTCAGAAAATTTTGGAGATAAACTCTCAATAGCCAATCAAGAGTGCTACTTTAGCTACTGCATAAAGTAAAGAGGTGCTTCTCAAGCTGTGGTAAATTTCCTAATAGTCTGCAAGTCAAAAATACAATAATGTGCTTCATGCAACAATGTCTGCTCTTACGTTAACACAGCATTCTTGAGTCGGGGTGCTCTCATGAAAGCGTGTTGGAGATTGATATTTGGTAAAGGAAAAAATATTTCCATAATAATTTTGCACAAACAAAACACTCATATCGCTTCATAAAATTGAGGATGACTTTTATGATGTCTTCACTGCCTTTTGTGTAGGCTGTCAATGGAGAGACAGAAAGCTCTCAGATTTCATAAACATCTTCATTTGTGTTCCGAATATGACTGAAAGTCTTTCTGGTTTGGAACGACACAAGGGTGAACAATTAATTACAGAACTGCAATTTTTAGGTGAAATAACCCTTTAAATGTGTGGCACAGATCAATTAGATGCCTACCATTCACATATTTCTAACTTCAAACATTTCTAACTGCTACAAGTATACAACTCAAATAACATGGCACTGAGTCAAGATAAGTATTTACCAGATTCAGAATCAATTCTGTAATTATATATTTACAGCCTCGATTATAAGTTGCTTCAAACCCAAGATTTCTGCCCCTCTATATACTGGTTCTTGTGTGTTAAGCAAGCACTTTTTTGAGTTTCTGTTTACCACATCTGATGAGCTCTATGTATGTGCATTGATAAATATTCACATGTTAATAAAAGCTAAACTAAATTATTGTAGCATATAAAGCCAGATAAATTAGCTTTAGATTACATTAATGATCTTTTTTTATAAACTTTTGGATACATCAAAGTTTTGGTGTCAAGGGCTTTTCAGTCTTTCAGGTTTTAATAAAAATATCATTCATTCGAAGATTAGCAAAACTCTTATGTGCTTGGAAAAATATGAGGGGGAGTAAATTATGATTGCAAGGCAAGTTTACTTATAAAGCACATTTCATACACAATGGTAATTCAAAGTGCTTTACATAGGACGAATAAAAAGAAAAGAAATAAAATATTTAATAAAGGTGAGAATTAAAAAACACACACACACACACACACACACACACATCCAATTTTCACCCGAATTAGGCAGCGGGAGATCTAAGCCCGCACTCAATTTGTTATCTGCGTTCACAGCCCGAGTGGTCCTAGACCACTGACTAATGCATTCCCCACTAGTCACCACAGATTTTGTCATGGATCGCTCCCACAGGTACAAAATACATAAAATAATCAATAAAAGTACAATGAAATAGTTTCAAATAAAAAGGAGGATGCAAACATACAGTGCAATTAATCTGCTCATTCATCAGATCTGTTTTAAGTCTTAATTTGAATGTGGCTACTGTTGGAGCACATCTGATCTCTTCTGGAAGCTGATTCCAGCTGTGGCATAATGCTTCCAGCTGTGCATTGCTTGAACCCTTGGTATTTCTAACTGACTTAACTGATTTCAATCCTGATGATCTTAATGTTTGTATTCAGTGAGTATGCCTGCAATGTATTGAAGTGCTAGGCCATTGAGTGATCTATAAACAATTCTAAATGAAACTGTAAGCCAGTGTAAAGATCTGAGGACTGGTTTGATATGTTCACATTTTCTGGTTCCTCTCAGAATCCTGACAGCAGCGTTCTGTATGAGCGGCAGCTGTCTAATGGTGTTTTTGGGGAGGCCAAAACTCAAGGACTCAACCCTGCTAGTGTTGAAGTCTTGATTGGAAACAAAGCATCTAATCCTGATTTAGTTCTGATTTATTTTCTAATATGCTGATTTAGTTATTGCTTTGCAATCATACCAAGATTTCTGACTTGATTTTTAGTTGAGTGACCCTTAGAGTGAAGGAATGCATCTTTATTTCCAAAAGCTGTAACTTCAGTTTTGTCTTTGTTTAACTGAAGAAAGTTTTATGACATCCAACCGTATAAATGCATTGGCACATGGAGTCAATGGGACTGTAGTCGTTAGGTGATAGGGCTAAGTAGATCCGAGTGTCATCTGCAAAGCTGTGGTAAGCAATTTTGTTCTCTCTCATTATTTTGCTCAGTGGGAGCTTAAACAGGTTGAACAGAAATTGAGCCTTGTAGGACTTTGCATGTCATGGATGTCCACGCAGCCTTATGGATTTATGTGATACTGTCAGAAACCAGATTGAAAAATGTTCAATTATATATCCATTGTCAACAATTTAAAGAAACTTTAATGTTTTTTTTTTCTTTTCTCCTTGTACCCTTTCTTAAAATTCTGTTTTGATTTAAGGTTTCCTGCAATTTGTGGTTTTTAGATGTACATTATACATTTGTTGCTGTATCATAGTAACATATTATATATTCTCTGATGGTAGACTGTGTACATTGCTTCAGATGCAGCTATATTTGTGATTATATTCACGTTTAAATGTATCTGCCAAGACTGGGTACAGACCCAGGCTGCGGTTTTGGTAATTGTTGACCTCTAGTCTAGATCATCTGGTCACTTTATTTTTCCCCTGGTTGGGCCTCCCTCTGTGATTTCATTTAGCTGTCAGCGTGCTCCTCATTTGATGTGTGTGTTAATGATTGGTCATGCCGACCGACTAGTCTGCTGTCACAGATATATTATTGCATCTCTTTCATTGTGCATGGAAAACCATGTTCCCCAGACACCCTGGCAGCATCAGCAGGCATAATTAACAGAGACCTGAACCGTCATTCTAGTCTCTTATTTGCTTTTGTTATCTGGCTTGGTGTTTTTGAGGCACAACATATTCGAATGAAGATAGAAATCGTAGAGGATGCTAAGACCCCACGCTCTGTCTCGCACTGTGTTTGGAATTATTAATCAGAGAGTCTGGCATTGGGAGCGGACGCCTCGCACTAACAGATGCCACCGATGGCCTCACTGAGCTGTCAATCACCTCAGCACGGGACCAGACTGAGGATGGCACTCGTCCGGAGCTCTGCTCACTCACGTTGGAAGCTGTGATAGGACCTGCTTAGAGTAATGAGGTATTGATGAAAGATACAGAGTGCTACCAAGTCCACGACAGTCTCTGTTCTAAGCACAGACTGTTCTCTCTGTAAAGCACAAGTGTGATACCGCTGACACCAGCAGCCAACAGAAAAGAAAAGGCCTAGGAAATGTAGGTTCTTAACAAAAGCCTAACAAAAGTGTTAGAGTACTTTCACAATGGTGCTCACTACAGAGTAAGCATGTAAGAAGTGTGGAGAAATTATACAAATATTTAATTTTTTTAAATTAAAATACATTTTTCACATGTAATTAGACATTTCACAAATACGGGCTAACTTGAACCTGAGAGAGAATCTACATAGGGAAATCTTTCACCTTCACGCAAACTACCCGCTAGTGTGAATTGCTATAAAAATGGCTAGTTCTCACCAAAGAGAGATTAATTAATTTAAAT
The DNA here is from genome assembly GCA_037043235.1 of Rhodeus uyekii. Lineage (NCBI taxonomy): Eukaryota > Metazoa > Chordata > Actinopteri > Cypriniformes > Acheilognathidae > Rhodeus > Rhodeus uyekii. Next base: position 1,176,843 of record JAWRVZ010000076.1, on the reverse strand, counting down.
GTATTAAATTTAATTAATTAATTAAAGTTCAAGTATTACAGTATAATATATTCTTTCCTTTTGAAGTCGCTATGATATTTAATTATATAGTGTAACCCCTGAATGTAGTTTATAAACTGACAACATTATGAGGTTACGTTTGTCTTCAACGTGCAATTTTTTACAGTTTTAAGTAAAACTCAAAGAAAAATGTGATTGGACTTGCTAGTTCAGTAAAACAATGTAATTTAGAGTATACATTTATGCCATGATGACCATTTAAAAATGTACTTGAAGGTTTAAATGAAATTGTGCCGACAACTTCACCACAGCTACTGGTGACAAACAGGCGTGAGCGACCCTGTTTGACAAGGACATGTTGGGGTTGTCAGAGCAACAGGAGCTGTCAGCGCGGCTGGCGTAAAAAACAAGAACAAAGCGCAAGGAAGGACAGAGCCAGTGCCACAATAACTTCACAACAATATCACAGGACTGAAGCTTTTCTTAAGTGGAAGTGTGCTGCCTGACAACATTATCGGTGTTGGCTGCCATCGGATGACAAGTGCTTTGATGACTCTCAACCTCTGTTGCACAAGTCGTGTCCATATTAATGTGATTGTGACATCAGTCACAGTACAATAGCCCATTGACGTAGAAGCTGTAGCGTATGGAACTAGATGTCTTACTGGGACATTATTACCTCGATACATATTTGACTCACACTGACATCAAGAAATTATGTGTTCAGAGCTCCAGCCTCATGACTTAAACTGCAGTGATCCGAACCCCCATCTCTAAATCACACCCAAATGGCTTTCGTTGCGAGCCGAGTAATGTCTTCTTATGATATTAGGTTGTCAGAACAGAGCAGAGATGACAAATTCTACCCGACATGCCATCCATTCAGCAAACAGGTGGAAGAGCAGAAAAAAGTGAGGGCAGCAGGAAACGGCAGAGGCTTAGGGAAGTGCCCATATGTACTTAATTAACCATGCGGCATGGGGATGCAAAAAAATATGTGCCGTGATTGAATTTATCTACCCAATTTGGAAATAGTGTGGGTGATGAAGATGGTTTAGCATGCCAGAGTGGGGCTAAAAAGAAAGCTGTCTCGAGCCATCAACTGGTGGAAGTGGAGTTCTGAGCTGCACCGACAAAATGAATGTGGACAAACGTGCGACTGTGATCAATGAATGGAAACCTGCTGGGGAAATGAGGTTAAATGTAATGTGATAAACACTTCCATCTGTCTGGCTGATCAGAAAGCTGTTCTGCTTTCATTAAGGAATCCTGCCATCCTGAGAGATGAAGACAGAAATGCACAAGGAGGGGAGGGTTGTGCTGTCGCATAGGTGAACTCACACACCTGTAGATACAGTCACTCTGATCCAAAACCTTGCAGAAAATACCACTATATATACTAAATGATAGCCTCGTAAGTGACTTATGAAATGCTCTACATAGGCAGAAACTCTATCACGCAAACTCAGGAGACTGGACTCACAATAGAGTGCTGTAAGGATTTACTTTCCTATTCAATCATTCTGAAATCAGTGGGGTTTTGGTCATGTGTCAATAATCCCACACTCATAATTTTAAGTTTTAATTCATTTATTTTTTTAAGGTTAGTTCCTTATCAGTCAATCACGTTTGAACTGAACTGACGAATTAAGATCTCGTCTGAGAGCGAGAGAGTTAAAATAGGCATGGTTTCCCAGTGTTAACCAATAATCTCACTCTAGATGGTAATAGGAACTTCCCCTTCTTCCACCCCAACAGGTGCGGGGGGGCCGGCTGGTTTGCTCAGGGCACTAGAAGGTGCGGCAGTTGTGCTGTATTCCATTGGGATTCCAATTCGTCAGTTCAGTTTTGACTTAATATTGAACGTGACTGACTGATGGAGAACGTCTAATGTAATTTTGACTAATGTAACCCATGTTCCCGGCCGGGACCCCGTCTCAGCTCCTCACTGAAAAACTTTATTTGAGTATTCACACACTGCCTTATATACCCGGAACAAAGGGAGCGGCTTACGATGCAAATCTCGCTCTCCAATGTGCATTTAGCTTGTTCTGTTACCACTCAAAGGGTATTTTTCTGACCTAATGGGAGTAATAGTAGCAACCTAGTTGTAAGGGGCATTAAATATTATCAAGCCAAACAGGTAAACTCATCTAACTCGCTAATCTACAGAGCCTTAAGGGCCATTGTGATTTTTTTCCCATCTCCATGCCCCCTTAGGGGCTCCTTACTATTCTACTTTTACAGCCCCGTGTTTATACTCACAATTGTGCAAAATATTCTAAGGTTTTGACAACTATGTACTAAAAATAACTACTGTCAAAATGATTGTCAAAACAATCCCGTTCACACAGAAAACAACAAAAAACATGTATTGCACATGCCAGGCCAGTAGTTGGCAATATCACTTTGTAAAGAAACATATTTGGTTGAGGGAATCAGGGTGATTCTAACTTCTGGGTTGGCTTACATTGAATAAAATGAATATTTCTTTGATTTACTCTTTTCACTGAGCTGCATTCTGGGATCATAGAATTTGACTAAAACAAGGAGCCTTAGGAGGCAGCATAATTAAGATGTTTACCTTTTCAACAGCCTTCACATTAGGAGTGTGCTTATGATCTTAAACTATGGTCATAAAATGCTGCCTACATAGAAAGTTCAGAGCGATAATCTGTTTTTTGGTTACATTTCTAGGAAGTAGGATTTTTTGTTTCTGAAACAGTACTGATATGTATACTAACAATCAAGTAAGAGTTTTTAAAAGACGTCTCTTATTCTCAGCAAAGCTGCATTTATTTGATCAAATACATTAAAACATTAAGATTGTGAAATGTTATTACAATTTAAAATAACTGTTTTCTCAAATTTAAAATGTGTACATATTTTTATTCTAGTGACGGCAAAGCTGAATTCACAATCTTTCAGAAATCATTTCTAATTTAATTAATGTAACTTTGTATCAATGTATTGTGTACTTGCTGAATAAAAGTGTGAATTTCTTTTGTGGTAGTGATTGTTACATGCTCTGATGACAAATTGAAATTGTAATCTATATAAACTGCTTTTATATCATCATTGTTTTGCATTTTTTTTCTCGTTCTGTGTTTGGATAGGTAATGCAATTCGCCCCATAGCTCTGCGCGCTGTGTCAGCTATAGCAAGAGAGCTTCCAGGCTTCCCAATCTTGGCTACCGGTGGCATTGACTCAGCAGAGTCTGGATTACAGTTCCTCCATGCTGGTGCGTCTGTCCTACAGGTAACCACTACCATCAGCACCAGTGAATGTTCGACTAGAGGCTGCAACCTTTTATTTACCAGACTTTAAACCACTTGGCAATACCATGCCTTAGCCTTAAAACGTCCCCATTTGGAGAAAAACATATTATTTTTGTTTTATACGATATGCATGCTTAACGCCTGAGTTTAAATATGTGCATTAAGAAGTCAGTTCTAATCAGTCCTTAATAAGGAATCTGCAAATGGCTACGCTCACACAGAGCTGCTACAGCCGAGCAACAACAATCTCAAAGCAAATTGCAATTTACAACATGGCTCTGAACAAGTTGTTAGTGCAAATAAACCCATTATCTCAACATGATGCCACAGCCTCCGAAATCTCTTTTTAAATAAATAAATCAAAACACTCATTATGTGCAGAAATAACGTTTCACAAGTGCCTGGGAGTTCTGGGGGGGAAAAGACTGGAATTAAAACATTTTAATCACACCCACATGTAATAGCAGAGTGCTGGCTCGTAGTAATAGGAGAAATTGTAAACTAGCCAACTTCTCACTACACTACAGTTGAATCAGTGTCACCAGCGGGTTACAGGAACACATCGTAGCTCCATTTCCTGCATAGATTAGATTAGTCCAATGAGCTGCCCTGGCGAACAACATTAAACTCTTTAAGACTCACGAAGATGCACAACACACGTGATAGTAAGCAAATAAGAAAAGTGTTATTTTTGTAGCACTTCTACAAACTGTCTAAAAAAAGCTCCACATATATTCCTCCATGGTACTCAATGATGATAAACCAAAAGCATTTTTTTTTTTTTTTTTTACTTTTCATAAAATATCCAGTTCACAATTTGCTGAACATACTGCATTTCAAAATTAGGACAAGTTCCCCTTTATGAATCAGAAGTTTTATTTTGACACTTTTTGACATTTAATAAATCTTCTCAGATATATGTCATAAACGTCAATGTATGTACCGTGGCATGACTATTTCATGAATGTTACTGCTTTTACTCTTTCGTTTTTACATAATGTGTTTTGGTGTTCTGTTTGAGTTTTATGTTGTGTTGATAGCTTTCTGTATAACTGTACAACTATGCTGTAATTCTGAGTGTCACTATCATTGTGCTATGCACAAGAAGTATTGAGAAAAATATTATAGTTAATCCATAAATATTGCTATGAACATAAATATATATTACATAACTGAGGTAGATTTCTATAAAGATCTGATAAACACTGCTGCAATTTCATTTGTTAGCATTTTTCATACTTTATCAATAATATTAAAGTATGTTGAATGTACTATAATTCTAAATCCAATGTAAAAAAAATATTTTAATATGCCAATTTGAGGAGAACTTCAGCATGTCTTGCAGGGTGACTCCAGAAAGATGAATGCTAGGGTTTATCTGCCTATTAACAATTGAAAACAAAGTTTCTCTGTATCAACATTGCTTTCATCTGAAAGCCTTTTTTCATCTAATTTATCTCAAAGCCACTTTACTCTTTTTTTATCATTCAAAATAAAAAAAGTAAATGAATATAAATGAGAAAATCAAAAACCATGTGGCCTAAAAGCAGCATATTAGTGTCTTTAAAAGCCCTGTCAAGTGCAATTTGTTGCATTTTTGTCTGAATAGCAAGAGTGCACTAGCGTTCAAAAGTTGGGGTCAGTACGATAAAAAAAAAAAGAAATTAATACTTTTGTTCAGCAAGAAGGCATTAATAGTAAAGTGACAGTAACATTGATGTCTATTTCAAATAAATTATGTTCTTTTGAACTTTCTATTAATCAAAGAATACTGAAAAATGCATCATGGTTTCCACAAAAATTGTTGTTAGCTGTTTTCAGCATTGAAAATAATAATAATAATAATAATAATAAATTTTTCTTAAGCAGCAGATAAGCATATTAGAATGATTTCTGAATGGGCAGAAATAAATAAAAGAAAAGAGAATGCAAACAAGAACAAAAGAGAAATGTAAACTTGTTAAAAATGCATGTAGGCTTTCATATTTAAATTTCCACCGTCTTGGACCATACTTACTAAATTGCATGTTCAGGTATAACCAGCGAGTTGCATTTGCTGGGTGATTTTTAAGTTATATAGTTGGATTTTATGGATAATAATTTTGCTAAGACATACAGGGGAAACTCCATAAAGACATTTGAAAATTCAGATGATCTTGAAATCAACACAAGTAACAGTAAAGTAACTAGAGTGATGTGATTAGACTCTTACTAGAGTCTAGTAAGAGTCAGCATTCGTACAGCTGTTGCCAGCTGTTGCCTTTGTAAATGTTTAATTGAGCTTCTAGATGGGCCAGCCAAAACACTATTGCAAAAAGTCATGTCTTGATGTGACAAAAGTGTGAATGAAATTCTCACTGTCAATAGGTGCAGGAATTCACATTACTTAGAGATGTCGGGGAAGTGATAATACGCTGTTTTACAAACATTGCTGTCACTATTCCTAATTTTATGGACAATTAGTGTAGATATGGCAGAGTAAAAACTATACTTTCAAAGATACTTTAGATTCAGAAAGTGCTAATCTTCCCTTAACTTTTAAATAGTTAATTGTTTTGAGGGCATCTGTTGCAAATAAAAACTAAATAAAAATATGTTCTAATCATATGCATACTGATGAAGGATATCGATTCATTACACCAGCTAATGGGTGCATATGATGTTTTAAAAATAAAGGACAGGAAACACCACAAAGTATCTGGAGGTGTGTGCAACATAGGATCCCCCGTCGCTTAAAAAAGATAATCTAGAAACTGATAGATTGGTCAGTCAAGCACAATGTTATGAAACACACGTTTAAAGATGCACTAAGATCTGAAAGATCTAGGATTGACAGATAGACCTTATTACTTGCAGATCTGTTGAAAGCAATTTTAGGAATATGGTAAGACTAGACTGGAATGTCTCATTAGGATTATGAATTTTGAGTTATTGAGCTGTAATAATGCTGTTTTCAATTAGTTTGTCAAGAAATATAAGACTGGAAAAGAATCAGGATCATTTTGCTTCACCAGAGGCCTGACTTAACATTATGTGGAAAAAATCCTTGCTGGAGGAACTGATTAACAAGGATGTTCAGGATGTCCAGTAATTAGGAGTTTAAAAATGTTTTTTAGCAAGTTAGTGTGTAATGGGTCAAAAAGAAATAAGGACCCTTAACAAATTCATAAGTGATGTGACCTGGGTCAGTTTTTTAAGGCTGATGAGAGGGAAAATGGACAGATTACTTTTTGCAGTGGGAGATGGAGAGTTAGAAACCACTCCAAAAGGACAAGTGCCAGATATGGTTTGTCTGATGGCACTGGATTTTATCAGTGAAGAAACGCTGCAAACTCGCATTTTTCTTTTGGGAAACGTTTAGATGATATTTGAGGTGAGAGGTTAAACAGCCTCTCTATGGTGGAGAAGAAGATTTTAATATAGTCTCTGTGTCTGTTAAACTTGAGACAGTCTGGCAAACCTCATCTCATTATTGAAGAGGTCATATCATGAGGAATAAAAATTTCCTTGATCTTTTGAGAAAGAGAAAAATGTACAATGAACTTTTTAAATGAAATGACTTATTCTTCCACAACTTCTTGATGTCGGACAGATACATACACTACATTTCAAAAGTTTGGGGTCAGTGAGAATTTCTAATGTGTTACATCAATAGACATATTTATTGTCTGTCTGTGTATTCCTTGTGGGATGTTCTGTGTTGTTTCCTGCTTTCTCTTGGCTCCTCCCACTACTCCAACAGGAAGCACGCTGTTGAAATTGTAATTATAATTCCCATTGCGATTGTAATTGTAGTTGCATTTGCCATTGTAATTGTAATTGCCATTGTAATTGTAATTGCCATTGCCATTGCAGTTGTAATTGTAATTTCTGTTGCAGTTGTAATTGTATTTGTTTGTCTCGCTTTTAACGTGTTGTATTATCTTGCTTACTGTTAAACACTTCAGTTGTGTTGTGTTCGGAGTTGTGTCAGCTGATTGTTTTCTTTGTCTTTATTTCTTTTCACGTGTTTCACCATGTTTATGTTGTGATTAACCTTTTCTCCTGTTTTTGTGGTTAGATAAGGAGTCAGTGTACAAATCTGTTGTTTTGTTATTTTCTTTTACTGGATTAGTCAGAACTAAACTCCCAGGTAGATTAACTTTTTGTTTAATGTTTTGGTATTGTCCCCTCCTGAAGACTTGTTCCTCCTAATTTATATTCTTAATATTTATTAACAGTTGTGCACTTAATATTTTTGGGGAAACCGTGACGGGAAAAAAAAGATTCTTTGATGAATAGACAGTTCAAAAGAAAAAAATTCCAAAAAAATAAATACACATCTTTTGTGAATTTTTAGTGTATTTTTGCTGAATAAAATTATTCATTTCTTAAAATTTTACTGACTCTACACTTACTAAACTTTGCAGTGGCTATTGAACTGAATAGGTGCTATTATTCTTAAACAGTAGAATGAAACATAGTTTGAGCTATTTCTGGCTGTGTGTAGCTGAAAGGTTTGGACTTTTTTTATGTGAACGTGAATGAGATTTTAGAGCTTCAGCAGAGAGGAAGATTATCACTAAATAACTTAAATCAAATGAAACTCTGCAACCACACAATCAGCTTTCTTTCTATTATGTTGCATTGAGCCATTGAATACACTCTGCTTTTAAGGAGACACACACACACACACACAATAAACGATGATGTGCATAGTGTAATCACTGTCTTAGCCCTAAGGTCTGTTTATCTGTGCATATTTAACAGGTGTGCAGTGCTGTGCAGAACCAGGACTTCACAGTGATTGAGGACTACTGTTTAGGCCTGAAGGCGCTGCTGTATCTAAAAAGCATAGAGGAGCTGCACGATTGGGATGGCCAATCTCCTCCCACTGTGCGGCACCAGAAGGGCAAACCTGTCCCCCGCGTAGAGGAGCTTGTCGGAAAGGTGAGACACTGTGGCTGGTCGCCTAAGGCTCGTTTTAGAAAACCAAATTCTTTGCTGTGTTTTTCTGGTTAACCTTTAGTGATTTGTGTTACCATTAAACAGTCTAGATCCACCTTTTGTCATAAAGGATGTTTAATGTTGTTGGAGTAACATAGTCATGAGGGTGATGCTAAAAAGGTTGAGAGTAATTTACTTTCCTCTGCTTGGTGTGAAAGAAGCCCCAGGCTTCCTCAGGACAGTTAGTGACCCTGTGATCCCTTGACCAATGGTGGCCCTCAGCTATGCTTTGCCATCAAATGTGGTGATAAACCCATCTACCTTTGCGCAAATTTAACAAATAATTCTGTGATCGATATCAACGAACAGAGCTTTTATATAATCTTGAGCTTTAGCTGAGCACAAAATGTGAGGGTGTTGAAATGTTAGATAATCAAAGCTGGTGTGTTTTTCGACTGGAATTACCATATGTTTATTTTTAATATCACTAAATTATTTGAATTGTGATTATGTTTGTGTCTCAATTGGTCGCAGCCAAACTCAGCCCTTGAAATTTCATAGTTGCTCGAAAAGATATTTTCCCCATCACTACACCGTATTCAGGCAGCATAAAAGCGAAATCACACAAACATATGCAAATCTTTCTCTCTCCATAAACATCTTTGTACTTCTGTTAAAAGTGATGGAGGGGAGAAAACACTGTGAACTTATAAGTGCTATTCCTCGACTACGACATGATTTTGAAAACACGTGGGGGGAAATATCTCTTGTGCTAGGGTGTCTCTAGAGCTCTGCCCATAAACAAGCACACAGTTTGGGAAGACTAGGAGTGGGAGGAGGGTGTTTAAACACTTTTAATTGCTTTTATTTAAAAACATTAGAAGATATTGGAATATTGGATATTGGAACATTGGTATTTTGTCAATATGTGCAAATACCTCGCCAAATTTTTTTCCGAAATCCTTATTTTTTTGTCTTTGTGGCGAGCAGGGCAGGGCCAAGGGACGTGAGGAAACGTGAGGACGTAATGGCTTCATATAACACTTTTAATATAAAAATAAAACAACAAATACAAAATGAAAGTAATGACGACAGTCCCTTACGGACAACTACCGCTCACACACACACACACACAAAACACACCGTGAACTCTAGGCCTGATCCCACCTGCGTTGCTCCTCTGTGAGATACTTTGCGTCAATCTCTCACGTCCCTCACCCCCGTCCTGCTGACTAGTCATGTTTTCCAGTAAAAGTTATTAAAGAAAAGGAAGATACATTTTCGAATTATGCAAAACAGACGATTTGCGAAAAGCAGCGCTTGATTTGGCTGTTTCTGTGATTCTGTGCTAATTTGATCTAATATTTGATCCAAGTAGCAAATAAGAATCGCTAAAATTGTTGAATATATTTTGAGACAAAGGTCTTCTTAATGGTTTTCAGTTTTGTTCAAGCTAATTAAAGCAACAGCTAAACTGATAAACTCACATTGTTTGATTGACAGCTCCAGTGATTAAAGGCAGCGTTATTTGATCGCTTTCTATATATCAATTATTCACAGTTTAAATAACATAATTCATCCTACTAAGAGAAACAATGTGAAGTTGACCGTTTAGTCACTGCTTTGATTTACTGACACATAGACAAAAAACACTGACTGTTCATCGCTGATCACTGGTCACAGATCAGCCATTAGAATTAACACAGTTACTCAAATGTTTTTGTGGGGAAATTGTCGAGTCCATATCGTAAAGTCTGTTTGTAAACCCTGAGCCGAAATTGCTGACTGATTTACCACAGAATCTTGAGTAAAATGTATCGAATACAAATAAATAATGTTCAAATTAGACATTCACATTGTTGAAAATAACCACATTTCTAGCATTAAGAAGGACTACCTTAATGTTATATTTAGTGCGGTGATTTACATTTACATTTATGCATTTGGCAGATGCTTTTATCCAAAGCGACTTACATTGCATTCAAGAAACACAATGACATTCTAATCAGTTCTTGCTTTCCTTGGGAATCAAACCCATGACCTTGGTTTGACCATGCAAACACCATGCTCTACCGTTTGACGCCAGTGGGCAGAGCCAAAGTTGTTATGATCTTCTTTTACAGAGGGGGTCTTTACACAAGTCGTTCGCTGGCCATGGGTTACAATTAAACCTGGTTTTGGACTAACAAGGGATTTGTCAGTTCATTCTAATCATTCTTATTAGGGATGAGCGAGTACAGCATTATCTGTATCTGTGTCTGTTAACCATATTAATTATCTGTATCTGTACTCGGACTGGGTGGGTTGTCTTGAAATGGGAAATTTATAAAAAATAAATGATCATTTTTAATCATGCAATTGATATAAGTAGATCAGAAATTGGTATATTTATTGCAACAATGAATACAACACATGTGGTTGCAATTATGAAGAAATCATAAGTTTTAATCTTTATTTTTTGCGTGAAGTTGTAACACCATGCATCGCCACACCACCAGGGGGAGCCCACATTCATGGTCTGTCTGCTACCGCTCCCTCTGTGACCACTTCCTGTTTAGGACTATATAAGTGTAAGGCTCATTCATGGACTTTGCGACGTATTGACCGGTCTGCCTGCCACTCCATGGGCAGAGCCGCTTTACGAGCCATGTTGTTTTGTCTTGTCTCATTGTTATGTCTAGTCATGTTAACGCTATGCTTGGTTTCTTGCTTTGTCATGGTTTGGAGTTTAGTTCCATGGCATGTCATGTTGAACAGTTTAGTCTATGGGAATGCCGTAACTTTGCTGGTAGCACAGCCCTACTAAGCCTTAGCTAGTACCGCTAGTGGTAATGCCAAGCAACCTTACTGGTAGCATAGCTTCTGGACCATGTTTTGTCATGTTGAGCTTATGCCATTCCATGTCAAGCTAATGCCATGTTTAGCTATGTCTTGTTTCAGTGTTCTTTTACCATGCCTTATACTTACCATGCCAAGATCAACTCATGCCATGCCTTGTTTATTGTTTGTATCATGCTATGTTTGTTTCATGTTTGGACTGATCCTTTGTTGCTGACCTCACGCCTGGTATATGGTTTCTGATCTGGATTGTCCCTAAAATAAACTGCACTTGGATTCTATTCGGCTTAACGCCTCCTATCATTACAGAAGTAAAAAAAACTGGTTAGAGCCAGCAGACGGTTAAAAAAAGAAAAAAAATCTGGCAGAGACGCAACGCTAGTCGCATTCTACCAAGCACCATGTCTGAACAAACCCACGTTTACCAGAACTCTACTGGTTAATAAGTACTGCAAACAAACCAAAATAAGAAACAAACTTAAAGCTGAAGAAACCCTAAACGTAAACGGAAAAGACCCGCAAACCTGAGTAACTGAGGGAGAGCCAGAGAGAGAGAGCTGTTCTCTTCTCGGTGTTCTCTGTGTGAATGAGCAGGGTGGAGCCGCGGGACACAGCAAATATGCATGTGTAGGGGAGGGGCACTGTGACTAGCCTATCACAGAACGCAGACACAGTCAGCTACTCAATGAGGATTTTTATTCAATCCGAGCACAGATATTGACTCGTATTACTCGTATGATACTCGTACTCGGCCAAAGTGCTTTATTCGTACCGGATACTCGTTTCAGTCCAGTATCCGGCTCAACCCTAATTCTTATAGTATAATGACCTCTTATATGCGAGTACAATTTGATTTGTCAGTTCAAGAACTGACAAATCTAAGAAGGAAAATCTAAGAAAGAAAACTGCATGTAAATCCACACGCTCGCATTTGTTTTCTGAATGTTTGCTGTTGTTCAGAAATGGAGTGAGGACACTGGCAAAAGGTTTCCATTTATCTTTTGCACCCTGAAGAGAGGAGACACAAAAAGAGATGTGTGGTCTTGCTTAATACAGTATTTCTTTCTCTGCCAAACAAGAGCAAATTCACTGCCTGAAGCCAATTAAAGTGCAGAGATCAATGCCCACCATGATACCAGCACTGAGCTCCTTACATTATCATGAGCTTGGGGATTAATATTTTGTTATTTTATTCTGTATTATGTAGTGCCATTACATAAGAGGATCCCATAAATTGAAAACACACTATTGGACAAAAAAGTTGCACTGATTATAGTCAAAGTTACACCTCGTCTTCTATGGAGTGTTATAACATGATCTAAAATCTTTATACTTTAAATGAAATAATAGTCAGAAGAATTGATTTTATAATACTACATATATATAGTACTTTTTATTCTATTGCTATTTTAATTTCCTCTTGGTTTTTGTAACTTATTTACACTGTCCATGGAGCGAACCTGTTTACATTTCACTGCCGGTTGTATATTCTGTATATAACTGTGTATGTGACAAATAAACAAATAAACTTTGAATCTTGAATCTTTCATTCAGAGGCCCAAAAAGAGCTAAATTGAGTGTGGTTTTTCATATGCATGTGGACAAAAAGTAAAATGACATTGTGATAGCTTGTAATGTTAATCAGTGAGATCATTATTACTGTATAGCAGACTACTAACATAAAACTATGTCACTCTATATTTCCCAGTAATATGTATTACTGAGATGATATTTTATTTCTTAGTTTTATTACGAAAGTTGCGTAGTTGAATTCTGTGAGGCAAAAATATAATGCTATACAATATAATGATAATTGAGATGTACAAATAACCATTCCTCTAAAATCAAGTAAATTCAAGCTGCTTCAGTCCAATAAGTGTTCGACTTGAAATATTACTAACAATATAAAAGTTATTCTTACATTTACTTTTCACAGCAAAAAAAGACGTGTCCTGAGGAGGGGCATTTTTACAGCTATACTAAAAAGACTTTTATCAAAAAGTATAAACTGATCAGACAACAGAAGGCAGCAGTAGACTGTGTACAATAGACTTTTCAAGTTTTGATCATATTGATCATTTAGATCAGTGGTCCCCAACCTTTTTTGTGCCGCGGACCGGTAAACGTGTGATAATTGTGCGAGCGCAAGCGAGACTGTTCAAACGTCTCCATAGTCACAGCGCCACAGCTGCTTGCAGCAGCTTATTGACCGGTCCGCGAATGCGCTACGCGGCCCGGTACCATTTCATCGACGGACCGGTCCGCGAAATCGCTACGCGGCCCGGTGGCACTTCGTCCGCCGTCCCAACCCCCGCGGACCGGGGGTTGGGGACCACTGATTTAGATGCCTTAGAAATGTGTATATCAAATACGATACAATAGGCTTCAAAGATTTAAGAATGGCAGGAAATCAGTCACTTCACAGCAGACCCTTCACAGATAATGAAATCATCTAATGAAGCCCCAGTCGGACCCAACAGGTTTCTTATTTTCAGTCACATCCAGACAACAATAATGTTTCAACTGATGTTCTTCTGAAATATGCTTTCCATAGCATACTGTCAAGTGAGGTCTGCTTAGCTCTTAAAGTGTGATTAGCAGCCATTACAAGGCAAGGATAAAGCTTAATGCTTCCCTCGTCAAATCCCTCTGCAATAGGCATGATGTTACAGAACATAGGAGGCCGGGCTTCCATTCTAATTCTCCTATAATTTAAATCACTCAGCCCACACTGACATAATGTGCGCTCCTTCCTCCACTGCACTCTTGATTTACAATCCAGAGGGGAGATGGGAGAATTGACAAGCCCTGTGTTTTGGAAAGATCTGCATCTAATTAGCAGAAGCTTTCTGGTTGCCCGGGACATGAGATTTGGCAGTGCGTGTAGCTCCTCTCATTAAAACAGCACTCCTCGTGGAGTGGACCGACAAAAAAATAAATAAATAAATAACTCCATCTCAATAGAAAGAAAGAAAGAGGAAAGATTCTTTATCGACCAACACATTTGAATAACTGTTATTTACTGTGCTTGCTTTTTTACGCAAGTATTCAACCAGTCTGTTTAGCAGACACCCAAAGCAAATGGCATTTTCTTTTTCTTTCAGTGTTTCTTTGTAAAAAATAAAAAAAAACACAAAAAACCTTCTCCTATCATTATATTTCTTTTCCATTGTTAAGTGTATTGCTTTGTAGACTCTCCTTTGAATCCTTTGAATGATCTAAGAGTGAATTAGCATAAAGCAAATATGCTGTGACTCGTTGCTAAACAGAAAAAAAACAGAGAAAGAGAGAGAGCGAGAGAGGAAGAGCTCATCTAATATGACTGAATGGGTTGCTGTGAGTCGGGCAGACTGCATTTTGTGTATCTGGAAGACATGAAGTTATAATAGGCATAGGGGATTTCCGCTGCTTGCCATTTAAGTACCCGGGACTTACAAGACTGCCGGAGGCAAAAATGGTGGTCAGCTGCTTTGTGTGTGGTTTTGGTGAGATTTGAGGAGGACGTGTTTGCCAGTGAGGTGTGATAGATTTTTTTCTGGTTCTATTTCATGGCACCTTTGTCTGTGTGTGCTGTGTACTAGAATTTATGTTTTTCCTGTTGTAACTTCTTGTCATTTTGGAACAACGGAGAAGGTAAACTGTAATTGAGTATCTTATATAGTGTCGTTAAATAAATTGTGTTCAAAGCTGAATGGACAACATCTGTAGCCTGTTTATTAAGAGCTGCAGAAAATAATTTCAACTCAGTTTATAAAAGCGTATGAAAACACTTAAATCTCATAGACTTCCAACATGAGCACAAATTTTACCAATAAGCGAACATTTGTATTGGCTTTCCAATGTTAATTAACAATCCTTAAATCAAACATGACCACCATTTTTCTTTTAGCTCCACATTTCATTATTTTCCAATCACTCAGAATCAAGGTTTAGAAGACAAAGGTTTACGTTTTATAGCCCCTTCATGTAATTTGCTGTTTATGATAAACTCTATTTACCTCTCGTTATTTGCTAAAAAAAAAATGTTTTACTTGGTAACCAAATAAAATAATTTTAACTATTAATGTACTGTATATTAATGAAAATCTAGAAAAATCAAGCCTTGCAGTGGTTGCCAAGTGTTGCCAACTTAGCGCATTTGTCGCTATATTTAGCGAGTATTCAGAGCACTCTAGCGTCACAGTTTTTTGCGACTTTATTTGGAGTTATTAGAGACTTTTGGAGACTCTCTGAAGTGAAAGCACATATCACATATCAGAGTGCACATTAAGCCCGCCTTCTCTGATTTGATTGGTTTTCTCAAATATTTTGTCATTGACAAGCGGTTACCGACCAATGAGTATGAGGCTTAGATAAACACACACACACACACAAACACACCCCTGCTTCTGATCTGACGTACGCTCTGCTCAGCGCCGCTGCAAATTGAAGAACCCGGTTATTAAAAGATGGGACGAAGCCGAATTTGTTGAGAAAGCACATTAGGCAGGCAGAACGCAAGAAAGTATGCAATGTTGGTTATCTCGATCATCGGTTATCTCTATGTTTTTTGCAACCCCCGAGGCGAGTACATATATATACAGTGGAGTTCACTTATCTCGAGTCACAGTTAACTCGGCAGTCCTATTATGTCGACGTTTTTGAAGTGGAACCTCCAAACTCCCTATTTGTCTAAGCATTTTCGATTCTTTAATGTTGATTCCTTAATGTCGCCGAACACTAATATCTAATATCACATATTCATGTTCTCATGAGAGCTGCTCACATCCCAAAGCCTCATCCGCTTCTGTGTGCACATAAAGCCCGCCTACGTACGCACACACACACACACACACACACACACACATCCTGCTTTTGTTCTGACACGAGCTCTGCTCAGTACCGCTGTGGGAACGCGTTTATTAAAAGACGGGAAGAAGCCAGAACACAAGAAAGAATGCGGTCTAGTACAGCGTGATGACCTCACGAATATGTTATGACTGTTTACATTGTGAGCGAAATTGTGTTTGCAATGCTGGAGAATATAATTAAAGGTTTGTATCAAAAATCGAAAGGGTTTTTTATTGTATACTGGTAAATCTCTGCTGTTAGTTGGTGCACATATGCCTTTTGTTGTTAGCAAACATATACAGTGTATGTACATTTTTGTAGCATGCCGATCGTGTAGGTTATCTCGCTAAACGGTTATTTCAACGCTTTTTTGCAACCCCCGAGGCCGTCAACATAACCGAACTCCACTGTATATATATATATATATATATATATATATATATATATATATATATATATATATATATATATATATATACACACACACCCTTAAGATGTTTACTTTAATAAACTGTCATCAAGTTAAAAAATAAAGTAGCATTCAAAGTTGTCGTTCAATCAAGGTTTCACAAGCAAACCAGTCATCTCTTTGATTATTTTGACTAATCCACTGTTAATGAGATATCTCTGTCTAGCCTGTGTGTTTCTGTGTGCATGAGAATAGGTCTGTGTGTGTGTGAAGTCAGTGTGTGTACGTTTATCTCCCCAGCCGCCGATGGGTTCCTCAGACTGTCTGCTGCAGGGCTGGAGAGCTTGATTCATTAGACTGTCAGCCTGTGCCTGAGAGAGTAATGCTTTTATGCAGGATTAGAACAGGGCCACCAGTGTTAGCTCTACAGGGAAATAAATACATGGAGGATGAGCCAGCCCCCACCCCCAGAGCTAGCCATTAGTCCTGCAGTCAACACCGCCACCGTAGATTTGTTTCTCTGATTCCTCTGATAGGTCCTGCTTTACCAAAGGCCTCCATTCTCTGTTGGGATGCTACAACAAGAGACTTGTGAGAAGTTTGACATGGGTGGCTAATAACTGAGTCCTTTCCTGTCGTGTTTTGATTCTTTTGCTTTGCAGCAGAGACACTTCCATCTGGCCATAGTGGAAATGAAGGGGTTGTGGATGACAGCTTTGAGGAGATTGTGTGACTGGGAAAATGCTAGACCAATTTAAATGTCCTATTGTTGGGACGAATGGATTTGTGGCAGGCGATGTAAGGTATACTTGTTGCAGAAAAGGTGGAATAGGGTGTTGTTAAAATGCTTGAATAACCGAACCGTTCTTTTGCAGAGAGGTCATGAAGACAGATGCAAAACGAAACTGTCATTATGAAAATTCTGTATTTGCTTGAACGTTTTAACCCCTCCCAAAAAAAAACTCCAGAAAAGACTTCTTCATGAAAGAGTATTTATAAAACTGAAAATATCAGATATTGGAAGCGGTGCACATCAGCAACCCATAAGTCCATTTCCCTCAAATTACCATTCATTACCATTTTAGTGTCAAACCATTAGTTTGACCAGCTAATCCTTGCAATTACCGGTAGTATTATACGATTTCCTAACAATTCATTGCAGATTCCCTTTATGGCTCCATTAAAAGGATGGCTAATTTTGTGGCAAACTTGATTTCTCGGCAGTGGAGCCGGCGTTTCCTGTCGAATGGCCTTTGGAGAACGAAGCCACAAGGCACTTTTATGGCCACCTCTCAGGCTCGGTGCATCGGTATGAGAGTGTGACTGTGAATACGAATCGCCTCTTTAGCCCTGCTACTTTGGAGGGTCAGGCATGTGTGCAAGACTCAGAGACAAAGATAGCACTACAACCACTTTTATTCTAAATGGATGTGGGAAGTGATAGCAAGGATGTTTTAGCTAACTTTCAATTAGATTGGTGTAAAAAACTGAGGTTTATTTAAATATGGATATGAATTCACATGATATTGTTACGTCTCACCCTTTCTGTCTAGGGGTAAATAGGGAGCGACAAACAAATTAAGTTGAGAGAGACCTTGAGGATATTCAGCTCTCCAGTTCCAGACCAGCAAAAACAACTAAACAATACAACTTTCAAAGAAAGATGGCATGTGTGCCTTTTATCGTTTCATCAGATGGGGAACACAAATAAATAAAGTGCAATATAAACAAACAATTGCCTTGGGAGGAGGACCCAAAAAAAGATAGCTAAAATACCTTTACCTAAAGGAAAAGTAACATTAACACAATATTAATATACGTCTAATGTAACAATGTCCATCTCAATCTTGTCTTGTATAAATTTCAAATAACTTTCATTAAAAAGTCATTAGCATACATCATATAATGCTGAAGTGATCAGTAGTTAATGTACATATACAGACAAATATAGAATTAAATAATACCAGAAATGACATTAAATACTGATCTGTCAAATATTTTAAGACTTCCTTTGAATACATTTAACTTCTTTCAACTGTGATCCTTCTCTCCAAAAGAGTCTGCCTAGCTTTGGACCATACTTACAAACCAAGACTCAAACCCTAGCGAAGTACAAGAAGAGCCTAAAAGATGCCAGTGGCAGTGTGACCACAGACACCAATGATGCTAGAGTTAATATCCCCAAAGCACCCGTTCCCAACGTCAATGTAAGTATCACCTCACCATTTGGTATTTGAGGCATTACATTTTTTCAGAGATATATAGATATTAGGCCTTTCAGTCAATTACAAGTTCTATTCAAATGAATTACAATCACTGATTAGTCAAAGGTCTTATTCTATATATACACAAATATTGCTATGGATTACTATTGTATGTATAATTTTAAATTTAATTGGTCAAAAGTGACAATGTGTGATCCCAAATGTCTCTTTCACGACTTATTGCACTTGAACGGAAAAAAACACTTAGAATTATGTCATGCTTTTCTCAGCGAATATTCATATAAACATATAAAGTATATAAAGTGAACGTAAACAATTTGAAACGAATTGGATTCGCAGCAATATGATCCGTGCAATCATTCTTAAAGTGACAGCAGCCTAATACAGTACACCTGCTGTCTGTCAAACAACAAACGAAAAAGAGAAAATCACTCATTGCTCTTGACTGAATAACTTTTGTAGCTTTATTATGAATCAATGTATATTTAATTAATGTAAAAACTATGCAGTGTTGTAGTTTTGCATTTGATTATTCAGTTTCTGTTATTTCAGTTTTATTTCTTCCTTGAATGTACTGTTAAATAGATCAAATATAGGCCTACCTGAAAAACAGGAAGCACTGTTTATTTCATTTGAATCTTTGTTTTTATTGCATTTGTCCTATTGTTTGTAATTTGTTCTTATTTTATTAACAAAGATAAATTAAAATAACAGAAATAATTAAATGTCCACCACTAATTTCAAGTGTTTTTCTTTACCTTTACGTTTTCAGGATGATATAACTATATATTACCAAGTTGAGTTTTTGGTGATTTAATTATTATTTTTTTGTTATTACGTTGGTTAAAATGTCATAATAATGTGTATGTAATGCTAAAACACTGCTGTTCACTTTCAGAAGTTGTGGTGATGATTTCTTTTCCCAGAAAGAACGTGAAATATATCATTTTCAGTTTTGAAATATATTGAAATAAGATTTTACACACTTAAAGCAACACACTTATGTTATCACATATGGAACACTGCATTATTTAACACATACAATTTATTTAACATGCATCGTGTCTCGCTGTTTTTCAGTATCTTACGCTGTGAACATGTCATGTTTAAATTACATTTTTAAAAATGTATGTACAGGTCATGGGGTATGATTATTTGCATTTTTTTTCAATAACATACCTTTTTAAATAATTAATCACACTACATTAACACGCTGGTTTGACAGCTCTAATTTGTACAATTTGTAAACGTATACAAATGTAACTCTTGTAATCTGAGGCTGTCTTTTATAGAACATGCAGTGTTACTGCTCATAATATTAAAAGGCTTTATTCCTTGAGGTGATAATGCTGTGAGGTATCTCTAGGAGGAAATGGAGATCACAAACTACCAGTCAGACATCAAAACCAATCCGCTCCTTCCAGCGCTGATTTAATTAAGCTAACTTAAGAACGGAATACTGCCTTTCAAACTGTTTCTTTGAGACGCTACGGCTGTTTTTCTTGCCGTTTTAATCCCTGCCTCTCCTCCCTGGAAAGGACGTGATTGCCAGAGCACTGAAGCATATTGGAGCCTACCAGGAGCTGGACAACACAGAACAAGTGCAGGCCCTCGTCGATCCAGAGATGTGTATCAACTGTGGCAAATGCTACATGACCTGCAATGACTCGGGCTACCAGGTACAGACGCATAGATCAGATCATTTTGGATTTAATTTTCTGAAAAATGGTAAACTAGCAAATGTTTTCCGATTATATGTTGTCTTTGGAGGTCACTCGACTGGAGGCTTCATTCACTGCCGTTGGCCCCACATGTTTGAAACAAAGAGCTAAAAGCAGACTCTGAAATGAATAAAACTGGAGCCCTGCTATTTACCTTAAAGAATGGCACTGTTGTGCTCGTTGCTGTCATTGTTGTTGCTTTTTTTACCTCCATGAAAAGCTTTCCCAAGAGTGGGGAAATCCTCCTATGGAGAGTCGATAATTGCTCTAATGTAATAGCTTTTTTTCCCTCCCCTTTCTCTTCTTTTGCAGGCTATTAAGTTTGACCCTGAGACCCATCTTCCTGTAATCACGGACAGCTGCACCGGCTGCACTCTCTGCCTGAGCGTGTGCCCCATCATCGACTGCATCAAAATGGTTACCAGGGCAACGCCGTACGTGCCCAAGAGAGGCCTGCCTGTTAATCCCGTTTGCTAAAGCACACTGTCGCTCCACCTGACCGGAGAGAAAGAAAACGAAAGAGCGGCATCTCATTCAAAGCATCGATTCCACTTATAATTGCTGTGTGAAAAATTACCTTTATTATGAAAACGAATAATTAGCCAGCAGAAATAATTGCTTTATATTCCCAAGCCAGTTATGCTAGAATAATTGTGCTGGCACAAAAGAGTTGCATTATTTCAAAACAACACTGTGCGATGTTGCTTTTTTTGTCCTTTTCCCTGAAGATACGGCAATCAAAAATGAAAGGGGGATTGAATGAGAAAGATGGTTAAATGCTGTTGTTTATATCTTTGATATAAATGACAATTAATGAATACCAATGCATGAACATTAATAATTGACAGCATTCAAGTCTCATTTTCACAATGCAAATTTAGAAAATTTGTGAATGCTAATTGTGGTTAATAACAATGAGTCATTTAATAAGCAGGTTTGGTGTTTTATATTTTGTTAATAATTAAATCACAAGATATATTCATGTATAAATAGATTTCTAATGATCAGCTAATTATCTCCTTTTTAAATCATTTTTAAGTATGAGTCACAATTCATTTGAATAAAGTTTAAATCATTTCATTTGGAGTTTGTTTTATTGTTTAGGCTTTTTGAACAGCAGCTTTAGGTTTCGACACAGACACAGAACAAATTGTTCTGATGATGTTTAGAACGGTTCCTCTAATGTCCCGACTGATTTTTTCATTTCTTTTCAAAACAAAGCATTCTTTGCCGCTGATACAAACCGCTTGAAAGATTTACGCTCAGTCTCTGTTGTGTTAATATGATCTTCCTATAATTGTTACATCTGCGAACAAACATCAGATCGGGTGCAGTGGTCAAGACTGTAGACGGAGTTAATTAAAATGCTATCGTTTTCATCTCTGAGATGCAGGCTTCTCGTTCTTGGAGTGGTTTCGTGTTTGAAACACAGGCAAATGCTGCTTTTGAAAAACAGCAGACAGATATGTCAGAGTCATTTCATCATTTGTTATAGCCGCACAATAACAAGGGATTAGAAAGAAAACCGTGCCTCAATAAATCTAAAGTTTGCGCTGGAGCTCCATTAATTTGGCTGCGACTTTACTTGCTTTGTAAAAATGTTTGCCTTTGAAAAATTAGCAGCCATGCCAGGCACGATGAGAAGGTTCAGCAAATGTACTGGTCCCTTAAGCGCACTCATTATTAGCTGCCAGAACAGCATTTTAACAATATCACAGATACTTTTAAAAGAGCATAAAGTTATTTGCACTTCTCTTGCTTTTGTTCTTTTTTAGTATTATTATAAAGGGACAAACGCACAGAACCAGGTCAATGACAAGAAAAAGTGTTATCATTATTAAAGTAAGTTGTGTGAGAAGAGGCATCCTCAATTGCTGAAGCTCTTCACCCACCTGTCATTCATACATCACTGTGCATCAACCTATTTCCTCCCTCTGATTGCAATTAAGAAATTATGTGTCTGGACCATGGCCAGGCATGCCAGGTTAAATTATTCATAAATGTTAATAAGACAAGCGAGAGCACTCCCTCTTTTCCTCCGCCTGCTCCCCTTCCTAAGTGCCATATTAGAAAAATAATATTGACCTTTCCGTCGTAACGCCCACTCGTGACACCAGGAAGCTGCCGCTCTATTATAATGTGGATCATAACATGGGTCTTTTGGAGATGGGTTCTTACTCTCTGACATCCCTGGGATGTACTCAATGCTCAGGACAAGCAAAGAAACCTGTTCTGCAAACTATCAAATGTACATTAAAAACAATGATGTGATCATTATGTTATAGTTCTTCAAATAATCAAAGGGCTTTCTAGTAGCACATAAGAGTATTTTGGATTTTGAATAAGGTTGGGAATCAAAGAGTTTTGGATACCACAGACTTGTGTATGAAAAAAGAACCCACTTGAATTTCTCAAAATATCTTCTTTTGCTCCACAAAAAAGAAAATCATACAGGTTTAAAATTACATGGAGGTGAGTATAGGAGTTTTATTTTAGTGTTATTTACATATTAGCGACTGTCATCATTTACTCATCGTTCTGCTGTTCCAAACCTGTAAGACTAAATTTAGATGGAAGATTTTTTTAATGAAATTAAAGTTGATAGTTGATAGAAATCAACTAAGCAACTACCAATTTGATGCTTCAAAACATTTATAAAGAGATCATAAAAGAAATCCATATGAAGTGAGCAGTTTAGTCCAAATATTTCAAAAAGATATGATTGCTTTATATGAAATGCATATGAATTTAGGCTTTTATCCACATAGAACCATTGATCAGCTCATGCATCAGTTATGATAAGCAGAAGTTCAAACATCTTTGCTTGATATGCGAGAACCAAGGAGGTTCATTCAAATATCCTTTTCCCAATTAAAGGGATAGGTCACCCAAAATTGAAAATTCTGTCATAATTTATGAATGTTATTATTGTATTGTAATTGTCATAAAGCTGAAATAAAATAAATGTAAAACTATTCATCTATCTAAAACTATAAATATAAAGCTACATAGAAATATATATTTTTTAAATACTAAAACGTATTAAAATTCTGTTAATATATATATATATAAATATATATATATATATATACACACACACAACAATGAATGTCCATTTTCTTTTTAATATAAAGCTAACAGTTCTCTAAAAAGACTGCAATAGGGTTCACCTCAGAGTATCTCTTATCAGACCCCATGTCCAAGACCAGAACATCTCTATCTACTATCTAAAGGGTATTTACGTTATGTTCTTCGGAGGCTAATCTTCTAGCTTTGCTCTGATGTACAAGCACTAACTTTTCATTTTTCGCTTTGACTGCAATAGAATGAACACGCTTTCCTTTCATTCCCATGACGGCCCTGTTGTCTAAGGGTTTGACCTGTCCCTTGACAAATCTAATTAATCTGTCCTAAAATGCTGTTGCCTACAAAGGTGTGGATGTGGATGTGACAATAATCATTAAAGCTATTAGCATGGAGCGAATCGCAGCCACTGGTGAGTGCTGTAGAGCTTCATGACCTCTGACCTGAGCTAATTTGGCATTGGCAGGAGACTGGCGAGAGCCTTTCCATTCTCTCCACTGTGATAGACTGAAGAGGTGAGAGAGACAACAGCACCGAGCCACGGCCACAGGTTCTTCACTGCATGCGCATGGTAGAAAAAAATTATGAAGCAAAAGCCATCAGTGGGTATTTACTTTGCTTTTACATTGCCTAGTATTGTCTTGTTTTTAATAAGCAGCTGTTAATTTTT
This sequence comes from Rhodeus uyekii, assembly GCA_037043235.1. Classification (NCBI taxonomy): domain Eukaryota; kingdom Metazoa; phylum Chordata; class Actinopteri; order Cypriniformes; family Acheilognathidae; genus Rhodeus; species Rhodeus uyekii. The sequence goes on along the minus strand of JAWRVZ010000076.1, from coordinate 1,152,861 downwards.
ACAACTGCAGGATACAAAAAAGTTTATTTTCAATGAGTTTATCACATATCACGATTTTGTTTTAAATGGCATGAGAGTGAATAAATAACTACTATTTTAGTATTATTTATATGATATTGTAGTATTTTAAATTAGTATGTTTCTTCTTTTTTAATGTTTAAAATTGAATAACACATTTGTATATAGCTTTAATTTATTTACATTTTAGTAATTTAGTACTATTGTCTATTTCCATGACAACTACCTGAAATAAGTCATTCCATCCAATATTTACATGTTATTGTATTTTATATTACATGTACTTCCATTACTAAAAGTATTTTAATAGTTTTAGTTAACAATAACAACACTGGTAATAAAAATTACAGAATCTTTTTCAGCAGTCAGGGATATTTACCGTCTTTTCTGAAAGATATGTGATACATTTTTCTTTGTTTTAAATTTTGAATTACAAAACCTATACATTTTCACAGTGGGTAAGGTATATTTTAAACAAAAATAAATGAGAATGCGGTGCACGGAAGGATGGTACACGACATGCATGCAGCTGCACGAACACAAACAATCCTATTCAGGATGCAACAATGGCCCTTGTCAGTGTATTCAATGTGGCTCCCTCCCAGTCATAAAGATATAAACTCTTGTTTGCTGCTTTAATTCAATTAGACTGGTGGAGGTAGGATGTCTGTGGAACACTGGCCAATGCTAATCTCATTTCTTCAGCCATTACGCCAGAGCTCGGCCCTGGCCTGCTCTCTCCACGAATGCACCTTCCTGCCAAGCCTTGGCACACCCTTATAGCTTCACAGCCTCCGTAAACGCCACTGCGAATCTGGCTCCATACCTTCAGAGCTCTCGTTTGCCTTCCCCGGTGGCAAGATCTGCGCTGCAGGTCGGTCCTCAGCAGATGAGAGGAGTTAACCTTTCTGATGAAGACACCAAAAAGCTAAAGGCTGCCAGTGAAGTGTCTCTCTCTCCTTCCCATCCTGACCGACGGACCGGCTGGTCCAGGCCTTCTCCACAGGAGAACCGTCTCCCTGCGCAGAGCACAGATGAAAGCAGATGTTAAATGGTGCTCCCCTGATGAATGCAATGATAGATGGTAATGGGGGTGATTACTTTAAAAGGGGATAAAATGGTCTTTAAACTACAAGAAAGCAAAGAAGGGAGCGAGCAGACTTTCGAGCTTCTCTTTGAACCAGGATTTCAGCAGATCAATTGGATTTTTGAGTTGGCCAAAGGAGATACGATCCGATGGCAATCCTCCCTCACCATCGATCTCTATTTTTACAATGGCTATGAAATAGGTTTTACAGCATTGTCAAAATGAGCCCGAAATGAGGGATAGGGAGAATCATCGGTTGATTAGGTTAAACTTGATTTTCTTTAGCAGTCAGCCTCAGCACTGAGATATAGCGCTAAAAGTTTATTGTCAAAAAATAAGTAGGTCTTTAATCGAATCTGCATCGAGTCATGGAGTTCTCTCCTTATTATTTTTATCATCAAACGTAAATAAAACCTACACAGAGGAGGAGGAGAAGCTAAACTTGGTTTGTGTGATATAGTGACACGCAAAAGCCCAGTGCAGTGCACGACTTGCAGTTATTTTAACTCTCTCCCATTCTTGAGAATCAGTGAGTAGAAATTATGTGCAATTTTCCATTTCAAGCATTATTGAGGTGCAAACAATCCCGGTTCAATTTTCTAGCATTCACACAAATAACTCCCCTGCCTGTTCTTTCCTCCACAGTTTTGCAGTGGTTTTTACATTTATTTATTTTTTCTCAATCTGATTTTGAAGCCATTTGATCATTTTAAACCTTGTCCGACTGAGAAATTTTTTCATGTATGACTACATCGTATTATAACTACATAGTTTGATAGATTCATTAATTAATACTATTTTTGAATGTACTACAAATGCAATGGGCCTAAAAAATTAAGGCCTCCACCACCATTCAAAAGTTTGGTGTAAGATTATTTTATGCTCACCAAGCCTGCAAATATTGGTGAAAAATACAGTGATAAAATTCTAATAATAGTAACACCATTTTTGTGGAGGCAAAGTTGAATTTTCAGCTACATTCTTCAGTCTTCAGTGTCACATGATTCATCAGAAATCATTCAGAATATGAAGATTTGCTGCTCAAGAAACATTTCCTACCATTTGAAGTAGAGCCTATATAGCCTATTTTGAAACATCTTTACTCTATCTGTAGAGAATATTTCTGTTTAACCAAACTTATGAATTCTAGTCTAAATAATACCATACAACATGTTTATATTATCTGTAATCTGTTTAGCAAATATTTGTATAAATGTATCTATGTAAATTCTATTTTATAAAAAATCTATTTTATTTGCGTACACGAGCTGGACTTCTGCATATACATTACCTCAAAAGTATGATAATTATCCACAATGCAGATGATGGGAACGATTCGGAAATCCATTGCTGCTCCATTATATATATATATATATATATATATATATATGTGTGTGTGTGTGTGTGTGTTACCCTTACTCATGTTTGTTGTGTCACCTGTGCACTTCCTGTGTGTAACGTCATTTGTCACTTCCTGTCTGTCATGTCAATGTTTCACTTCCTGTGTATAAGGTTAGTTGTTACTTCCTGTTGGGTGTGTCATGTTCCACTTCCGGGTCCCTTTTGTGTATCTTCCTGTGCCCTTCCTGCACCTGTCTTGTCAATCACTTTCATCATTAGTCTACCCAGGTGTTCATCATTTTCTTTTGTATAAAACCCTCTTGCGTTTCCCTTGTCTTCATCCATTGTTGATGTCATGGTGCTGTCCTGTTAGTTATCTATGTGGATGCCATTTCCTTGAACCTGTTCCTGAGTTTTGCACTAGTGTGAGTGCCGTTTTGTTTTGATATTCATATTCATTTTCTTTTGTCTGCCTTTTGTTTGCATTTATTAATAAACTGATTTTGAGTTGGATCCTGCTACTCCTCGTCAGTCTTTCCGCATCACACACGCCCCGTTTCACAAAAGATATATATATATATGAGAGAGAGAGAGATTTGTAATGAGTGATTAAAATCTAGTTAGGGATTTTTTTATTTTGTACACTTCAGTCTATCGCCTATGTAACCAATTATTAGTTAAAGCCTTTCTTTGCCTTTCTGTATTTTTCCATAAGGATAAACATTGTCTGCACTCCTTACAAGATAGAATATGTTATCAGAATGTTTTGGGAAGTCTTTCTGTTGATAGTTGGAGTTCAGCCTTGGAGAAGCTGTGTGTGCATTAATATGGTCTGTATTGGTGAGGTGATTAACTGGCACCATAAGGAGATGGAATGACTTATTCTCGACAATCTGATGCCTAAAAATGCATTTCTGCCACGTGGAAGGTCACTTAACCCGTCCTCCATGTGATCAATGAAGATATGCTTCTGACTGTCTGGACTTGTTTGGAAAATTACTAGTTTTGTTTGCCTTTCTTTTATCATTTAACCTTCAGCAATGATGTAGTTAGTAGCCTCTGTTACAGCATAATAATGTGGTTGTATGTGTGGCGGCCTACGAACTCCTTGTGAGACTTGAAGCTGGCTTCTGCTGATTAAACTGCAAACTAAACTTCACTAAAAAAAATGTTCAATTGACTGCAGTTCTGACTCCTGGTCTTCATTTATCATATCTGGTCCTTGGGTCTTAACTGTAATTTCCCTACACAACGACGATACATAATAATTAATGACAATACATATTATTTTTAATGAGCATACTGAAAACCACAACTCTTATACAGTCTTCAAAAAATCTTTTAAAATATTAATGAATAGACACCAGTATGTTTAAACTTCAAAGTCTGTAATGGTCAGTTTCAGTTTCTTTGTAACAGTTGATAAATTGTCATGTCATGTTTTTTCTCAAAATAGCCAGTATGAATGAACAAAACATTGCTTAAGTTTTGCAATTAGTAATCCCTGAATAAATACTTCTTGAGATCATTTTACTTTTGGCTGATATCAAATGTATAACTAAATACAGAATCACCCATAGGCCTATGTCTTAAACGTGTCTCTATGTTGGTTACTGTTATTTCAACATGACAGATGTTCTGGTTAGGAACGAATTCCTGCACCAAAAGTAAAATACAAAAATAAGATGATAAACAATGCATGTTATTCTGTGTACGCAGCATAACAATACTATGCACCCCGATAGTCACTTAGAGTGAATAATAGTCCACCAAAGCATTTCCACTTTTCTTCATGCATCTGTATATCATTTAAATCACATCTGCCCAAATCCGCCTAACTTTCTCTAATATTAGTTTTAAAGTTATCCAAAGTTCAGCCTGACCTACAAAGGAAGACTTCTGGCCAATCAAGCCGGTCTTTGTTTCAATGAGCATAAAACACCGCTTTGTCTCTGTGGTATAATACAATGATCTGAATAGTGAAATTGAAACATTCACAGTGAGCTCTCGTCCATTGTGAACGCTCTGCATCTTACAGCCAACCTCTTCCTGAGTCATTAAAAATAAATGCAAGAAAGGCCATCATGTCATTTGCATATAGATAAAAGCCCATTTGATTTGGGAAATCACTACCTCATTTCGTGATCTAGGTCTAAGAGATTTTATTTTAATTTGTGAATAAATGTTCTGTACACATTTTTTGCCCCGCTCCTTATTTTTTACAGCTCTATGGGTAAAAAGATATCATTTTGGAGGCCAGAAGTGCCCATTTCTGCTGAGCCCCAGAGCTAAGATGTGAATCTTTTGTAGGTGATACCGTGTTGTGTAATCGCTGACAGAGCTATTCTGTCAAACAAACTGTGCTGAGCTGCCATGAACCGCTGAAATGCAGAACATCAGCGTTCACCTCCATGACTAAATGATGCACTGTTGCATGTACACAAAGACATGCTAACAACAGCTACTCTAAAGAGTTTGCCCAAAAATGAAAATTCTGTTGGCATTCATCTCATGACGTTCCAAACGTTTATGAATTTTTTCTGTCGAACACAAAGAGAATATTTTCCCCATAATTTTGTGCTAAATTCCAAGTTTTATGAAGACACATGATGGCATATTTGAACCATTGATTGTGTTGAAGTCTTTGTTTGGTACTGAAGAAAATCTGGGTTGGTACCTTGTGAAATCTAGTAAATCATATTAATGGACAGTTTAATCCTCTATATGATGGTTGATGTGCTCAGGTTATTTTTATTACTTAAACAATAAATAAAAACATGATATGGTTTTCACAATACTACTGACCTAAACGCCTTTTACAAGTTGGAATCTCGCAATTAAGGTAATTACAACATTAGGCGTGAATACCTTAAGAAAAGAGGCGAAACACCAAACTTTGCATAAAATTCTTGTCCAGTCTTCAACATTTGTATGCATTGAAGTTGAAGTCATTGGAACAAAAAGTGTAGTGTGACCGTCCCTTTTAGACGGAAAAAATATGGTTTTCAATAATATTTACAATTTGTGTTCCATTGAAGAAAGCCAAAGAGGTTTGAAACTATGTGAGGGATTAGTCTGTTTTTATCCTTCTTGAGTGAACAATCGATTTAAGAGCCAGAGCTGTACATTTTCCTCAAGGTTATTTTGCATCCTGAACTTCACAGCTGGTACATGCTCCCATTCACATTAGGGGATGCAAACCTTGAGAAAGAGCATGATTGTCAAACTGACACACATTACAGGAAGTGATTAAAGGAAAAACAGAGTAATATATGGAGATCGGTTAGAGATATATTTAATATATGGAGAACCATGGAGTCTGTTGACATTTGGGTCATAATTACGCTATGCTAATTAAATCTGCTGAGTATCAGAGAGCTGTTTAATAATTCAAATCCAGTGCAACCTTTAATACCAATGCCAATTTCCCAAAGTAAAGACAGTGGAATGATCATACTTGTCCCTCCTAAATATTTAATTTCCTTGGGAAATCATTTTGACCTACAAAGACAAAAGGAAGGGCAAGACAATGACACTATTTCTGTATTTACAGTGGAGAACCAGACTGAGCATGTGATATGCGTTCCATCACAGTACATCTGAAGACCTCTATTTAGCACCGCATGAAGTCTCAATATAGCCCTCCACAATTACGCTACAATTATATCAGTTGTTGAAAGAAAATAGACCAATTGGTAAGACAAATAATGATAGGAGTTTTTCTGCCTTGTTGGTCTTTGAACTAACCTGTATTGGGCTATACACTTGTTTTCTACAAGAAGATTGTTCATGGCAGTCTTTTCTTAGTGCAGAGAGAAACAGCAGTTCTTTTCTCCAGACATGAACAGTATTAAAGGCTACATGGAGTTACAGATGGCCTTGCAACAACACAATGAGCAGAGTGGGCTTGAATTGCTCAGGGGAGCTTTGACATCCAGAATATTTCCAACACAATAACAAGATCCCAAAGCTTTAGTAAAAAAAATCCTGAGCTGCAGAACAGGCTGGTTAGGTTCAATTAGCACATTCGAAAGAGCACCTTTTTACGTAAAAAATTTTAATTACCAAATATTTCAATATGGTTTGGGGGCAGAAGAAGCTACAGTGGCGGCCAACAATATTGACACCATTATAACTTTTTTGAAAGTTTGAAATTAACATTTAGTCTTCAGCTTTCAGTATTACGAAATCTTCACTTTTTCATTTTGAAAGCTTTTGAGCTAGTAAATGGACAAAAATTGTTATGGACCACTTCTGTTCAGTGGAGCATTTTGACTAAATCAGTGTTCTCAACCAGTACATTTATTTATTATTATTGTAAAATATTAAACTACATAAAAAAACAAAACAAAAAAAACAAGATGCAAACTGAAATCATGTTTTCCCCTCCCTGTGGCCCTGTTTAATAGACATGGTTTAAACTAAGTTAGGATAAGGCTTTAGTTCAATTATTTAAGGTGCTTTTATAAGTGTCTTAGAGAAAAAAGAAATCTTCAGACAAAACGGTGGCACTGACAAGTTGTTTTCGGAAAACAGCTCAAACGTACATTTTAGTCTGGGAATAGGCTTAAGCCTTGTTTGTGAAACCAGGGGTAAAACCATTGGTTTTATTGGAAGAACGTGCAGTTAGTTCACAAAATAAATCTGGTCATGGGAATAAATGAATAAAATGGAATAAAAAAATATGTATATTCTTTTTATTCCATAAAATGTTTATTCCTTTAAAATATATTAATTTTCAGTTAACTGTTTCTATTTTCCTTATTTTATTTGTGATGTTTGTCAGAGTGTTTTCTTTTTCCTGGTTTGTACTTGTGCTCTTTACATGTTTGAGAAGAGTGTGAAACCCATCTATAAAGCTCGTCATCTGGGCAGTCGTCAACCACTCTGACAGCCGGTGCAAGATTTAACAGTATTCGATAAAAACCACCTTCGATTCTCGATACAAACCTTTAATCATATTCTCCAACATTGCAAACACAATTTCGCTCACAGCGTAAACACAGTCACAACACACAAACACATTTGCTCATAACACAGTCATTTCGCTCTGACATTCATTCTGAGAAGTATTGCACACGCGGTTACTATGGTTTCGTGACTGCGCAGCACAGCGTAGCAAGAGTGAGTGAAGCGTCATTGGAGAGCGACCATGATGCACTTGCAACTCAGCGCATGCGCAGTGAACTCGGTACTATCATTAATCACAGGGATCGAGATAACCGATGTAAAGTGGCGACTTTGTCCCTCTTTTGTGCTCGAGATATTAGGGTTCGGCAGCATAAAATAATCGACATAACCGATAATAAGAAAACGCTAAGAAAAATAGGGAGTTTGGCGGTTCCACTTCAAAAACGTTGACATAACCGAGGTCGAGATAAGTGGACTCCACTGTACTTTAAATAATGTGCTGGACAACAGGATTTGAGCCTGAGTAAAAAAAAAGAAGGTTGAGAACCACTGGTGTAGAGAAACATTCCTAGTTACTATTCTGGTTTTGGCTTAATGTTTTTAAGGCCTATGCCATTTGCCAAAAAACAGCCTTATCACACTGTTCTACATCCGCAAATATTCAATTTCATGATGCTAAGCAATCCAAGAGGCAACACAACCACGTAATGTTGAATCTCTTTAATGTTTGACTGTAGGAAAGCCATTGCACTCTAAGAGCTTCTCTGTTTCTATAGAAAAGATGACACGCTTAACAAGAAAAGAACTCTCTCCCGGGAGGATTCTAGTACTACATTCCCTCACCGTTTATACCAAATCACAAAAATGGTGTAATCTGCAATTTTTGTACCTTGTACCTCAGCTTAAATCGGTGATAAATGACTGTCCTTTCTCCACCACAGCAAATTGCTTCAATATCAGCCACGTCAAAAGGCTGGACAGTGAAAGCACTTTTTTCAGATGAACTACACGCAAAACACAAGTATCACTCTGAAACCCAAACACTCTCAGAGATTATGCGCGCACTGATATGCAGTTTAATTATGTAAAGTCAAAAGTGGACAGAGAGATTTAGAGATAAGCATGAGAAAATAGAGAATGACAGAGGACACATGACAACAGGTTGGCAAAGTTAATTATTACTGCAAATAAAGTCAGACTACACTTTTTTCACGTTTTACTTACAAGATGTATTTACTTAAAAGATTTTTTATAGTGAGGTAAATGTTTTTTTTTCAACTGTAGACAGAGAAAATTATCCAAGTGCGATACAGAGGACAGTAGAGGAAGAGGAAGAGACAGCAGAGAGACAGAGGTGAACGCAGAGCAAGAAGAGTTTATTCAGCATGCTACAGGATAAAAGCACTACACCACACCGCAGGGACCGTCAAGCACAAGCTTGGTAGAAAAATTAACTTTTAATTGTGCCACTTCTATATTGGACTTTACATTCCTAAAGATGTAAAAACTCAATTCATGTAGAAAATGTACAGAACGCCCCCGCTCCCCTCCCCTCCCCATAACCTAAACCACAAAAAAAAGAATAAGAAAAAAAGAATTTGTAGAATCAGTGAGTGATTCGCACACAATTACAATCACAAACAATTAAGGATTGTATATGAGTGATGCCTGTTGGAAAGTCCGATTTTTTTTTTTCTTCTCCATTGATAAAAAATATTCCAGAGGTTGAATAAAACCATTTGTACAATGCAGAATAAAGAAAGACTAAAGGCACATTTACTTTGGTCCCAATAGTCCCTACATTAATATGACATCACAACATCAAACATGGTCAAATTGACACATGCAACTGCTGAGATCCATCAGCACATGCTCTGATTTTCTTCTAAAAATGTGTAACAGAAATCTCTGAAGCAAACGTGAGTGAGAAATATCAAAGCAGGTACTATACGTCACACACTACGCTCCCCACTGTCATTGTTTTGTTTACCACAGGTTTCAATCACAAAGAGTACCTTGTGTGCCTGATCAAAGAAAGAAAGAAAAACACTATAGGTCAAAATAAAACAAATGCACAAGATAATTTATAACTTGGAGTATATTCCATCAAATTCAATTACTTGTGCTCAGCTTCAATTCAACAGACCATAGAAAAATGTAGCTTTTACCTTTGAATCAAAGCAAGCTAGCTTTTAAAGCTGGAAAATAGTTTTAAAAGAACATGACATGGTGAGGACGCAAAAACTAAATTAACTATCACTTTCAAAAACCTTCAAAACAACAAAGCAAGGTGAATGTAAAGGTTACAAATCATCACACGTAATGTGCCTAAACGTCTAGAATCTGTAACGACAGGAGCGAAAAGATGACGCTGTTTTGGTAAGGCACATTTTTGTCAATCCATCCTAAAATAGAATAACAGCTGGCCAAACAAACAATAGCAGGAGCAGATACGGAGCGAGTGCTCCTTTAAGGGCCATTCTCATTGAAGTTTTTGATATGGTGTTAAGGAATGACTGGTAAAAATGAATTCGACTTGAGGCTCCTGGGGCGAAAGGGAAGGTGAAAGCACCGGGGAATCCTTAGATGGTGGACTTTGAGAAGGACACTCTCAGGCGGTGACCACGGCCCATGTCGTAGTTGTGAAGGTCGATGAGCGCCTGAATCGCCTCCTCCACTGTGGCCATCTGCAGAAGAGCCATTTTGCGATCTCTAGAGGGAAAAACGAACATGGCGATCAAAGAGACGACCGTTCATGAACACAGAAACAGGCGAGAAACAGAATGGAGAGGGTTCTTACTGGAAAAACTTAAACGCTTTCACTGTGCCGCCAGAGTTTGAGAAAAGCAGTCGTAAATCCTCCTCTGTCACATTGTCACTGAAGGGGAAACAAGCACTTATTAGCATTTCCTCAGTGTAAATGGTCCAATGTTATTATGATGCATGTACCAATAAAGAAAGGAGAACAATTTTTCCTTGGTAGCCACATTTTAATCTCAGACTGCAAGGGATTAATTGAAAAAGATGGTCAGCAGTTGGTCAAAGATTTATGATGCCAGAATAACACACAACATGTATTAATAAAATGACAAAACCTACAGAAAAGTCACCATTCCCATTCATTAGGACTGTACAAGTCTGCAAAGCCGCTTCACCTGCAGTTCGTAATGTTATTAAAACATTGTTTAGGGAAACAATGTTCTCCTGCACACTCACGGTATGTTAGAGAGATGAAGAGTAGCTGAAGGGGGGAAGATGTTCTGGAAGTTCTTGGACCCGGGCTTCTTGAAGCGATGCAGAGGAGAACTGGTGAAGTCCTTGGTCAGGCCTTGATCATCTAAACCCTCCCTAGGCAGCTGTACGGTCTGGTGTTTGGAGAGGGTCACACGAATGATCTTGCCATACATCTTCTGCCCATTCAGATGGCTCATGGCTAGATCATGAAGACAGAGGTGTGCCATAAAACAAACATTGCATGGTGTCAGTCGCAGAAAACGTAATCGTGCATCAGCTTACCTAACTGAGCTTGGTTTCCATCAGACATCTGGATTAGAGCACTGTCCTTCTTATTGTAAAGGATCTTCACGCGCTGCACGTCGCCGTAGACACCTTCGGTTAAGCGAGGCAGATGGAAGAGGGAGGGAAGGAGGGAGGAGGAGAGGAGTGAACCAGGAAGGACAAGTTAGTGCTTCAGAAGCTCCGGTTTTGACATGAAAGGTGAAGATGATGGTACAAATCTTCCAAATTATCTACACCAAAGAGTCCAAAACAGTTTTTCTAACAGACACAACATATTCTGATACGCCCTCCAAAAACAAGCTCATGTGATATGGCAAAGTTAAAATCAAAGGCCTACATGCAAAATAATCAACCATGCATTAATATAAGCTGTACATGAAGAGAGACAGATAGAGCAAGATAGAGACAGAGGCTTCGAAAGCCAAGGATAAAAAAACGTTAAAAAAATTAAACAAACTATTTCATTTGAAATTTGGCATTGTAGAACTAAAATTAAATTGGAAAAACTAGTGCCAGATTATTCATTAACCCTTAAATGGTAAATGAAAGAGAAAAAACAACTGAAATGAAATTAACAATTGATAAACAAAAAGAGATAGATTGCTAACGATAACATACCGAAGAGGGTAAACAGACTTTGGGGCGTAACCATCTTTAGAAGGAGAGAAGAGCAAGCAGCGTAAGACAGGAAGAGAGAAGAGTCGAGGTAGAGCGGAGATGAACAGATCATCCATAACGGAGGGTGGTTTCCCGTAGAATGGTGAGGTGGTCATGGAGCATGGGTCAAGGCAGTTAATTGGGGCAAGTCGGTCCGAAGAGGAACATTTGTTTTGGTTCAGGCAGAAAGCATGAATGGGTGGAGGGCGGGGAGACAGGATTGCAGGAGAGAAAGGGTCAACCAATCACAGAGGAGTCAGAAGAGGAGAGGAAAAAGGAGGGGGTTGGAAGCAGCATGGGATAAAAAAAGGGAAAAAAGGAAATAAAAAAAGTTGGAAGGGGGGGGACAAAAATAATATACAGGTCAGTACATAGGAAATGCAGGAGTTTGGTCAGAAAATGGCAGGGTTCTCTTTTTCTTTTGCTTCCCCCGACTAGGTTTAACAGTGCCAAACGTAGTCACCCGAGACTGAACGTGGGCAGAGTACATTTACTCAGGCTAATTGCAGCACAGAAATGCTGAGAGGAGGACAAAGCATGCAGAGCAAGTGGAAGGCTTTGGTATGAGAAAGCGTTAAGAAACAATAACCAAACAGAACGGCAGCCTATGGCTGTAAAGGGGCGGGGCCATGCAAGCGGGTAGGCATGAAAACCACCTTGCAGAGTTATGGCATCAATAGAGAGCACGTCATGTCGAAAAACTCCACAAACCCACAAGTGTTTGGGGAAACAAAAACCATGATGGGGAAATTACTAGGACACTTCAAAAAGACAGAGAAATCATAGTGAGAGAGAGTGTGAGAGAAATGACAGAGGCGGGTGGGGCTACCACATTTCATACCAACTTTGAATAGCTTAGAGAGAGGCAGTGGAGCATCAGGAGAGGAAGAGAGAGATACAGCTTAGAGAGAAAAGACAGTTAGATATTACTTCCAGACAGAGCGCTCGTGAAAAGGTGCGAGGGGGAGAGAGAGAGATAGAGAGCCAGAGAGAAGGGAGAGGGGGAGAGATAAAGAGAGAGGAGAGACAGTGATCAAAATTTGCACAGAGGAGAGACTGCAGAGAGACCCTCCATTTTGACGAAAACCTTACTGAGAATGCTTTCAGTATATTTCTGCAAGTATAAATGTCACAATAGAGAACAAAGATCTACAGGTTTCAATTCATGACTACTCGCTATCAATTACTCACTACTAACTGCAAATATACTGAAATAACATTGAACATAATATATGAAAAACACTGAGGATGGAAAGGAGACAGGTCAATCTGAATTCAAGTCACCGGATCAGTGTTTATCGTTTGTGACTGAACACATCAATCTGAATCTAATGCACATCAGAAAAGTGACTGAAATGACTTTGAAATCAGCTTCAAAACATCCAGCAAGACAGCAAAGTCAACATGGGAATTTTGGGGATAAAGAAAGCCTTGATGATGTATTTAGAAGGGCTGGGAATTGGCACTGATATTTCTTCATACGACGCACTGTGACAAACACACTACACGATCACTTAAAGGGATAGTTCACAAAAAGAAAATTGTAGTCAACTCACCCTCATGTCCTTTTAATTTACGCTTTTATTCACACACACACACACACAACATTGTTCAGCGCACATGCGTGGACCTCATCAAATATTCTATGTGCGCTGATCAATGTTCATGTGAATAAAAGACTAAATTAAATCTGTTCATCATATCAAGGCTGGAATTCAATTTTAAAATAGCAGGCATCATACACTTGACGACTTTATAAGTGGTTACGGGGGAGGGGGGGAATGGGGATTATACACTAAACGACTGAAAAACGTAAATTACCAGACATTCAAGTCGATCTGAACACACACGCAAAAACATGTGCCTTGTGATAAGGAGACACAAGCATGTAAAACAATTACGTTTAATATACTTTATGCGGCAGTACTTTATTTTTTTAATTCTTTACAATTTTGACTCTGAATATTTATCTGTATATTTCTATGACATTGCTATCGAAGAGTAATTAGCTAGTAATCGGAGGTCTAATTTTTTCCGATTGTACCCTATAGAAACGAGGTTGCAATTTTAACAGATGTTTACATTTTTGCATCAAATGTGTATTTCCAAGAAAAAAGTATGATGCTAACGAAACCGGTGCCTCCATCTGTAGAACTAGGTGGCAACGGTGCTAATGCTCTCAATTGTTAGCCCAGATCTAGTCTAGAATGCTAGTCCTGTCTTAAACACGCCTTTCACTGCGTTCTAAAAAGTACCAAGTCTTATGGGTTTGGAATGACATGATGGTGAATAAATGATGAAACTTTCCATTATTTAGGTAAGCTATCCCTTTAATTTTCACATTTGTTTAGATTTAATAATATTTTGAGACATTACTTGTTAATAAAAGCAAATATAATGCAGCGTTATGTTAAGATTTGGAATAGTGGAGTATATTGAAACAAATGTGTGGGCGCAGCTGTTGATGTTGAACACATTTTTCACTTATGCACTGAAAATAAGCATGCATTGAAAGTATCTTGGAGTTAAGAAATGATATCAGATCTTTAAATTGATAAGATTAATATGAAAAATCTGTATTTTCACCCAGCCCTAGTACATACTGGAAATATATTTTGAAATTGCTTATGTCATCACCAAGAATCCCTCTTTTTTTAAGTTGCAATCTTGCAATGCAGCAACGTTTCAAGTATGTTCACACTGCTCTGCTGCTAAATGTCATGAAGGTGATGTTGAGACCCCTTTAACTAAACAAATGATCAGATGAGGACTGAACATATACAACCTAAGACACAGCGTACTAGTGACCTGACTGACACAATGAGAACAGAGAAACAGAGAGAGTAGGGATATGTTTGTGAGTGTTTCGTTGAGGAGCACTGACCTCATCGTTGAGGTTGCTGACCAGGAGCACTCCGCCAGGTACCGAATGTCCGGACAGCGCCACCCTCCCTGCAGCCGCCGCCGCAGCTGCCGCCGCACTCAGAGGGCTGATGGCCCCTACAGAGAGAAAGAAGAAGAGAGGAAGGACCGTGTGAGCCCACATAACCAAGAAGAGCCAACGGCTCAGCATCTCAGCCAGATCTGCCCTGTGGCCATGCATTCTAACTGTCTGCACCCAACGCACCAAGCACATCTAGCTACCCAGCCAACACCACACACCTCGGGCAAACCCACATCCCAGAGTCAATATCTGCCGCTAGGCAGATCGCTATCTGAACCGATTTCACACAGACTGGTGCTCTGGAGCAATATCCGAAAAAACGAAATAGCTCTTTAGGCCCCTTATGCTTGCTGTAGTTAGCCGCTCAATAGGCCGCACTCTGCTTTAGCTAAAGGGAACTCGTGTTTGGCAGTTTGGATTGCCAGTCTGTCTGAAATACGGGCCTCTAATTAATGTGTGTCAATCTTTTACATCAGGCCCATAATGCAGAATGGAAGGGCTTATTGTTGCAGCTTCAGATTTATGCTTTGACAAATAGCGACACTGTTTATGAATACTGCATGTCAAGTCAGGACAAATGGTTGGGGTGGTTTCAACATGAAAGCCCTGCCAATTCTGACAGCACTGGAAAAGTCCCTGTCCTTCAGAGGGAAGAGCGCATTCAAGTAGGGTTAGAAAATCAAAAGGAAAAAAGGAAAGTAAATGGAAGCATAGGTACCTAGAGAAGATGGAAACCCTCCACCACTAGAGTAGGAAGTTACCATTCCAGAGGGAGTACCTAAGGAGAACGTGTACAGTCAAAGTCTTACGGGATCAAACACAGACTGGGGGCCGTGGAAGCGGCATTCACTTAAAGCAACGTGTTTGAATGGCACATCAATTAGACGGGATTGCATTTCAGGAACCATAGACCCATTTTCCACAAAGAACTAGAAAACTCTCATGAAACACAATAGAGGAGAAGCATTCACACCTCTACCCTGCTCTGAAACTAAACCTATGCAGACAGGAGATGATGATGCATGTCAGCGAATGACAGGGAAGATGGGTCTTAAGGGTGTGATTGAGCAAAGTTTGTGTTAGAGGCACACATGAGAGTGGGTTCGAACATACCGAGCAGGGAGGTGGAATCTTTGCTGAGAGCGGCGGCCACAGACGGGTCCACGGGTGGTTGGCCATCTCCTGCGGGCAGTTCAGGCCGGGTATAATCCCGGCTTTTGTCATTGTTGTATTTTACGTTCAGGTTGACCAGCTTGGAGAAGTCAATGCGCAAAGTGCAGCAGGAGTTGTATATGTTCTGGCCATCCAAAGACTTTAAAGAAAGAAAATGAACAAGAGAGATGGAGGATGAGAGCAAGACATGACATGGGTGCAAAAGGATAAGAAAAAAGACATCTAGCGCATAATGTAGGGTCGTGGCTAAAAAGTAATAAAAACGTTCCTCTACAAGTAATGACAACGAACTGCAGTCATTTCATCACATAAATGAAAGAAAGGTACTAAACCAACATATGACTGGATCATAGTTTGCCTCTGGCTATAACAATCACATTAAAAATCTCATAACAGTGCTATGGCACATCATTACACATTTATGGAGTTTGCGGTGGTTTCAATCCTGCTCTTCGTCCACTCACCAGTTTGGCCTGTTGGGCATTTACTGGGTCACTGAACTGCAAAAGAGCCTGGAACTGATTATTTTTGGTGAATGTGATAATCTTCATGACGGTCCCAAACTTGGAGAAGATCTAAGAGAGATCAGTGCAAAGTCCTGTTAATTCAAAGGCACGAGAGTGTAAAAATAAATTTGGCTTGTTTTTTTAAACTGCAGTTTATTCCAGATGGATGCCTGCTGTGGGCAGTGACCTGTTGGAGGACGTCCAGGGTGACTGGGTAGAACATGTTGTCGATGATTATTCGGAGTACTGGGCTGGGAGCAGGTGTTAACACACTCTCACCAGCCGTATCCGAGCTTGGAGAGCCACCCTCCTGGACCGCCGACACCGCCTGCAGAACGGCCTGAGCTCTCTTCAGAGGGAGAGCAAGTGAACAGATTAGGACTGGAGCAATGGCAGTTACACACTTCCACTGACGCCATTTATTAGTTATGAAACATTAAAAAAAGAAGAGCGTGTTTTCTAACCTGGTTGAGCGCACTGTCGGTCTTGAGCTCTTTGTGGTTGGAGTACTGAATGAACACTGGGACATTACGCACTTGAGGTGTAACGGCTGTGTAGTAGTTCACCATGGTAACAGCTGCTTCCTCTGTTCCCAGCTCCAAAAATGCCTAATTGTGGGAAAGTGTTCAAAACAAAGAAACAAAGGGGTTCAAATGGCCGAGCAAAAACTTTGTTCATTCAATTTGAAAACAGCTTGTAACAAGCCACTTTAAGCACTAAATATAATTTCAGAACATTAATCTCAACAGGATTCACATACCTGATTTTTGCCTTTAAGCATCAGGATATTAGTGACCTTTCCAAAGGGCAAGCCCAGGGCGATGACCTCAGTCTCAGAAACCTCATTAGGGAGTTTCCGAATATGAATGACTCTAGACGGTGGGCTATCCATGCTGTCCTCCACCCTCAGTTTCTTACTGTCACCTCCATTAGCTGTCAAATAAATCAAAAATACAGCTATACTCCAAAAACATTGAAAACATTTATATGATATTTAATAAAAATGACCTACATATTATTATATATTTGATGTCCATATTATTTGCCAATTACTGGGAAAGTGATCGAAAACAGACAGTTTGAGCTTGTTTTATTCAAGATTGTCTGCTGTAAGCAACAATATGGCATTTCCCATATTCTGTTTATATTTCATCAGTAAGTGAACAGGATGTGTTCTTATATTTTGCTTGCCCCCTTCTTAATTGTTGGCCTATGTATGTTTCAGGTAAATGTTATTGGCCATTTTGCTATGCCTTGCTATACACATGGCCTTCTTTACACCTGGCATTTAAATGCGTCAGATCACAAGTGGATGATGTAAATCACACGTAAATGATGTGTAAAACATTTTGAGCTTGTCCACTTTCGACCACTTCAAGAGGTAGTCAAACGCATTCGACTGGATTGCTTCCTTAGTGTAAGCACTCGAATGTGTCCGAACAGTGAAAAGACCGCCTAAACCTTGTGGAAAGTATGCTAACCAGATAGGATTTTAACTTTGTCGGCTGTGAAAGGAGAAATGAAACCTGATGCTCTCTGTGTTTTTTGTCTCTGGGCAAGTTCATATGTAAATTGCGCAAGCTTATTACGTTCATTAGATTGAAAGATCTGGAAAAACAAAAACCCACCACATCTACCTGCCCATAGATCCTTCCCTCAAAGAAATCAGAACAGAAGTGGTTGAAAGTGAACAAAAGCGATTAAAATACCAGGTGTAAATGAGTGTGCGTCTCCCTCGTCTACTTGTGATCTAAACCAAAACGCATCTTAAAACCAGGTGCAAACAGTTCCTTTGTTTTTTCAGCAATTAACACCATGAACATCACATTTTGAAGACAACTTGTACTTCTTAAACTATTTTTCACTTGACATTTTGCATCTCACGTTCATGTTGTGCTCCTAATTATTTGTAATAGAACACCTCATGCCCCGTTATTCACCTCAACATTTAAAACAATTTTCAGCTTAAAACGCTTTCAGACACTAGCGAGTGATTGAAATAATTCCGATTGCAAGCTAATGGTGATTCTGATCACCGCTTAAATGGAAATATAATTATATGCAATTATAAAGGATACTTATGCTGACCACCGCTATAATACATACACATATGATTATAAAAAAATGCTGGAGACCATTTGAAGAATTTGACAATTATAATCATGTATTTATTTGGTTTCATAGTTCATCCGTCTTTTTCCTATGCCTTTGTTTATACCGGACTTCTGCATCCACATGTTATCATTTACTCCAGTTTACTAAAGGAACAAATAACTGTCTGTTTTCGGTCCGTGAGCTCCCTCTGTTGCACTGGCTGAAAGAATAACGTTGTAGTGAGACAGAAGAAATCTACAGAGACAGTGGATAATGGAAATACTGCATTATTTTGGCCATGTGGCTTAAGGACCGAGGCTATTGACCCTGCGGGGCACGTTGTTAGCCCTGGCTTGCACTGGTCTGACAATAGAAAAGTAGCTAAGGAGAACTTTCTTTCTTGCATCAATTTTCTCTATGAGAACCTCCAGCTCTTTTATTTTCTTCTTGGCCATCTCAAACTAGCAAGTAAACTCTCATATGACCATTAATGGTTGATAATGAATTTAAACGAATAATTTCATGCACTTTACATTCAAATAAATGACCAGGATGTCAATGCGACATAAAAAGGACACTAAATTAATACAAAGAAAAAAAGAAAAAGATTCTTACGGACTTATGTGAAGAATTTTCCTACTTTCAAGAATATTTTCACCAGTACGGACACAGATTCTAAGATTTTAAAAGTGAGTGGTATTAGGTTATGGCCATGCCAGAAGAAAGGGTTAAAACATGAGAGCACAATTTTCAGTTTTAAGCAGATTAAGATGCAATCTGCAGATATATTGTTTTCACATTTCCCGTGTTGATCTTACAAAAAAGTGTCATTCTGTAAAATGGATTTAGATGTTATTTGTACATAAAACACTATTGAGCACACCTGTGACTTTATTACATTAGTTTTACTGCAGTGCGTTGCTAAATGTTTGCTGAAGAACTATATTGTTTAGTGGAACAATTATTATTTGTTATCAATAAATCATTAAATCTTTGTTACTGTGTGTATATTTTACAAAACCTTGCCACATACATGTAAACATTTCATAAAAGCAATAAGTCCCATGAAACTGTGGTTTACACCAACTTTAGAACAGATTAGGGGTGTTAGTTGTTCTAAATAGCTGTAAACCACAGCTTCTTTGGGCTTATTGCTTTAAAACGGCACTATGTTCTAAACATATGTAATTATTGGGGGGCGGGGGTGTAGAATTTGAGAAAGGGGTCTCAAATCGGTGGTGTTTTACTAATCTGAACCCCCATGAAGACCTAGCTTTCAGTAATCAATTTTACATTAAAAATCCTAATTTATTAACATCTTTAAAAAACCAACTAAAGGTTGTTGTTTTTTTACACAATAGCTGATGTCCATATTTATTTATCTTACCAGTAACTGAAGAGTTTGGGCTGTTGTACAGACTGCCAGACAGCAATTCATCTGAGCTTCTCTAGAAAGACACAGATGTACACTGCAAATTCAGTAAATCATTCAAATGATTAAAATGTAGTAATAACTCACATAACTATTATTTGTATCCATTATTTCACATTACAGAGATCAATCCAACATAACACAGGCCACTCTGTGGGTTTACTCTCGCAGATGTGTTTTGATAAACTCTGTAAAGTTAAGTCAAGACAAGAAATATAGTAACACTTACCTTCACACCAACTGCAACATCGCTTGCAATGCTGAGGGGAGAAACGAGAAAGATAAATTTGGGCCGGTTTCACTCAACCACATAAACACATCGATGCCACATCTGAACACATAATGCCATTCATTCACTCGTTTCTCAAGTACAAATATCACAGTACAACAAAAACAGAAAACTATTCAATGCGGGCAGTGATAACGTCAGCAGTTTGTTATAATATGCCTTATAAAGGTCAGATAAACCACAATTGTGCGTAATAAAGTAACATTAAGTAAGGACAGGATTACAGTGGCGGCTCACGGAGCGAGTGACCGTTACATTCAAACAAAGGGACTTGCTCGCCGTTAGCCGCGGAGCTAAACTGCATTACACGACCCTGCTGTTCATACAACACGAAACACTTTCATATTAAACTACTCGGAGTTGAGTTATTTTTATTTCTTTGCATGTCTAATGCTAATTAGCGATAAAACATGACGTGCGGAGAAAGCGCGCATTTGTTATTATTAGCCCACGGTTGGCTGATGCATCGGCGGCCTTGAGAAAGCTAAGATCGCTGCTACCCTCACTTCAACGTGATGTTAAGATGCTCTCAGAATGCCATTTTTTTACATAATGTGTAAACAACGCAGTCTTACCCGTCCATTGCAGGGAAAGCGTTATTCACGGTGTGATACTGATCACAGGAGCAGAGGCGCCTTCGACACACGCGCGGAACTGTGCAAAATGGAGGAGAGACTGTTATTCACGAAATCACCCGAATACAGCCGAGACCCACCGAACCGACGAGCAGACGCTCACAGCGATCTGGATTAGATTAAAAAGTCATCATCACAAACAAGAAAACAAAAAGAATAATCATTAAAGCATTATGTCATTATTCGGGGCTCCCCTGTTATGAAAAATCTGGAAATATAATATAGAAATGTAATATCATGTTTAATCTTGCACATGTCTTTAGTGAATGTACATTTCTTTGGATCTGTTCTGTTTTGATGTTGTTTCAGAAACTTCTATACATAGGCATAATTATGATATTAATTAAACAGTGTATCTCATAATTCAAAGAATTGGTATTAGAGATAGAAAATCCTGCCCAGCAACCCCTCATAGATTTTTAAAATTTCTGGAGTTTCTGGAAAGGGAATGTAAATTAATGGTTTAATAAAAAAATAAAAAATGTAAGCATAAAAAAGGCTGGGGACCTCCTTCATCATCATCATCTTTATTGTTGCAGAACTGAAATCTGACAATGTCTGACAATTTGTAGATTTGGTAGATTATTTTAGGCTCATTTCTTATTTTCTGCTGCGGTTTGTCAGGGCATCTTAATGTTGTCTTGTAAAAAACAAAACAAATAAACAACAACAAAAAACATAATTTTACAGAAAAATGCCACAGTAAAAACCTGTTAATGCATTACACATTATTTAAATAGTTTTTTTCTTCTTTCTCCTTTAGTCACCAGTAATATACATTATTCTGTTTATTATTCATTTATATACAATATAAATGTTTAGTGCATTATTTTAGTGTCATGCATGTTACAATGATGTTGCGTAAGACTCTATGAATTTGTCTTGCAACACCTGTATGTGTTCATGAGAACATTTTAGTGCAAACAAGCAAATTTAAGGAATTTATAGTTATATATCCCATATTACTGGAAACATTGTCAACCGTATTGTTTACGGTGAAACAGCAGACATTTTTTACTATAAATTTTACAGGATTTTTTTTTTTTTTTTTTTTTTGCAGTGTGCGCATCTTTGGAATGAAAAATTAAGTTTTGTGCAGAAGGACACTGCTATGGCACTAATATGAAATATTAAAATAAGGGAAATATGCATGAAAACCTCAGTGCTCAAAAATCAACTTGAGCTACCCTTTTGGTTTTGTTCAAAAGTAGCAGCTCAGTTTATGTTGCAGGTTGCTGTAAGATCATCACACTTCACTGTTCTGAGAGCCCACAGGGAAAATGCAATCATTCGCTGGACGGAGGGGACCAGCCGGCTTCAACTGACCACCGATGAAAAGGTGTTTACTACACATTTCTGCACCAAATGTAACAGCTTGGCCTGAGCATCATTATATACCCTGTATTGATTTCCAATACCCAAGCACATGTGACTGTTGCCTCTGGGCCTTGGTCACCAAGTGAATTGGGAGCTTGCAGTCCTTTGTCACTGAATCAGATTATTGATGAGAGAAGTGGGCCTTCTGGCTATAGTGTTTCATATAACCTTTACCTAACCCTCCTCTACTTTACAACACCATTTTGGCCATCTGTGGAAAACTGCCAATCCTTGCGGGTGTCCACTATTTCTGTGAACCTGGCAGAAACTAAGCAGAGCTAATGCTATTGGTAAGAGGTCACAGTGTGAATATACATGACTCTGTGGTTACCGTAAGGTTTGCTGCAGGGCTCGATCTGCCATGGTTACCTGATATAGTGTTTCCTTAATTATTCAAACAGCGCTGTGCATCTCATTTAGCTTGAACTCAGGTGAACTGTTCAATACAGTGAACTCATTGACCCCCCTGTAATCACTACAATCTGTTTGCCTCTGTTGATTAAAGCCTTTTACAACATTCTCAGAAAGCCTGCATGGACCCAGAGGACTGGGAAGGGTAATAACGACACAAACAGGACCATACACAGGACCATTTTCAAGCCCAAGTCTTTGTGTGACAGTCCCTTTTGTCGATATTCATTTCATATTAACAAAGAAAGCTTTTTACCCTGTTTAAATATTGCTAATATCTTTGACCGTGACCTTGAATCTGATTTCCTTTTGTAATATAACACATTTCTCCCTGTATTCTTGTTTGGATCAATTTGCCAATCCTTGTAATCGAAACCCAAAGGAGAGCTGTTTTTGTTCGAGTTCTGTCACTTCAGTCTAGTTTTCTCATGTTTTGTGACCGAGCACTGACACTACTGCATTGTCGTGTCTTAGTGTGAGCACGTGGCTTGGGGTGTACTCAAGTCTTGCGCTCTCCTGTCTGTGACATCTTGTGTGTGGGGCGTGGTGTTCGGATTCCGCCATTTCGATCTTGTTTGGTCTCGGTTTTGAGCTGGACATTAATGCTCTGCGTGTTTGCTTTCTGTTGTGAGCGAACGAGACGTATGTTTTGTGAGTGCGTGCAGTTTCGAGGTCACTCGAGCTGCACAATTTCTTGTCCGCATGTGTTGTTGTGTAGCACACTGTTCATGTTTACTTCGGCCAAGTGCTTTCATGTTCATGTTTTGTCTTGTGCTGTGTTGCGCGCAGCTTGTGTTTTCACTTTCATGTCGTCTTGTTTTGTATGGACACGTGGGTTATGAGTGTTCTTATTGGCTGTGTTTTAATGTCATGTTCCCTGTCAAGGGAACTCGCACTGCGTCGAGACGCGATTGGGAACCTTTCAGTTTATATGTCTCTTGAAGCACAATCAAACTCAGGTGCGGGAGTGTACGTCGCCGTGATGACGTCATCACGTCATGACCCGGGAGTATAAAGGCACGTCACGACCCGGAAGCGGGTTAGCTTTCAGTGTCTTCACAGCGCTCTAAGCTCAACGTGTGTGTGTATTTGCAGACGTGTGTGTGATTCAGCCCAAGTCTAGTTTAAAAGAAAAGGGATTTCACCGTGTGTCTGTTGGAGTGTTTGAAATGGCGGAGCAAGTTTTTCGGCGCTGTGTTACCCCTTGTCCCCGGTTTCTTTCGGGAAGGGATACACACGCCTTATGTGTAGCTTGCATGGGAGAGGAGCATGCACGATCAGCGCTCGAGGGCACTGATTGTGCAGACTGTTTGCAAATGAGTTTGCGAACACTCCGATCCCGCCTGGCAGTTTTCGAGGAAACTGCCCGGGCTAGCGGCCCTCGTGGTTCCGGTCCCGCTACGGCTGAGGCCCAGCGGCGGCTGCGATCATGGGGGTCGCAGATGGATCTATCAGAGGGGTCGGAGACGGGCTTGGCCTTTTCTCCGCCTTTACCTGGCAGATCTAGCCCCGTTAGGGAGCCGGAAGCACGCCCTGTGGCGGTTTCTTCCGACCCTGATGAGGCGATACTGCAGCTATCCAGTTCCGAGGAACTGGACGTTGTTAGTATCGACGCTGATGAGGAGGTTCCGCCAGCCCCCTCACCAGCGTCAGATGAGTTGCTGGAGGTGGTGACTCGCGCCACCGCTAGGCTGGGCCTCGAGTGGCCGGCTGAGCGGACGCATGCTCGTCCAAAGAGCAGGCTGGACGAGCGCTTTTTGCCGTCCAGAGCACCACCTCAGCGCCGGTGTCTGCCTTTCTTCCCCGACCTCCACACTGAGGTGTCGAGGTCCTGGAATAGGCCCGCCTCCCACAGGGTGCATAACAGCGAGACCGCTGTTTATGCCTCCCTAGTGGGAGCTAAAGATCGCGGATACGGGGCGATGCCTAGAGTAGAGGAGTCCTTGGCTAGTCATTTGGCTCCTCACTCACCGCAGCCCCTAAAGGCACCGGTGCTCCCCACCAAACCTCTCAGGGTTACGTCATCGTTGGTGGGGCGAGCATACTCATCGGCTGGTCAGGCTGCAGCATGCCTCCACACCTCTTCCATGCTGCAGGCCTACCAGGCGGAACTCCTCGCAGATCTTGACGAGGAGGGAGGTATTGGGCCAGAAGCAGTCGCAGAACTGCGGAGGGCGACGGATCTTTCTCTCCGGGCTGCTAGGGAGACGGCCGCCTCTATTGGCCGATCTATGGCAGCCCTAGTAGCTACGGAGAGACATTTATGGCTGAACTTGACTACCCTCAGCCAAAAGGATAAGAACATCCTCCTGGACGCCCCGCTGACGCCTCCTGGCCTCTTCGGCGACGCGGTTAAGCTAGCGGTCGAGAGGTTTCAGGAGGCTGCTAAGCAGGAGGCGGCGTTCAAAAAGATCCTTCCACGCCGCCCTCAAGGTTCGCAAGCAAGAGCAGCGTTCCATCCTCAGCCCAGTACCTCCTCATACCGCGCTGGGCAGAAGCTGAGTGTTGCGACTCGTCAGCCCCCCCCGAAAAAGAAGGGGAGGGCTTCAGGTCAGCAACCTCAGCCTCAGCCTTCTGGCCGGCAGACCGACCTGAGGGTCGTTCTGCAGGGCAAGAAGGCTAAAAGTAAGAGGCCCTGACAATCATGGTGTCAGGCCTCGCAGGGAGCCCCCCGTTGGTCCACCAGCCTGCCAACGCCCTGCGGTGGCCCCTGTGGATCTGGTTTCTCGAGAGAGCCAGTCCGATCAGGGACCAGGTGGTCTACCCCAGTTGTCACCCCGGCAGGGTGCACTGGGCAGATTGCCCCCTCTAAGGAGGGTCCTAGAGCATCCACTCCAGGTCCAGCGGCCTGGAGTGGAAACCCGAACAGAGACTGGTCTCGAGAGACTGGTACCCCTAGTAGAGTTCCTGGCGGCGTGGGCACGTCTGCCAGGCATTTCTCAGTGGGTCCTGCGCATTATTCATGTGGGTTACACTATCCAGTTTCGGTCGAACCCTCCCAAGTTCGCGGGGGTTCTTCGGACAGAGGTAGACCCTGGGCAGGCTCGGGTTTTGGAACAAGAAGTCGAATCATTGCTGAGGAAAGAGGCCATAGAGTATGTACCTCTCTCAGCCACAGATTCGGGCTTTTACAGCCGCTACTTCATAGTTCCGAAGAAGGATGGAGGTATGCGTCCTATTCTAGACCTTCGCCTGTTGAACAAGACTGTCAGGCGCCTGAAGTTCAGAATGTTGACTTTGAAACAGATCGTATCCCAAATCAAGTCCGAGGATTGGTTTGTGACGATAGATCTCAAAGACGCATATTTCCATATCTCCATCCTTCCTCAACATCGGAAGTTTCTCAGGTTCGCCTTCGGGGGCAAGGCTTACCAATATCGAGTACTTCCATTCGGCCTAGCGCTATCCCCTCGCACCTTCACCAAATGCATGGACGCAGCGCTCGCCCCGCTGCGGTCCACTGGTATCCGTGTACTGAACTACATCGACGATTGGTTGATTTTGGCTCAGACACAAGAATTAGCGGTCCGGCATCGAGATGTCGTACTCGCGCATATGAAGGAGCTGGGGCTGAGACTCAATGCCAAGAAGAGTATCCTCTCTCCTGTGCAGAGGACAACCTTCCTAGGCGTTGTTTGGGACTCGGCGTCAATGTCTGCACGGCTATCCCCCGTGCGCATTGCCGCCGTTCTGTCCTTAGTCCAGGATATCAAGCTAGGCCAGCTGCTCACTGTCAAGCACTTCCAGAGAGTGCTGGGGCTCATGGCGGCAGCGTCCAGTGTTATCCCACTCGGCCTGCTCCACATGAGACCCCTGCAGTGGTGGCTGAAGACCAGAGGGTTTTCCCCGAGGGGCAACCCCTTCCGTCTGATCAAGGTGTCAAGGCGCTGCCTTCGAGCCTTGCATCCGTGGAAGCAGAACTGGTTTTTGTCCCAGAAGCTCGCACTGGGAGCTATCTGTCACCGCGTCATGCTGTCGACAGATGCGTCCCGCGCGGGCTGGGGGGCGGTCCTGAGGGACCGCTCGGCCAGGGGTCTATGGGACGGGCACCACCTCTCCTGGCATATCAACGCCTTGGAGATGATGGCTGTCCGGATGGCGCTACGGGCGTTTCTCCCCGACCTCAGAGGCCGTCATGTAGTAGTCCGGACCGACAATACGTCGGTGGTCTCCTACATAAATCACCAGGGAGGTCTCCGGTCTCGTCGACTTTCCAAGTTGGCGATCAGGATCCTCCTCTGGGCCCAGAGGGAACTGCTCTCTCTTCGAGCGGTATATATCCCGGGGGCCCAGAACCTGGGGGCAGACTTCCTGTCGAGACAGGGGCCGAGGCCCGGGGAATGGCGACTCCACACTCAGGTGGTGGAGCAGATTTGGGAGAGATTCGGCCAGGCTCAAGTGGATCTGTTTGCGTCTCGAGAGACGACTCACTGCCCACTCTGGTTCTCCCTTTATCTTCCAGCGCCTCTCGGCCTGGACGCCATGAGGCAAGGGTGGCCAAATCTACCCCTGTATGCCTTTCCCCCCGTAGCTCTGCTCCCAGGGGTTCTGGAGAAGGTTCGCCGGGAGAAGGTCCGTCTCACTCTAGTTGCCCCGCGCTGGCCGGGCAGGGTGTGGTTTTCGGACCTGGTGTCCCTCCTAGACGGCACTCCGTGGGAGATTCCGGTCAGGAGGGACCTCCTGTCCCAGGCTCAGGGGAGGATTTTCCATCCTCACCCAGAACTGTGGAAACTGTGGGTCTGGCCCCTGAGGGGGCCCAGCTCATAGAGTCTGGTCTCTCAGCCGAGGTTGTAGAGACCATTCTCCACTCCAGAGCCCCGTCCACGAGGAAACTGTACGCTCAGAAGTGGAAGATTTTCACTTCTTGGTGTTGCGAAAAGCAGCTGAACCCAGTTACCTGCCAGGTTGGCACCGTGCTGGAGTTCCTGCAAGAAAGGTTCGCAGCAGGGCTGTCCCCCTCCACACTAAAGGTTTACGTGGCTGCCATAGCTGCTTACCACGTACCTTTGAGTGGTGCCTCTTTGGGCAGGGACCCCCTCATAGTTCGTTTCCTACGTGGCACTCAGAGGCTGAGGCCTGTAGTACGTTCAAGGGTGCCTCCTTGGGACCTGTCCCTGGTGCTCCAGGCCTTGTCCCAGGCTCCCTTCGAACCGCTGGACGAGATTTCAGACAAGCACCTTACTCTTAAAACTCTCTTTCTTCTCGCCATTTCTTCCCTCAAGAGGATTGGTGACATGCAGGCCCTCTCCGTGGCCCCTTCATGTTTAGAGTTTGCGCCCGGCTTGGCTAAAGCTTTCCTCTATCCCAAGCCGGGTTATGTACCTAAAGTGCTGTCTAGTCCTATGCGCCACATAGTGCTACAGGCTCTCTGTCCTCCTCCATTCACTGATCATGACCAGGAGTTAAAGAACAGGGTTTGTCCAGTGCGAGCACTGGACGCCTACGTCCACAGAACTGCTACGTGGCGTAGGTCAGACCAAATCTTTGTCTGTTTTGGGGCCCCCAGAGGTTCCCCTGCTTCTAAGCCTACTATGAGCAGATGGATTTCAGAGTCTATTTCTCTAGCTTATGAGCTGGCAGGACAGCAGTGTCCACTGTCTGTCCGAGCTCATTCTACTCGGAGCATGGCTGCCTCGAAAACCTTTTTCGCAGGGGCTTCCCTCGCGGACATTTGTGATGCGGCTGGCTGGTCCTCACCGCATACCTTTATTAGGTTCTACCAGTTAGACCTAAACCCCGCCTTGGGATCATTGGCGTTATCGTAGTGAGCTACGTTTCGCTTGGCATACCCCGTACGCTGAGGCGGCGTGGGTATTCCTCGTTCCCAATCGCGTCTCGACGCAGTGCGAGTTCCCTTGACAGGGAACGTCTCAGGTTACGTACGTAACCATAGTTCCCTAAGAGGGAACGAGACACTGCGTCTTGCAGCCTCAGCTCCTAGGCATGCCGGCCTGTTCAGACACTGTTCAAGCTAACCCGCTTCCGGGTCGTGACGTGCCTTTATACTCCCGGGTCATGACGTGATGACGTCATCACGGCGACGTACACTCCCGCACCTGAGTTTGATTGTGCTTCAAGAGACATATAAACTGAAAGGTTCCCAATCGCGTCTCGACGCAGTGTCTCGTTCCCTCTTAGGGAACTATGGTTACGTACGTAACCTGAGACGTTTTTTGTCCTGTCATTGTGTAACTCCACCCATTCTGTTTTCTCGTTATTGGTTTGATTTGCCCCACTTGTCATCCCTCATTTACCTGCCTTGTGTGTTCACTATTTATTCTGCTTGTGTTTGCTGTTCTGTGCATTTTCGTTGTCAGTGAATTGTCTTTTGTTGTGTCGTGTCACCCCCCTCGGTGTGGTTTTTGTTTGCTATGTTTTTTTATTATTAATAAAAAAGCCCTTCTCTCCCTGCAAATTGAATCCTTACCTCCTCCCTTAAAAAAATTACATGTGATCTAGTGACTGAATCCAGTGTATGCCATTGAAAAGAGGATAAGACAAGGTATATTGACTTAAAAATTGACAAAAAGCTGAGAATTTTTTTAAATATTCTATAGATGAGAGAAAGCCATCTGGGGATTGAGTAAAGGAAAGTGTTATTACCTATACTATTGTTGTACTTAATTATAATTTTAATTGATTTTTTTAAATGTTATCATTTGTCAATTTTATGTGCTTTTATAGTTTTTAATTAATTTTTATTTCAGTTTTAGAAAAACTTTGTTAATTTGAGTTATTTGGCAAGGCAACATTTTTAATTTTCAAGTTCAAAATGATTTTTAATAGTTTTAGTTAATAATAGCAACTGTAATATTAACAATTACTCCTTTAACAGTGTTTTTACTGTTTGGAAATTTGACAAGGACTTAGTGCTCTACAAAACAGTTTGTGATTACTTTTCACTTCTGAACCAAATTATATCAAGTCTGGAAATTACCTATAGATGTTAATTAAAGACCTCATTAGAATGCTCAATAAAGGCTTAATAGTTCCCTTTAAAGATTGAGTTAGATTCTGTGCTGTCATTCTTCTGTGGCCTATATTGAATAGGTTCTGTCAATGCTGGATGCATGAATCAATTCTTTATTCCAATTAGATGTCAGCGTCTTTTTGTTCTCTACTCTTTTTTTGTCTCTCAGGGGCCTGTAGTATTATGCTGTTTTATTGTTCTTCTGTGTGACCTACAAGAAAAACCAACATGTGCTTTCTGTCAGATTTGAGAGAGAAAGAATTTGTCAACTACTTCTGATATGGCCAGTCCCCTCTATTGTAAGAAAACATCAGTTGATGTCCAAAAAAGAAAGTGCCATTATCAGGTGAATACCCAGATACTATACTCACAGTCTTGTTGAGCTGAGTATCCTTTGGGAGTGACGGCTTGTGATTTCAGACGTGTCTGTTGAAATGTCAGGGCACTTCACATTTCCGCCCTGCTTCCTTCACCGGGCCACCACCTCATCTTGCAGACAGGACAGTAGTGTTCAGATTTCCTCTGCTGGCCTGCCATGAACTGCTCTGCTGTAATGGGTTGTGTCCACTGCTCTCCTGACCCTGCTTGACTGATGAGGTTTAACATACAGTAGAAGACAGCAAATTAGATTTTTTTTGTTTTCCACGCACAAGACAAGTACTTTGAGGTAATTGAGATAATATTTCTATATCTTCAGACAAATGCAAGAGACAGTGCTTGTAATGTTTGTATGGTTTGCTGTGCTCACTTACAAATTAAAGTAATTCTTGAGCTGTAATTGCTACAGTATAATGAAATTCTGCTGCACTTCCTGAAATCAATTCAATGTTCCAAGAATAAAGTCAGCCTTTAGTTTAAAAGCTGTAGCTAAAACCAGTGCGGTTTAATATATATACAGTGGAATCCAGTTATGTCGACGACCTCGGGGGTTGCAAAAAAACATCGAGATAACCGATGATCGAGATAACCAACACCCAATATGGCGATTTATTTGATGAAGCGATCGGCATGCTATAAAAACACATTTGCTCATAACACAGTCATTTCGCTCTGACACATTTCTGAATAGTATTGTACACGCGGTTACTATGGTTTCTTTACAAAATCTAAAATGCTTTGTTGCGTTTTGCCTTTAACGGTCGCATTTCCTGTCTGGTGTGTCACTTCCAGATCCCTTCTGTGTATCTTCCCATGCCCTTCCTGCACCTGTCATGTTCATCACTGCTCTTGTTGGTCTCGTCAGGTGTTCCCTATCTCATCTTTTTACAAATACCCTCCTGTGTTCTCATGTCTTTGTTGATTGTTGACATTTGTCAACAGATTTGTATGTTGCTACGTGTGTGGATGCCGGGTAGTTCCCAGGTTTTGCACAAGTGTACCTTTTCTGTTTATATTTAAAGTGTTTTGTTTCGTTTATCAATAAAAGGGAGTTTCTGTTGGAACCTGCTGCTTCCTCTGCATCTCTCTGCATCTCTCTGCATTGCAAACAACATCCATTGCGTTACAATATAGATAGATAGACAGACAGACAGACAGACAGACAGACAGACAGACAGACAGACAGATAGACAGATAGACAGATAGACAGATAGACAGATAGACAGATAGACAGATAGACAGATAGACAGATAGACAGATAGACAGATAGATAGATAGATAGATAGATAGATAGATAGATAGATAGATAGATAGATAGATAGATAGATAGATAGATAGATAGATAGATAGATAGATAGATAGATAGATAGACTTTCTTTTGAGAAAATTGTCTGATTCAATTAATCAAAAGTGAGAGTAAAAACATTTACACTGTTACATTTCTATATCAAATAAAAATTGTTATTTTAAAATTTCTATTCATCAAAGTTGTAATCATATTTCACAATATTATTGTTTTACTGTATTTTTGATCAAATAAATGCATTTTATTTTGCTTTTTAGTGTTTTGTAGAAGAAAAAAGTCATAATGGAAAAACCTGAGTACGGTAAAATAATCTTCTTCTTTTTTTTTTCCTATCCCTTCGATGGAAATGTAAGTCACTTTGGATAAAAGCATACCAAATACCTAAATATTTTTTTTAAAGTTAAATTAAATTAAAATTAAATTGAATAATCCTTACAAGTTTTAATTTAACAACTGAACAGTCCTTAAGCAATTGTTCAAAAAATAAAATATGTAAGGGTTATTCAATTCAATTTGATGGAATTGTTCTATTAATTGAAATATGTTAATCTTAAAAAAGGGGCAGTGGGGGGCATTTTTTGAGCGCAGAGCCTTTTGAAATATTTAAAATGTTGAATTTTAAATTTTAGGAAGGAATCATGCAATTATATAAACAATAAACCATATTAAACAATATTAAATTGAGATTTTAAACAAAACACCTTCAAACCCACACAAGGTTTAAGACATCTCACCACTTTCAAAGTAAAAAAAAGAGTCCTGGACAAATCTCTTTCCAGCTTTGCTGAAAAAAAGGAAAATATCAGAACCATTTATCTGCGAAGACCCACGCACTGTCATATCATCACGACAGATAATAATGTATATGACTGATATCTATTAAAAATACATTTTAAATCCCCAAAGTTTGCTTTTTATGTTATATAAATATAGTCCAGGACTCTAGGTTATGTTAACCGGGTCTTTGTGGCCTCTGCATAAATGAAAAAGTGATGCCTTTTAACAATGTGTTCCACCAACACTTTCTTGCACATTTTTTAAAGTTAGGTGAGGCGTGTCTCGTCTCATAATTTACAACATGTAAACACGTCTTTATCTCCATGGGTGCGTGACACTGAGGCAGTTTCCATGGAGACATTCAGCTAAAAAAAACTGTTGTACAAATAAATCTCATTAACCTCTTCACCTCTGCCTACGTCTCTGGAGAATAGTTCTTTACAAACAGGAGCCTACTTTCTTCATTCTGCCACACAAATTCATTTTAAGCACATTGTAACCTGACAAGGAGTCACAGAGGGCAAGTGCGGAGGGGCATTCGGCTCCAGCACACACGCATGAACTGTGCTCAGCGGCATATGATGCCTAATGGACGTGGGCTCACATTAATGACTCCACGTCTGTCCTTGTTTAAAAAAGGAGGCATTTGTACCGAACAAGTTGCCATCCCTGTAGCAGTTTATTTCAAGTCTTTGAATTAATTTAGGAATAAATGTGTGTAGCTGTTGAATTTTTTTCCCTCAGAGCTTGCAATTTCATTGTTATTTTACAGCAGGTGTAAGAGAGGCCCTATAGGTAAGAATATGAAAATTGGCCCAACCAGTGTAAAATAATATAAAAACATCCACAGAACCACTGCAATGTTTTTAAAGACACATAACATTGCAGTAATAATACTTCTCACAGTACAATACTATTGTATGTGTATAAAATATATACGATTGAACATCTATCAAATTTCTGGGTAAAAGTATTTGCTAAATGAATAAATAAAATGTTACATATAAATGGTATTAATAAATTCAAGATGTATAAAAACAGCAATTGGGGAATAATTATATAAAGAAGTGACTATAAGTTTGCACAAACAAACAAAAGTGTGTAGTCAATTAAACATATGCTACAGCAATGTGAAGGAACTTATTTGTGTATCCAATTTAATATAAAAATAGTAAACATTCATTTAAAAGTATAAAGTAATAACACAGACCTTTTTCAGAGCAGGTCTTTTCAGAATGGTTCAAAATTAATTGCTCTGCATTTCATATTTTCATAATGTGACAGATGCTGTTTCTTCAGAGCAAATGTACTTTAAACATTTAAAGGAATTTTTTTTTCATTTAAGGAAAGTCATCGGTTCCAAAGCAACACTGAACCCCACTGACTTTCCATTTTTATTGAGACATAAAAAAATGTTTGGCTTTCAATAGAAGAAAAAAAGTCACACAGGTTTGAATGACATGAGTAATTGATGGGTGAACTAACTCAGATTCAAGCCATAAAATGTGTTTCTTCATGACAAACACGATAATTTTGAGCAAGATGTGAATATAAAGTAGGCTGTAGCGTGAACAAATTATACAGATTACACCTTTTATTCTGCATTTATTTATACTGTTGTTGATCTATTTCTTCCTATTTATATTTGCCATGATGTGGCAACCGCTTATATCGCCTATAGGAAGAGTCAACCCTGTGTATAATTGCATGTCAGGCATACGGTGGCTCTGTAAGGTCAAGCAAATTCCACTGGTGTTAAATACCCATTAGAACCACAAGAGAGCGATTGCATCTCTGTTCACAACATAATGATTTCAACACACACACAATACACCAGAGAATCACAAAGAAATAAAGATGCGTGTTACGCTCCCTGAGAGTGCATGCATAATGAGTAATATAAAAAGCACTGATGTGTACTTGCATGCGCGTGCTCACGTTTGCACGTACATCTGTGGCCCCCACACCAAAAGGCAGGTCAGTTTTACCCCCTGGGGGGAAGCTGCTTGAGCACTGCTTGTTATCCTGTTGTGGGAGACAGAGTGTGACAGGCCCTTAATCCAGCAAGCTTTGTGCCACTGCCCCCGACACCATGCTAAATTGTGTTTGCTTGAGGAAGCTCTCAGAAGCATCCAGCCCGCGCCACATCTGTGACCTCCCTGACA
The DNA here is from genome assembly GCA_037043235.1 of Rhodeus uyekii. Lineage (NCBI taxonomy): Eukaryota > Metazoa > Chordata > Actinopteri > Cypriniformes > Acheilognathidae > Rhodeus > Rhodeus uyekii. Next base: position 1,118,871 of record JAWRVZ010000076.1, on the reverse strand, counting down.
TATTTAGAGCAAATACCACCGAGACTGCATTGATGGGAAGCTCTGCCATCTCGAACGCGACCGGAGGGTCTTTTGTCATAATTCGTCCATTGATAGCATATGACGTTCCATCTTCCACTTGAGAAGGCAAAGCGCTGAACTCAATTCCCCTTCCAAGAGCTCCTGCGATGTGAATCTGAAGTTTCCGCAGTGTGATTCGGAGTGAGAGTGTGTCATGAGAGGATGTTGCTTGGAACGCAAATGAAGCTGAGGAGCTGCTAATACATTGAAAAAACTCAAAGAAATACTGTAATTTGTTACTGTTTATTTGAGGGATTATCTGGCTGCTTTTAAAATCAGATACTTGCCAACTATACAGTAAGTGAAAAACAGTATGTCAGAAATCATAAGTGTAGGCAAAAAGTATTCAATGACCTACTACTTCTAGTGAAATTCATTAAATTCAAATTCATTCAATGCGGCCACAGGAGAGGACGCAACTGACGCTAGGTTACTGATAACATTACATTAATACACACACTCAAACTATATAGAACATTCTTTTTTAGCAGTCGTGAAGTAATTTATTATTTAATTTATGAAGTATATACTCAAGAAAACATGTAATTTCGGATGCAATGTGTTTGTTGTCTGTTTGGGTGGGTTTTCAGTAGTTTAGTTCAGTTTCCATAGTTTTCAGGTAGTTTCCTCTGTTATTCAGAATCTGATTATTGTTTTCATATGTTAATTTGGTTAATTAGCTTGGACTATGTATTTAAGCCCTGTGTTTCTTTCTATTCTTTGTCAGTTCTCATCTTGAGTACAGTTGTTTATAGTGTTCTGAGTATTTTTTATGCTCCGTGTGTTTGTGTGTTGTTGTTTCTGTGTAGCACGCGGTTTGTGTTTACATCGGCCGTGCGCTTTTATGTCATGTTTAGTGTGATCACGTGGCTTGTGAATGTTTTCATTAGCTTATTTTGTTTGAGCACATGGCTTGAGGTTGTGTTCATTCCTCTCTTAAGGAACTGTAACTTTACACTCAGGCATCTTTCCCTCAGAGTGAAACCTTAGGTTGTATGTGCTTGCTCGTTTTTGTATTTAATGTTAAAGAAAGAAAGTCCACTTACGTTAATCAATATAGTTTCTGCTCCATTAAAGACAACAGTTCCAAAGTAGAAATCATCTACTACCCATCAGTGCATATGTGTTTTTGAGAGAACCAACTGAGGGAATGATTTAATGACTCACTCACCTAAATGAATAAGTGTTACATATGAATCAGTTGAGTGAATGATTCTTTGACTAATAAAGACAGTCACTTTTTGCAACCTATTGGTGCATTAAAGATAGATTTACTGAAAAATCCCCACCACTAACACAAAGATTGAGAATTTGGAACGTTAGAATTATAAAGATATTGTATTGTATTTAAATCGAATAAATTAGAAATCCATTATTTTAAATTGTAATAATATTTCACAATTTTACTTTTGTTGTTGTTTGTTTGTTTGTTTATTTTACTACATTTTTGCACACTTGGTGGATATAAGAATTTTCTTTCATAAAATAAAAAACTGACCCCAATCTTTTAAATGGTAGTATATAATATATTATTTGGGGATTGTAACTGGTGAAGAATGGACAGAACACTCTTCTTTCTATAGTGCAAACAGAAGTGAAAGAGAACACAATGTATGTTTGTGTTTTTATCACCTAAGAAAATGCTGCCTGCCCATATATTGCTTATGCCATTATGCACTACTGCAGCAAACACATTATAAATTGTAGCAATCAATTTTAATACGTCATACTTTTCTCCTGCACCACTGGGTCCCTCCCTCAGACTTGGCATGGGCTTAAGCTTCAGCATAAGGAGACAGTGTGGTGGAAGAAATTCGTACATATCCATCTGAGTACTGAACAATAAAGAGAAAAAGAAAATAGTACCGGTAAGAAGAAAAACATATCATGAGGGCTGGTACACTCCAGATCTAACACAGCATCCACACAGCCGCAGGCTTGGGAGAGAACCCAGACTCACAACACCTGCAACCGGCAGCACAAGCACCACGGGGTCTACAGAGATGCAGCGAGACATCTGGGAACTAATGAAGCCACAGATGAGCTAAATGTTAATTAAAGTTTCTGTAATAAAAATCCATATGGTGGCCTACTGATTAGCACACTCAAGATACACTTGACAAGTTTCATTATACCAGTACAAGGATGTTACTGTGGTTTCTCTTTGCAAAAGCACGGGAGCCATCGGGGGAAAGTCTCATCCAAAGCTTTAGTGCTTTACGTCGAGGAGAGGGGCTTTTATATATGCTCATAAACCTTTTTCTGTTCATATTTCTTCGTAAAACATCAATGTACTTCAAGATGATAGCATTTATTCTGACTGGGAACACTGTGCAGAAATTAAGTCTAAATTTTGGATTTGTGAAATAATTTTTACATCTTATAACAGAGCTTGACAAAAGCGTTTTTCAAAATGTGTGTTTCTGTATTGAAGCATATTATTGAGAAAAGGAAATAATATCCAATCCTGAATATAATTGGGACAAAGGGGTAAAGGTTTGGCTTGTTAAGTTCCTGCTGGTAGATGCCATAACTACACAATTCTGGGGACAATAATCTTTCTCTATTCAAAAGAAGCTGTGTATTTTGACACACACACACACAAAAACCCCTGCTGACTGCATTTAGAAAACAGAGATCTGTGCATCTTTTACAGTGTAGTGTTGTCGAGTTTGTTCCTCTGTGGTCACTGTGATGTAATCACAGATTGCAGGAAAACATTATTTAAATGGGAAAAGGAATGCTGACGTTTCATATCGTGATTCATTTCACCAGCTGATGCTGACTAGGCAGATTTCTCACTAGAACCGCAGGTGTAATGGCATCCAGCATTATAGAATTATTCACTTTATGCCTTTGCACTCTGTTAAAATTATTATAATCACAGAAGAAGATTTTGGTAACACTACCATAAGGTTTCATTTGTTAATATTATTAACTGACACAAACTAACAATGAGAAATACTGTGTTTGTTGTTCATTCATGTTAGTTAACGCATTAATATTAATTTTACAGAGATTTTTCCTAATTATGCTCATTGCTTGTGTATGCTCATTGCTTGTGTGAGTTGCTTTTGTATAATGATAAATATGCTCAATTGTCTTATATAGGGTGTGCTAAACAAGAAACAGGTTAAATATACAATTTGAAAATATCTCACATTCAATCAAACTTACATCAGTTTGATATACTGTGAGCACTTACAAAGAAATCCATTCATTACACGCAGTCTGACATGGGCAGATGGCAATTGGTATAATCTTTTCACCCCAGAATCCTTGCAGCCTCAGGTTTCCACAGAGGCAATCATACGCACTGAGGGATGGGATAATTGCCATTGATGGCAGCCAACCTTCCAGAGACAGGCCTCATAGTTTCACAAATAGCACAAACTGACTCGATGGTCAAGGGCTCAAGCCAAAGTTTTAGACAACAATCCAGCTGGCTGGCTGATGGAAGATAATTATAAAGTCTCTGTGAATGATGTCCAAAGTCCAAAACATCCAGTAACCAGTGGTATACAGTGGTCGCAGAAATTATCAGGACATTTTTGTACTCTTAGGCCACACTTAAAAACGTATGAATCTCATTGTAGCACATATCAAAATATTAAACCAAGAGCATCTGCAAACGAATGATACTAGATATGTTTTTGGAATTAGTTAATCTGCTGCTGTCAAAGTGAATTTTAATGGATGTATGAACATGATCCACTAACATACCAAAGCGTACATTAGTTAATTTCTAACTAAATATTTTTGTCAAGCCACCTTTATATATATATATATATATATATATATATATATATATATATATACTGCTTTTTACAACACATATTGTTTCAGAGCAGCTTTACAGTGATAAAAGGAAAATAATGCAACAAAGCTTATTTTGTCTGTACAGCAGCTGTAAGGTGTCACTGTTCAGATTAAGTACATTTAGTTTTGATTAATTGCAGTTGTAATTTAGTTCATTTGATTTAGTTAATTTCAGCTAATGCAATAAAATAATGATCTCATGGTCCAACTCAGTTCAGTTCTCATACAATGGTACAGTTAGATCAATAATATTGTTGAATATTAATTGTCCACAACTAAGCAATCCAGAGGTGACAATGCCATGGAACCCAAACAACATCAGGTGACATCAGGGGGAAAAAAGAAACATTGGGAGAAACCAGGCTCAGTCGCGGGACCAGTTCTCCTCTGTCCAATCAATGAACATCCAATATCATACACCAATATTATACACTATGATTGGAGTTTATGATATGAACAGTGTATTTATAAGATGTATTTATAATAATAAATAGGGAACACACAAGGCAGGCAATGAGAGAGGACAGGTGGGGCAAATCAAAACAGTAAAGAGGAAACAAGATGAGCGAGGTAATATAATGACAGGACAAACAAAACATGACACAAACACGCAGCCAATGAGAGCACTCATAAGTGATCACAAAGCGCATGAGCACGAGTGAATACTCAGCTTGTACGCTCACAACAGAAGACAAAACACATGGAGCATGAATTTCCAAATCCCGACACAAAACCGAATCCGAAGTGCCGGGATACGAACACCACGCCCCGCACACAATACACATCACAGACAGGAGAGCATGTGACTTGAGCACACCCGAAGCCGCACGCTCACAGGAAGACACGGCAATAGGGAAGTGTCAGGGCTCTGTCACAAAACATGAGAAAACTAGACCGAAGTTACAGAACCCTTACTCATTGGGGATTATAGGAAGTATATTTTATGCAGCCTAACAATCATTTAACTGATTTTAATATATTGCTATTTCAATTGTCATTGAAACCGATAATGTGTATGCTAGGAATGTGGTTTTAGTCTATATTTAAACTGATAAAGTGTGTCTGCTTCCCAAACAATGTTAGGAAGACTGTTATATTATATAAGATACGCAGGAACAGTCATGAAAACAAAATAAATTCAGTCTACATCTAGACAAGTGTCATAATCATGGTTGTGAGCAGCTAAATTGCTGCACACTAATAATTACCAACTAAACTGAAAATTGGGCCTAAGAGTCCTCAAGTGTTGTTCAAATGAAAGAAGATTCAGATGACAGCTGTTTGTTCCTGTTAGTTATGGTCACACATGGACCCCAGAGAGCTGTCAGAAAAGAATGGTGTCATTTCTCCTAACAGAGCAGAAACGACTCATTAAAAGCTGATGACATGATGGTGATGAGTGCAAGGCAGTGGTCCACTCTCTCCCAGAATGCCGAGCTCTAGTCATTAGCAGAGAGGTTGGGCAGGCTGAGGAATGAGGTCACTGTGTTCCAGGGTTGAGCAGAGCAGAAGGAGTAGAGCCATTCTGGCCAGGACCATAATGAGCACATTCAATGGCTTTGTGTGTAGCCTTTCACACTTTCTCTTCTCCCCACGCACACACCCAGCACCCGCCCACACACATGTATTTTTATTTATTTTTTACTGAGAAATGATGGATCTAGAATGTTTCTGTTTGAGTATATATATAGATTTTTAAAGATATTAAGTCCACTTTATGAAACTGTGAATACTATGCTCAATTACATTTTTTGAAACTATAGGCCTCGAGGATATTGTCCTGCACCAAATGACTAAAACAAATGTGTTTTTATAAGAAGGCAAAAAGCTTAGAGGTGTATTTACACTGCATTCACTTTTCTTTACATGCCACAAGACATGCAGCAGACGTTTATTTCACTAAGTTTCATTCATTTGGAATACAGTTTCAACAATTTCATAAATAAATAAACTCACATTATTGCTGTTGCTGCAGAGCAAGTACAGGAACTTGCCACCGCCAATCCAAACAGAGATACCATCCTGCAGCATGCGAGACTGCTGCTTTACAAATAGTGTATCAAATTACCTGTTGCAGATTTATACAGGCGGTGCTGGAGAAGGTCTTCTGAGGAACTCTGAAAGAATGCTAAAAAATGCTATAGTGAACGCTAAAAGATTTTTAAATGTTGAGCAGTAAGCTGGCTGGAGATGCAACATGAATCAATCAGTTTGTGCCATGTAGTAAACAATGTAAATATCATCGGGTTGCATTATGCACACGTCAGCCTGCACCATCTAGAGTTTCATGACATGATTTGCTCATGATTATGTAACCATAGTCATGACAATTGAATTGTGTTGCGTGATGTAAAGAAGATTTAGCTCCATGTTTCACCAATCTACACATAGTACAAAGTGATTTGTAATATCACTAGTGGGTACATTTCCTGAAAATTTCCTATGAAGTTATATACTGATGAAAATTTTTGTTCTCTTCACAGTGTTCTTCAGACTAAACCTATATCTGCCCTGTGTGATTTTGAATCTCTGTTTAGTCCACTTTGCAGGGCACTATTGGATGATTGGAATGCACCGCAGGAAATATCTATCTTGCACCAGCTTCAGGTCCTGAGACCAACGAAAACACATGATTTCAGAAGTACCCTCAGGGCTGAGCATTGCTGCATGGAGCAATAAAGAAGCATTTCATCACACACTGGAGCTGAATCACTATTTTAAGTGTCCCACATACCAGTATTTTCAATAAACCTTTCTTTGCTGTCTAAAAACCTATTATCAGACCACTGTGAAGAGTACTCAAGGCTGGAGCAAAAAACCCATATCGCTATCTAAAACAAAAACATCTTTATTTGGAATTTTAAAATCTCAGAAAAAAAGAAGGTTTATGAAAGTGTCATTGAATATTTGGGAGGACAAATTGAGCACTTATCCACTATCCACTTTGAGAATCAAGCAGCATTAACAAAACCCCTCTGTTTCTGTGGAATCTGAGCAGATAAACCTTCATATCTGTCAGTGCAGCAGTTCACAACTTTCAGAATCTGATTCCTGAAATCAAGCAATACAGTAATCCCTTGCCACTTCATGGCCTCAGTGCATTGCAGATTTTTCAAAAATATTCATAGAAAAATAAAAATTACAAAATACCGCCATATCGGCAGTCGTATTGCGAAAAGCAGCATTGCTTCATTGTGATGAGAGAGAAATGGTTTCCCAGGATGCCAGACAAAGAGAGAAACTCTCTGAGGCTTTGAACACACCCACAGGCACTCAGACAAGACACGTGATTGGTTCCCGGCGCGAGATCGACGAATGAGAGTACAAGTGGAGTTGGAGCCTCTTCGCTTCTCTCAGAAGCAAATATTGACGATTCAGCGCCGATATCTGATGATGAGGTGCTTCCTGAACTGATTTAAAGGCCTCATTATACCAGTACAATAACACCATCATCATCATATTCATCGAACTGCACAGATACTACTGTCATTGATGAGTGTAACATAATACTCTCATAAAATGAGAGTGAGAGAGACTAAATGTATAATATTAAGGTTTTATAATTACATAGATTAAACATTTTGGTACCTACACACACACATATACGAAAATTTCTAGGGGGGGCCAATCCTCCTTTGCGGATTTTCACCTATCGCTGGGGGTTCCGGTCCCCATTAACCGCGAGAAACGAGGGATCACTGTATAGCATATTAAACTGGGGATTTTGTTGGTGAGAAATAAATGTCAAATTGTATCTTCATCTGGTGTATATAATGCAAGAAAAATAATAGTTTCAAGGTTTGCATTTCTATATCAAAAAGCTTTATGATTTATGATTTAAAAAGAAAGAATGTGACTCAGCATATCTTTTATATTGTGATTCCTGTGATGAGAGATGCAGTACGAAGTTTAAAAAGGGGGATATCAACAAAAACTATTAGGAAATCCATAATAAACCCTCCACCATTTATATATTTATACATAAATATCCTTGACATCCATGAAAGAGCAAAGTATTCAGTCAGTTAAATTTCAAGGTTGAAAACTGCGGAATATTTTTTATTAAGCATGGAGGTTTTCACCCATCTCTTGAATTTAAATGAACTGATCTCAAACTTGATTGCAACATTTCATAGCCCTAATATAATTACACCACCTATAATAAGTTACATGACCAGTTGACCCATATGAATGAGGAATTTGTTTGGATTCTTATTCATGTCTGATGAAGGCAAATGATTTTTAACTCCACAAATAACTACCTGATTAAAATATACTAACACTGGGGGGGATGTTAATTAGCAACTCCGAATGTTTTGATGATTAAAGCAATGATGCTGTGACCTGCTATTCCATTAATACCTCATGTTTAGATGCAAAAAGACAAAAAGAATCATTGTGCAAATTTGCTTATGTCAATCAGGATGGGCTGAAGTGGATACACAGTCACAGGGGAGCATTTCAAACTCATAATGCTTTGTCTGATATGAGTAATTACACAAGAGAGATAGCAATTAAAGAATGTTATCTCCCTTCTCTACTTTCCTTTTCTCTTCTTCAATCACATTTAATTGAAGTCAAGAGGTTTGAGAAAAGAAGGTAGGGAGAATGAGAAGGAGGAGGCTAAGTGATTTGCAAAATGAGTTTTAATAAGATTAAAACAATTAAGAGTTCAATAACGGATCTGATTCCAAAGTGTATGGCTTTCTTCTTTTTCACTTGCTTTCTTGCTTTGTTCTTTGTGGGACTAAAGTCAGTCTCTGACCTCATCATGCACTGCTATTTTACCACTGTGAGATGATTTTTTGTATTTGTAGTCTTCTGTTTGAGAAAGTTAATGAGAAATGTATGAGTTATTCACAATGTGCCACATCACAGAATGATTTTTAAGCAAAGCGTATGTTATTTACTTGTCCTCTCGCTGGTGTTGTGTTGAGCCAGTGGATGGCACAGAGTGCTGAATTTGGTATTTAATAGTAACCTGGTATTTAATAGTTCTCGTGGGTCAGGGAGAATTGATTTAGATTTACGGACAGGGTTGGAAAGGCACATCAGTTTTAGTGTGGAATTAAGAACAGGGTGCTGATGCCAATCTAGTCAATATTTTATTAACAAAAAATAGAAATGTTAAAGGGGTCCCATTATGCTTTTTCAACTTTAGTTAGTACACAATGTTGCTGATTGAACATGAAAAAATATCTGCTGGGTTAAAAAGTCCAAAATCCACTCCAAAGGGAGATATTTTATTTAACAGAATTCACTTTCCAAGAACTACAACAAATGTAGTTTGTACTGTAGTTGCGTTTTCTATTAACAGTTCCAATTGCAAAGCTGTTTGGCTCAATTCGCCTGCTAGCTAAACATCAGTGTTGAGTGTTAACTATGGCTTTTGTAAGCTCACTATTCCCTACCATTAGCCTACCATTAGCTATGGTTTTATCAACTACTGTTTGTATTAGCATAGTTGTATTACCTTGTATTACCATCCGAAATGTATCATGATTAAAAGGTGTATAACAACAATAGGTGTATTGTCAGGGTTCTGTCACATTCGGTCTAGTCATTTCTTGGTTTTGTGGAAGAGCTCTGACACTCCCATAATGTTGGGATCGTGTGAGACAAATTGTCGTTTGTGTGAGTGTGGGATTTCGAGCTTACTCAAACAGTGCGCTTCCCTGTCCATGTGATCTGTCTTATGTGTGGGGCATGGTGTTCAATCCCGATTCTAGTCCTGTTTGGTTTTGGCTTTGTGTTTCGGGATTCAGATACTTATGCTCTGTGTGTTTTGTCTTGTGTTCTGAGCGCACAAGATGATTGTTTGCTTGCTCATGCTCTTGTCCACGTGTGTCGTCATGTAGTACATGGTTCATGTTAACATTGGCTGCATGTTCATGTTTTGTTCTCTCCTGTCATTGTATTACCCCGCCCATCTTGTTTCATCGTTATTGGTTTGATTTGCATCACCTGTCCTCGGTCATTACTTGCCCTGTTTGTTCCCTATTTATTCTCCCGATGTCTGCTGTCCTGTGCTGTTTTGTCGTCGTTACTCCTGTCAAGTCAGTCAAGAATAAACTGTATTCTTTCCTCGAGGTAGTTTTTGTTTCATTATTAATAAAAGCCCTTTCCTCCAGCATCTGTGAGTCCTTGCATTTCCCTTCACCCTAAACCTGACATGTATCTAAAATGTATGAGGAAATTACAAAAAAGAAAACACTGAAGCGTTCTGTGAAATCCGTGCTCGCAAACTTCGTGCATGAAGTCTGTTCTGAACAAACCTCCCATTTGTTAACATTGTTTGTTAACAAAAGTCTAAATCTGAATTAGTTTGACATTGAAATATTAAATCAAGATGTTGTAAAAGAGCATAATATGGCTGTGAATATTGCTAAAGCTATCTCAAATCAAACAAAATCATTTTAATTAATTAATTAATTTTCTATACTGTTTTTGCTGTTGTTATGAGCATTAATTAAAAATTAAAAATTAGTAAATTAAATAGAAAAGTAATAAATTAAAAATATAAATAAACCAACCTTTTTCACATTTCTGGGTTTCTCAAATGCTTAATATCTGCCCTAATAATCCACAATAGCGTTTTTATGTCTTTCCAAACAAAGAAAAAATATCAAGAGATTACATTGTTCAGAAGAGAGAAATATCGCTCTCTCAATTTCTATTCCAACATCTAAGTCACTCTCTCAGCTGTTTTATCAGAAACACCTGCTCAGCAGTATTAACAAGTTTTTTTTATTTATTAAAATACATATATATTAAAAAAAACTTTAGATTTATGATGTTGAAAATGGGCAAACACATCACCAAAGTCTGTGGAAAGAGTCAATTAAGATTTCTAAATTAAACTATCTATATTCTCTACATTTCTTTGGCATAAAATATTTAATTTAAATGAATTAATGTTTAATAATTTTGTGCAAGAAATGACATCAGAAGTGGACAACATTGGACAGAAACATACATTTGCACAATTTCAGAAGCCATCTTTTTTATAGCTCATCTGTCATAGAATGGAAAATACAGGATTGTGAGATATCAAAGGGGCGAAGGATACATCTATGCTGCCTTCAAAAATTGATCAGGTGAAGGTATCTCAGGAGACAAGAAGTGAAGCTAACACTGGTTTCAGACGTGCCTTGATGCCTACTTTGGAATCATCCTCTGAAGGCACCATTTTTAAGCTTTCTAATGCAGCCCTATATTGTGTGCACATTTGTTACCTTAATATATCTGTATGTGTGTGTGTGTGTGTGTGTGTGTGTGTGTGTGTGTCTGTGTGTACATTCTTTCTTTCTTTTACTGAGAATATGCTCATATATATGCATACTACCATATTCAGTAGGCGAAAAATAGTATGTCTGATTTCACAGTATTCATAAAAGTCCCAAGGGACAAAGGTGTCCATTGAGATTCAGCCCTCGAGTTATTCAATAAAGAACAAGCTACAGTTATTACATTGAATATCGGCAGCCTTTAAACATTTCATCATCGAAAGTCTGTTTTGAGGGTTACAAATTTGCAGAACATTTTTGACATCATCTGTTTTTTGTCATCAGTCATTCAAACATGTCATCAGTTTTTAAGTACATGAAAAACAGTATATAGACAAATGACATGAAACAATTGTGCCATGAGGTTACACAAAACAAGCACATTTATATCATCAGGACTTCCAGAGTGTTGTGTTTGGCAGTGCTGGTGAGTGACAGTGACAGAGCCCCAGTGCATTCCCCAGAACCACAGGAAAGGTCAAAGAGCTCATGCTACAGAGACACTGATCTAAGCTGAAGCCCCACAAGGTATACCGCAGGTGCACGTCGTTTCCGATTTTCCACTCAACACTACCTTTATGTAGGTTGACCCAGACAATAGTCCTTTTCTCTGTGTCTTGCTCAATCTCTCTTTAACTAGAACTTCTTAAAGAAGTCCCACGGTACTGGGAAGACAGTTTTCTAAAGGTTCGATCATTTGAAAGGAGACTGTCATTGGCAATTGAGCAAAATGTTGTTTCAGTGTAAAAATCATTCCTGAGACAATTATTTCCAAATTTCTAGGGAGCATTTGTCAGTGTTGAGGTTAAATTTTCTCAGGTATCTTGTCAAAATATATTAAATGTGTCCCTTTGAAATTGCAGTAAAAGTGTCTCCTGTACCCTCTTAGCTGAATCAATTCCTTTGAGGCCATTTTTTATAAAATTGATTCATAAGATGAGGTACTATTTTAAAATGTTACAATGAAGTCAATGAATGTTGGTGAAGCTTTCAAAAGACATTAAAAACTCACTGCTAACTAGGCATCAGTTTACTATCTGATGTTTTGTTTTTGTAGGTATATATTGTATATACAGTATATACAATGCATGCAGCCTCTAGGTAAGTTTAAGACTTTTAGATTTCAGATCTTGCAAGTGTAGTTCATTATAGTGTTTGCAAAACATATTTTTCCCCAATTCCATTTAGAGTAGCAATACAAATTATACTTGAGAAAAACAAAACTAAGAAATGTTTAATTTAATTAAATATTAAAATTAATATTTGAATATTAAATGCATAAATAATACAAAAACATTATCTTTAATACGTTTAAAAATATATATTTAGATATTATTGAAAAAGGTGACTAAAGTCACCATGAAATCACAATTGTCCCTTCTTTTATTTTTTTATGGAATTTTGCATTATTTGTTATAAATTATTGACCATAAATTAACTAAATGCATAATTTAGCTAGTTTATAAGTGTTACCTTTAGTCCTGTTCGGTGTGTCAATGTGTGAACTTCCTGTCTGTCATGTCCTTTTGTCACTTCCTGTCTGTAAGGTCATGATTGCACTTCCTGTCGGTGAGGTCAATTGTCACTTCCTGTCTGGTGTGTCAAGTGTTGTTTCACTTCTGTGTATCCTCTCGAGCCCTCCTTGCACCAGTCTTGTCATCACCTATATCGTTAGTCTTCCCAGGTGTTCGCCATTCCCTTGTGTATATAACCCTCTTGCATTTCCGTTGGCTTTGTTGGTTGTTAACCTTGCGTTACGTTGTCGTGGTTGTGGCTCTCCGTTTGTGTGGATGCCCTCTCCTAGTTTCCCCGAGTGTTTCCATGTATCTCTAGGTTTTGCACAAGTGCCGTTTCCGTTTATAGTTGAAGTGTTTTTGTTTCACATTTTGAATAAAAGTGTATCAGCAGTGGATCCAATGTCTCCTTGTGCTTTCCGCATCGCACACCAGCGCAGCACCATAACAATATGCTTATCCTGTAAGTTTGGGAATAAAAGTTTAAATGTGAACAAAAACAAAGCCTATTAAATCATTTACCATTAAAATGCAAATGACAGGTTATAATGTTAGGATTTTTGCTACCCTGTCTGTCAAAATGATGGACAATATGGAAGTCTAACATGACATCTGGTGCACATCAATCTTTTTAATATACCCTCATAATCTTTCATCAAAATATTTTAACTTCCCTTCTTTCTTGCAGCAACATCTCATCTCTTTTCTTATGACGTGTTTGCCAGTATAAGAGCAGGACAACCTGTCACTCACATGAGAACAGAGCAATAGCAAACCACAATTATACAGTCAATTCCTGATTAACAAAATCAAGTCATTTTTTCTCGTTTCACTCAGATATACGTCTTAATAGGGTAGAAAAGACATTTCATACACAGAGACCAAAACCCAGCATAAAAACAAAAAGTAGTCTCATTAAATATTTAAAAGAAAGTTGAAGGGTGTTCATGAACATTAATCAAAATAATTCCTTTTCTTATGTCATGCATCGGTGGATTATTCTTATGATCAAGTTCTATTCCAGCATCCAACCAAAAAACTTTGGGAAAAGCACCCCAGGCAGATAAATGGATTGTATCAGTATTCGCCGTCTGTGGGTGAATAGGATTCATCTTCATTCTGTCTCTGAGAGAGCTCATTGTCCTGTTGATCTTCAGATCAGCTCCCCTGCACTGGTTTGAAGTCAGTCAGAGTCTCACTATTGCTTTGGTTTAGGTCATAACTGTCTCCTGCCGACAGAACTGACAGCGGCCTGAAATAGAAACTGGTCCTGGAGATTCTGCCGTCAATTGGGCAGAAAATAGGAGATGACAGTGGAGCCTGCCCTGCCTGCTGAAATAGATCGGCTCCCCGATGGCTTTAATGTCATTATTACCTCTCAAATGCACTGTGCAAAACGCATCAGCTGGCTTAGAAACGCCACAGCGCGTTACAGAGCAGGTAGTACATGCATACGGCAGTGTGATGGCTTTGACAGGCGAGTCCAGGGAGGCAGATGGCTCTGTGCTGGCTGCTTCTGCCTGTATAAGATTTTGGCCTTTGCTTGCTTCCTCTCTGTCTCTCTTACCTTAATGGACATAACCTTTACTCCTCCTAACTGTCTAGCTTTAGAAGTGCCAAGGATATTCTGTAGATTGTAGATTGCTGGAAAAAAGGGGCCAGGAAACACAGATCACTGTGAATTCACAGCCTCACAAAGATCAACCGGATAAAAGTTGAAGTGGTCTAAGGTCTGAGTCATATGATCATCAGGATGAATACTGTCTTCTTTAGAAAGGCTGTACTGTTTTTAAGCTTAAGGAAACATTTTACTGTTTGCTGCTCAGGAAACATTCTTATTATCAATGTTGAAAAAGTTGTGCTGTCTGATATTTTTTAAGAATAGAAAGTTATGTAGAAATCTTTTGTAACATGTCTACTGTCACTTATGATCAATTTAACGCTTCCTTGCAAAAAGTAACAGCTCTTTAGAAAAATGCCTGACCGCACTCTTTTGAATGGTAGTACACATGTACCATAATAATAAATCAATTAAAAATTACATTAAAAAACAACAGTTCTAATATGCTTATGAAAAGTCATAACGTATTAACCTTATACTGTTGCTATTCTTAGGAAAATTAATTGACCCCAGTAAAACAAAGATCATATATATATTGTGTTTAACCCCAAACAAAACATGAGGGTTGAGTATTTTGGGGAAAAGGGGAAAAGAGTAGCTCCTGTAAGTTTGCCTCAGATCAAAGTGAAGTCACACTAGCTAAGGGGCCTTAAGTCTCAGCGAGAGGTTGATGGGCTCCTCAGGAGCTGTGAATGTGAAACTGGCAGGAGAGGAAGTCCATGGAGTATGTTGGTGTGATACACTCTCTCCATCAAGGGGAAAAGAGCTTTTCGCAGAGGGGAGCTGGCGGGAGGCACCAAAAGAGTTGATGTGTAGCAGATATCCCCTATCCTGGACAAAGATGTTTGATTCATCTTAATCAAATTGAGATGTTTACACATTTTCAGTCACTTATTTTTTCATGGTAATAAGCTTTTGAGTCAATACATATATGGGACATTGGGACCAACCAATAGCGTGAGTTTGATGACTAATTGAAGACAGGGGGAGTATTCAGTGAAACCTGTCTAAAAACATATACATAATTTTTTTATTTTTTTGCAGTTTTCTCCATTTGGTGGAGGTAGTTGTAATATATATACAGTTTAAATATATATATATATATATATATATATATATATATATATATATATATATATATATATATATATATACATACATACATATATACATATGATCTTCATGCCCTGGATGTGCATCCTATAAATCAAGATGCTATCCTATCAGTATGGGCCAACATTTCTAAAGAATGCTTTCAGCACCATGTTGAATCAATGCCACGTAAAATTAAGGCAATTCTGAAGGTGAAAGGGGGTCAAACACAGTATTAGTATGGTGTTCCTAATAATCCTTTAGGTGAGTGTGTATATATACAGTGTAGTTCACTTATCTCGACTCACGGTTAACTCGCCAATATTATTATGTCGACGTTTTTGAAGTGGAACTGTCAAACTCCCTATTTGTCTTAGCATTTTCTTGTGGGTTATGTCGATTCTGTTATGTTACCGAAATCTAATATCTCGAGCACAAAAAAGGAACAAATTCGCCACTTCACATGGTTATTTCGCATGCGCTGAGTTTGCCTTGCACGTGGATCGCGGTCTGCTCACTCCAATGACGGTTCACTCCCTGTCGTTGATCTCGTCTGAGGGATAACACGCTGTAGCATCCTGCATCAATCCCCTCACACCTTCTACAAGCCATTATTCCTACAATCTTACCAGCACTCAATCACATCATCAACACCTCCCTTCACACGGGATCCTTCCCCACCACATTCAAGCAGGCTCGGGTAACCCCACTGCTCAAAAAACCCACATTAAACGCATCACTCGTTGATAATTACAGACCTGTCTCTCTCCTACCATTCATATCTAAAACTCTTGAACGTGTTGTTTTTAACCAAGTATCTTCTTTTCTCTCTCAGAATGACCAGTTGGACATCAACCAGTCTGGCTTCAAGAAGGGCCATTCAACCGAGACGGCATTACTATCTGTCACAGAAGCTCTAAGGAGTGCAAAAGCTGATTCAAAATCATCAGTTCTCATTCTTTTAGATCTTTCTGCTGCCTTTGACACTGTTAATCACCAAATCCTTTTATCTACCCTCTCGTTACTAGGCATCACCGGAACTCCCCTTCAGTGGTTTGAATCCTATCTCACGGATAGGTCATTCAGGGTGGCATGGTGCGGGGAGGTCTCCAAAGAATGTCAACTGATCACCAGTGTTCCACAGGGCTCAGTTCTTGGACCAGCTACACAACTTCTGGTGTAGGCCATGGTCATTTCCAGACTGAACTACTGCAACGCTCTTCTGTTTGGGCTTCCTGCAAGTGCAATCAAAGCCCTACAACTGATCCAGAACGCAGCAGCTCGTCTGGTCTTCAACCAACCGAAAAGGACTCATGTCACACCACTCTTCATCTCACTACACTGGCTCCCTCTCACAGCACGCATTAAATTCAAACCACTGACTCTTGCATACAGAACTTACACAAACTCAGCACCTTCATACTTCCATTCATTGGTACAACTCTACACACCTACCAGAAACCTTCGATCGATCAACGAGTGACGACTCGTGGTTCCTGACTTCTGATTCTGACTTGTGTTTGTTTTCTTATTGTGTGAATTTTGCACACAAGCACTGTGTACCGAGCCTGAACAGTTATGGATAATTGACGTCATGCAAGCAACATTTGAAATTCGAAATGTGATCCTACACAAAAAAGTTCATCAATCTATGGTTATGCCAACGGTTTTTTACACAAAACCCAAAACCCGCGGGGCTATATGAGTGTGCGGATTATCTGCTTCTGCAGGTTATATGTTCGAAAATCGGTAATATATGTTATATGGGTTGTCTCGATGCTTTTTTGCAACCCCCGAGGCCATCGACATAACCGAACTCCACTGTATATATATATATATATATATATATATATATATATATATATATATATATATATATATATGTGTGTGTGTGTGTGTGTGTGTGTAAGAAATATAACTATTGTAATATTTCACTGTAAATTAAGAAATATATTTCTTAATAGAAATTATTAATATAAATTTAAATAATGTAAAAATATTTTATTTTACATTGCAACTATACCAATATTCATGGCTTTCTTAATTTCTCCATTTTCAAATGTTAAACCATTGAACTTTCATGAGAAAAACTTTTATTGAAAGGGCCCTTTTCAATAAAAGTTTTTCTCAGTTACTTTATCAATGCGTTTCTCAGATCACAACTGGAATTCTCAAAAGTACTTGTTCAACCTCCACATCATCAAGTCATTTGGGCACATCATAAAAGCAATTTATATTCTTTTGAACAAATTGCTAATGCTTTTGTACATTCAAGCATTGCTTATGTCATGATGATCAAAAAACACTTAAATCACACATTGGATCTCAATGAATGAAATATTCAATTTGAAAAAAGTCATACCAAAAATCAACGTAGAAAAATTGTGGTGCTGCTTGGTGACTTAAGATATTCTGATACATAATGCCCCAGAGGTTCTCAATTGAATTCAGCTCTAGGAAATGTGAGAGCCAGTCAATGACATCAATGCCTTCGTCATCTAAAAACTGAATACACACTCGAGCCACATGAGGCCGGCATTATCATGCACTAGGAGGAACCCAAGGCCACTGCACCAGCATAAGGTCTGACAATGGCTCTGAGGATTTCATACAGGATTTCTTTGAGGATTTCGGTACCTAACAGCAGTAAAGGAACCATTGGCAACCACATGGAGGTCTGTGTAACCCTCCAAGGATTTTCCTCCCCAGACCATTGCTGACCCACCGCCAAACCAGTCATGCTAGATTATGTTGCATGCAGCGTAATGTGACCATTTCTTTTATTTCTTTATTTATGTCTTCTATATATATATATCATCTTTATTTTGCAATGACATAGTACTGTAATTTGTTGTTGACAGAGCAATAGTAAAAGTGTAACTGCAATCTCTTGCAATCAATACCCCACATAGTAATGTGTAAATTTGTAATGTTGCAATTTATATATGTCAATTGTGATGCATAGTTTACTCCTGAAAATAAGAAATAAATACATTTGCATTTAATGCAGACATTAACTTTGTTGACTTTTTTTCAAGCAAATTTTCTGCATTTAATATAATTAATTGAAAAATGGTTCCATCATTTACAAGTCATAAAAATACTAGATAGATAGATAGATAGATAGATAGATAGATAGATAGATAGATAGATAGATAGATAGATAGATAGATAGATAGATAGATAGATAGATAGATAGATAGATAGATAGATAGATAGATAGATAGATAGATAGATAGATAGATAGATAGATAGATAGATAGATAGATAGATAGATAGATAGATAGACAGCTTCAAGTGCAAGTGGTTATTATTCAGAAAGGGTTTTCCCACCTCATGTGAAGCTTAGTGCTTTTAAAAAGCATTAAAGGTGGGATCATGCCTCTCTTGTCTACAGAATTATGTAAGAAGATAAACATATCCCCCTCTTATGTGTAGGATTTTCGTGTTGGACTGGGAAAAACCTACTTAGAATTCATGCAGACTGCGAGTGTGGCGCTCCCCTAAATCCACTTTGACAATCCATGAAAATGTGATTTGCAAGCTAAGTCAAATCCTGAATTATTAGCTCGTCCAGTCTGGAATGATGAAGGGAGTGCAAATCATAAGATGAATAATTGATTTTTTTCTTTTCCCTTTTTGCTTTTAAGATGGGCTGGGGGAGGGGGGGGGGGGTCCCAATTTTTGGTGTTAAATATGCAGTGTGGAAAAAAACGGAGCACAATCTTTTATGTTAGTATTTGTGAGAATTGAGCGAATGGGACAATAAACAAATGGAACACAAGAAGTTCAAGACCCACTGGCCGTAGTCTGAACTCTAGAGAATGTGCCATGTGTGTTTCAGTTCCACAGCTCATCACATGCCAGCACCAGCTTACACTCTTTCTAGACAATGCCAGCTCTAGTTAGGAGTCTCACAGGGCGCAGACAACATTTTTACTCCTTTCGTGTTGTTTTTCAATGTCGACAGCTTTACTTGTCTCTCTGACTCAGGCTGGATCTCTGGGAATGTCTAACAGCTCTGTCGGCTAAATGTGGATGCCAATCATGCGGACGCTATCTGTGAGTGAGATGAGCAAAGCCACACACACAAAAAAATAAAATAAAAATGAAGGCAGGCCGGCTGTTTTTTTCATAAACAAGATTTCATTAGGATTCACGCTGTAAAATTGGGATGAAAGCGAAGTTTGCTGTTAGACCCTTTTCCACAACATATCGATTGGGTTTTATTGACCACATGACTCTCAGTGGTGCTACATTTACACAGTCTTGTCACAATCAACTGTTTTGACTATTATTGACAGTATCTTCTAGCAGCAAGTTTACTGAGAGGCTAAACTGCGAAAGGAAAAAAAGAGCCCTCCAACTCTTCACTTTCCTGAAAGCTTTATCTAATGATCTTTTTCTCCCAAACACACCGCTTTCAATCAATATGTTTGTCTGGACTGACAAGAGAGAGCCCACACCAAATGTGACAGTTTAGAGTCAAATGGCTCAAAGAGCTCAAGGTCTTTTTACCATGGCTAACACCTGCACACACTCAGGCATTCATTGTCTGTAGTCTATGGGCTTTATTGCTTGCAGTGTCATCATCAGGACAAGGCAGTTCTGCTCAGTGGTACACAATGTCAAAGAACTCGGTGTGGTAGATGACACTGACCTTCTATTTCTGAATGATATGGACAAACCAACAGAAGTACACAACATAAAGTGCAACACTGCTCTATCGTTTCTATTTAACAATGAAAGTTGTGACCGAACAACTTTTACCTACCTGAGGGGGCAGGTAAAGCAGGGCAAAGATGAAAGCAATATGACAGAGACAGGGAAAAATGGACAGATCAGCCCAGGGACATGACAGCTAGTGGTTTAAAGGAGAATTAAGTCAAATGTACCTTTGACCCCATTGCACTTTTAGTCCAGTTGCACCCTACAATTTGGAGGGTCTGCACCGTTGCTTGCTGTTTCCTGTGCTCGGCTTACTAGACCCTAGCAATAGAGCAGTGTGTGAGGGCCCTGAGAATCCCGTCGGTGTGCCTTCCCTGCTCGCCTGAGCTCCACTCAGTTGGTTTAGGGGATAGATCGCTCCTCTAGTCTCTAGTCGCTCCTGAGTGTTCAAGTCATGCTGACGTCTGAGTTCCTGAGGAGCCTAGTTGTAGAAAAGGGGTAGGTGTAGAGCGGCTTGCTCAGTTGTCCCCTTGCAGGTGAGCTCCCGCTCCCCTATGCTCCCTCAGGCACTTTCTGCGAGTCGTCGGCTACTCTTAAGCCTCCTTCTCACTGCCTGGGGTCTGAGAGGGCACTTCTTCACTCTCTGAGCTCTCTTCACTCTCTGAGCTCTCTACTATCCTCCTCTCCGTGGCTTTGTAGGCTTCCTCTCGTTACGAGAGTATTCTCTGCCAAGGCCTCCGCTTCACGAAGCTCCGCTCGGCGACCTTTAGTGAGTAGTAGGCGAGGTAAAGTATTCTTGCCTCCTCTGGTCTGACAGGCTTGCCTCTCCAAGGAGATTGGGTCTCTGCCCTGTGAGCCCCCGCTGCGCTCTTGAAGTACAGGAGTTTCTGGCCCTCTCAGCTTGAGAGTGTACCCTTGGTTGGTCTCTGAGCGAAGCGGTACTGCACCTCAGTTCTTTCTTGAATCCAAAAGACTTGGGTCGGCGCGAGGCCAGTGGAGTCACCCTTGAATCCCGAACTGGACTTGGCTGTCGAGCGTTGTCAGGCCGGCTACTATGGCCTCCGCTCCGGTGAGCTCCGCTTGTAAGAAAGTGGTTCCTCTGAACCCCCTTGCTGTCCGCAAGCGTTGAGTGCTGTTCCCCTCTATGCTCTAGAGCAGGGGTGGCCAACCCGCGGCTCGCGAGCCGCATGCGGCTCTTTGACTGCTCTTTTGCGGCTCTCATCCGGCCCGCGGAGACCTTTTTGTCTACGGGGGAAAAAAACATAATTTTACGTGTATCCTGCCAAGATCAGCCGCCGCTTACGTGGACATTATGTTTTTACCGAATTCAAATAGAGGCGCGCAGAAGCGCATTCCCTTTCAAGAGTGGGAACGAGATGTTGCAATGAAATGTATTTGGGAACTCCTCCCCTTAATGAAATTTCTGAAACCTTATAGGATAACGGCAGTTGACAACTGGCCAATCGTAGCGCGATGCGGATCTGTCAGACAGACGGTATAAATAGCATAAGCGCGTCAGAATATTTCCTTCAAACTTCTCTAAACGGAATATGGAAAAATAACAGAGGTTACGGTAGTAACGGGAGATGTTTTCCAACCGATCACTACATTACCAAACCTTATTTGCGGCATACTTTTTCTACTTCCGGTCACCGTTGATGAAATAATATACCGTTTTTACCCGCATATATAATTCACAGACGCATGCTTCCAGCATGCTCATGTAGCTTGCGGGTGTGATTTATAAAATGTATACAAATGTTATGTATAGACATTTAAAGTATGTGACATATGTGTGAGACATTCCTAATGTCAAAACCCCGTCAATAATCGCGAATTCCCACATCAATAGTCTTTTATGCGGCTCTCCGCAGTCATGAGATTTATTTTGTGGCTCATCATGCTGAACTGGTTGGCCACCCCTGCTCTAGAGGAACAGCTGCAAAGTGCTGGCGGTGAGCCCAGCCGCTCTTAGAGCTCAGTAGCGCTTTAATGTGTAGGCCTAGCAGTTGTGGCTCTAGGTCTTCGCTTTGCGTGTTCAGTCCTGAGTGGAGTGGCTCCTGCACTTCCTCGGACTCTAGATCGAGCGTGGTTGGGCCTCGGCTCTAATTCCTTGAGGCCTCTGTTCTCTAGTAGCCCGACCCGGGTCACTGTAGGTCATGGGACAGTTCCCCTGGGGGTCTCTGATTGCTGGTTTTTACCTATTAAATGCAGTCACGCCCTTCAGCATGGCGGCGTTGGTTCAGCAAAGCGACCCCTAGGGGACTCAGCATAGAGTTCCCTTTCGAAAGGGAACGTCTCAGGTTACTATTGTAACCATAGTTCCCTGAGAACAGGGAATGAGATGCTGCGTCCCTTTGCCATGCTTCGAGCCTTCCTGCTTTTTGTCTCCTTCAGATAAAAAGTGGATGACTTACTGTTCGGGTGCTCCTTTATACACTGCATCCGCACCCGTGGTGGCGTCATAGGCAGCTGCCGGCCATTGTCAAGTTCATTGCCGTGATTAGATGATTACTTCAGACACCTGTCACACCGAAGGTATTCCCCCCCAAAGCAACCCCTAGGGGATGCAGCATCACGTTTCATGTTCTCAGGGAACTATGGTTACAATAGTAACCTGAGAAGTTTTTTTCATGTTACCCATTCTCCTCATAAATGAGTGATTGTTTACACCTGTGTCATGTTAGTTCTTTCACCCTATGTATCCACCTTATCTTGCAACACGAAAGTAAGCAATTTTCTGGGAATGTGTGCAACCTCATAAAGTTAGAGATAAATAACTGGAAGTGAATGGTAATATAATTTCACCTACAAACCTGTGTGTGTATAGGATTACGATCATGAATTAAAATAATATGATGACAAATAACAATTTGCTATTTAAAGCAGGATGAAGCAGCATAATGTTTCCTAATGTTTCGTGTGTTCTTGGTGAGTTCTTATCCTTTTCTAGATGTTTTTATGCAGTTTTGTTATTTTGTCATTAGTAAAACTATAATTTAAATCTTGTTATCCTTGGTTTTTCCGAGTTCTAACTAGAGGGAAGTGAGACCATTATTATTTATATTCAAATTTTTTTGTGAACTCCAAATTACAATACTGTCATATTTTAACCAGCAAACAAAGGTATTTCTCAAAAATTTTGATTTTGGCATTGGTTAATTAGACATTAGGGCAAGTTACATTTTGTTTCTTCACCATTTAAAACTTTTATACAATTCATTATGGTTTCTTTAATGTTTCCTAATTGTTTTTTAATGTTGTTGAAAACTATTAAAAACCTAGGATATATTTTAAATACAACTATGCTTGTGTTTTTATTTTAGATTTTATTTTAATTTATAAAAAAAAAAGTTATTCCTCCTCAATCAACATCATGTAACATTTTAGCTGTGACAACATGTTCAATTAACTATAATTTTCTGAGTAATAAATGTAAATATGTTCAGTTGTTCACTATTTATACTCAAAAGTTGTTTTTACAGAAATACACTTTAAAAGAGTTCACCATGAGAAATTATTTACTTCAGTGAAGTAAAATATGTGACAACCAGCTCCAGTTCTCTCTATTCAGAAAATTAAATTACCAATATAACATGGCAATGTATAACAAAAGCACAGAAAATAATTATTAAATAATTTAAAAAAAAAAATGTTTGTGCATAAAGACAGATGCAAAAGAGTCCTGAACCGTTCCTGACAAGTGGATCCTCAAAGGTGGCTGATAGTGAGCATTTCTCACTATTTTTCACATCCATTTTTATTTCTTCCTCCCTCTCTGTCTCCTTGCCCCGCAAGCCTCCCACAGCTTGTTAAATCACAACATGTCACACTGCTTGATTGCAACAGTCAAGATCTAACATATGCCACCTGTGAGTGTGCTTTAAAGCCTGTAAATTATATTAAACCTATAAAAAAAGATCAGCTATCACAGGCCCGTGATGGACTGGAATAATTACGGTGGGTCTCACTTTGACTGTAAAACTCACGCAAGACAAAGAGGTAGAAAGGACGAATGATCGAATAAAATCCTGTGTGTACCCCGAGGAGACAGCATGTGTGATTCAGTGCTTCAGTCCCCCTTCAGGAGACAGAAGCATCTTGTCATGCAACCATAAACAATGGCTATTATATCACAAAAGCCATTATTTCATAAAATATGTCAGAATACTGAAATTAATGTGCTGAACTTTCTAAACCAAGCATGGTGTACATATTCAGAGGTCATATCAGGCTAAATATGGCAATTACATTTCAGGGATGTGGTTTATTTATATGAATATCTCTGAATGAGAAGGTAGCATCTCTTGAACGTGCTCACTATGAACAGAAGGGATTTTGGTAACAAAACATGGCACTCTCTGAGATGTGACTGTTCCAGTAGTGACATGATTTAAGGGTCAGCCCAGTTAATTAACTCTCAAGCCACAGATTTCATTACCAACTGTGTTGCTGGTCTCACTCTCACACCTATAGGCTGGGTTGCACTGTGGAGGTGTGGTGGTCAGTGGCTAATGAAAAGAAGATACAAGTATATCTGGCAGGAGACAGAGTGAGATGAACCTGTTCATGTTATGTGTGGCTGACCTCATATTTCAGATTTTGATTTTCAAACATTCACTTATCCTTAACCAATCCTGCCTTCTGAAGTGAAGTAAAGCTTACTCTCTCTCTCTCTCTCTCTCTCTCTCTGTCTCTCTCTCTCTCTCTCTCTATATATATATATATATATATATATATATATATATATATATATATATATATATATGAGAACACAAACGTAAGTGTTGTGGAATGAGACTCAGACAGAGGAGTATAATAATAAAATAGCTGTTTATTAACAGCAATGGGAGTAATGCAGGTAAGTAGGCAGTTCAAG
The DNA here is from genome assembly GCA_037043235.1 of Rhodeus uyekii. NCBI lineage: Eukaryota > Metazoa > Chordata > Actinopteri > Cypriniformes > Acheilognathidae > Rhodeus > Rhodeus uyekii. The sequence continues at coordinate 1,093,932 of JAWRVZ010000076.1, read as the reverse complement.
GTTATTGTAGAGGTGGATTGAGTGTTAAAGGAAATGTCCGGGCTTACAGGAGAGATTGTGGAGATGTGAAGGGGGAGAGGGGATGAGGACAAGGGAGTAGACAAGATGCTGGAGAACAGACTCGAAGTATACAATGGAGAATTCACAGGAGGTAAGCATAAGAAAGCTGGGTCATCTCACTGGGAGTCGCCGAGTAACTTTTAGACCAGACAGTGAACTGAGGCAAGGTATGTACTTATATACTGGTGGTGATGAGGCAGATGAGATGCAGGTGTGAGTGATGAGTGATGAGTAATCTGGGGACGGTGTGCGTTATGATTGGGTGGTGAGAGAGCCTGGCAGATCTGTGACCTCGTAGACCACTCCTTCCTCCAGAATCAATTTAGTTCTAGGACGGTTTTCAGTTTCACTGAATGGCCAGGCTCTGTGGGAACCAAAGAGAGGTAAGGTTTGAGTAGTGATATATAGAATGATGAGTGAATTCTGTAGTGAGGTGGGAGTTAGAGTTCATGTGACAATGTATCTGTGACTTAGCTTCTTGCAGGGTAGGCAAATTCTGATGTCCAGGGTTAAGAGGTGGGTTCTCTTGGTTGGTAAGTGGGTGTTTCAGACCTATGGAGGTCGACTGTCATCTTGCACCGGTGAACTGTCACTGAAGCTGGTGAAAGTCCCTGTTTGGGGAACTTGCCAATATCCCTATATGAGAAAAAGATTGGAGATGTATCGAGGCCTCCCTAACCGCTCAATCAGTTTGTCCACTTGGAGCATGCATGGGGTACTTGTCAAACAAGCAGACTTCATTCAGCTTCTGGAAATCATTACAGAAGTGGAAGGTGACAGTAGGTTTTGGGACTAATACACTCAAGCTGGACCTTGAGCTATTGGAAGGTTCTATGACTCCCAGCTGGAGCATCCTTTGGACTTCATCCTCAATGGCCTGTCGATGGGCTGCCGGAAATCTATAGGGCCTCTGCCAGACAATAACATCAGGAGGGGTCTGAATCTCATGGGAGACAACTGTGGTGTGGCCTAGAACATTTTTGAAGACATCTCTGAAGCTGTAATGCAGGGACTCCTGCTCTTTTTGTTGATTGGCCACAAGCTGGTTTTCCCTGCCAACAAGGTTGTAGCAGTAGGGGCTGCAACCCACTGCTTCAAGAGCAGCATCATAAATCTGCTCTGGCCTCCGTCTTGCTGGTTGGTGTAGATAGTAGTTTGCAGGGCTGACCTGCTCCATGGCAGTGAAGGGACCTTTCCAGAATGCAGGGAACTTGAAGGCACCTTTTTGGGATCAAGACAAGGACCTTTTCCCCTGGTTGAAACTCACAGGGTTGCGCAGGTTAGTCATAGAGGCGTTGTTGGCCACGCTGGTTCCTTTTCCAGAGTCATCACTTTGTTGAATCTGTCCCGCATGATCTGACATGCTCAATGACAGAGCGATAGCGAGAGGACTGTCACTCACATGCTTCTTTGACGATGTTTAGTTGTTCTCTGGGCTGGCTTCCAAATTGCAGTTCAAAGTAATGAAACCAGTGGAAGCCTGGGGAAGAACACATATGGCAGCATCCAGTCGCAGTCGCACCCATCCTCAGTGACCACCCTCTTCAGCATCTGCTTTAACATACTGTTAAATTGCTCCACTAAACCGTCAGTCTGAGGGTGGTAGACTGAGGTCAGAAGATATTTCACCTTTAGCAATTTTGCAGAGGTCAGCCGTTATCCAGGAGATCAAGGGAGTCCCTTGGTCAGTAAGGATCTCTGTTGGAATCCCCACCCGGCTACACAACAGGAAGAGTTTTTGGGTGGGGAAGAAGTGCCCAGCTCACGCTTTTTCCTGTGTCAAGCATGGCCCAAACATGTTGTCCGTTGACTCCTTTCATCTGGGGCACCATCTGGGACATTGCGATGAACAATGCAAACTGCCATTCAGGCTTTCCCCTGTTGGAATTGGTTCTATGGGCAATGGCTTGCCAGGCTCACCTACTTGGGGTTGACCTCCACTCTATGTTGCTCCCCACTAGACAAAGAGCTCTCAGTTCTCAAACAGAGAGACAAACCCCTCTCTCCCCAGGAATCTCTGGCAAGGGCCACCTCTGACAGCTCTACTGCCTACAGTAAATTGGTCAGGCTCTGTGGGTTTACTCTCTCAACCATTTCATCAGTGGACGCTTGGTCGGACAGTAGCCAAAGTTTTACCAGTCGGGCAAGCTGGGCAGCCTGGACATGTACGGGACTCTGGGTTCAAAGTTCCATTCGTGCACTTTCTGAGCAGTGCACACCGGAAATAGTCCTACTCATGCGAGGACCTCCCTCTTTGTTGTGTCATAGTCTGTGGCATCCTTGAGGGAGAGTGACTAATACACTCACTGAGGCTGACCAGTCAACAGCAGGGCCAGCAGAAGTGCCCGATCGAGGCGGTCCCATCTCGAGCCACAACAACATCAAAGGTATGAAGATGGTCTGTCATTTATAGGATGAATTGCAGTGCTGAAGTTCTTGGCTCGAGTGGTGTAATTTAGTCGGTGCTCTCTGTCTATAAGTGCACAAGCTCCCCACCCACTTTATTTTGACCAGCAACCAACTGTTCTGACAGCTATTGCTACTGCACAGAGACCTCAGAATGGTGGAGGATGATTTCTCCCATTCTGGTGAGGGAGGCTGCCTCTGAGGGAGCATCGTGTCGCTGTTCTCCTGCCTGCATTCTCCACCAATGTAACGGGCATAGGTGGAGTTTGGGGCGGGGGGGAATGAATACATTCGCTTTTTTTCGCCGCACTTCTGAACTCCCCATGTTAACACTATCACTGCCGATGCAAAACAAAACAGCAACTATCAAGAGTTTGTTCTATTCGCTATTCTTTGTATAAAGCAGTGGTTCTCAAGGGGAGCGCGCGTTATCCTGGGATACATGCTTTTTTTTGTCAGGGAGTAGGTTTTCTTGCACTGAACAAGAGCAGCAGATATGAAGTTCAGATAACCGTCTCCTCATCCTTTGATGTGTACGATCCCACCGGTGTTCATATGTGTCACGTGATCAACCACTAAATTCACACGTGTTTTCACGTGATATCTGGCACTGATCCCAAAAAAAACGCGCTCAGAGCTTGTCATTTATCACAACAATTCAGTGTTTTCAACCACATAAGATTTCTTTTAGGTTTCAACAAGTTGAGCCAACAAGTTGGGGACTATTTTGAATTATCTATTATACAGCACTTTTTGTGACTGCGGTATGTCAGGTGACAAGCATGACGCGTTGCCATGGAAACAATAAGGTGAAAGTTCCAAAACGGGGGGAGTGGGGGGCGCGAGAAATGTTTACCTCTTCCTAGGGGGGCGTGACAGAAAATAATTGAGAAGCACTGGTATAAAGTCATTGTTCATTGTAAATGTATTTTATATGTAGATTGAATGATATATAAATATGATATTAAAAAAAATCTGAGCTTGTGGTCTGCTGGCCTGGTAGGTGCCCCCCCCCAAGCACAAAAGTGAAACTCCGCCTATGGTAACGGGGCTTGGGAAAAAAAGAGAGCACACATATAATTTGACCTGAAGTTACTTTTTATGCAACAGTGAGTATAAAAGGAGTGTTGGTGCTCTTGTGCTTCTGACGTGAGGGTGTTGGATCTATCTATCTATTTGTCTGTCTGTCTGTCTATCTGTCTATCTGTCTATTTGTCTGTGCTTGGCACAGTTTAAAAAAAAAAGAAAAGAAAAACATTTTTTCAAACAGACAATGTCGACTCAGCTGACCTCAAATTGGTGTTGTTGAAAGAAAGCTTGTATTGTAGTAGGTGCTTTTCAAAGAAAGTGAGGGGAAAGGGCTGTGTCATGGCCTGGTTAGACCGAAACACTTGCCATTTAGCTGATGCTTTCATCTGAAGTAACTTGCAGTTCACTAATTGCAGGGACAGTCCCTTCAGAGGAACCTGGGGTTAAGTGCCTCGCTCAGAGGCACAATGGTGATACAGCAGGATTGTAATCTCAGTAGTCGTTTTATTACTAAATCACCCTTGTTCAAACTAAACCTATAACCCTGGTAATAGTGGGCCAGATCCTTAACTATGAGATAACTCCACTTGAGCTGCATTTTTAACCTCAAAAACATTTTGCCAAATCACTACAGGCTGGGTTTCTAATAAATATCTGTTAGTATTCATCAAAAAGACATGAAGATAAATTAGTTACCTATTATATTACAAAATTAATTCTCAGACAATTTGTATCCAGTAACCTTACTTGTTGTTAAGATTTAAAGTACAGCAAGTCAAGTCTGTAAAACAATCAAATAATAAACAATCACTATACCACGTGTACAAGAAGTCTTATTTGAAACAATTGCTGGCATAATTTTCTTTGTTTATATGGTCCTTGAATAAACCAGTTAATCGTTTTCTTTTTATAAAGATGAAATTAAATCTACGGGGATGTGTGTTGCTGATGATTAAAATTTAGGTATGCATCAGCGCTTTAGTGAAACATGTGGTTAACGCCTTCAGACGTCTGTGCTACCTGTTTTCAGATTCAAATTTGTCTCTCCCAGTTGGACAAAAAAACAAAACAAAAAACTTCTAAGCACACCAGAAAGTGAAAGAGCATCATCTGTTCCTCACTTAGATCATCTGTTATTCAAATGTGCATGTGCGCTTTGTCGCCTACAGTACAAGGCAGATCCAGCATTAATGGACACTGCAGTCTGTTGTGGGACATTCAATATTCAAATGAGGATGAGGTCATGGGGTCCAACTCATTATGAGTAAAGAGAAAAGCACATTTGCATTATGCGCATACAATGTGACGCTGTAAACGAAAGTGCTGCACTTTGGACCTGTCCGTAAAGGGCATAAAGGGTCCATAATGGTATTATTGCTGTAATTGCATGCAGTGACATCACATAATTCGATCATGGAAGTGAGTTCAAGCTTTTAAGCCCAACTTAAACTTGTGTAAGAGGAAAGCTTTGAGCGCATTTTTTCATACAAGGCCTTGTGGAAAAAGAAATATATAAAACAATTTTTTTTTTTTTTGTCACCTGTGAAATTTACTCTCAGTGAGTCACCTTCATGTGATATTTGCATTTAATATATTACACATCTCTACTGAGAAAGTGATCTTATTCAATAAATCAACAGTTTCTTTTTCCCAAAGGTTCAAATCACTATGAACTACAGTGGAGGACTTAAAAAAAAATTACCTTACTGATTCCTAAAAACAATTTGCCCAGCTTTTTATAGTGTTAGCATGTTTTCAAATATTTATAATAATACTAATTATAATAATAATTATAATACGTTTTACATCTTGAATATAAAAAGCTACAGCTTTTACAACTGTTCAAATACACTTTACAGAAAGTGTGTAAATTCCACATTTCAGTTACTTCTGTTGGATGTGGCTTAGTCTTGTCCTGGCCTCAAGAGAAGTGAAAACTGTTTATGATAATAATGAAACAATGATGATTTTTGCGGAGTTTGTTAGTGTTAATCATTTGCAGGGCAGGGCGTATTCCAGTTTGATGGCTCGTTAAATCCAACCGACAAACTTCTGCCAGAAAGAAAGGAATCAAAGTCGTCGCATTCCCACAATGACCCTGGCATAGGAATGAAAAGTAATTGTTTCTGATCACAGTATGCAGTTATTTAAGTTCTGCCTGCTATGCAATTTCAGCATGCTGACAAATTTGTGTGTATTTGAGCATCTCAAAGAGACGAGGTGACACATGTGAAAATGTGCCATTAAGCTGGCAGGTGGCTCAATTATCCTCTTCCCAGCAATTAGGCAGCACACATCGTCATCTTCAAGGGCATCAGCAAATATGTTTTCTCACTTGTTTTCCAGCAGGATGAGTCAGCCACAGCCAGCATAATTTTCCCCAAATTGTTTCCAAGCCGGAGGATGACATTTTACAAAACTACTAACTTCCGGCGCTCACCCCTAACAACTTGTGGAATATGGACCGGATTTTTGTTTACACCCTGCCAACAGCAAATATCGGACAAAACTGCCTATTTGCACTTGGCAGAAGGAAAACGTTCACACCATCCCCCGCACACCATGCAGATCTAACAAACAGCATTTTAGGAGAATGCCACACTAGTAAACTAAACCCGTCTGATTTAATGATGTTATTGTGAGACGAGACCACCAACCAGTGCGTGGAGATGCGGTAAGGAAAGCTCTGTGTGGAAATGTGTCTGCGCACAACGATGATGATCAGTCTCATCAGAACATGGAGAGAAGGTCACGTTCAGTCATCATCGCTCACGAGTGGGAAATGCATATGGCTATGACCGCTCTCTTGCTGCGACTACAACTCTCAGAGCTCTTAAAGCGAACTCACTCTGCACCGACAGATGCCGACCAATAGAGTGGTGCAGGAACCATAGGCTTTATTTTACTCATGAATTGAAAAACACCATTATAAAACCCCGTTGGATTACAGATTACAACGTCACTTCTCAGACGTTCCTTGGACGAACCTGGGCCTCTTCGACAGCTCTTTCTGGCTTTGACCTCTGCCATAATGCCAGTAATCACCCAGCTGACGTGCTGTGTAGTGAGCCACAGGCATCAGATGTGACCATCTGCACTGTCCAGCAGAGCATCCAGAACCTCATCAGTGTTAGAAGTAGGACATTCCTCTAAATGGCCGGATCTTTGAGTACAGCACAATTGGACAGATGGAGGGTAAATGGTGACTGTTTCAGGTAAATTACAGTATGAGACTGTACACACCACAGCAGCAGCCTGTTTACGTCCCATCTGATGCTTACAAAACTGAAGTCAGTTTCCATTTGATTGGCTGACATATACACATTATTCAGAAGCCATGGTGCATCAGAAATGTTTTGTTTGCAAAGTATTGGCTGATAGAAACAGTGCTTTTGAGGAAGGTTACTGACCTTTCTCCAAAAAATATTCATGGCTTTGTTTAAAATAATCGTGGTTTTCATTCAAGAGACACAATAATGCATGCTCTACCTACTGCTTATTTTACACCCTTTTTAAAATATTTCTTTAATGTTTTTGCCTCATATTAAGGTTCAATTGATTTAATTAATATTGTGCAATATTATTAAAATTTAAAGGAAGAGTTTTTTTTTTTATTCGATTTTAATTTAATTGGAATATCACGTAATCCTTCTGAAAATATTATAATATGCTGATTTAGTGCTCAAGAAACATTTCTTATTATTATCATTGTTGAAAACTTTAACCTATTACAAAAAACTGAGTTAAATTGGATTTTAAACCACCTATGGTTGTGGTTTGAAAAGATCACATCTCCAAATTGAATTTTAGCTGCTTGTGTTTTTTTTTTGTTTTGTTATGGCAATCTACTTTTAAACAGACAAAATCAATAGATATTTCTACTACTTTCTTTGATGGTTCTGATCATGGACTGACACTGGTATTTAAATGTTTTTTACACCTAGACTATTCAATTTTCACAGATTTAATAAAAGGCACAGGTGACCTCTAAACTGAAAAATTATTGACAGAAAGGTTATAGTAATCTCTAACTTGAATGAGGTTCTTAACCCCAGGATGTTCCACACAGCTGACATGCAATTAGAGCACAGGAAGTTGGTTTGAACAGACAAAAAAACCCTGCTAAATGACAAGAGGATACACCTTTTAGTCAAACCCATTACAGTGCTTCAACAAGTCATGTCCGATTCACACAAAAAAACTTGTATAATGAAAACCTAACAAGCAGTTTTCAATCAATTGAAATTTCAACAGCCTGTGACAGACATTCTCTACTGATGTCAGGTCACTTGTCCTCAAGTCTACCTTCCAGGAAGAAGGAGAGATTTAAGGATTTAATTGAATTCCCTGCACACAGACATAGGTGCGCCACCAGAGCCCAAAGGGGATGTTTGCTCGGGGCCCATCTGGAGCTCTCCACTGCATGGCTTGTTAGGACTCTGTGATTTCCACACACGTCACTGCATTTGAGAAGGTTAGCAGTGAATCACAAGAGCAGAGAGAGAAAGAGGCACGGACAGAAGCACAAGAATCAGATAACCTGACACATGTAGGCCTACCTTTAGGATTTTACACACTTATCTGACTCAAACTGGCAGACACAGGACTTGTATATGGTTTCACACGTATAAAGGCTTAGCAGGAATTTTATTTCACTTGAACTTCAGGAGTGTTAAACATAATCCAGCTGTCTGTCTGTCAGCATGTCAAATGCTTGTTACACTGATGAAGCCCTGAGAGAAATCCCTCTCGACGTCTGCGTGTGCTCAACAGCACAACATCACCCTCTGCTGTTCAGTCTCGCCTCACACAAACTCACTCCGTTTCCGTTGACAAATTTCCACCTGTATCACCGTAAGTACTGGAACATTATAAGTATATTGTCTAGAGCAAAAGCACAAAACAAAATAATGTTATGAAATAATGATTTCTCTCAATACATTCAACATTTAAATATTTATCCAAATCTCTTAACCCAACCCAAACTCATTACAATTGCCCAGACACCAACTATTCCTCAAATTACCCTGCATTTAGCCTCCCTGTGTGTTTGCTCCACATCCGAGAATCTCATTTCTGTCTTTCCTTTTTTTCTTTTTCTTTTTTTTACTTAATTAACAGCAGGTTTATCTCTCACCTAAAAACATCCTCAGTACTCCAGTTTAATTAAAAAGGGGGCTTGCATTCACGCGCCACATTATTCAGGAGTGTGTCTCTGCATGCAAACAAGCCAGTGTATCTCAACCATTATGATAATTGGGAATTTATAATGGAGAATCCACAGCTAATGCCAGGTAAAGACAGATGTGCACCTCTGTAACCAGATGGGATCAGAGCATTAACATGAGTCCAACATTATTATCCACAAAATAATTTTATTAAACCTCATCCATTTATTTGTAGCCTACGTGTCATTTATGTTTCAAGTGAAAAACTTATATATGCCATTTAAGTATTTCTGTTAATGGAGAACTAAAAGCTGGTCAAGCTCGTGTTTAAGATTAACTTATGTACATCACTGCAAGAAAAGTAACAGTGTGGAACCAAACGTTATGGAAATAAGAGCTAAAATTAGTAATTGCTCATTGTTCGCTTAGAGAAGTTGATTTTTATGTTTAAACTTCTTTTGAAAATTTGCTGATATCACACCACACATACTAAACAGGGTGTGATACTTGTGAAAGTAGGAAAAACTGCGGATATCACAAAACATCACTAAATTGTCAATACTCATTCATGTTTTTTTTTTATACTCATTCATGTTTGTGCTGTTGTTTTCCTCCCTCATAAAGATTGATGGCATCGTTAAAGACCAGACTTTTTGGGAAGTGAAATTGATTTCCATTCTTTTAAAAAGTATAATATTTTATCCAATATATTTGTAACAAGGATTCAGGGTGAATGGGATCCATGTGCGGTTTAATAAAACACAGCAAGATCAGAGTACAAACAGGTGTGGATCAAAAAATCTGGGCAAACAATATCAGAGTCAGAGAAGTAAGCATGGTCATAACAGGCAGAGGATCAGGGCAGGCAGCAGACAACAATAGAAGTACCGTATTTTCCCGCATACAACCCGCAGACGCAGACAATCCGCTCCCTCATATAGCCCGCGGGTTTTTGGGGTCTGTGTAAAAAATCGTTGGTATGACCCACACCTTTATATAACCCGCAGCCATAGATTTTTGAACTTTTTTGTGTAAGTTCAATTTTCGAATTTCGAATGTTGCTCGCATGACGTCAACTATCCATAACTGTTCAGGCTCGTACACAGTGCTTGTGCGCGAAATTCAAACAATAAAAAAACAAACACAAGTCAGAATCAGAACAAAAAGAAAAAGCAGTCTCTCCCGCTGTGCAGCAGCACGTCCCTTAAGAAGCGTTTTCTACAGGTGTTGATCATCGGATGAGATGAGAAGAGTACACCCTCATGGCAGCACAGCCAATCACGTCTTCTTGCATGATTGACAAGTCAGACAGCCCATCAGCGCCAGCTATCAGAGTGACAGTACAAGTGCCAGAGACAACAACCCTCACGAAAAGAAAAACAGAAAGAAAATAACAAATATATTGAAATATTATAACGTGTAAAAAAGTGTGTGATATAGCCCTTATATAACCCTGTAACAATGTCTTTGTTCAGGGAGGAAGGAGGCGGGAACCGGCAAACATTTAAACACTTTAATAATCAAAATAAAACATAAATACAAAACGAAAGTAATGGCGGCGGCCCCTCGCGGTCGACCACCGCCCACACAAAACATAACAAAAACTCCAGGCCTGGTCCTCTCTCGTCTTCACTGTCGTCGCTCCTCCTTTTAAGCCTCCGCTCCTCCGTGAGACGAGAGACCGATGGCTCGCAGGTGTCGCTCATTATCCATCACGCCACCGGCTCTCGTGACGCTCTCACGGTCCCTCGACCCCGCCCTGCTCGCCACAAACCCTTATATAACCCGCACCCCCCCTGTGGGGTTTGTAAAATCTAGTATAACCCATGGGTTATATGCGGGAAAATACAATAGTCACAAGTGGTAAGCAACGAAACACGACAGAATAACACAGGGAATTGTACAGCTCAGAAATGTAGTCAGCACAAACAAGACTTTGCAATGAGTGATCAAACACAAGGGGTTTAAATAGTCATCATAGAGTGATGAAGAGCAGGTGTGCAATAATCAGTCCAGGTATGTGGGCTCTTGGGAAATGTCCAAACTGAATGCTAGTACTCAGGCGAGTGAGACCTCTGGTGGCCGATTGAGGAATCTTCACCACCCGTTCATGACAATATTAAAGCATATGCTGTATGATGAGGAATGACCTCATCTGTTTTTGTGATTAAGTTTCGTTTGTATGATTTTTCAGACTGAGGCTAATCGTATGGTTTGGGTGACATCAGATTTTGCCGTCGAGGGCTTTCTTGTTCTTGTGCCAGAGCTCCAACTGCATCGACCTGGATAGAGTTAGACATGGTGGGCCGTGGCGGTTAGGCTCAGTCGTGCTTCTGCATTGATTTAGCTAATCTTCAGCAGCCGGATAGAATTCCAGATCGCCGCTTTTAGTGGGATCAGGAAAAGCAAGGAACAAAAGTCATAGATGTAGCATTAATTTGCTAAACTAAAATGTCATTTGGCCAATAAATTTTGAGTCCAACCTAACCTTTGTACATTTTAATGGGCCATAATTAAAATGTTCAACAGGTAGCAGGCGCACTGGGTCGCCAAGCGTGGCCTTGTGGCCTAGTAAAGGTGGGAAAGTGTGCTTCTCCATTGGATCAAAGCCCTGTTTTGTACAAGTAAATGCCACTGAGTGGATGACATTTAACAAGCAGTGTTGTTTTGTAAGAACATGTCAGGGAAAAGGTCAGGCAAGGTGAATTTATAGTTCAGAGTGGATCATTGTAAAGGGCGAGGAGGTGATTTTCATTAAGCCTTGTTAATTATGTTTAAAAAAAGAAATTTCATGTCAATTGCTCTTGGACTCTTCTAGGCAGTAGCTGTCTTCACAATGTGTATAACATAAACATAAGATGACGTGTTTATGTGGGAGTATGAAACACAGAGCTAAAAAAAAGAATTGCTTCATAGCTAATTTGCCTAATTAAAGTTGATGTTCAAAACCCAACCTTTTATAAAAGAGAGTGCTCATTAACCTGTATAAAAATATCCATAAATGAAAAGAGGAGTTTTAATTTTTTGAAGTACAAATGCTCCTGTATAAGGTCAGTGAGTGTGCCAAATTCAATTTAGGTTTAATTTAAAGAGCATCTTTTTCACAGCAACCGCACAACAAATACTTACTTTGTTTTAATTGTATTAAAGAGTTCTATTCTTAACTTTCAGAGGAAAACTTTGTACTTAGTTTTTGTTCTTGTTTAGTGTAGAAGAGATCATTGCTTTACACAAACTGAAGCGATTTTGCCCCCTAGAGTTTTAACTGTGACATTGTGATTCAAATGTCAGCTTAAACTACATAGTTAGGGTCCAAATGTGTGAGACCAAATTGAAAATATGAGATTTAAAACTATTATAATAAAAAAAACATTATGACTAATGAATTAGAAATATCATCTGAAATGATACTGGAGAACATGAACATGATGTGTTTCACTCAACTTCATGCTGCTCGAGTGCTATTGTTACTATACTCATAAACATCTCTCAAGTAAAAAGTTATTCAAGATTTAACACTATTTTTTTAAATTAGTTTAGTTTTACAGTGTACAGCTATTAAAAGGACAGTTTTGAATGCACAGTTCAACCGCTGCAGTGAACACAAGTACATCTTCCTATACACTTTCATCAAGTGGCAAGCCTTTGTATTGGGATTTTTTTTCTTCTCCAAACCAAGTCAGAATGCCATGTTGTCAGAATGCCATGTTGCTTTTCCTATTGCTATCTATTCTTACTATAACAAAGTAACATCTAAGGACATTTTTATTTTAGATTGGGAGGAAATTCTAATTAATAATCTGTCCTCTAAATTGGACATCATGCATCTTTAGCTATATTTCTGCTACAATTAATTTTGTTGCTGTGACTGTTGTTCTTTAAAGTACGGTAATTTGCAGTTATGTCAAAAAAGTAATCTGACTAAGTAATGCCTGATCTAGTTTTCCCAGTCTGAAAACATCAATAGATCAATGCATATGTCAGTCTGTTTTCTCAGAGAGGAGAGCTAAATTTGTCCATTTTGAAAATACTCTGAATTATCATATAATTAGGGTAAATCAGCATACTCTAGTAGACTGGAAGAAGCATGAGCATTTTCAGCATTGTCTGAGTTTGGTTTCCAGTTGTACCTCAACCAGATCTTTGATGGAATCACATCCATCACATGTTCTGATATCAAAGACACATGAAGATGAAATTGCATGAAGTTCTTCTCTGCTGGTTGAACGGGAACAAAATCAATTGTGCTTGCAATAATTGAAGCTGTAGTATATTTTGTATATATTTTATCATTTTCATATGATTTTATATCATTTTATTCATTGGTTTGTTACGCACAGTATCACTGTGCTAACAATGTATTATTTTTAATACATTATCTCTTCAGTTAAAAAAATTAACTCATACTGTCCAATCGAGTTAACTGAAAGTCTATGTGTTAAAAAGGTCATGCCCTGGGGTTATCATTATTCATGCATGAATGGGTCAATATAGTTTAAGTTGAAATGACTTGTACCTTACACTTCAGGGATAACAACAGTAAATCGTTTTACCACTCTTTTTTTATTTTGCTGTTTTGATCTTGTTTACAATTTCATGCAATTTGTGAACATTTTCACCAATCCCAACTCCATAAAGATGCATTTATTTATTAAAATATTTATTATAGAGTTTTATGATAGGAATCCATCAAAGAGTTATTGAGTGTGGCTCCACCAAGTGGAGAGTGTGTGTGTGTGTGTCACACAGTGGCTGTCCTGTCAGATGAGCGAGGGCACAAACTGGTCATAAAGCTCACTTAGTCCAACCAGATCAAATTGCCTTTTGAGGTCATCAATAGATAAAATGTCTTTCACTTCGAATGTAGACATCCTAAAGAAAAATGAAAAAGCCAGAGAGAGAGAGAGAGAGAGAGTTAACAATGTGTCACATAAAAGTGTATGCATTGTAAATGCTTACATTCTCTTCTCCTCTGGTTGGGGAATCTCACAAAGGACGCTCATCATCTTTTCCTTACAGCGTTTCCCTGAAGAATCAACATCAACTTTTACAGTCTTCTGAAGGTGAATGTATTCCTACAGAGTAAGAATGCAAACACAAATAACAAAAAAACGAATTCAATAAAAACTCTAGTTAGTCAAGAATTGGATGAGAAATAAATAAAAACTGATTAGAAAGTAATGATCCAGTGATGGCTGTGATATTAATGCATAGTATAAGTTATCCAATCAAATGTCTAGGAAAATTAAAATAAATGTTTATACTATAAGACTTTGTTGTCATACTTTAATATTTTCCTTCGTTCCTTGCAGCAGAATCAATATTGGTTTGCCCATAAAGAGTCTCCCAGTGAGACACAGCTCTAAAGCCCATTTTTCAATCAGTTTTATGTACTTTGCTTTTGATCGCATGTGATCTAAAAGCAGTAAAGCAGTCCAGGTTTCTTCTGTAGTTTCTCCTCTAACTTTCGCTGAATGGCAGCTTGATGTTTTGATCAAGTCAGGGAAGTTTTCCTGAAGCCACAGTATTAAGCCATGGATCATGGGCTCTGGTGGAAGTGAGCGTGCTTTGTCCAGTAATTGCTGTCTCAGGTCATGACACTGTTTCCTCGATAAATGGCTGGAACTGATGCTGATATCTGGAGGAATGTGGGGGTAGTCAGGAGAGATGTGGAAGATCAGGCCTAGCGGGGTCTTCTCGTTGTTCCTCTCTATCAATGTATGAATGCGGTACACGAGTCCCCTCTCAGCTGCATTTAATCGAATATAATTATGGAGTTAGAGTTGTATTTGTAGAATTTGTATGTTCAGATAAATAAATAATAAACCACAATTAAATGTAAAGAGATTAACAAAAATGAAACATTCACAAATAAATTAAATGAGATTAGCAAATAAAAAATATTTACAATTTGTGGATTGTGCTACAATTGGTCAGAGCAATGTAGCCGTTATCTGATTGGCTTGAATAGGCGTTGGGCGGAGTCCACCTAATTTAGCGGTTATTTATTTCATTTTTCATTTTTTATCATTAATTTTTGTGAAGCTTCTAACATATGTTTGTGACTCTCATTTTATTTATTAGTGAGTTTATTTAATTTGTCTAAACACCTTTTCAATTATATTGTGGTTATTGATCTATAATATCTTGAAATACGAAACAGTTGTAATCCCATGATTCAAAATTCATGGTGCAAACTTTATTATTCTTTTTCAATCAAAAACCATCGTTACTACAGCTACTGTTGCTACTTTAAAGCCATTATAATAATGAATGAGAGTCTCCTTTAAACTGTATCAGAGGATTTCGGAATCTTTCAGTATTTTATTTTTATAAATAAAATGAAACCCCACAGCTTTACTGCAAAAACAATATAAATACCCATTAACTGTAGTAATCATGGTATTTGATGGTAACAGTGGTTAAGCCATTGTCATTATATTGTATGCTCGTTAAAGAACGCGAGCAATTACAGTAAGAATACTAAAGTAATACATCCAGCAGAACTCACGTGACTCTTCTAACAGCTTGAACTCGCCCTGCTCGCAGAATATGGCGGACAAAACTGACATTTCATCAAACGCTTCCTTCGACATGTTTGCTGTCATTATACGACATTATGAACTAACAAGCGTAGACTGCTAAAGTTTACGTATGACCGGTTTGTTATTGAGCTATACGGCCATATTCCGTGTAGAAACACTAGAACAAAACCAGTTCCGACTAATATCGTGTTATTGTACTTTTCAACATATGTTTTAATCTGAGCATTTCTAACAGTTAATATTGTGTATCAGCGTAGCACAAAACTGAGAAGATTATAAGAATTATTATTAAAGAAAATGAAATTACCGACCAAAAACAGAGGCTTATAAATGATTCTCATCTGAAAGTACCTAAACAAAGTATATTTTCCTGTTCTGTTGGAGAAATGTTATCTTCATAGTCTGTTTTGAACATCATGTCAGTAGCAAATAAAAATAAAAAACAGCAAGTGAGCACTTTAATGAACATTAATAAGACTCCTTTAAGTGCTGAATTTATGGCAGAAAAAATATAATTGTTAAGCAAGAACACAGCAAATTAAATAGAGTATTTACACAGTGGCTGGATTTAGTCACTTTGGCTTATTAACACTAGATATTATACAATAAAACAGAAAGGCAAAAGTATACTATTACATTTGTTTATAAAACATTATACATTAGATTTCATTTTTGCAGTCTTAAGACTACCAAAACATTTATTTATTTATTTTGCTATTTTCTCTTCAATTCCATTAACAGAGTACAATGCATGATACTATATGTCTGTAACAACACAGTGCCACTATAGCATTCTTCACATATATCATTGGCAGGAGTCGTGAGAATATGCACTTCAATGACAGAAAAATCAGGATGTAAATCTGATTCCATTTGCAAAAAAAGAAGCTAGTTATATAAATATGATTATCTGTATATCCTATAGATCACACAAGACTCAATGTGGAGAAATATTCATGTGGAGGTCCAACGCCACCAGGCCACTTTCATACGGTCCCAAACAGCTCCTAAGGAATCAAAGGCTGGACGCACATCAAGGATAGTATGCTTAGAAACCTGGCCTCCATCGTAGTAGTCTATCACATATCTGACATCTTTTCCACACCGGTCAATAATCCAGTCATGCCTATCAAAAGGTAGCTCATGCCTACAACACAGAAGACCAAAAGCACCGTATAATATCTGAATTGACATTGACACTGTCCTGAAGATGATCACAGAAGGATTCAAGCAAAAAATCAAATACATTTTATTAAGGCAGGAATTTTAAATCTTTTAGATGTCATAGAGCCCCAGATATGATCACCCTTCTGCAAGGGACCCCCATCCTAAAATTTAAAACGCAGCAATATGTATACTGTGTAAAATATTTTTTCTACTTCATCGCTGTTTTTTTTACTCACTGTAGTACTGTATTACTCTATGTAAGTTAGATGCATTTTATTTATTTTTATCAAATTTTTTTACATTTATTAATTTATTGAAATCAAATTTTATTTATATACCATAATACGGTAATTTTAATAATCAAATCAATTTATTTACTTAGTTTTACCTTATTTTTATTCATTCGCTTCTACACTGCTTTTCATATTTTTTATTTAACTTATGATTATTTATTTTTATTTAAAATGTAATCAAGTTTGATTCAAATGTATAAATTCATTATTTTGTTCAAATGTTATTATTTAAATAAAAATATTTTATTAATTTTAATCAGCTTTATTTAGTCTTAATTTTTTACTTATACATTTTTCTCTAAACTTTTCAAATATCTCCCAGCACTCCCAGTTTGAAAGACACCAGTTTTAAAACCCCTGTATTAAGGGATCACTTACCCCATCCAGTGCCGAAATCTGGCTCTAGGTGAAAAGTCTTTTGCTTTGCCACCAAACCTTAGAAGAGAAGGTCCACATGGGCATTCTCTGTGGAGAACAACAGCAGAACATCAGGAATCATTTACTCAGTGACTTCTGACTGACATACACAGCTGCCGTTAACATGTAACTTACTTGGAATGGAGTTTTTCCCATCTCAGGATTTCCTGCCAGGCTTGCTCATTATTCTGGTTGTGAATCCTGATGATGTTTGTCATATCTTTCTGTTTGATATCATCATTGTTCCAGCGCCATCTGGTGAAAGTCATAAGCAATGAAGCTGATGATGCTAATTAGATGCACAATGCTTTTCTCCATTGGAAACTCACCCTTTTCTCAGCATGGCATTCCAGAACATCTGCTCTGAGGGATAAACCCAGTTCTCCTCAGATCCAGCACGAGGGATCTTAGACTCTTCTCTTACAACAGACAGGGGAAACGGTTGACCCGGTGTAGGTTGCTGGTTAGGTGGTGGCATCTATATAGAGCAGTAAACAAATGAGGCTGAATGGTAGAAAAGGGATAGTCAGTGCATCTAATCATCTGGGTAACCAATTTCAAAGAGAAAAAATACCATGTTTGCTGGATTGATGTCAGACATTGCGTGTTTAGCCCTGTCAGCAGCTCTCATTGGGCACTCTACAAATTCATAAGCATTTTTCTGATGTGCTGGAACATCTGCCGCTTTTTTCAGCTGATCACTAGCAGGTGAAGACACCTGATGCATTGGACATTCTGGTGGAGGGGCACCTGTTGGAGATGTTAAGAAAGAAAACTGAGGAGCAGTTCTTTGTGAGATTAAGATGCTCCTGTATAAAAGGGCTACAACAACTGACCAATAAAATCAATCATAATCGATAATGAAAATAATAAATGTACAGTGAATTTGATTATCAGTTAATCGTGTCAGCACAGAAAATTACAAACATTATATTCTAAACCACAAAACAATTTTTTTTTACCATTTTAGAAAAGTAAAAGTTAAGCTAAACTAACAATAATAACAATTTTCAAGTGCGTTTTGTCAGAAATGCATTACTTAATGCAGTAAAGTGATGTGACTGGTGGATGGAAATCAAACACATCCTAGAGCCTAGATACGTTCACTATACTGTTTTCATTGACATTGTATCTGCAATATATTAATAACAATTATTATCTTTAAATAATGAATCATTTTTTACTTTATCTTCAGATTAAGAAAATAATTGTTCATTTCTGCAGCCCTACTGTACTCTTTTTCTAGATGACTGATTATTACAATTCTATCTCACTTTTATTAACATCTTGATGCATCGGACAGCCCTTTGGTGGCACAACGATGCCCTCTGCCTTCACAGTGCCTGTAGAGCTCGACATAGTGTCTCCCATCAGCTTCCTAGACAAAAAAAAAGACAACTGCTTGAGAGGCTTTCCCTTTAACGTAATATTGCTGCCATATATACATGCATGCATGCATGCATAAAATCCTATTATGAGCATAAAATGCTTTATGCCAAACAAACGGAACTCAACTATTGTGTTCTTGCATTGATAAATGTAGGATTTAGTAAATCAGACATTAGATGACAACTTTTCTTCATTATTGTAACTGCTTTTTTAATTATTATTACTGATGCAAATTCAACATACAAGAAATAACAATAATAACAACACACAATACTATTATTCCCACATATCAAGCCAACGTAGATTGGTAAGACCCAACATTAGATATTAAGAAGCTTATTTTATTTTTGCTTTATAGTTTATACGTGGCTGCTGTGGCACTACGAATATACACTGAAGATCTGTACACAAGTGTCTTCCTTTCTACCCCAGTTTGTGGACCATTTACTACAAACTTACGCTTTTGGAAGGTTGTACAACAAATATTATAAAAGACTCCTCACTTATAAAACAGTATGTGCATAAGCATAAGATAAAAGCGTGTACTAGCCTGTCCAAATGACGTTATTAACTGCTCATATTGATCATATTGCCCTTTATTAAAAGCAACAAGACATCGCTGATAAAAGACAAACCGTTGTATAACACCAGAACACACTTACTTCACACCTCTACTGTCAATGTCGTTCACTAGAAACATGCCTCATATCCCAAGATGCTCTGGGTCATTGCATCACGCCGTGTGTGCGTGTGTGTGTGTGTATGTGTGTATGTGTGTGTGTGTGTAGCACGCTTGGACATACAGACTCACACTGCGCCCTAGCGTATTGGAGGTTGCATTGTAAAAAAAAATTATTTTTAGTGACATTATCTAACGTCTTTTAATTTTATTTAAAAAATACAATTGTTTAACATTTTACTCATTGAATAATCTGAACCTAACATTTTTCCTGTATACGTTTTTTTAATGGTAAATTGTGGATCTTGGATTATTTTTTGTATTTATTATATCACTAAAAGATTAATTCAGTTAGTCTTTCTGGTGGTTATATCATTGTGCATGTAGAACTAAAGACTGAGTGAATCATAGAATCATTCAATTAAACCATTTGTTTAAAAACTACGTTGTTTACGATTACGATTTAGAGTTTTAAAATGGAGGTATTAGTTGAACAAATTAATCCCTGTGTGTGGAAGTGAACAAGCATGACTTACTTAAAAGATCTGCGCATAACAAAAATAACAAAATTGGCTATATGTACTTGTGTGACCTCATATACTATAAAGTATAAAATTGAGCAGTTTATTCAGATTAAAACAATGTCCAGCCACTTACATGAGCATTGTTGACATCACAGTATTTATAGAAATTCATTCTACTGTATTTGGAATAGCTCATACACCTTTTTCTAGACTCATACCATTGCTGATGTTTAACTGCATAGGCCTACATAACGGTTATGTAAATAATAATAAACAACCTGAAAAGCCTTATCTTATCGAAGCTTACATATTATAATTGTCATTATTCCAAATCCAACTGGCAAACCACATACTACAAGAAAAAAACTTGGTATGGCTGCATCAAGTTTAGATTTTCAAAAACATATATATTACTGTATATAACATTGTGCCACCAGATATGTTTTCCATTCCAGACATAGATAATACATACATAATTCTCTCCATACATAGTATTCTCCATATATATAATAATTATATGAAGTCATGCTTTTACATAATTATATGCAGAACCTTCATCTATACATTTAAAGGTCATTATATTTCTGCATATACCCAGCCCTATCCATATCATAATCAAAACGTTGCTTAACGTGGTCTACTGTGCATCTTTGTGGAAGTTCAGATGTACTGTTGCTATGCTGATTGCATTTATAAAGGCAAGTTGGTTGATCTTAATAGCAGCTTTATAATAAATAAACTACTGTCCTGATTGTACATGTGATCAGTCTCATGCCTCTTAATCACCTGATTTTTTTAAACTGAAAGGACGTTTGTGATTTAATTCCTCCATTTGATCTCCATCATGTAAGCCATTATTAATACAATGACTGGCTTTATAAGCTCTTGATTTTTCAGTTTAAAACTGATGTCACGGGATTACAACAGTAGTAGTAATACAAACATATGCATTGGGTTGGACATGATACAAAGTGGGCGGTTTGCGCGCTGATGTATTCAGTTTCTGTTTGTATCACCATGTCAGTCTGTCTTTCTAGTTTCCATCTCAGTTCCTGCTTTTCTCAACCAGGCTGAGTGCAGGACTTTGAGACATCCACGGATTATTCTGCGCATCCACATGACGTTCATAACATCCAAAGACACGCTAGAAATAACCCAGGCACTGCGGCCTCCCAGAGGTAACCTGTAGAAGTCATCTGTGCCAAAGACCGAGTACATATGGCTGTAGTAACCTGGAATTACTGCAATCCTCACGAAGAAGAATGTAAATGCCATGGCGACACCATTAACCAAACTTGGTTTGGAGAGTTTGTGGTAGCCCAACATGTGAAAAAACCAACTGGAAGATATTTAAAAATGCAATTAGAAAATTAGCTTCATTGTATGGTTTCTATTTTTACATATTACTCACCGTTGGTTGACAAAGGGGGTGGAGAATTCTGAAAGCAGACGGAAATTAGCAAAGTAAGGCAATATCCCTTGACTCTACAGAAGAAGAAAATGCACAAAATTACCTTGGAAATCTTGAGGAAGTTAGAGACACCAGACCAGACCAGATGGAAACACAACTTACCAGAACATAGTAGTATGCATAGAGAGCAGCAAAATGATGTATGACAAAGTATTTCTCTCCAATTGACCCCCATGAAGTAAACATGAGCAGAAGATCTGGAGAGGAATGGAGAATGTTCTTTGTGAGTGTAACTATCAAGTAAAAAGCAGAAACATATTTTACATACATCTTCAATACATCAATGTAATCTTACCATTATTTCCAAAAATATATATTTAAAAAAAGAAGTCATTTTTACAAATATTATTTCCGGTAAGTGAAACATTTATTAACATAAGTGAAATATTTGTTCAAATATTTTTCCTAAGAAATAATAAAACCACAAAATATGGGTTTCTTTTCAACTTTATTATAGCGGGACAATTCTTTTAATGAAAAAATATGTATTTAAATTATTACCGTATTTTCTCACATATAATCCGCAGATGCAGATAATCCACACCCTCATATACCCCGCTGGTTTTGGGGTTTTGTGTAAAAAAAAATTGTTGGCATTACCCGCACCCTCATATAACCCACACCCATAGATTGATGAACTTTTTTGTGTAAGTTCACATTTCGAATTTCGAATGTTGCTCGCATGACGTCAATTATCCATAACTGTTCAGGCTCGGTACACAGTGCTTGTGCGCGAATTTCACACAATAAAAAAACAAACACATGTCAGAATCAGAACAAAAAGAAAAAGCAGTCTCTCCCGCTGTGCAGCAGCACGTCCCTTAAGAAGCATATTCGACAGTGTTGATCATCGGATGAGATGAGAAGAGCGCGACCTCATGGCAGGACAGCCAATCACGTCTTCTTGCATGATTGACAGGTCAGGCAGCCTATCAGCGCCAGCTGTCAGAGTGACAGTACAAGCGCCAGAGACAACAACCCTCGCAAGAAAGAAAATACCACAAAAAAACCCTTACGTCCCTAATATATTGAAATATTGTTATGTGTAAAAAAATTGTGATATAGCCCACACCCTTATATAACCCGCACCCCCCCCCCCCTGTGGAGTTTGTAAAATCTGGTATAACCCGCGGGTTATATGCGGGAAAATACGGTAAGTGTTTGAACTGCATTTTTAATGTTTTGGTTGTTGTTGTTGTTGCTGCATAAACTAATAGTCATAGCATCAGATCATTAACCATTCACTCACCTGAGATGAGGTAGCCTGAGGTAATGGCTACATTTAGTTTCACCAGAGTGGCATCTCCCCTGTAAGCACAAATTATAGTGTTGTATTTCACACTTTTAGTGCTTATGAGAGTTCAACTTCAACTTCAGGCGGTTTGGACAGAAACTACACTACGCTGCATAATAAATTGTGCCGCCACATTTGTAATGGATTGCATCAATAAATCCTCACCAAACTGGGTCTTTTTGGATAGGTTCATCAAAGATATATATGTAGAGACAGAAAAGTCCCACAACCAAGGCGTGCACTGTTGAGACGGCCCTTTGAGAAAAAGAAAGATCTTCCAACTTTAGTCAAACTTGCTATATAAAAACATGCTTTTATAAGATAAAATCTGAAACCTGGAGTTCCACTCCGTCTTTTGTGTTGGGCTGAGCCTGAGGAAGTCTTTGCAGAGCTGCTGAGACACCCAAGGGCTACCTCTGTGGAATAGCCACTGGAAGCCCAGGAAGCTCCCTGTTACAACCACTAACACCTGCTGGCTGAGAGGCTCCATGCCTGCTGAGCCCTAGAAGGAGACGAGAGAGAGACAGCGGTGAACATTCAGCAATAACTCTTCCATTGACCAAAACCCCCAGTCCAACACATAATAATCACCCGCCTCTTTAACAAAATAACATGTTTCTTACACCAAACCGGTTGTGAGCATAAAAGCCCGTCATCACCTGAGCTGCCGCAGTACCTCTCTACTGCCAAATCCTCTGGTATACAGAAGCATTTGCATATGTGCTGACACAGCCCCACAGCCATCCAGAGGTCAGCCGTCTCCAACACATCTCAGATTGCTACATCAGTGATTTATAGAGCTATGCGTGGCTTTTGTGCAGTCTGAAATGCATCTGAGTCACAGAGATCCCAGCGTCCCAAAAGAAACAGCTGATTGTTTGTTGGCTTTGTGCTGCATTCACTCAAACTTCTATCCTGGCTGAGGGGAGCGTGTACGTGTTACTTCAGCTATACATGTCTGCAGTATGGACAGTGATTGAAATGAAACAGCAGGAAATCAATGCATGTGATCAATGTGCCATTGTTCTGCTCTACTGGGACACAACCACTCCCCTGCTTTGTCCTTGTACCCTTGAAAAAGGCATCAAGCGTCAGTGTTTTGGGTAATTGATAGTTGGAGGATGTCAAGTTGGTGTGACCTTGTCAGATTTGAATTCCACCGATTCTCTCACTTGTACAGCTAACATTACCAGATGCTTTTATCCAAAGCAACTTACAAAACCAAGGAGCCAACACCATTCATAAGAAACAATGCCAGGTTTATATGACAAACAATGAAGCAAGGTAAAGAGGAGGAGAAATGCAGAGCATAATGTGAGTGTGTAAGTGCACTAAATGTACAGGAGTAAAATACACACACAAACAGCCAAATATCAGGAAAAATGCATGGACATGCTGGCTTTATCATTTTGTGTCGGATTCATCGGTTCAGTCATTCATTAGATTTCTTCTGCAATTCATTTTCTATTGCCGTCCTGCTTTTTAGTGAATATGAAAAGATTGCATGCGTCCTTTAAAAAAACTGTTAAACGAAGTGAACATAATGCATGATCAGACTCACCCTTTCCGTTAAGAAAGACCCATTTTGAACTGGCCATGGAGAGTGTGCATGGACACAGCTGGACACTAGGATAAACGCAGGCTTTAGGTGATCTGTGAAGCTCAGGTGTTCACCTTAGGCATGCACAGGGTAGATTGGCGGAGAGATTGTAAATCCAATAGCTTCTCTCTCTCCATTCTCCATATCCACTCAGTAAGTACTTTCTCTTGCATGCAGTTATCCAGTGTAATTGTATAGCTTTGTTTATTAAATGAACTTCATTAGAAGAACCACTAGATGGAGTGAGAAATTCAACTTTTTTTCTCTGAGCAAATGAGCTTCAGGCAAATGTGTTAGATCATAAGAGGGTGGTTGGTACTGTCCGAACAAGGACACTATTGGTGGGTGAATGAATGAATGAATGTTGTATATTTAGCAAGGGCAGCCCTGTCATCCTCAATTTCCTGAATCCTCAGCCTGAACCCAGATCTATTATCAGACTTAACCAAACAAAATAAACCCTAACCCGTTTAAAATCACTCCAACAGTAACACTGCAGTCTTTTTATTTAGAGACATAATGGAGCTAGTTTAGAAGAGAGCAGTTAGTCTTGCCCTGCAGCTTCAGGTAATAACATTCCATCCCCCTCTCAAGCACAGTTGTTGTTGTTGTTGTTGAGTCCTTCTGCATGCCTCAGGGACAGAGCAACAAGGCATTCCTGTTCGATGAACCATTGGCCCCAGAAGAGCTCTGCTTATGGAACATTAAAGGGATGTGTTGTGCCTAAATGTGTATTCTAATAGAATAGCCTATAGTTTCACTTTATCAAATCTGAGTTACATAACAGAATAGTGGAAACTAAAATTATCAATCATTTTATCTAATAGTTTCTTTTTTCTCAAAGCATTTTGTTCTTACGTTAGAAATGGCCTTAAATACTATACTGATTTAAATGTGACATCAATGTCACCTATTAGACCAATATTAAGGTTAAAGTTTTACTCAGGGTAGCCCACATTAGTGGGTCTTGTGTTTTCCCTGTCTTAAACAAAGTCTGGGAACAATCACTTACGATAGCAAACACACACAGTTTCTTTGTTTCATCACTATAGTGATGGGCTAAACACCAGCTTACTATATCATTAGAATGCAGGCTTTGGCTTGTTCTTAATTAATAGCATGTCTAGAAGCATGATGGTACTTTCCATCTTGATTATAAATCAGGGGGCTGAAAACTATTTTATATATGTTTGTAATAACATGCCATATTTCGTCTTCAGAAATGATAGACATGATAAAAGTAATTATAGCATTACTCTGAGTGACATTGAATGCTGAACCCAAAAATTACCAAGGAAGAATTCAAAAGGTGAGAGAAATCTCTTTATACGTGGGATGAATTCTTGGCATTGAGTCTTTATTGTTGTTTCCTGGGCAATAGTGTCTCCTGACACAGACGCTCAGGAAACACATGGTGAGAGGGGGATGAACTCCACACAAAGTCACACAGATTTTTTTTTTAAATATATATATATAAACTCAAGGCCTTAGCCTCCAGGTATTTTTAGCATACGTTAAAACCCCTAAATATGCAACTGGTAAATTTGGTTATGGTTTTGCACGAAGTTTTTTTTTTTTTAAATAGGCTTATGTTTCTCTATTTTCTTTATGCGAATGTATAATTTGAGTTGCATGCAATTGATTTGTATTTTGTGACTTAAGTTTTAATATTTGACATTTTGAAGTTAACAATAATAATAAATGCATAATATAACGTCGGACTAGGTTCCCAACAACAACAACAACAGCAGCATGAGTAGATCTTAAAACCATTGCCACCAAAGTCTTTACGATAAATTTTGCTCAAGATGCTTTTGAGAAACGCAGTCCAGCCCGCAAACTAATGATCACTCATAAACTAAACTTCCACCGTAGCCATTTCAGCAGCACCACAAACTAACGTCTGAGTTTCAGCCAATCAGGAAGACACGTTACGTCGCGCGACCTGATTCACATTCACAACTGGACTGGAGTCTTCACAGTAGCAGAGCTCGCGCTCAGACCTCCAGCTCTTCTTTAATTGCCTCGCCGAGAGAGTTTAGTTGCATCCGTTCAGCTGGGGAAAAACGGCAGTCATTTTTTTTGACTAGCCACGCACTTGTGCAAAACGAAGAACTCTGCGATTTCTGGTCATTTCTTTGGTGCAAATCGACGTGAAATAAAAGATAATGACTCAGTTCAACAAAGGCCCCGCATACGGTTTATCAGCTGAAGTGAGGAGTAAGGTAAGGTTTGAATGATTTTACTGGGCGCTTTAACGTTTCTTTGCCTTGTCAATATGTATATGTATGAAAGTGTCTAAAATCTCTAAACTCCATACCTAGAAAACTTTTCAGTCATCACAGACACGCATGTCAAATATATATAATGACACAAATGTCGTATAATATACTAAACGTGTTTAGGATGGCCAAAGGCGCTGTCTCTGCAGGCTTTGAGAAAGCCATTGTGTTTCCTTTCCACCTGGTACGTTTGATTCGCTTGTTCTGAGATTTTCGTTGCGAACTTTGTTTTACAGCTAATCTATGTTTGTTTGTTTTATGTTTGTTTACAAAACTCAAATCTTCTTACTTTTGGACGTAGAAAGTACAAACCAACCAAGTACAAATCATGTCGCACCAACCAATGAATGCAACTTTTGAGGTGCTGTTTGTCGTTTGCAAACCGTGATTCTTTACGAGTGTAAATGTGGTTTACTGTGGTAGTTAAAGCACCGGCCTGCAGCCTGATGTGTTGGTGGGTCATCATGGGGTCTTTTGTTGAGTTCTGGGTGGAGCTCTAGTTTGAGAGAAAGAAACGAGGCTGCCGCCCTGCGTGCAGAGAAACTCACAAATCCAGCCTATTAAACCACGACATTACGTGCGTATAATAAGGGTTTCATACTTTTCCTCTGGTTTGTGTGGAATTAGCTATGGAAACTTTGGTCGAGGTGATGCTTTGATACTTAAACAAGATGTTTGGCTTAATTATACGTACTTTCGTTGTTAATATCTATAGGACCCTCATTTTGGATGATGTTCAGTTGTGAGAAACCACGTGGTTTCTCACAACTGAACATCTCGCAAAAGGAAGGACTGTAGATACTCTCACATATTTAATATCTTAAAACGATTAAAAAAAATATTTAAGTATGGCCCCAGCTTAAGACCTTTTTTAGACCTACAGTCTTCATTGTCTTAGTTGCTTATCACGCAGAAACCCCCATGCGTTTGGTTATTTTAGTGCTCGTTGACGGTTTTCGCATCTCACCGTGTGTGTCTTTGAGCAAATGTGTGTGTTTATTTCGTCGGAATGAGTGGGAGGGTGGGCAACCAATTTAAAACCTCAGTGGGGTGATGCTTTCTTAAATCCTGCACCGTCTGCAGAGGTGTGAGGTTACTCGCCCCCAGCTGACTTTCATTAGCACTTCATTTGGACGCCATGCAGAATTTGAAGAGAATTTATATGAAAGTCTGGAGAATGCCTCCCACAAAAGAAAAAAAAGAATCAGGTTTTTAATGATGTTCCCTGTCTGGATGTTCTGAGGGAACACGCACATTCACTGTGGACACAGTATCCCTTTACTGTCATTTCTTTCTTACAAAAATAAACAAAATCTTACATTTACTGTATATTTAATCACAGTTATCCCTTTATAGTTACTACTTTTATAAATTACTTGAATTACACATTGACCTAATTTAACTTAAACTTAATTTAATATCCAACAACCGATATTTCAGCAGAATTGATATTTTTGCATAGATTATTAATTGTCTCCCTCTCTAAAGACTGTTTGACCCAGATGCACCCTTCAATGAAGTCTGAAGTTTCACGCTGACTTGCTTGAATTTGTAACACTTATAGATAAGGATATAACCGTATAACAGTTTTTCACTCCATTTCCACCCCATGTCCATGGAAATATTATTAAGTGCTAGTATTTGATGCAACTGGCGGAGGTTTGTCATGTTCTGTGGACAGACGCGACTAATAGATCACTACATTCGTTGTCAATGGTTTGCTTGAATTTGTAACACTTATAGATAAGGATATAACCGTATAACAGTTTTTCACTCCATTTCCACCCCATGTCCATGGAAATATTATTAAGTGCTAGTATTTGATGCAACTGGCGGAGGTTTGTCATGTTCTGTGGACAGACGCGACTAATAAATCACTACATTCGTTGTCGATGGTTTTCTTGATCGATTAGTTGTTGCAGCCCTACACTTTTATGTTCAGTTCTCTAAACCTGATCACGATTTCATTAACTGCAGTAATATTATGAAATGTTAATACAATTAAAAATGTAATGCATTTACAGTGGATTTCACTTATCTCGACTCAGTTAACTCGACCAATCCTATTATGGCGCCGTTTTTGAAGTGGAACTGCCAAACTCCCTATTTGTCTTAATATTTTCTTTTTGGTAATGTCTTTTTTTTATTTTATTTTTTTAATGTAGCCGAACACTAATATTTCAAGCACAAAAGAGGGACAAATTCGCCACTTCACATGGTTATCTCGTGACTGAGCGTACCTAGTTCACTGCGTATGCGTTGAGTTTGCGTTGCACGTTGCTCTCTCGCTGCACAGCACTCTCTGAAGTGAAAGCACATATCGTTCTTACGTGCTGAGCAGAGCGCGCGTCAGAACAAAAGCAGGTGTGTGTGTTTAAGCCTCATACTCATTGGTCGTTAAGCCTCGTACTCATTGGTTGGTAATGGCCAATGAGTATGAGGCTTAGATAAACACACACACACACACACACACCTGCTTTTGTTCTGACGCGCGCTCTGCTTAACGGCGCTGCAGATTGAAGAACACGGTTGTTAAAAGACGGGACGAAACCGAGTTTGTTGAGAAAGCACATTAGACAGGCAGAACACAAGAAAGTATGCAGAACAGCGTGATGACCTCACGAATATGTTATGACTGTTTACGCTGTGAGCGATCATTGCGTTTGCAATGTTGGAGAATATAATTAAAGGTTTTTATCGAGAATCGAAGGTGTTTTTTTTATTATATACTGGTATATCTCTGCTTTTAGTTGGTGCACATATGCCTTTTGTTGTTAGCAAACATATACAGTGTATCAAACACATATCAAACAAACAAACACCATATTGGCTGTTGGTTATCTCGATCATCGTTTTTGCAACTCCTGAGGCCGCCGAGATAACCGTTTTTGAAATGAAAATCTTTTGTAAAATTGTAAATGTCTTTGGTCTCATTTAATCAGTTTAATGCATTGTTGGTTATTAAAACTAATCATTTATTTCAGAAGAAACCATAAACTTGACTGGTAATGTAGGAAATTGACCATTTAGCCCAGGGTAATTACAGTAAAGTCATACAAAATGTGTGGCTTATATGTAAATGTACAGTACACTGTTTTTGTCCACCAGGTTTTTAATATGTTGTGGTCATATAAACAAATTGTTATGCAAACACATCTTGTAGTCTGCTAGACATTTCCAGAGCAACAGAGTGAATAATTGATCAGTAGAAACAGCTGTGCTGTTCACTAAGGTCTCACTGCATTAGATCTTTGTTAAAGCTTTTCCCTCCAGCAAATCTATAACCACATTGTAGTCAGGATCCTTTCCCTCTGTGTATCTCTGGCATAATTCAAGTACTTCCTGCAAGTGTTTCTTTATTATGCTCTATATTTTGCCCCCCACACGTGATGGTTTTTGTCCATGAGGTCAGCTGAACTCCCAACATGTTCTCACAGGGCTAGTACAGATGTTTTCTGTCTTCAGGAAGTTCACTCTCGGCTCTGGGTCGAGGGGCTCTGTCTGGAGACATGTATCAATGCTCTCCTACATTCTTGCTTTCCCTTAAATTCTCTAGTATACACTAGGAACACAAGCTCTATTGTCTAGAAAATGGCAAATGGACAGCTGGATGTGAATACTACTGATGTCCTAGTTGCAGAGCAGTATAAAACACTCTTAGATGATAAAGGAGTCTGAGATGGGATATGAGAAGGATTCAGGGGGAGATCTTGCTGCTCTCCTCAGAATTTAGTTTCTGTGTGTGCGCTATTTGAATCTTCTTCTAGGCCTGCATTTATTTCTGGCTCTTTATATAATTGGGACTCTGTGAATGCTCTCTGCAAGGCCTGAATGTTTGCTTATTGTTGCTTTAGTAGTAATTTCTTTCTTCCATCGTAATGGTCCTGATGCTTGGATCCTCTGAACGCTTTTGAGTTGTGAAGATACTTTTACTAGGCATGCATACACCAACATTAAACATCTGTACCAATATCGATCGTTATTTTCATGTTTTTACAACACTTTGTCTAAATTAAAAATATGCTAAAAACAAAAATCAGTGGCTTTAAATATTCACCAAATAAATGTAGGCATCACTATTATAATCTGCAATGCAAGATAAATGTACATTTGGAGACTTTAAGAGTGATATTTAATGATTAGGGTTTTAAAACTGAATGTTAGATGAAGCAAAATAAAGCATAATGTAAAAATATGGGAAATGAGCATGATGATCCAGTATTGACTAAAATAAAAATCACTCTACTATCAGTTGATACTCTAATTTCTATATGCAAAAGTAACTTGATTTGTCATTTTTACACCATCATAAAATACTTTTAATGCAACAATCAGAAGTTATAATAAATTCAACTGAATAGGAAATACTTCACACAGAGGAACTGGAAATTGTATTATCGTAAATGGATTTAGTGTATGAACAGATGTCTGTCAGCTCTCTCAAGGGTAAGGGAAACAAGGTTTTTCAGCTTTATCCTGATCTGATGAGGGTTTTTTCCCCCTAGTGTGCGTTATGTGTTCGTTTTAGTGTTGATAGATGTCCACATTGTGAATCATGAGAAAACACCTCAGGCATTGTGTGATAAGAGATGATTATCTATTTTTCTTGTTTAAGGAAACTTTACAACAGCACTTTAATAATTGGATGTATATGCTCTCTATTCAAGTTCTGTTTGTCACCTGTCTATCATTCTTTCACACCAACCAGGAGACATCGAGGTGTGACGCCTGCTGTACTCATGGTGACACATGGAAGGTCCTCCATTTGATTTGCTGTTGTTTTTGTCACAGACCCATTTCCTGTTGTCCTAATGCTGACACACAGCCGAAGTAAAACAGGATATAGTGTTCTCAAAGTGAAAATCCCTTGTGGTTTTCTTTGTAGAGATAATGGTTTTGAGTGAGAATTAAAGTGCTATAGTCCAATTATTACAGTGCTGTAGTCTTTTAGGACAGACCTGCCATAAAGTTTGAGGTCTTATGTCAAGGTGATTTTCAGCACTTCTTAAGTCACGTTTTATTGCTGAAATCCCAGTCAAGAACTACATTAGAAATCTAAAATATTAAAATAATTATTGTTTGATTTATTTAACATTATTTTATAATTTATTTAAAACAATGATTAATTTAGAGTTCTTCAGTAACATCAGGGATGCACGATATATCGGCCACAATATCAGTATCGACCGATATGTCATTGTTACGGAAGAGCACATCCACAACAGCATCATAACTTCATGACTAAGTTCACTTGTGCATTCACTGCCTTTTGTTTTGTAATAAAGTTATTTTGTGTTTATATACTTCTCACAAAAATTAAGAGTACACTTAATTATCATCGTGTATCCCCAAGTCAGTTAAACTTCATAGATATCAATCTGTCCAATTAGGAAGCATAAGTTATTGTGAATCAGTTTCACCTGCTTTGGTGCAAATGAAAGTGACAACAGGTGCACTTGAGAGGCAACACCCAGACAACCACTGAAAGGCAATTTTTTTCCAGGTGGTGGCCATAGAGACAATTGTTCTCTTCTTCCTGACGGATTTGTCTTTAGTTTTGTGTCTTGTCACTGCCTTTGGCATGAAGCAGTACCTGTAACCCAATCAGGTTGCGCAAGCAGTTCTGCTACTCCAGGATGGCACATATATAAGTGACATCGCAAGGAGATTTGGCGTGACTCCCAACACATTTTCTAGAGTGTGGAGGAGAGACAGGGAGTTTTTTTGTAGGCAGACCTGGACAGGGACATATAAGGGGAACAACCTAGCAGCAGAACCGGTATCTGCACCTTTGAGCTCCCAGAGCCCTACAAAAGGACCTCCAGCAAGCTACTGGTATGCATGTTTCTGACCAAACTGTCAAAAATAGACTTAATGAGGGTGGCATGAGGGCCTGACGTCCTCTAGTGGAACCTGTACTCACAGCTCCTTACCGTGCAGCTCAATTTGGTACCCTGTTCTCTTCACTGATTAGAGCAGGTTCACACTTAGCACATGAAACAGATGTGAGAGTCTGGAGATGCCGTGGGGAAAGTCATCCAGCACGACCGGTTTGGCAGTGGGTCAGTAATGGTCTGGGGAGGAATATACTTGTAGGGTCACACATACCTCCATTTGCGAGCCAATGGTTGAAATTCTCAGAGCCATTGTCAGGCCTAACGCTAGTGCAGTGGTCCTGGGTTCCTCCTTGTGCATGAGTGTATACAGGCACGTGGGGGCCTGACTTGTTTAATGAGTTGCTGTGATGAACTTCATGCAAGTTGAATCAGCCTTTAACTCGTGTGGCTGAAGTGTGTAGGCAGATTTAAGATGACAAAGGCATTGGCCATTGACTGGCACTCACTTTCACCAGACCTGACTCCAACTGAGGTCCTCTGGGACATTATGTGTCGGAGGATCCAAAGCTGCCAAGCAGTACCACACACTGTCCAGAACTGTTACATGAAGTTTAAGTTGTTACATATTTTTTTTTATTTTAGTATGATTTTGAATCCAGCTCTCAGTGTGCTGATGATTTTGGTATCTGTTAACTGTTCTCACGTAATGTTGTTTTTGACAAATCATAAAATGTATGCAATTAATGATTTTATTTATTTGTTGTGTGTGTATGTATATATGATTTATGTTGAAGTGCTTGGGACAATAATCAGGGTCTCAAAATATAAAATTTACATTTATCAATATAGGTTAAACTCTTTCAGATGTAAAGAATTATCATATCGGCCAAAATGGAAAAAAGCTTTTTGCCTTAAGCTTTCAGTTGTGTTGTGGTTCATCTTGTAGATTGGTTTGGTTCATGGCTTTGAAATGTTTATTGAAGAATTGCTTGAAATGCCTGTGGAGAAAATAAATGGGGTGGAAATACTTCTTTATCCTTGGGGCGGTCAATGTTATGCTCTATATGTCCTCTCATAATGAAGAACTTTTAAAGGGAACAGACAAAGTTTTATACCTATAAAAAGGACACTTTCAATATGAATGTTAAAGCTTTGTTAAATTGTTATACAAAGAAGGAAGGTCTCTCAATTACTATACATGTCTTATAGGGAACAGAAGAATTGTCCATAAAAGCAGTCGTGTTTAAACTTGTCACCTCTTTGGAACCTCAGCTGTTTTATTCACTTGAAAGATTACAAAGTTATAAACTGCACTTGTTTGGTTGATGGAATATGTTTTTCCACAAATTTACAATTGATTTCCAAGACCAGACCTGTTGAAGGCAAGGAAAGAACCTTAAAGTGACAATGAAAGGAAGGATTACTCCTCAGACATGAAGTGACTTGATCTAATTATATTTAAAAAAACTTGTGCGTAACCCCTTTTCGAGCATAGATCTGAACGTAATTGTTGTATGCTTTGGAATACAGACTTAAAGGCCCAGTCACACAGCGAAAACGCATGAAGAACGCACGAATTACGCACAGATTTTCGTTTCTGCGCGGCGTGTGCGTCATATGCGTAATTCGACGGTGGAACGAACGAGGACCGTCAGTGATTGTAAGTGGATGTGCGTCGAAGGTGGTTTGTGCGTGATTTTGAGTTTTGAACGGTTCAAAAAATTTCTGACGCACAGATGTGCGTTGGTGTGCGTTATTTATGAGTCGGCGTGCGTAGTTTATGCGTTGAGTATGCGTGACATGCGCAGGACACGCGTCGGCTGTCAGTGCTTATGCGTCGTAACTGGTTCGAAAGCGCGCACGTCCACTGACGCCCCACCTTCATATCACTCATGAACCGCGCACCGCGGCGCACGTATCACGTTCATTCCACTGACAATGTGGATTCTGAAAGTGCTTGTTCGTGGAACGTTCGCGAAGCGTGCATGTTTGGACGCGCTCCGGCAGTGATTCATGCGTCGGGTGTTCGTGGAATACTTTGGTCAATTTCTCGACGCACAAGCACGGACAAACCCAATCTATGCGTGATTTGTGAGTAATTCATGCGCGATCGGCTGTGTGACTGGCCCTTAAGGTTGGTCTTCAAATCATCATTCCATTTGATGAATCTGAACATAGTGTTGAATGCTCAATAAAATTTTGATTTAAGATTAAAGGGCCAGTCACACAGCCGATCACGCACTAATCACTCAGATCACGCACAGATTGGGTTTGTGTGTGCTTGTACACCCGACACATGAATCACTGACGGACTGTGTCCAAACACACACGCTTTGCGAACGTTCCACGTACAAGCACTTTCAGAATCCACGTTGTCAGTGGAATGAACGTGATGCATGATATGAAGGTGGGGCGTCAGTGGACGTGCGGGGTTTCAAACCAGTTCCGACGCACAAGCACTGATGGCCGACGCGTGTTACGTATGTATAGTCACGCACACTCGACGCATAAACTACGCACGCCGACTCATGAATAACGCACATTTTGAACCGTTCAAAAATCAAAATCACGCACAAACCGCCTTTGACGCATATCCACTTACAATCATTGATGGTCCACGTTCGTTCTACCGACGAAATACGCATATGCCACACGCTCCGCGCAGAAACGAAAATCTGTGCATAATTAGTGCGTGATTCATGCGTGATTTCACTGTGTGACTGGCCCTTTAGGTAAACTTTAGTTACCTATGCAATGTGTAGAAGATGGCAATAAAATACGGCGTCAAATTAAATTTGAAAGTATTATTGATGCTTTCATAGACCATGTATATTTTGCAAACTGTAAATGTTTTTTTACTAGTTCTTAACTGCATTTCTTTAAAATGTTTAAAAACATAAATGAAACATAAGGTTGAAAACGCTGAACACCGCTTTTATGAGATGTGACGAGCACTGAGTGCATCCATCTTTGGCTCAGCGGCAGCGCTCTAATTACACATTGAACGTATGCTGTAAGACAGGGGTGTCAAACTCAATTGCACAGGGGGCCAAAATCCCCAAAAAATTTAGGTCACGGGCCGAACAGGATAAACATTTATTGAAAACACTAAAACTAAACTTTTAAAACTTACCTTTTTTTAAAGTAGATGTGAATAAAAACAGACAAAAATATTATTCTGGAATAAATCAACTTATACCCTAAATAACTTAAAAATATAAAAATATTTAAAAAATACTTTAAAAAAATGAAAATATATCCTGTCTAAATTATACAAGTTAGAAATAAAGTAAACAAGTAAAGTAAAAGTTAAAAGAACAAACATTCAAATTTCTTTACTCTTATGTCATTTTATATAAAACTTAAAAAGATTTATATATAAAAGATTTTGCTCTCCATAAAAATATATCCTGTCAAAATTATACAAATTCAAAATATGGACATGCTGCATAACAAAACCTGGAAATCTAAATACAATTTTTGCTTTTCAGCAATAACAAATCAAGTCATTCAGTTGAATTTGCTCTTATGTCATTTGTCTTATAAAATTATTTAATTACTGCCACATTAGCTCCGCAAATGAGACGCACACCGTATTTTCCCGCATATAACCCATGGGTTATAGCAGATTTTACAAACTATATCACAATTTTTTTTACACGTAATAATATTTCAATATATTTGTTACGTCCCTAAGGACGTAATGTTTTTTTTTTTTTTTTTTGCGCTGTATTTTCTTTCTGGCACTTGTACTATCACTCTGACAGCTGGTGCTGATATGCTGTCTGACCTGTCAATCATGCAAGAAGACGTTCTGCCATGAGGGCGGGCTCTTCTCATCCGATGATCAACACCTGAATTTCGCGCACAAGCACTGTGTACCGAGCTTGAACAGTTATGGATAATTGACAATAACAATCGCGCGGTACTAGCGCGAGCGCGAAGCATCATTAGCCACTTCCTGTTTAATACAGGAAGTGTTCGGCGGGTCAGCTGGAGCGCGGGCCATTAATAAAATGCTCTTGCGGGCCGGACATAATTACACGCCGGGCCGGATGTGGCCCGCGGGCCTTGAGTTTGACACCTATGCTGTAAGAGTTTAGTTCAATGTAAAATTGGTGTGTGCATGTCTTATCATAAGAATTCGAAAAGGTCTTTGCCACCCTAATCAAACTGATTGAAATTTCAATCGTTTTGGGCATTCCCCCCAATTGAGGTGTTTAAATGGAGCATTTTCTTCCGGGTTGGACTTTTAATCCAATGGTAATCGGAATGCAATGCTCCATGTAACTGCACCTTCTGAGAGTTATGAAGCCTATCTATTTCCAAATCTAAAGAAGTGTTTATTTGGGGGGGTTGTAGGCAAGATAAGCCCTTTCAATATTTTTCTGTTTGCTGAATGGCAGTAACTGGGCCTGACAGGCGTCTGGCGCTGCTCCTGAAGCCAGAGTTCACAGATGGGCATTGTTTTGTAATTTCTTGTCCATCTTACTGCACTTGGCTCCTGTCCCACACAAACTATCCAAAGATGAAGACAAGATGGTTTTCCAAAACTGACCTTGAAACGTGACTGCACCTGCACGCTCAAAAACCCTTTGTTTTGGATGTTTATGAATTCATGAATTGAAACTGTGCAAAAGTTTCCATACGAGTTTCATGCACGACTTCTCAGTTTCAGTTATTTAGGTTCACCAAGGTAACTATGTTGCTACCTGACCTTATTGGCGCCATACCAATTTGAATGAACGTCTCTTTGTATGGCAGGCCTTGGATTACATATGGAAAAACTGTTTTAAGGATGCAAGCGGTTTCACTCTTTCCTTCTGGTCCCTGTAGATCGCTCAGAAGTACGACCTGCAGAAGGAGGAGGAGCTGAGGTACTGGATTGAGGATGTAACCGGCATGCCAGTCGGAGAAAACTTCCAGATGGGATTGAAGGATGGTGTCATACTGTGCGAGTGAGTCTATAAGCGTGATAGAAACCATGTGCATTTCAGTTTGATTAGGAACTCAAAACGTTGGAGCACAGATGGCTGAGTGTTTGTTTGGCTCTTAATGACTCTGAGTCCACTTATAAACTTTTGTCTTGTTTATTGTATCCTTAAAACACACCAAGTCATGAAGTGATTATAAAATTCAGGCTTGAGACACAAACTTGTGGCAAGCTCAAACCAAGTGTTGTTCATATTATAAGCACTTAGTCTGGCACCATCTTTTTCTTGCTGTTGCTCTAAAGAAAACGTTAGTAAATTCTTAATTTTGATGAAGAAATATTTTGTCTTTTCTTGGTATACGCTACCGTTCCAAAAAATAGTTTTGAAAGAAGTCTCTTTTGCTCACAAAGGCAGCATTTATTTGATCGAAAATGCAGTTTAAAACAGTAATATTGTAGAATTTAAAATCTCTTTTCTAATCCGTTATAAAATGTAACTTGGAATGTCAAAGCTGAATTTTTAGCATCATTACTCCAGTTTTCAGTGTCATGATCCTTCAGTAATCATTCAGAATCATGTTTTTGCTGATTAAAAAAAGAAAGAAAAAAGACGGCTGTGTGACAACTGTGATCAGTTTGTATTTCTGCTTTGAGTTTGATATTTTTACAGTTTACTTCTGAAATTTTTTCCAAAGTGAATAAAAAAAAATGTTGCTCAAAAAAACATTTCTCATCAGTGTTGAAAACCCAACGTTATGCTCATTTAATATTTTTGTAGAAATGTTTTTTCAGGATTCTCAGGACCATTCAAAAGATCAGCTTAAAAAAATGAAATGGAAATAAAAAAACACTATAAATGTTTTTTACTCTTTTCTTCTTGCTGAAAAGTATTACTTTCTTTAAAGATTTTTTTTTCTTGTCCTAACACTTTTAAAAATGTAAGTTAAGTGTGTCTGATACAAGTTACATTTTGTCTTTCTCATAGGCTTATTAATAAAATTCAGCCAGGATCCGTTAAGAAAATCAACCAATCCAAACTCAACTGGCACAAGGTGAGGGGAAAACAGTTTATCTTTGCCTTTTTTTTTTTTTTTTCTTCAATGGCATGAAGTGAATTTATCTTTTCAAGTCGGGTTTCTTATTGATGAAAAAACATGATAGCAAAGTCACTTATATTATTCTTTTCACTGAAGCTTGAGAACCTGGGAAACTTCATCAAAGCCATTCTTGCTTATGGCCTGAAGCCTAATGACATCTTTGAGGCCAATGATCTGTTCGAGAGCGGGAATATGACTCAAGTTCAGACCACACTTCTTGCCCTGGCCAGCATGGTGAGTTTTGTGTAAAACTTCTTAGATAGAGATGATTAAAAAGTTCTATTCTCTCTGACAAAAGTTTGAATTTGGAGCTGTTGGAATAATGCCTCTTTCATTCATAGGCAAAAACCAAAGGCATGGACACAAAGGTGGACATTGGTGTAAAATATGCAGACAAGCAGTCCCGCAGCTTTGATGATGAGAAACTGAAGGCTGGTCAGTGTGTGATTGGACTGCAGGTGAGACTTCAGTTGGTTCATATCTGTTGTGGCTTTGGGAAACCTTTTTAAACTTTGTATCATTATAAACATTATTTTCTCTTTGGTTAGATGGGGACAAATAAGTGCGCTAGTCAGGCTGGAATGACTGCTTATGGCACCAGGAGACATCTGTATGACCCAAAGACTCAAGCAGACAAGCCTTTTGACCAAACCACAATCAGCCTGCAGATGGGAACTAACAAAGGAGCGAGCCAGGTGAGTGTGAATCCCTAAAGGGATCGTTCTGCCAAAAATGAAAAATTCTGTCACTTACTCATCTTTGAAACAGAAATTAAGGTATTTGCAACAAAACCTGAAGTCCAGATAACCAAAACCCGTTGGTTATGCGTCACAAACGCATATATGTTTGAGTTTCTGTGGTTGCCATGCTTTATGAATGTCGATCACTGTTTAGATGTAAATTAAACCTGTATCATAAAAAGTGATCTTATCTCTACACAGGACATGGATTAAACTGACTTATTCATTTGGATCTGTTTTAATATGCCTTCATGAACTTTCTTTTGAGTTGTGGTTACCTGGGCTTCAATGTAGGGACAGAAAATGAAAACTTTAATTTCATTTTTGGGTGAACTTTCCCTTTAAGTGTGGACCCATAACATTCTGCAGGCATAATGCCGTCATCTCAGTAGGAGATGTTCCTACTGATCCATAATTTGTCAAGGAACCTGAGGTAAAACATTTCCCCATGTGTTTGCCACGTTGGATTTAAGTTTACTTGAACGTTTAACACACATTTTACCAATATAAAGCTGCTTGGTTTGGTTTTATTGCATTGCTACACCATTGACAATGGAACTACTTTGCCCACAATTTTTTTTGGAACATGCAACATTTCAGCTGTAAATAAATTGTTTGCTAGATTGTTCATTATCTGTCTTCCGATATATGTCTCTGCTGAAATATTAAATAATGGTTAATGCTCATATGGTTTATGCTTCACTGATCAGAACTTCTGTAAAGGGAACACAGTGACCAGCAATGCTCCCTGGTTTTCACAGTGCATTGTAGGACTTGTCAAGTCACCTTTACTTATATGGCGTTTTTTACAATACAGATTGTTTCAAAGCAGCTTTACAGTGGTCACATGAAAACATTATAAACAAAGTTTGGTTGGCTGAACGGCAGCCTTAAAAGAGCAGGCGAATGAATACAATTGATGAATATTAAGTGTTAAGTTTTGATTATTGATTGATTGATAATTTGATTATTATATTGATAATTTAAGTCTAATTTGGTCCGATTGGAGATGGGTTCATGATCTACACAGGAGGGTTTAGTAGAGTCACGGTTTCCACAGACACTTCAGGGCAGGACACTTAAGGTCCTTCATCTCATCTGGAATACGGCCCGGATCCGGCTGACCATGGTAACCTCGGAATAAACGGAGAACAATATCAGCGTAGATGCCATTCTTCTTCTGATGTATCGAGTACATCAGGTGTTATGGGAATGTTCCCGGTTCCGGCTGACCTAAATTATGCAGCCTAACAATCATTTTATATGATTTGGATTAAAAATGTATGTATAATGTATTATGTGTGTGCCAGGTTGAAGAGATGTGTTTTTAGTCTACATTTAAACTGACAGAGTGTGTCTGCTTCCCGAACTGTATTAGGAAGACTGTTCCAGAGTTTAGGAGCTAAATAGGAAAAAGATCGACCGCCAGCAGTTGACTTTGATATTCTAGGTATTATCAGCTGGTCAGTATGTAAGTAATTAGCAAGATTCTAACTTGTCAGTGCACCGGTAGGATTTTGCAATTTAGACATCCCATAAAATGTCCGACTCCCTGATCATTGCACTGACTACTGAAGTGGTAGCTGTTATTAATAGAATTAATTGTTTGGATGGTTGTAGTTCACAATTGGATGGTCTCATCTGGGTGACCTGTTAAAAAAACATGTCTGTGTAAGAGGGAGGGGAGGGGGACTTATTTTGATTTAAAGATTTCAAGAGCACTTTAATTAAACAAA
The DNA here is from genome assembly GCA_037043235.1 of Rhodeus uyekii. NCBI lineage: Eukaryota > Metazoa > Chordata > Actinopteri > Cypriniformes > Acheilognathidae > Rhodeus > Rhodeus uyekii. The sequence continues at coordinate 1,053,265 of JAWRVZ010000076.1, read as the reverse complement.
AAATGTCCATGGATAAGTCCTTTTTAATAGTTTCTGCACTACTAAACTTTAGTTTTCACTTTATTCAGCCTTTTTCTCTCTCTTTCAGGCTGGCATGTCGGCCCCAGGCACCAGGAGGGATATTTTCGACCAGAAAGTGGCTGGCCAGCCTCTGGACAACTCTACCATCTCACTGCAAATGGGCACGAACAAGGTGGCCTCTCAGAAGGGCATGAGCGTGTACGGGCTGGGTAGACAGGTATACGATCCCAAATACTGTGCTTCCCCCACTGAGCCCACCATCCACAGCAATGGCAGCCAGGGCACTGGCACCAACGGCTCAGAGATCAGTGACAGCGACTACCAGGCTGAATACCCAGTGGAATATCAGGATGAGTACCAGGCAGACTACCACAATGAATACAGAGCCCACTATGACCATGGTATTGACTATTGAACTACAGACTTGGAGCACAGATTAATATTTTTGGATCTTTGCATCAACAGAGCGAGTTTTTTTATTTTTTTTCCTCGCTGGCCTTTTTATATGACAAGAAACAGATGTTAAGAGGAGTGTTTCTATATCATCATTCCTATATTGATTATACAGTATTTTGTTAGGTAGATAGACAATAGATTATTGTTTTTATGTTTTAAAAGTTTGGTCCTTTTAAAAGGTGAGATGAGTTAAAGGAGAAGCATTCAGTGTCAAATGTCCTTCTTGAGATATTAACCACATTGATTATCCCTAGATTTTGATCTCAATTTGAGCATCAGGCTTTGAGAATGATTTGGTTTAGCATTGTAATTTCTAGATTTCATCAAGTTCCCAGGTCAATTTAAGCATTGTTGCTTTTAAGTATTTTTTTCCAAGTATATATTTTTTTAACTTCCTGCCTTTAATTCTTTTGACCAAACAAGACATTGCTAAATTGTGCCATAGGCCCTTGTATATGTTTAGACCAACTCATATCTCCTTTTACCCTTCCCTTATCATCCTGTATTTATTGCCGGTAATAATCAATAGAGACTCCAGTCCTGTTGAATGGCTTCTTTTTTTCCCAATAAAGTTTTTAATTTTCCACTCAAGTCTGTTGTTATTCTGGTTAAATGGACAAACCTTTCTGGTTTCTCAATAGGTTTTGATATTTTATAGATGGGAGAATTTTTTTCTGATAAACTCCATGGAATCTTAATCTTTTCTGAAACATGTTGGAAATGGACAAACGGGCATGAGTGAGTCTGAATGCCTGCCTTGTCAAGAGGGAGAGGGAAATCCAGACCTGCAGAGGGAGAATACATCCAGCACAGTCTGTCTGATGGCAGAGATGTAGTGAAGCTCGGAGGACAAGGACTGGCCGGTATAAAGGGTTCGTGAGAAAAGCACCAAACCCCCACCTCTTCCCGCAAACACCCTGACGGGAATAATCCTTGCTTTGTGTGCCTGTGGAATTTGGCTCTGATAATGCAACACTCAATTAGACAGTCTGACAGAACAGCACAGGTTTCCCTTAGCAACGTTCCCTTTGTATCAAATGTGACTATAAGCAGCTCAAAAGCTTTTTACCTTGCGTTGGGGAGAACTTCAGTATTACAGTAAGTTAATACGGTAGATTTCCAAATGTGCTCTGATGGGAATTTCTACAGAAATGGATTGCTCTTGTGTTCCTTGTCCTTTTAAAAAGGAATGGTTCACCCAAAACTGAAAATTGTCATTTATTCAGTCACTGAGTTGTTCCAAACCTCTTCACTTTTTCTTTTTTTGTATATAAAGAAGGTATTTTGAGAATTATTTGAAATATCTTATTTTGTGTTTCATGGAATAAATACAGTTTTAGAACCACATGGGAAAAATTACAGGGAGGGAAAAATTACAAAAAGTTTTATTGATGGATTAATCATATTCTTTGAAATCTTGTTAAAGAAAGGGTTTGGTGATAACTGATCACATGGTTGTATCCAGACGTTTTCATTGTACAAGAACTTCAATAATGATAGATCTTGGTAAAAAGCATTTAAAAGAATATGGACTAAGGAAATTCCACTGTTTATGCCATAGGTGTTGTGGCTACTTGATTCGTAGCGGAAACACGATTGGTACTGCGCATGTGCGAAAACGCAAATTTCGTTCTGCGCATGCGCGATTCTATGACCACTTCCTCTTATTTTACGACAGCTTCGTACCTGCATGATTTGTACTGCGCATGTGCGCGCTTTATAGTGACGTCATTTGGTGGTGAGGGACAATATGGATTTTTATACGTTTTATGATGGAATGCAATAATGTTTTTCAAAGAGAAAAATTCCTGACAACTTTACACAGCGTCTGAAGATGACACGGGCGTCTACTAATTTAACCAAGGTGATTTTAGGTACTGAGAGAATTTATAATGGGAAAAAGAGGTCTGTTCTTACAGAGAGCCACATTAACTCTGGGACTGGCACTCACAGTGGAGTCAGAGACACTCAAAACAGGGTTATTGCTGCTACTGTTGGTCTGCTATCCAGAGTGTGAAAGAATGGGTAATGTATTACAGAGATGATATAAGAACTTTTAATAATAACTTTAATACTTTGATTTAATAACTTTTCTTATTCATTCTCAGTTTTCTTGAGTTTTCTTATTCATTCTGATCATTTAATTACACATTATGTATTTCTTTGTATTTCTTATGTATTTCCTTCATTGATCCTGGACTGAAAAAACAGGAAGAGACCTTAGGGTACGTTTTACATGATGTATCCATAATTTTTTTAATTAGTTTTACACATGTCAAATAATGCTAGTAGGTATTGTTTGTTTTATACAGTACCTGTCTGAACTTTTCCAGTTTTTTCCTCAACAGTCCTCAGACAATTCCTGTGAAGTATTCCTGTAGACAATTCTACATGTTGATGGTAAGATTGTTTAATTTTTCAAACCTGTTGGATAATCTACAATCAAAGCCTTGCAGTGTTATTTGTATTTCGCAGTTCACTCTCAGCACCTGTACGTCATGAACATGAACATTCACAGAGGTAAGCTGGATTTTCACACACAAGTAGTTTCAAACTACTAGTATGTTTCGATTATTATTATTTTATTTTTTTTGGTGTGTGTTTTTAGGAGGAGATTCCATTGATTCTCCAGTGGTGGTGCATTCGGCATATGGAGAGGTTTTGCCTGGAAGGGATTGACTGACTAAAATGTCAGTGTCTTGGCTGTATTGTTACTTTTGGTAAAGTGATACTATAAAGTTATTGTATGAATAGTGCCTATACATTTACATGTTTTCTAAAGGCATGGACAGAGATTTGCATACTGGACAGAAGCAGCATCCCCATTTCTTCAGGGAACGCTTGTGCCTGTTTTTAGGGTGTCAAAATGCATCGGCACCAAACCTTCGCTCAACAGAAGAGATCAGGAAGAGGACACTGATAAGGTAAATGATTTTAGTCGTCACATACCAAGCAGTTGCATGTATGCTGGATACATATTTTAATTGGTTTGTGCCATTTCATATGTATTTATTTTACCAGGTGCAACAGCCAGCCATTGCGAGAGACCTTCGTACAGCGTGGAGCTGCTAAACACAGACTCATGCCGTGAGATGACACAGGCTGCTTTTCTCCAGATGAACTGTGATGATCAACAACATGCCCTCAGGAAGGTCCTACGGAGTGACTTCTCTGAAGCAAAGCATGACTTTTTATTTATATTTCAGTGTCAAGAGGACATGGAAACATGTTTGTCATACTGTGCTGATGAGTAAGGACTGAAAGTCAATGCCATGTTACTCAATCAGTGAGTGTGTGTGTATGTGTGAAGGAATTAATAAATGTTTGAATAAATAAAATTGAATAAATTAATATCTTTATTTTGTGTTTCTTAAATGCAGACATTTAAGCATATTGATATAAGTTGAATCTATCTTTTGAAAGTTAAATATTAAATGTAAACTCCTATACAAAGTATTATGTATACATCTGTGTTTCCAAAAATGTGGTCTAACAAATGTAAAACTAAATACTAAAAATAAATAAATACTAAAACTAAATACTTTGTATTTAGTTTGATTAAATTTAATGATATATTTTACCTTTTGTGTGTGTTTAAATGCTTTATTAACAAATAGCATGTATAAGGTTAACATTAATATTATATCATAACATTTGCTTCACAATACAGTTGAGATTACATAAAATGTGTTGTTTTTAGATTTTGAAATCACATCTATGCACATTTTAATCTCCTTAAGCACTAAAACTGGGTTTTCCATTTTTAAATTTATATTTCTGTATATTAAATTTGCATTAAAATAAAATGTATAATGATTCAGGCACCATTTAAGCGTAAAAAGTGTCAAAGTGTAAATGTCTGAAATATTTCCGGTACGGATCGAGTAGTCACGTGATTGTAATCTGCCGTAAATTGTTTCGCACAGCTCAGACAGGAAGTAGACGCGTTTTCGCGCATGCGCGGTACCAATCGTGTTTCCGCTACGAATCAAGGAGCCACAGGTGTCAAACTCAAGGCCCGCGGGCCACATCCGGCCCGGCGTGTAATTTTGTCCGGCCCGCGAGAGCATTTTATTAATGGCCCGCGAGATGTCCCGCGCTCCAGCTGACCCGCCGAACACTTCCTGTATTAAACAGGAAGTGGCTAATGATGCTTCGCGCTCGCGCTAGTACCGCGCGATTGTTAGTCAATTATCCATAACTGTTCAGGCTCGGTACACAGTGCTTGTGCGCGAAATACAAGTGTTGATCATCAGACGAGAAGAGCCCGCCCTCATGGCAGCGCGTCTTCTTGCATGATTGACAGGTCAGACAGCATATCAGCGCCAGCTGTCAGAGTGATAGTACAAGTGCCAGAAAGAAAATACAGCGCAAAAAACAAAAAAACATTACGTCCTTAGGGACGTAACAAATATATTGAAATATTATTACGTGTAAAAAAAATTGTGATATAGTTTGTAAAATCTGCTATAACCCATGGGTTATATGCGGGATAACACGGTATATGTTTACTGACATACTGCCGGTATACCCGTGTGTCTCATTTGCGGAGCTAATGTGGCAGTAATTAAATAATTTAATAAGACGGCACTATAAGACAAATGACATAAGAGCAAATTCAATTGAATGATTTGATTTGTTATTGCTGAAAAGCAAAAATTGTATTTAGATTTCCAGGTTTTGTTATGCAGCATGTCCATATTTTGAATTTGTATAATTTTGTATAATTTTATAATTTTGTATAATTTTGACAGGATATATTTTTATGGAGAGCAAAATCTTTTATTTATAAATCTTTTTAAGTTTTATATAAAATGACATAAGAGTAAAGAAATTTGAATGTTTGTTCTTTTAACTTTTACTTTTACTTAACTTGTTTACTTGTATAATTTAGACAGGATAAATTTTAAATTTTAAGTATTTTTTAAATATTTTTATATTTAAGTTATTTAAGGTATAAGTTGATTTATTCCAGAATAATATTTCTGTCTGTTTTTATTCACATCTAATTTAAAAAAAGGTAAGTTTTAAAAGTTTAGTTTTAGTGTTTTCAATAAATGTTTATCCTGTTCGGCCCGTGACCTAAATTTTTTTTGGGATTTTGGCCCCCTGTGCAATTGAGTTTGACACCCCTGGTTTATGCTATTCTCATTTAATGAATGGTTTAAATTTTCATTTACATTCATGCATTTATCCAAAGCGACTTACATTGCATTCAAGGAACACATTGACATTCTAATCAGTTCTTGCTTTCCCTGGGATCGAACCCATGACCTACTGATTGAGCTACAGGAAAGCTCAAAAAGCATTTAATCCACTAAATTAATAGACAAACCTGTTAGGTTCATTCATATAATGTGAAATTGGACTGAAAATGTTGTCATAAGTTAACATAAACCTAAACACAACCTTTATTGTAAAAGGGGAAAAGTCTATACAAATCATACCTTGTTTTCTCCATTTGAATATAATGATTTTTCATGAACGCACATTCCAGTTGGTGATATGAGAAATTCAGAAAAATATTAAGAAGTTCAGAAAAAATGTTAGACGATCCTGCAGGCATCTGCTGAAGACATCAACAGAACCTGATGGATCATTTTTTATTGTATGGAAAAGCATTTAGCAGAAGAAAATGTCTTTAACTTTCATTAGTGGATATTTTACATTAAACATGAAGCAGATACATTTTGTAAAGGGAAAAACTTTGTGGTATGAGCTCATTTATGCCTGACTACGTGAGTCTCAAAGAAAACACTATCATTTTGCACCACAGACCTCAAGATCAGTCTGTGAAAACACTGAAGTAACTTTAAACTTGAAATATTTCAATGCCTGTGGCATGAGCTGTTCCTATTCAGTTACAAAAGTTTTTGCCAGGCATTCTGCAATCTTCTCATTCAAGCTTTACATCACAGCAGGCATGACTACAAGTAAATGAGGTTGGATTGTTTTTTTTGAGAAATACTTTCCACTCGTGGCTCAGAGAGAGTTCCTCTCAGCGTTCAGCTGGACGCCGCAGCTGCCAAGGGACCCAGGATGGAAACTGTTTGTCACTCCTCTTTCTCTTTGTCGCCTCTATACCGTAATAGTTTATACTCTGACAGATATGACAAAGTTGAAAAATCTGGTTAATGAATTATAGGATTTCTGTGAGTGCAGGACAGCTTGTACTGTTTCTTTAAAGTATGTTTTATAAAACTATATTTCATTTTATGACCTTTGGCTCTCCCAGTCAGATGTTAACTGTGGGAATAGTACATTGGATATGATGCCAAGAGTTTTCCTTTGAGTTTTTCCTTAAATCTCTCTGTGGCCTTTTTAATTCTATCTTAATTGTCACTAAACAGAAGAGCATAAATGGTCATTATTAAGCAGGTTTCCTAAACACTCCATTGTTCAGACAAAAAACCCATCTCCATTGGTTGAGAACTGGACAAAATGCTCAAATAAACAGCAATGTTGCTTTACACTTTTTGTGAAATGCACCATCAAATGACTTTAAAAAAAGTATTTTAATACAATAGACATAGACATTTTTTAATGTGTGTGAGTTTTAGTCTATGTGTGTCACACTGTTCAAACCATTTGGAGTCGTTAAGATTTTTTTTCTCATGCTCATCAAGGCTGCATTTATTTGATAAAAATCTGTAATGTTGTGAAATATTATGAAAATAACTTGTATCTGAATATAATTTATAAGTGTATTTTACTGCGGTGATGTCAAAGCTGAGTTTTCATCATCATTACTCCAGTCTTCAGTGTCATGATCCTTCAGAAATCATTTTAATATCAAGATTTTCTCCTCAAAAACATGTATTATTATTATAATTACGACCAATGTTGAAACTAGTTGTGATGCTCAATATTTCTGTGGAAACTGATATTTTCTTTATGGATTATTTGATAAAAACACTATAAATGTCTTTACTGTAATTTTTTTCACCAGTTGAATGCATTCTTGCTTGATAAAAGTATTGTCTTTAAAAAGAATCTTACTCCAATATTGTATATGCTAACGTACTGCAATGTTGACCAAATACTGTTTTGCCCACAAATTGTACAGTAGGTAGTCTTTCTCTCTAGAAAATACTGATGCCATTTAAATTGTGCTACAGGAAAGGAACAAACTAACAATAATTACGGTTATTACGCGGCCAAGAAACTGTGCTGGTCAAGTGATTTAATTTAAGTGACGAGAAACGGATTATCCAGATTATTTGTTTTAAAAACTAGTTTTTCTGCTACTTTAGGTGAATTAAATTGTTAGCATTGTACTATATATTAAGTCAGTTTACAATGCCTCATTATTAAAGATAAAGTGGGCATTGCGATCACAATACATCAGCCACCAATAGATTCAAATAAAGTTCAGCAAGGCTTCATCGTGTGTTAGTGTTTTTCAAAAGTATTATTAATGTCTTTGTGTAAAAAAAAATGTATGTGCACTTTTTGAAGCTGTTTATAATTCAGACAGAACCGCATTTGAACAGGCTTTTACTGTGCATTAATTATCTTTGCTTCGAGTAACTTGAGACATTACGTAGAGAGGCTAAAATCCCTTCAGGACTTCATTTATTTGCTTTAGTTGTGGTGATGGGAGTCTGCAGAGACACCTGTTGGCCAGTCCCAGAACTACAGCCTATTGACTGTCCTGCTAACACTCATTTCAGATAAAATCCATGAGAGTAAACACTTGGATTTAAACCGCGAATATTCCAAAATGAACATAACAAATATTAAAATGGTCGTATCATTATCATTAGTGATATACATTGCATCTAAATGAGCGTGTACACAACATCCAGAAGGTGGCACTCACACAGCACTGTAAAAAAGCGAGTTTGCACAAAGAGATAGTCATGTTTTGCTCACAGGATGATTTCCTGTGGGTCAGCAAGAGTAGAGCCACTAACATTGAATTTATCAGTAAAGCCAACACAAAACTACTGATAACTGTGAGAGTAAGCGGCCATGAGCATTCTAGCCATAATGGGATTTCATCACTTCAGAATGAGAAAACACAGCAAACACATTTGTTCTACACAATACCAGCTCTGTTCGGTGAGGGAAGCAGAGCATGTGGATCATGTGTTTAGTCTTGAAAGCTTGCTCTGAATTAAATATTTTGTAAACCTAGCTCAAGTGCATAAGATCTCTATACAAACTTTGAAAGTTATACTGCAAACTTTTAATTTCACAAAAGTGAGTTATTATGACATAATGTCCAAGTTGCTTTTTCCATACATTGAAAGCGAATTGAGACCAAATTTCTAAAGCAAGATTTTCAGATTTTATACTTTTTTTTTTAGTTCCTCACTCAAACTTATTCTGACTTCAGAAATCTTGGAACAGAACAAAAATGTTTATTTGATCTTTTCTTATTGACTAGTCCAGTTTCACTGCATGTAAGCAGCTAGAAGTTCTACTATAAATGTCTAATTCCCACAGAAGGAAACAACATTTTCCATATTTATTTCTACTGAATTGGTCATGAGTCTGAGAAAACCAATGCTATCATAATGTTATATTTATTTAATCATCTTTTCTTAATAATCTCAAATTCATATGTTTACCCAATTCAAAGGAAAGAGGAAGTGTTACATTGCACTTTAGCATCCGCATTTTTAACTTTATATTTATTAATAAGAGATACAGATCTTCTAACTACACTCTGTGTGACATGTGACCTACGGGTCACTAGGAAGTGACCTTGATAAGTCAAGTGATAGAACACACATGCATTAGGTATAGCAAATTTACATTAGTGATGAGCATTGTTAATCAATAAGTGTTTTTATTGCAACACATTTGTTCATCTGAATGTTGATGATGATGAAGACCAGAGTTCCAGAGTCAGCAGGAATGCTGAGAAATGTGGAGGTTGTACCAGACGGTGACTCCCAACTCATAAGAGCTGTTGCATAACCATACTGAAAATAATGAGCAGGTTCACAGAAGATACAGATAAATAAAGTAAAAAGGCAAAGTTTTCTCCACCCTTGTTCTGCATGTTCCTTTCCTAAACCATGTTCCTTCAAGAACAGTCCCTTGAGTGAATGGATCACAGTGCTAGTAAAATGGGAATGATTCCCAGTCTACAGCGATGTGATCAAAGCACACGAGTCCATGGGAAACTCAGAAAGGGACTTTCTTAGACCGCAATAATTTATATATTTGTTTTTATAAATCTAGTCAGTACAGATAGTCCTATAAAAAGTTACATGTTAAATATAAATGAAAAGAAAAATGTATTTTCATTTTCATTTCCGATTTGTTGAAGACTTACTGGAACCATAGATTACAGGGGTGAACAAAATCTACAAGAAAATGTGAGATTATTACATTTACTTTTGGCAGACGCTTTTATCCAAAGCGACTTACATTGCAAGAAACACATTGAATCAGTTCTTGCTTTCCCTGGGATTGAACCCATGACCTTGGCGTTGTAAACACCAATGCTCTTGAGACAGTCGCAGCAGCACTTATTAATAATGAAGGCCATGGAGCCGAATGATTGCTGATCATGCCAGTAAATATTTGTAGAGAACGATCGGGAAAAAAAGAAAGAAAAAAAACTTGTTCTTTTGCAGCCAGGATTGATTAAACCTCCTTAGTGCTCCTTGGGAGAGAGTTTTAACAAAAATGTTGTTTGTTCTGGTGCAACTTAACGAGATCAACAAGGCAACACAGCAAAACAGCAACAGTTATGAAATGGAGAGCTCAAAATAGTCTATAAAATAGCTATTTATTAGATTTCTCCATTTCGCAAGTGTTGCTGCGACTGTGTTCTGTTCATTCAACAAAAGTGAAGAACTGAAAGTGTCATTATAAGGGGAGGACATGGACATAAACTAGTATGTATGTATCTATAAATCCACCTTTCAGTCTTTCCATCCATCCATTCCTTTATCTTAGTTATATTAGTTACAGAGCAATATTGATTTGTAATTTAAAGGCATTTTCAATTCAACTCTGAATGGCACAAAACCCCGGTAGAGACTCTTCACATGTTTTATCACGCAGCGGACAGCTAAATGACGTAAAGAGACAATCACCAACCAACTGTATCCCTATCCAGAGGAAAGAGAGCACTGTGGAGAACAGACTGGTACTGTTGACAGGTATAATCAGTAACGTCCGGGAGCCAGAAGAGGACAGACAACCGCTCAGCGTCTCTGAATTTGAACTAATGCTCTGGCCACGTGTTCCTGGTTTCCTGTTATCCTAAACGGAGACTGCTATGATCACTACGATGACTACTGAACCTGTAACAGTGATCTGAACCACGGATGGAGATAATTTAGCCTGATATTATACTTGTGTAAGAGGTGATAGTATGTTTATTCTGGATAAGAGGCCGACTTGTTGGAGTCTGTGAGACATCTGGGATTTCTGTAGCTGGGGGTGTAGTGATTTCCTCCCTCTGCATTTAAATTCCTTTGCATAGAGTATTTAGCAGGCTTGTCTCCTGGGGTGGGATCGGGAGGGGGTGTCTGAGAACGTTCTATTGAGCTGTCATGCATGTGAGCAGTCTGTCGCAGTGTGAAATGACAATAGAAATTGAGCTTTAGTTATTTTTTAGTCAGACTTTGTGGCTCAACGTCCTAAGGCGGTCAAACGGACAGAGTGAAAGGTCAAGCAGTCGAGGGTTGAGGAACTTACAGCGGTCTAAATTTAGCGATTAGTAAGGCCTTCATTTGACCTGTCATCATCAAGACACGAAGACTTATCTGTGACAAATTACCAAGTAAGGTGTGAGTCAAGAGACTCATTAAGGAAAATAAATGGCGATGACGCTTCAAATGACAATGACTAGTTTTGATGCAATTTTTTCTCAGAATAATCCTTAAAATATACGGCTAACTTCTGAACTTTGCAAACACCCTGCCTGTACTGATCTTTGTGTTGAATTAATTAAATTAAATAATGAATTCAACTTTTATTAATTTATTAATCATTTTCTGAAATATGAAGTGCTCTCCCACATGTATTTTTTCACAGTCAGTTGCTGGTAAAACTTCCAAATCTAATCTTTCTTCTATTTTTATTCAAGAACGTTCTCTTTCTGCACATTGAAAGACTCATTTGTTAAACCTGAGTTTGGGCCATTTTTGCTGCCAAATCCCCCCTCCCACCTCCAAAAGGCTTTGGTTTTGTCACATGACTTAGAGTAAACTCTGAGCGTAATGTAACATTGACCTTTTTGAGAAGTGGGTCTCCTCTAGTCTGTTTTAACAGTAAAACGACTCACTACGCTGTATATTTTTCTTTAAAAAAAAATGATACTTGAGTTTGAAAAAGATTTCACTGTGTTGTTATGCAGTTGCTATGGTGTTCTGAATGCAGATGCCCTGATGTTAATTCAAACTGCAGACAACACTGTAGTACAGAAACACGTCACACTCCTAAGCGTTCCATATAAGGCCCATGACCAAAAATGGAAGTCAGACGGCCCATGAAGGCTGGTATTCTAACTCTTTCCAAATAATCGAGACCAGCGTTTGAGGACGGTTATATCATGGAAACTGTACATCACCCGTCTGCCACACTTGTATATTATTGGAATAGGAAAATGGAGATATGTTGCTTGTTGTAGTCTTCAAACTTAAGAGATTTGCATGACCAATTGAAAAATTAAAAAAATTAAAGTATTTAAGTAAAATCTTACTCCAAAAATTTTATTAAAACCATTCAATTCATCAACTGGCCATAGAAATGATCCAAATTAGTATGAAATATCATGAGCATTTAAAGTATTATAGCATTTATGAGGATTATAAGGACATTAAAAATAAAAAAAGAAACATTTTGGATATAAACACTGCTTAAGAGAGAGTCGAAAATAAGTAGCAGCTGTGAAATCAAAGAATCTATAATCATGAGGGAACAATAATACGTTCTTTTACAGTTTCATGTTCCCTCTGTCATCACAGTTGAATTTCCTAATATTTTCTTTCATTTTGCTGTCTATGATGAATTTGATTATTGCCTTCAGTTCCTTCTTCTTAATGTGGATTCAGACAAATTGTAAAGCACCTTTTTTAAAACTAAACCGCTATTTCCATTATGCAAACAGTAAGAGACATCCGCCACAGTTGCCTCATTCTGGCAACACATACCCTATAGCTATTCCTTTAAAAACAGAGTATAACAATCTATATTACAACGAGTCATTAGCAAGGTATTTGTTCAGTCACGCTTTACCTCTTATTAACAATGATTATGTTCTGAAAAAGTTCAAGAAAATCACATATAAAAAAATACCTTCAAGTATAAAGTGTAAGTATAAGACCGTTTGCAATACCAGCTCTGGTTTAAATGAAAAAAGACTTGACGCAACACTTAAGTAACTGAGGAAAACACAGAATCAAGACGTTGATCACACATGGCGTGATTTTCTTGCTGAGTCATTGCTTTGAAAATTTTAGTTATGAAACTGAAAGCTTGTTGAACTTGATGACGTCAACCGGGAACTTATGAGAAACTTCAATTTATGAGTATTTACATTTCATGACTTTCAAGTTCACCACAAATATTAAGCCAACTGATATGCTTTTTGCCATGTTCAGCCCCAAATCGGATTTACATTCATTTATCATCTCAAATTATGGCATTACTTCATGAAAGTTTATCTTTTACACTATTTAGACTTGCTGACCAATGTTTCAGCGCCTGACTGTCAACAAGTTTGCCTCAATCTCAACCTACATGTCACGCTACAGGCATGACTAAACGTCCACTTCCATTTTAATTAAACAGTCACAGGATGCAAATTCCAATATTACTCAAACAGTCTGAAGTATTTTAGATGTTTACCATTTATAAATAACCAAAGTGACATTGCAAATCCTCTTAATACTCTTGAATTCAGGTCACCGGATGTAACTTATCAGCAGAGTGTTCATCTATGCTGCCTTAATAAAGTCACTATGAAATCAGAATTGACAATTATTGCATGGATTGTAAATGGAATTATTTAATGGAATATCGCAGTGTTTTTTATAAATGATTTATCACGAGGGCAGGACAACCTGTCACCCAAATGAAATCACAGCAATATCAAACCACAACCATCCAATCAATCAATTCCTGATGGACAAAATCAAGTCACATCAGGAATGTTTTCATGTTTCAGAAGCCATCACAATAGGGAAGAAATCGCAACTTTCATTTTGACTTTAATCAGTAGGAAATGTCATATAGCTCTGTTTCTAAACTCTTCGTGCTTTTGATAAATCACTTTATTTGGCACATGTGAGCCTGTATGACAGCAGAGGCCATTACAATGGCTGCATTGTCTTATTAAGGAGCATAGTTTCATAAAGCTGTTTGCCGTAGTCAAAAATGATCTCACCATCTGCCATTTATTTCCTCTGAAGGATAAATGCTCTGTTCGCTAATCTTTCTGTCACTACACATGAGTGAATTAACAGAGTTGATAAATGTTGCTTTTAGATATGCTGTTTTTATCTTGCTATCTATGCTTTAAAATGAAACGTTTTTTAAAAGAAGGTTCATAATACTTATTTGGAGTTTTGATCATTTAATGTGATCTGCCTAAGCATCTTAATGAGAAAGCAGGAAACGACCTGCAAATATTTTATCTTTTGTATAAATATTTGTGTTCTACAAATATTCCAGTGACGGTGTTGACACAGAAGAGGTTTATAGGGGTTGATTTGTTTTTTTATTTATTTTTATAGACATATGAAGCTTCTAAACTCATGAATTTGTTTGCTCATGATGAACTGAAATCACATGAACAAGCCAAGGCAAATCTTCCTCAGTTGGTATGATGTTCTTTGCCACAGAGTTACTTAAGAGTGAATCTTCCCCACAGAATGGCACACACGAGTGGAACATCTGACTGAAAGAAAAGCCTCTTTGAGAAGACCTGCTTATGGAAATTTAAAAATGGGGAAAATTATGCTTTTCGTATAGTGCAGATACTACATATACATTATTTACACACACACACACGCACACGCACATACACAGTAAGCCAAAATCCTTCTGGAAAAACATCTTGTGGACAGATGGGACCAAGATGGAGCTTTTTGGTAAAGCAAATTATTCTACTGTTTACCGAAAACGGAATGAGGCCTACAAAGATCAGAACATAGTACCTACAGTGAAATATGGTTCAAAGATGTTTTGGGGTTGTTTTGCTGCCTCTGGTACTGGGTGTCTTAACTGTGTGCAAGTCATCATGAAATCTGAGGATTACCAAAGGATTTTGGGTCTCAATGTAGGGCCCAGTGTCAGAAAGCTGGGTTTGCGTCTGAGATCGTGGGTCTTCCAGCAGGACAATGACACCAAACATTCTTCATAAAGCCCCCAGAAATGGATGGCAACAAAGTTCTGAAGTGGCCAGCAATGAGTCCAGATCTAAAGCCCATTGAACACCTGTGGAGAGATCTTAAAATTGCTGTTTGTCTGTTGGGAAAGGCGCCCTTCCAATATGAAAGACCTGAAGAAGTTTGCATGAGTGGAAGAGTGGTCCAAAATTCTGGGTGAGAGGTGTAAGAAGCTTATTGATGGTTATAAGAAGCGATTGATTTCAGTTCTTTTTTTAAGTTAAGGGTGCCAAATTTTGTCCAACCCATTTTTGGAGTTTTGTGTGAAATTGCAAAATTAGCCTTTTTCCCCTCCTTTTTTTTTTTTTTTTTTTTTGAGTAAACAGCATATAGCATATGAGTATATAGCAAAACACGTGTTAATGCAATACTTTTCTCTGAGCAATAATTGATTTTCTGGAAAAATTTCAGGGATATATATACATACACATACACATATACATATATACACATATACATATATATATATATATATATATATATATATATATAAGCATTTTTATATTTATTGTGATTTTTAATAGTATGATATCACTATGTAAAGTGAAAATTACACACACACACACACACACACACATATATATATATATATATATATATATATATATATATATATATATATATATATATATATATATATATATATATATATATGTCTGTGTATATATATATATATATATATATATGTGTCTGTGTGTATATATATATATATATATATATGTGTCTGTGTATATATATATATATATATATATATATATATATATATATATATATATATATATATACATACACACACACACATAAGAATATTTATATTGTTATATATATACACATCTATACATTTTGATATATATAACAAATAAATATGTGGTGATTGTTAGCTGAACACAACTAATTTGATTGAACTATCTAATCTTAATTCACCTGCACAGCACAGTCTAAAAGCAGATAAAACAGCTCAAAATATGTAACGACTAAACAACCTGATGAGACGGCAAAAACTTCCAGCAGACGTCTATCTGGGTTTAGTTCTAAAAGTTCTAAAGTACTCGCTTGCATTTTGGATTCTCTGCATGAAACCGGTACCCGGATAACCATATATGGTCACAAAGCGCTCGTCGCGGTGGATGCCCAGCCAGTGACATAAGAAAGGGGCGGGGCTTCATTCGTGACTCACACATACTATAAAATCGGGGCGCTGGTGGAAGACTTGATTAACCGAACGCTCCTCAAAGGGATAAATTGGATTAAACATTTTACGCTTAAATTGGACTGTTAGCATCACTAACGATGGAAACCAGGAGTGTAATGTTTTCGGCACTTTTTCTTGCCTGTCTTACTCTCGTAAACGGATCTCCAGGTAAGAAATGTATATTATATATTAGTGATGTTTATTTATTTATTTTAAGTAAAAATAATACAAATATGTGCTGTTTTACCTATAGTATAGCAGTCTGTAGTACAGTATAGTATTGCACAGTACAGTATACAGTTTTGTTTTATCTCAAGGTTGGGTTGAAGGGAAACCAGAGAAAACTGCATAATAAGTTTCATGCTGAATTTCATATTTTAACTACTTGTCCTCTGTCTCATTTAGCATCAGTGAACGTGGACAAGCTTCCCAAAGCAACAAATGTGTCGTGGTCATCTTACAATTTCAAAACAATCCTATCATGGGGACCTAAACCTGTCAATCACACTTATACAGTTGAATTCTCAAGGCAAGTACACAACTATCCCATTTAAACAGCATGACTTTGCTTTGGCCTTTCTCTGCATTCATCATATTAATTGTACGTTGTGCCCAACAATCAACAGCATACAGGCATGTGATCCTAACCAACATGTGTTATTTTTTTCCTCTCTCTTCAGAGCTGGTAGGGACAAACAGAGAAACGTTCACTGTATCAAAAGCGCTGAGACCGAATGTGACCTGACCAATGAACTGGACGTACAGGGGGTTTATACTGCTGAAGTGCTCTCAGAGTCCCTGCGTGGGATGATTTCTGACCACGTGGAGCCTCCGTTCACCCGGTCAAAGACCTTCTGCCCTTATAATGAAAGTGAGTGTCCTACCATGCATATTAGAGCTCACAATATTACTTCATTCAGTGAAATTCAACTATTGATTTAAAGTTGTTCTAATAATTTTATTCCGTCCCTATAGCTTTAATCGGAAGTCCTGCGTTCAAGTTGACAATAAGTGAGGACAAAAAGATTGTTCTGCTCATAAACGACCCCATCACCGCTCTGCACAAAAATGGCAATTCTCTGAACATCCGTGACATCTTTAAGAAAAATCTCAAATACAAGATTGTGTACAACAAGGCTGGAAGCACGGGAAAAGTGAGTGTCGGCACGTTTACCAGCCAAAGATGCTGTTAAAGATTTCATGCCATGTGTTTC
Organism: Rhodeus uyekii; assembly: GCA_037043235.1. Taxonomy (NCBI): domain Eukaryota; kingdom Metazoa; phylum Chordata; class Actinopteri; order Cypriniformes; family Acheilognathidae; genus Rhodeus; species Rhodeus uyekii. The sequence continues at coordinate 1,036,022 of JAWRVZ010000076.1, read as the reverse complement.
TTATTTAAATGCTCTCCAACAACTCCTGTTGCTTTGTTTGCTTACAGAAAACTCGAATTGTGGGCGAGAGCAGAGCAGAATTTAGTCTAGATGAGAATCAGAGTTACTGCTTCAGTGTGGCTGCATATATCCCTTCCCGTAAAGGAGAAAAGGCAACCGGAGAGTGGAGTCTCCCAAAGTGCTCGCCACAAGAGCACAAGAGTTTGTTTGAGGGTAAGTCTTCACAATTTTGCCTTTTTTAACATTTATGGGGACGTTGCATTCGTTTGAGAGACAGAGGAAGGGGATAAAGGGATATCCGAGTATTCTAAATGTTCTGGTTTTGCTGAAAGATTTAGTTGTCTAGAATTCCAGTGTCATGGAAAAGGTTAAGCAAGAAAAGGCCAGATTAGGGTCAGCTAACAGTAGAGGGAGGAGGACACGCTTTACCGTTACTCAGACACTGACCAGGGAAGGACAGCTGGGCTCAACTGATCCCATCCAGTTGTGTGGGAACCTCTGTTTCTGCACCTGGAGTTTTAAAACTCAACCTGTATTAATAATTAGTGTAGAAATAATAACTAATGTGGATCCTTATTTCTCATTTATGAACTGGATGTGAGCAATAGCTTAAATTCTGTGTCGGATAAGCATTTAAAATGGGCAAAATCCTTTTCCACTATTGATTAAAACAAATGAGAGCCTGTTGTAATATGGCTAAAATTCCTCTCTTCTTTTCTGTAGAGTATGGGCTGGCTGTGATCGGAGGAGTAGGGATCGTTATTCTGGCATTTGTAATTGCTGTTATCGTTCTGATTGTGGTGTGCTGTAAACGAGCACACAAACAGAAAACGATGCCCAAGGAAACCGTAGTCTAGAGGAATCCAACATTCCTGTTCATGGAGCTCAGAACGGGACGCACAGCTGGACTGTAACTGTTTTTGCGCTGGGAGTTGACCGGAGTGTTTGCACTGGACTGGTTTCTATGAAACCCCAACACTACATGATATGTTATACATATCGGACTTTTGCTATTAATGTTTTATTTTTATGAATGAATGGAACCGTGTATTTGTTTGTTAAACAACTTTATTTATTACTTTCTTGAGAAATGCATGGGTATTAGCAGCTGCTGTGTTTTATATATGTGTATATATAGTTTTATGTCTAGAGGGAAAATATTTAATATATATATTTTTTTAAATATAAGTGATACTATTTGGAACTTAAAATAAATTGAACTAAAAGACTAAACTCCAGGATTCAGTGCCATCATTGACAAAATGAGTTGCACAAAAAAAGGGAAGAGTGGAAAAGTTTTTTTTTTTAATCCTCCATAACCAAGAATAACACTTGTTCAGATTGCGCAACACAAATTGAAAATCAAAAATCCCTAATGACAAGGAAAGCTTGTGCAACACTATTTGACAACTAAAAGGAATGGAGACATTCGGTGATTGTAGCATAACGGTAGTCTCGTAATCTTGTCTCATTAGCTCACCCTTGTGGTTTGCAACAAGGAGTCAAAAGTTTTTTTTTTTCTTCTAAAGACTGACTTAAAAAAAGAAACTTGAATAGTGCATATATAAAAAGCAAACAAGTTTATATAAAATAGTGGCATTCTAATAAGTTTCAGGTTTCTTTCCACTTAAAAAAACAAAACACCAATCTTCTTTGTATATTTTGTAATTCAGTAAAACATGTCTGTAAGGCACTATGTATGCACATACATAAATATCCAATAGGTACTCAAACATAGATTGTCTTCTTTATCTCTTAAAATAAGATTTAGACCACTCATTACACATGGTTTTGATGAATTCATAATTGTACTACTGGTATGCAACAGTATGTTGTGAACATCAGTGTTAAAATTCAAAACATAAATCAAGTATCAACAAATATCACAACTCTTATAATATAAATTCTTGATTCTTAAAAGAGTATCAAACCCAGTTTTAAATCTTTTGAGATAATGCACAGACAACCTCTCCCGGAGAGATATTTATCCACAGAGTTACAATCCTTTTCCTCTGATGAAGAAAAGCAGTCATATTTAACATCTAATGAAGAGTTGAGAACACTAGAATGATATTGCTTCACATCCACATATAGAACCATTAGGCCTCATTCATGACACGAACAGAACACATTTTTTCACATGCAATAAATTAATTTAGAATAATTGATTTTCTCATGAATAAAGCCTAATGTTTTTACTATGATCCAAACTCCACGGTTTCTTTTGTGATGGCTTTAAATTCGTAGTTTCCTCTTCCATCCATGTGCAAGTAATACTGAAGAATAGTGAAACAAAGATTTTTAGCACGTAACCTTAAGTTTTCTAATGAATTCTGCCAACTTTATGATGAAAGATTGTACCTTGTGGTGCTTCCATAATGATTTCCTATGGGACACTGTGAACAGTGTGATGCCAACCTAAAGGAGAAAACAGATGATTCCAGCTGAGCTCAGGGAGACAGATATTCCTGAAGCAAACTCCCACAGGAACAACAAACACATTCCTCATTTCCTTGATTCTGACACAGAAAATGAGCATGAAGGGCTGAACACTGTACGAGACTTCTCTTGCTGTATGCTGCATTTGCCCCAAACATTTTTGCATTCAATGTGAAGAAGAAGATGATATCCAAGTACCTTTCGACAGTGGCTGTAGATGAAGTCCTCCACATCAACGCTCACAGCACTGGTGCACTCATCTAGAATAGCAAACTGGGGCTTGTGGTAGAACAGACGAGCCATCTGTGCAATTCAATAAAGAGTTACGGTTCCTCACAAGGCTTCTGATCTTATACAGGCCATATTAATATTGGTATCCGTCGCACCCAAAAGAGAGCAATGTATCAGGTTTAAAGTCACCATGAAATCACTTTAAAAAAAAAAGTATAAATGGTTTATCCTTCAACATTTATGTCCTTATAATTGTAAATGTAAAATAATTTCCTTTCCCTCTTCCCCTCTTATTTCTTTTTTGATGACATGTTTGCTGGCACGAGGGTGGGACAACCTGATGCTCACATGAAACTATAATTATCCAATCAATTCCTGATTAACAAAATCAAGTCCTGTCCTACATCACTCATATACGTCACATTAGGGAAGAAAAGACTATTGGAACTTGCATTTCATGCAGACTTAAAAAAATTGCTAATGCAAAGTTTAGAGCTTACAGCCATTCTCTGCTTCTCTCCGCCACTGAGGACATCCATCCAGTCCTGCACGCTATCCCAGCTGCCCTCTCTGTCCAGGATATGTCCCAGCTGGACATTGTCGAGATATTCCTTCAGCACCTGACCACAATTACACAATATATAATAATAACACTATAGTTTAGTTTTCAAGCACATTACTTTTTTTATATTTATATTTATATTTATTTATATTCACATTATATTTTTTATTATTTTTCACTCAAAACCTTTTTTGAACCGTTTCATACAATGAAAATGGACTGTCAAGCTTTAAAAAGAACTAAAAGAGCATAATAAAAATAGTCTATAGGATTTCTGCGCTATATTCCAAGTTTTTCTGATATGATAGCGTTGTTTGAGAAGCAAACTTGAAATACAGCACACAAGTCACAGACAAATTTTATCCTACTTTTTGGAACTTGAAGTGATATATGGGTGAAATAATAATGAGGTCCGTTATTGTTTAAAAGAGAGGTGTTTTACCCAAACATCAAAATTCTGTTATAAATTACTCATCTTCATGTCTTTCTAAACCCATAAGACTTTGGTTCATTTTTGAAACAAAAATAAAGATCTTTTAATTGAAATCTGGGAGATTTATGTCCCTCCATTGAAAGTCTATTACTCCAAAACTTTGATAAAAGTTACTCCAAATCTACGGTATATAAATCAAGCAGTTTTAGTCACAAAACTGAAGAGACGCAATTGCTTTATGTGATAAACAGATTTAATCACATCAAACATGGCCAGCGGAAGTTTAAACATGTTTGTGTGACAGATGATTGGTTGTAGCATGTCAAACAAGTACATTTGAACATCTGTTCTTTATGTTTGTGCATTGTGCATGAGTCAATTTGTAAATCTGTTCATTATATAAAGCAATCATATCTCTTTAGAAGATTTGGATTACTGATATGGATTTATTTTATGATCTCTTTGAAGCAACTTTCAGTGGACTGACAGAAATTAAGATGGGTGACATGAGTCATAACAACATGAGTAACTATGACAGAATTTTCAATTATTTGGTGAACCATCCCTTTAACATATAACATCTAGTTTTACTGTCCATTTGATAATGAAACTCACCTGATCAGATGTTCCTTTCCTCTTTTGGTCTTCATATGTGTCAGGATAAATCACCTGATCTCTAAGGGAACCCAGTGTCATATAGGGCCTCTGAAGAAAAATACAAACAATTCAATCTAGAAAATATATAAGAGAACATTTTCACCTTTAAACTGTTGCGAAAAGGCCTACCTGAGGAACATAGAAGAGCTTCCCTCTCTCTGGTTTTGTGAGCTGTCCTCCACACAAAGGCCACAGCTAGGGAAACAAATGAAAAGAATGTAATTGAACAACAAAAAAAACATACTGAGGTTTCCAAAGACGCATATTTCTGCTAACGAACAGCTCTGACCTCTCCCAGCACCCTGAAGAGGGAACTCTTCCCACAGCCGTTGGGTCCACAGACCAACACATTTGTCCCAGATGTCACCTTAATGTAAGGGAGGGAAGATGGTAATTAGCAGAACCATAATCTAAATAAGTTTAGACTAAGAAAATGTTATTTATGCATCAGTAACCTCAAAACACAAGTCACGGATGAGGATGTCTCCATTGGGCGTCGCTAAAGGTATGTGTTCAAACCTGTGGATGAAAAGTGGTCAGATATGAGCTCTACCTTTAGAAAAAACAACTGAGGATTGCACAAATGCATAAACTTAAGTAGCTAACTATGATGGCTTGATTGATATTAGTTTAGGTTGTTCGTAACTTACTTGATAATGTTGTCTGCGATGATGATTTCACCTCTCCCGGGGGTAAGAGGGATTTTCTCTATTGCTGCATCTGTGAGAAGAAAGAAAGATACAAACAATAACTATATATGGTTGTATATTGTATGTGACACAATTGCACTAAATATAACACCATTCAAAGTTACAATTCATAACATTTTTTTAAAATAAAATAATAGTACAGTAATACCTCGAGATATGAGCGTCTCTACATAGGAGTATTCCAGGATACGAGCAAGCCTTCGGGCAGATTTTTGCTTCTAGATACGAGTAAATATTCGAGATATGAGCACGCGTACTGACGCCGATGCACTTTCACTTCACGCGTTCGCTGACTTCTGTACGCATCGCCCGCGAGTAGCTGATTTTCTCTCTATTTTGTGCATTATTCTTCATAATAGCGATGAGTTCTAAGAAAGTGAGTGGTAAGGATGGTAGTGAGAAGAAGAAACGCATGATGACCATGGAAAAGAAGCATGAAATTGTTGATAAATATGAGCGCGGGCGTGAGTGATCGAGCAATATGAGCATCAGGAGGAACTGTCGACTGAGGAGTTGATCGAGCTACAGACGATGGAACATACGCAAGCTATGTGGCATAAGGTTTCTGATTTCATTGAAACCCCCTTATAAATCGTCTACTGGTCGTGCTACGGCACTTTTTGACGACACTTTTTTCTTACTTAATTTTAAAGAGAGACAGAAACAAATCTCCCTCGATAGGTATTCCGTTAAAAGGTCTGCGCCTAAAGTGAGAGTGAAAGTGAGGGTAGTCAGGAGCAAAAAGGTAAGAAAAAAGAAAAGAAGGAAAACAATAATATACAAAAGATAAGTTAAATAAAAAAATACGTAAGCCAAGTTCAGTTATATTAATTTAAGTTTACGTAAGTTACGTAGTGTTCATGTAAGGTTCGATACAGAATCAAGTGTCTGCGTACCAACCCCCCAACGCCCCCCCCCCCCCCCCCCCCCCCCCCCCCCCCCCCCCCCACTCCGCACCTGCCGCTACTGTCCGGAAAAGCTTATAATTGAAACCACATTTTATTTGATATCACACTAATCCTAATACTGTATAAATGTACTATAATTGTGTGTGTGTGTGTGTGTCTAAACCAATAAAAAAACATGTTTTTTTCCCCATTTTTATGAATCTGGAATTGATTAATTTGTTTTCTATTATTTCTTATGGGAAAACATGATTCTACATACCAGCAATTCGAGTTACGAGCTCCACCCTGGAACGGATTATGCTCGTATCTCAAGGAATTACTGTATTCAGATAGTCAAATGTAGAGTTAAAAAAGGTTTGCATTTCAAATAAATAATGTTCTTTTGAACTTTCTATTATTCAAAATAATCCTGAAAAAAATGGTAATGTTTCCACTGTTAGAATCATTTCTGAAGGATCATGTGACAAGACTGGAGTAATTATGCTGAAAATGTAGCTTTATCATCACAGGAATAAATACATTTTAAAATATAAAAATAGAAATTTTTAATTACAATACTTGACAATATTACTGTATTTGATCAAATAAATGCAGCCTTGGTGATCACAGAGACATCTTTTATGTCACAAATTCATAAAATGCACACAACACAGTATTTGTCCAGACCTTTGATCTGATGTGTTATCATGGTCCGTTCATATCTGCCTGAATTCAGCTCCTTAAGAACATCCTGAATTTCTGTGATTCGTGCAGTGAACCTAACAAAAGGATTCAGATTCCAGATGAACACTCATATACTCTAGCAGATAAAAGACAGATGGAAAGTGTAGAGATGATGGATGGCATGAGGAACAAACAAAGAATGAATGTACTGGAGGCAGAGCACTCACCCGGACAGTCTGGTCATCTCTCTGCCTGCCAGGACGATCCTTCCCAGGGCCTGCGCCAGACTTATTAACATCCGCCCACTCTGGTAGTAGCCCTGCGGCATAAAACAAACACAGAGGAACCTCTATCTTCTGTCCAAACATTTATCTAAGGAAATCCTTATTGGCACAATAAAGCAATAAAGACTATTATCTGGAGAGGTCAAAGGTCAGTAATTACAAGCAAAATATAATCCATAATCACACGCAGTGGCACATTGCCACTATAAGTAAAAGTGATTTACACTGGTATTGATATTGCTTGTTGAAAATTAAATAAAATATATTAGCTCATACTCACTTCCAGTCGCTCAGCATATGTGCTGTTCAGATGCCGTTGGTTTGTGAAGTCCAGGAACGGCCGGCTGATAACCAAATAACCCACCGCCATGGCTATGTCTAGAGAACCATCATGAGAAAATATGTTTCCCATGAAAGAGACTTTCATACTAGTGTCTGTATCAAAAATACTTTATGCAAGTCTACTTTTTCCATTTGTAGCCCATTTTACTTTCATAATGTAACATATTTCCAAGCGAAACATTTTCAAAAAGAAAACAGAATGAAATCCAGGCCTGATTTTGACTTATATATGTTATATCAATTGCATTTTGATACAGGATTATAAAGGCAAATTATTTGAATAAATGATTTTAATCACAATAAGGCGTGAAACATGCATTGAACAGTAAAAAGGGCAACACTTAATCCATGTTGAATTTAAACGTTTAACTTGGATTCTGCCACCACTTCAGTGGCAGGTCATATCTGCTTACATTTGGCAATGATGCTATCCATGACACCCATTGAGAAACGAAAGTGTATGAAGCGATTCAAGTGGTCCACCTAAAAAAAGAAGTCTGATTTAAAGATTTACCAACATTGTGTAGGGATTAGATAACGGATATCAAAACGATTTGTATTTTCCTCACCAGTTTCTGAAAGGTTCCATTAATGGTTTGCTTTTCTCTCCTGTTGCCGTTGTAGAACGCGATCTCCTCACTGAAACAATATGCAGAAATCATGCATTTTTGTTCATAAAATACCTCAGGAGACAAAAAGCCAGCCAAAGAGATGGAGGTGCACAGATACCTGTGAGTGATGAGACGAGAGTTGACGTATCTGTACTCCCCCTCATACTTTTGCTCGGTTACGGTCATCCTGCCAATCGGCCTGCGCAGTCTTGTCAGAAGCAGACCGGAGATCATCAGATAGCTCAGCAAACTAGCAGGGCCCTACAGCGGAGCAGAAAGATGCTTTAGCCAGTAAACATGCTAAGTTAACCAGTAAACAGTGTTAGGTGTAACTCATTATTTAGTACCGTAATTAATTACAGTAATTGAATGACTTTTCCCTTGAAAAAAGTAATGGATTACTATTTAATTTTTCGGTAATTTAATTAGTTACTTCTGATGTAATTGCATTAAATAATGTAAAGACTATAGAACAATTATATTAAACACAATAGTGGACTACCATGTTTTTAATGTAACCTTTGTTCAATTCAATCATAATGTATGAAATTTTATATAATTCATTTGGAAGAAATAAAAGAGCAGTTTCATGCCTATCCTTGTATTGTCCCACCTGTTGAGTCTGATATGGAATTTAGAAATTAATTAGTAATTTTTTTTTTAGTACAGTCATCTAATACCCTTTCGAAGCTGTAATACGTAGCTACTTTTTTTAGAGTAACTTATCCAACACTGCTTGTAAAGTATTTCAAAACTGACACTTACAAGAGAACCAATGGTTGTGTTCAGTTTGCAGATGTAGATTAATATGTCTAGTAGAGGCTGGAGGAAAAAGGAAAAGAATCAAGATGCATCTCAAATTGAAGACATCAGAATGAACAAAACTGTGTTTTTGTAGAATAAGTGCCATACTGTGTTACCTTGCTAATATTGGAATAGAGGTCCACCACACTGTTACAGAACTTCTCCACATCTTGGGTAATCAGCTGGTCTGGATTAGCAATGCTATTGTCCAAGTTGCCAATCTGATAGTATGTGAACCCCCTATTGTAACATATAGTGTTGTAAAACATATAGCAGTGCATGCATACTGCATTATTTTTTTTTACAAAAAAGTAACTCACATATTAATGAGTACATTAATACAATAATGTGCTACTTTACTCATTACATCTAAAAGTAATCAGATTCATTGTTTACATTTAAAAATGAGAAATTGTGTAAACTGAATTTTAAAAAGACATACATAATTCAGTTTTGAACAGCACATCCTTTATAAGACTTCAGAAAATAAGTATTCTAAGATTTCTTTATGAGACTGTTTATGAAGAGGAGAAAAAGCTAATAAAGTAAAAATGTATATGAACAGAAAATGCACAGATCAGAGAAATTTCAATTTCACCAGTTGACGAATATAACTTACGTCAGGTAGTCATTGTAAAGTTGATTGGTCAGTCTTACTCTGAAACACAGCTTCAGTTGGTTGAGTCCCAGCTTTAAAACGTTATTCACTAGAGCTATCTGATGAGTCACATAAAAAGACATGAAAAAACAACAGCCACTTAATTAGAAAAAAATAATATATATATATATATATATATATATATATATAAAACCTACAAAATACCTCGTTTAAGATATGCTAACTACATTTTAATAACATTTTATAGAACAATGGATATATGTAACAATCCCTTTAATAATATGATGAGACATGATCCCTTTATCAAAAATAGTATTTTTAATACTGGGAATTAAACATATTTAATACTATGAATTATGGTATTATCAAGACATTACTCATATAATTTGCATGTCAAGCAACTTATACAATTGGACACAGTAACTCTGTACAAAGTTTAGTCCACTTACAGAAGGCATGACTGTGATAAAGTTGACCAAGTATCTTTTGAAACCAGTTGTCGAGCGTCCAATAATTGCACTGCAAACCACACACACACACACACACACACACACATTGAAGAACAGTCATTTTGTGCTTGTAGTCTACACAGTACAAGAAAAACAGGACAGACTGCATTTAAGTGATCAGGCATGTTCTGCCGGCAAACGACACCCAGAAGTAATCATACCCATACCACTTAGAAATGCACTAAAACAAATGGTAAAGAACACAAAAGTGTGATCTTACAGCTAAAACCGCATGTGGCAAATGTGATCAAGGATCTACTCTCTTCATACCTCTCAATCATGGTCCCATTATGGATCACCCAGACATCGCAGTAGGTTCTAGCCACGAGCATGGCAGCAATCAGAACCAAATAACCCGACTAGGAATGAAAACAACCAAAAACGCAGTTGTAGCCTAGCATTTTACCTAGACCACACAGCAAGTGGAAATGAGTGACATTAAATACATAATTGAAAAAATAATACTCACTTCTTTGCAAAAGGTCTGTGGCAGCAGGATTTTCATGATATGACAAATGCGCCTGAAGAACACCTTGTCCACCGCAGCCTTGTCTGTCTTTCTATCCTTCTGAAAATATCATGAAACATATATTAGTATATATGATTTTCAACTAGAGGGTCCTGAATGCACGTTGGGGGTCTCTAAGGCTGAGCCTTAATTAGATAAAGAATACTACTTAAATTATAGACTAAGGATTTTACTTACATAATTGTCCAATGGTGGTTTTGATGCCCCTTTCTCTCTATAAATGAACACGTGGGTAAAGCATGAGAAATCAACAAGCTTTGAAATAAATCAACTTGAATTTCAATGAAACTCATTTTCAGAAGCATGTTAACGTCTTAAGAAATAAATGCGTCCCACGTCAATGATGTTTCAATGTCGAAGAGGTTATATCGGACACAGAGAACATTAAATGGCAACAGGCAAAAGAAGCGATGATCTTACCCATTGGTTCCCGAAGATAGTCTTTGTTTTAATACGTACACGGCGAACAGCAAAGCACCTGCGATGGAGAAATTGCCGGCTGTCAGATGCTTACTAACAGCCGCCATGTTCACTATAAAAACCAATCAGGAAGCGACGGCGGCCAACGAAGGACCCAGGTAATGATTTCCTCCTGCTTTTCCAGAGCACGACAGTTAACCGGGAGCGTTTATTGGTGAACACATGCCTAAGAACACACAAACACACATACGCGCGCACACACACACACATTTGCTTGCGCGCGCACGCACACACACACACGGATATATTTTGTGTACCGGTAACTTGCAGCCGCAAGATGTCGGCAGAGTCACGTCATTCTTCAAAGGAGCAGTCATTTCTTTTGCTACATTTTTTATAATTATTCTAGAAACCTTTTCCCATTTTTGTTTCAATAATTAGGATAGACTATAATAACTATAATTTCACCATTTCACCCATCTTTTCCATCTTTTTATGATAACATGAGTATTTATTAAAACATAATGATAATTTCTATTATATTTATTAGAAAATACACAATTTTTATTATTATTTTTAAAGAAATATAATTGTATGTTATATTGTACATTTATTTGTGTTTTATTTATTATCATTATTTAGGCTTTCTAATTATTCAGAACTTTTCTTTTTTCTTTTTATTGCCAGTATTTGTTGAATTGTAATTTTGCTTCAGCTTAACTGTTATCTCATATGAAGTGGGACCATATTAACATTACTGAAATAAATATATTGACATTGACTTAATATGTAACATTTAAACAAGTTTAATTTTTTAACTGATCTGCACAATAAAATCAAAAACATTAAGACATTTTTTTTTACATGTTTTTTTTCTAGCTACATGCCGGAAAGAATGTGGGGTCTTGTGACTAGCATATAACCCTAATTTTATGTATTAAACGAAATAAAATGATTGTACACGTCCGTCTAGATCACTTTACTACAGTCTCAGAGAAGCACATGTTATTTTGACTAGGAAAACAAGCGGATTGTTCGGAGCGCTTCGCCAGCCAATAGGAAGTTTGCTTTGAGGTCACGTGAGTAAATTTCGAGTCAGTCCCTCGGTAAGTTTTCCTCTCGTTAGTTGTGTTGTGAAGAGCGGTTCGTCGCTGAGGCTCCCATATCAGCTAATTTATGGTTTTTACAAAGGATTTACCTTCATAAATCTGCGGTATGATGTTCCCCATTAACCATTCAAGTAAGTACAACTCTGAGACGCTATAAACACAGTAACTAACTGTTAAAGATTTGTAAGTGTGAAGTGATTAGCTAGCAGCGCTACAGAGTAAAGCAGCTATGAAGGGGAGAAACATTTACAGTAGTGAGAGGAATTAGTTATTAAATTCGGCTTGGCAAATCATATGTGGTCTCTGACAGTCAGAAATGAAATACCAAAAATAAATACAGCATTTTAATAATACAGAGAAGTGATTTGAAACTGAGTTCATGCTCTGATCACGAGCCAGACTTTTCAAGCCGAAACAGCATTTAATTTGGGCATAAATCATAGCTGGTTATACCCCACCCGATGTCCGTGTTTTTTCCTCTCATATCACTGAACACAGGCGCGAGGGTTAGTTTTGAGTGACAGGTGTCAAGCCCCTGTTGAATGTTAAAGATCGTGCATTACTCGCATTCTGCAGCAAAGGCGTCAATTGTAGATAAAAACAGCCCGCAGGAACCAGTCTATGGCACAAAAATGACACGTGAAGGCGTCAGGAAGACTGAGGACTTGATCCTTGATCATCATGATACTGCAGAGCTTCAGCGAAGGCCCTTTTTGGGGCTGTGGAAACAGTTTTTAAAATTAAAGTTCGTGTTTACCTCGAAAAGCAACTCTGGATATTTTGGATGGATTTATAATGTGGCAAGATGTTAACTACCCATTCATTGTTTAAATGAAGAAAGATATGTCTTTTAGCTGATGTTTTTACTTTATCCAGACTAAGTTAACATACTCTTAACCCAGACCCAAAATCCATCTGGAGTAACCACTTTTGATGGGTCTCATTCAAGGAGAAATTAGTGATATTTTATGGATTACTCCTTGCGGGATTTGAACCCACAACTTTCAGGTTGCCACTCCAGAAGCCTCATCGCAATTGATTCTTAACTCCATGGATTTCATCCTATGTCAAAAGTGAGGAACAAATCTATCAGGATTTATAGCGGCAGAGAGTGACATGAAAATATTATGTACAGTGTTGTGAAAAAAGAGTTTGCCCCCTTCCTGATTTTTTATTTTTTTGCATGTTTGTCACACTTAAATGTTTCAGATCCACAAACAAATGTAAATAGTAGTCAAAGATAACACAAGGAAACACAAAATGCCGTTTTTAAATGAAGGTTGTTGTTATTATTAAGGGGAAACAAAACTCAAACCTACATGGCCTTGTGCGAAAAAGTGCCGCACCAAACTTTTTGCACGCACACAATATTAATTCAACATAGTTTATTAAAATGTGAAGATAAATAGGCAATTACAATGTGCATTCATGTAATTAATTATTAAATTAAATTACAATTAAGCGTGCAAATTACATTTTACATACATTTTAACTGCCTTTTGAAAATGACACAACCAGAATTAATGAAATATTTATTAAAAAAATCATTACATAAACATAATAGTCAAACATTTGGAGTCAAAGTTTTTGAAAGAAGTCTCTCTCTTGCTCACCAAGGCTGCATTTATTTGATCAAAACACAGATCTCAGATCAGATTTGAACTCCGATCAAAACACAGTGAAATATTATTGCATAAGCATTACATATATTATTGCTGAACTTTCAGTGTGACACGGTTTACACAAAAATATTAAGCAGCAAAAACTGTTGTCAATATTTTGATGATAATAATAAATGTTTCTTAATAAAGATATTTCTGGCCATTCTGTTCTTGGAGTTGATGACCCTGTACACATTGCGCTTGAATTGAAGATGAACTCTAGTCTACAAAAAGAGATGCATTTTGTGTGTGTTTACTTTCTATAAAAGTACATTTTCGCTCATACGTTCACATTTGTAAACGAGGCACCTGATATTTGATTCCACCATCTTTGTATGCTTACTTCAGCTGTTAATGATCATTAGCCTTTTCTCCCACAGCGCCGTCAGCTCTCCACTGGCAGGAGGGCACTTGGATCTGCGGCTGAGGCGGCTCAGTAACAGCAGAAGTGGCTGCTGGAATGTTCCGTCAGGGCAGCAAAAGTGGGAATAAGCGCTTGGCAAGCGGTGCTCATCTCTCCCAGCCCAACATCCCTTTGTCCATGTCTCCCAGGACCAACAAAACACAAGCAATGGGCCGCAACTCTAAGACGAACCCCCTTGATGCTATGGGGCTGGACCATACCATCACCGCCCCAGGAGGAGACCCTGACTACATCATGCAGCTGGTCAATGATGTGCGCAAGTTTTCTGATGTGCTGCTGAGCCTAAAGGAGGCTTTTCACTCAAAAGGTGAGCTTTTACTGAACAATCGCTACTTCAGATGCTTCCAAAAGCGTTTGGGTGCATTACAGCTGTGGTTCATCGTGTGGAATAGCTGTATATGATGCTTCAGCTTCTTTTAAATGTGCATATGGGTCAGTCTTGTTAGCCTATGCTGATGCAGAAGGTTTGTAAGTTGTGTTAGTGTTCCTCATTCCCATCACTGGAGGAGTGCCACGTCTGTCAGGATGCCACGGGTAAACTCCTAGCCATCCTGCTGAGAGTGTTTCTTTTCTGCTGTACAAGGCATCTCTGAAATGTGCCTCCTTGTGGTAAACACCCCAGCCCATCGTCTCCAATAGATATGAGTGCACATGATACACAGAGTCTGTTGTTGGTTATTCCTGTTTGCTTTTTCAAGATACAGTATTTCATGGGAAACAATGTGTTCCTGTTCCTCATTATTGGAAACAGCTAGACAATGAAGTTCCTGTTAGATTCTTCCCTTTTAGAGAAAGATTGAAAGAATGAAAGGCCTTTATTATATAGTCATCTACAGTAAATAAATTCAGCTTTTATGACAATGCTGTGGATTACAGATAGTGCCTGGCCAATTATGGTTTGTGGTTTCTACACATTTAACTATTTTCCCATCTAAGAATAGCCAAACCGTCCCACCCCCAGTAGGGAATTATGGTGCTTTTTGTTTTTATTCTTTCTAAAAAGCATTTTGATGGTTAAGATGATTTACCTTAAGATGGTTGTCACTAGCAAGCGTTGCAACTAAATATTTGCTATTTATGTACTGTAAAGATTTGATTTTTCAGTTATATTTCAGTCAGTACTTCATATTTTTCAAATGACTGTACTCCCATTAATGTTTGGGGTTAGTAATTTTTGAATCAAAAGATTCATTAAGTCAAAGTAAATGCAGATGGATTATAAAAATGTAATCTTATTTATATAAATGTTGCTCCTTTGAACTCTCTATTTATCAGACAAATTCTGGAAAAAGATGTGTCATGGTTTCCTCGAAAACATATTAAGCAGCACAACTGTTTTCAACATTGATAACAACAAGACATTTTTCTTGAGCACCGAAGCAGCACATTAGAGTGACTTCTGAAGGATCATGTGACACTGAAGCCTGGCGTAATGATGTTATCACAGGAATAAATTACATTTTAAACAGAAAAACGTGCTATACATATTACGTAACGTTTTCTGATTGGTTTATCGCTGCCAGAGTACGTACTGTACATATTACGTCCCTGTGTCAGCGGGAAATGGTCTGCCGGTCAGTCAAGCGGAGCGCTTACCAAAGTCGCACAACAACATTTTTACAGACTTTGGAACTCAGTGCACACATAAGGCGCACTGGATTATTAGGCGCACGGCCGATTTTTGAGAAAATGTAAGACTTTTAGGTGCGCCTTATAGTGCAGAAAATACGATATTTTAAATTATAACATTTTACAATTTTACTTTTGGTTTTTACTGGATTTTTGATCAAATAAATGGTGAGCATAATTTTCTCCTTTTAAAAAGCATAAAAAATTCTTACCGACCCCAAACTTTTGAATGGTAGTGTAGATAAACTTTATACATCATGTATGCGTTAATGGCACTCTAGTTTGCGCCTTGTGTTCAAAAAGCTGGTTTGTGATGCGTCAAAACATATATTTTAATGCTTGATTATGCTTATAGTGGACAGACAGCTTGATTACAACTGTAAACAAACTTCATGTAATTTTATTAGCATACTTTTGTACGTATTGCCAAAAAAATTACAAGAACTGGGTTGAGGTGGGGAACAAACATTCTCAAAAGAGGGTATTTACCGTATTATAACTTCAATGCTTTATTTGACAAGTGTTGCAGCTGCTGACCACAAAAATGTAACACTAATACCTGCAAAACAAATGGATTGAGTAATCTGCGTAATCCGGATAAAGTTTTGCTGAATATGAGCAGCTAATTCTCTTTCCCAGTAGTTCAATCAATGCAGTCTGCCTTTTGTTTCAAATGTTAAAGTGTTTAGTTGAGTACTGATGAGTGAGATACTTCACACCTCCCTCTGTCAAGCAGCACTGACCCTTTCCACAAGCACATGCTTTTGACCTCCTCATTCTCCCACTGCCCTGTTCCCTCTCAGCAAAGGAGATGCTCGCTGACCCTCTAAATGTATGGATTCAGTCTGTCTGCACAGAGAGTGATCATCACACAGCTCTCCTGTTATTTTACACTAACTATGATCTCGAAGACAGCCAGGAGGAATGCTATAGGAACTCAGTCTGAATGCATGTCACGTTGAATGTCTGCTCTAGACTTTTGTAGCCACGGCATGTCGGTTTAAGCAACAACAAAAAAATAAGAGAGTGGTTCATAAAGTGTTGCAGTTGCAGAGCTTTTTTCGTTTTGTTTATGTTGGCTCATCACTTTGATCTGTGCGACCAAACTCTTCTCGTGGTTGATTCCTCCTCCGCCATGAAGCCCCCTCCTCCTGCATACCCCGCATTCCTTCAGAACAAATGTTCACTTGTTCCTTCGATTGACTGTTGTTAGGTGTGCGACACATGAAAAATGACTCTTCCTTGCCGAATGATTTCAAAGGCACTTTTTCACTTCGTCTTGGTCGTTTGACTATCTCGCAGCCGGGGAATTTTTAAGAAGTGTAAAGTTGTCATAGTCAAATTCTTTCTCTGTCGAATGGTCTGCTGCGTTCCTTCTTTCTGATCGACATCATTCCCAGTAAAACTCTCCAATGCTGTGCCTTTTTTGTTGTTTCTCTTGTCAAAACGAATCTGAGCGCTAAGCCTAGCGTGATTTTCTTTGAATCAAACATTGAGATGTTTTCGGTGTAATGTTGAACTCCCGTGACAGTTGGGAATGGGGTGGGGTGTTTTTACTGGAAGAGTTGAATATCAAATAATTCCCTCAGTGATTTTAGAGAAGCGCGTCCAGAGCGAATGGAGTGTATTGTGGCCTGTCGATGCTCATCATGTGGGTAGCTGAAAGAATGTGCTGTTCTGGTTTGAAGAAAAGTTTCTCTTAAGTGCTCCGAGTTTGAAAAGTGCTGGGATATCAGCCAGGAAGTTCAGTTCACATTTATTTGTATAGCACTTTTCACAGTACATATTGTTTCAAAGCAGCTTTCTTAGCATTACATTTTAGAGTGATCTGATATCAGAGTTTACTGTCAAAGTAATGTACACATGTTAAGGGCCAGTCACACAGCAATCACAATCACTCACAAATCACGCACAGATTTGGTTTGTGCGTGCTTGTGCGTGAGAAATTGACCAAAGTATTCCACGAACATTCGACGCACACCCGACGCATGAATCACTGACGGAGCGCGTCCAAACACACACGCTTCGCGAACGTTCCACGTACAAGCACTTTCAGAATCCACATTGTCAGTGGAATGAACGTGATACGTGCGCGGTTCATGCGTGATATGAAGGTGGGGCGTCAGTGGACGTGCGCGGTTTCGAACCAGTTCTGATGCATAAGCACTGACGGCCGACGTGTCATAGTCACGCATACTCGACGCATTAGAACACATTTTGAACCGTTCAAAACTCATAATCACACACAAACCGCCTTCGACGCACATCCACTCACTGACGGTACACGTTCGTTCCACCGACGAATTACGCATACGACGCACGCTCCACGCAGAAACGAAAATCTGTGCGTAATTCGTGCGTGATTCATGCGTTTTCGCTGTGTGACTGGCCCTTTAGGAGTATGACTCTTTGCTGGTCTCACAATTCAGTTCGATTATAATGTAATCAATTCGATTTATCATGTCAATAATTCAGGATCACCATAAAACTTGAATCTGAACACACCAGACGACAGGAGCATTTAGAACTAATAAACACTACTAAATACTTACGTTATAATAATGCTCACACACACTTGCTTGCGCGCACACTGTAAATGTTCGAACAGTGGATGCATTTTTATTACTCGGTTTGTTTCGCCTCCTTCTGCCATTTTATGCTTGCGTGTCAAGTGCGTATGTGACGAATGATGTCAGAGAAATTTCAGTAGGCTATAATCAGTTATGGTCTATTATTATATTACTGCAGAATCGTCATCGTAGAAACTTAATAACAACACCCCTACCAAATGTACAGTTCTAAGATGATACAAATCATGCAATTAGCTAATAAATTGTCTTTTGTTCTGTCATGAAACAAGTCTGTAGACTGATTTAGAGTAGTTCAGATAACATGTTTGTCCTTTTTTATTTTGTAAATGTACATAGTTGATTCAAAGTGCACTAACGTTTTTCTTTTATTTTAGCCTACTTGTTTAAGGAGTAGTTGACTAACAGTCAAGTTTTGACTCAGTAATTCTTTATATCACAATTTCCCACAGTTTAGAATAATAAATCATTTTTGAAAATACACAAATTGAAGTGTGCAATATGCGTCATACTTCACCTGCACCCCAACACTACAACTCCCATGATACTCCCTGCTCATCATTTCCCATCATCCACACCCATCATCACTCATGAGCTTCACCATATTTATACCTGCTTCACTCCCAATGTGTTTGTCGGTTAATGTTTATGTTACATGGACTCTGTGGATTACCTTATTTTGTTTTCATTAAAATACCTCTGGTTTATTGACACTTGTTGGAACCCATCTCCCTCTTCATCATCTTCTTCATCGCTGTAATATGTTGTAGTGAAGTCAGTTATACTTCAGGGATATCAATCTGTCCAAATAGGAAGCATTAGTGATTGTAATTGCTTTGGTATGAAAGTGACAACAGGTGCGCTGGAGAGGCAACAGCAAGACAACCCAATAAAGGAATGATTTTGCAGGTGGGGGCCATAGACAATTTGTTCTTATTTTTCCGTGTTTTGCTAAGGTCATTGTCACTGTCTGTGGCGTGAGTCAGTACCTGCAACCCGATCAGGTTGCACAGGCAGTTCAGTGCCATTGCAAGGAGCTTTGCTGTGTCTCCCAACACAGTTTTAAGAGCATGGAGTGGCCCTGGGTTGCATGATAATGCCTGGCCTCATGTGGCTAGACTATATTATAGGCAGTTTTTAGATGAAGGCATTGATGCCATTGACAGCACCACAGACTGTCCAGAAGCTCACTGATGCTCTGCTCCAGCTCTGGGAGGAGATCCCTCAGGACACCGACTCCTCAGGAGATTGCTCAGATGTTGTCATGAGTGCATACAGGCACATGTAAATAAAGACTTTCATTAAATGTGATCCAATGTGTGATTGAAGTGTACTCTTAATTTAGTTTGAGTTGTGTGTAATATGTATGTGTATTATTAATTATAGAAAATTATTATATTTTTTGTGATTTTAATAATAACAAAATAATCTTCATCATCAGTTAAACAGTCATCTGAGACTTCCCCTTTGTTATCCCTCTTTTATGTTTGTGACGTATTTATTTGGCAATCTCCCTGATTTTCTTTCTGCCAATTATGCGTGACTTAAAAGGCTGCAGGCCATAATGAAAAGGTTATATTTTATGAGACTCTCTCAACCCTTAAGCGTGGGAACTCGGAAAGATCTGAGTCCACACAGAATCAAGCAAAACAATCTTTAGTTTAAAATTAGCTCAGGTTTTTATCTTTTCTTAGACTTGGTTAAAAAATAGTCTTCCGACAGTTATTTCCTTCCAGTCGTAAAGCTCTTATTATGGCTCACAAAGATTGTATGCTTTGACCACGTACACACAGCATAGGTTTGTGCGTGACGACCACATTTAAACACAGGACTACTATTACTGCTACATGAAGCAGGTCTCTCTGGACGGAATAGGCATAGGCGCCGAACTGGGGCTCGAACACAAGATACTCTCCTTTCATTTTATCCAGTAAAAAAAAACATTGAGGTTTGTTCAAACATCTCTGATTGGTGGTTCAGGCGGATTGTAAATGCACACATTCCAATCTTTTTTTCCTATCATTACTTCCTGAACAAGTGTCAAGTGTCTTTACTTGTGTCAGGTTGTTGAATAACTTGCATGTGCGTTTTAGCCAATTTCGATGTATTTAGTCAAACAGAACACACACAAGGGATGATCGTTTTGATGATTTACTTTGGATTCAAGTGAGATTGAGCCTGCAGTGTATTCACACAGTATTAACTCCAAGTGTCGTTTACTCAGCTGTGCATAATAGCACCAAAAACACAATGTATTGTGGTGCTGGGAACAATCGTGCTCTAACTCGAGCTGCAACAAACGTGCCGAGTGTGAAAACGCCTTTAGTTTGGTTGGAATAAGCGTAGAGTGAACCAACCACAGGGCAAGGCTAAGGAGATGCCCATCCCCCTCAAAAACACATCCATTGGGGGTTGTGTGGCACCCACCGGTGGAAACGTAATTGGCACCTATGCTGGTAGGTGAAACTATGGTGCAGAGAGATGAACACTTGTGTTTGAGTCTAGACATGTTTCTGCGGTGAGTGTCACAGAAGAGTGATGTAACCACATTAACAAAGAATCGTTCTGTTTGTTTAGTTCTATACAAACTCCCCATAAGTAAATGATGGCAAAATGATAATTTGTGGGTGTCCTAATCGTTTTTAGCTTGTATGGATTTGTTTTATATGAATACAGTATTTATATAATATTAGTATATTAAGAATAATTACAGTGGAGTTTGGTTATATCGACGGCCTCGGGGGTTGAAAAAAGCGTCGAGATAACCAACACCCAATATATCTATTTATTAGATGAAGCGATCGGCATGCTATAAAACTGTACATACACTGTATGTTTGCTAACAACCAAAGTTACTGACCAATGTCAAAATATTTGAGAGAACCAATCAAATCAGAGATGACAGGCTTTATGTGCACACAGAAGCGGATGAGGCTTTGGGATGTGAGCAGGTCTCGTGAGAACATCAATGTGCTTTCACTTCACGAGTCCTGCGCGGCGCTGTGAGTAAAGCGTCACTGACAGAGCGACCAGGAGCGCATGCACAGTGAACTAGGTACGCTCATGACTCACGATATAACCATGTGAAGTGACGACTTTGTCTGAGATATTTACTCGAGATATTAGTGATTGGCGACATTAAAGAATCAAAAATACCGAGACAAATAGAGAGTTTGGCGGTTCCACTTCAAAAACGACGACATAATAGGACTGGCGAGTTAACCGTGACTCGAGATAAGTGTACTCCACTGTATATTATTTACAGTATTAATTTTAAGTTTTTTAGTTTTAAACTTAAACATCCAGTCAGATGGCGGTTTTTTTCATTCCCAACCTTTATTTCCACGTTCCTCCAAGTAGGGGTTACCTGCACTCACAAGGGCTTCGGGCATGAAAGAGTTTTTTCTTATAGCTGGGCCTGGTCGACAAATTGTTTTCGTGAATACACCAGCCTGTTGGAGGTCTTGGTATTGTGGCCCCTTTGGCATATTGTAGTGGTGTTAATCTGGGGATATGAACAAAACCCTCTAAATTGAAAAAGTGGGGGGAAAAAAGACACCCCACCCTTGTGTTACACGATTGCTTCACTGAGTGTTGCGGGTGGCACCATTGCTGAAGTCCCTGTGGTAGGCAGTATAATGGCTCGCTGCGCTTGTGAAGTGGAGAAGAGAGATTTGTTGGGCAGTAACTTTCCTACTGAAGGTGAGGGATGTTTTTGTGTGGGCCTGTGGTTGGGTAGCATTTCCTGGGGTGTGGATTTATAGCCACAGTTCAGCAGATTGGTCATGGGGATGTGCCAGTTTGCCCATGAAATCCTAAGTACAGGGCCGTCATTAGTGCTGGATGTAATGTGTTTTTTGGGGTTTATATCAAATGAAGGCCTTTTGATAGAAGTTGCTTTGGTTTGGCTGGATGAAATATATGACTGAACTGAATTTGAACATGGAAAAGTGTGACATGCCAATTTAAAATGCTGTTTTTGGTGTTTCGCCATACCTGCTAATGGGATATTCCAAACATTGCTAATTTCCTTCACTTCAAAGAATTCTCTTTCTGTTCCCGTAAAAGAGAAGTGGGATGGTGTGATGATGGTGGCAAACCCAGTGCTACTTTCCCACAGATGAATTACAACTGAGCGTCACTAAGCTCGTCTGTTGCTTTGCGCAAAGCACAGCTAAGGCAGGTCGAGACGTGCCTATTGATTACCTGTTGTTAGCAACGAAGGAAATGCCAGCAGCTGTGCGTAAAAGCTTTGAAGTGTGTGATGACATTGTTTCATTTTCTAGGAAACATTTGGAATGTATGTTGGGACAAAAAACGTACAAACTGTACCTGTACAATACAGCTGTAGCTCTATCAACCAAAAATGCTGCTGATTGACTCAACTAAATGTGGGGAAATTAACTGTTTAACTGTTCTTGGACTGTTTAACACAGTTTTTCAATCTTTTTTGAGCCAAGGCAAAAACAAATTCATTGGAAATTTCATTTTCAATTGCACACCACTAACAGAAAATGTAAAAAAAAAATTTTTATATGATTTAATTTGTTTTCAAAAAATGTTTTTAGACCAATTAGGTGAAATTTAATATTTTTCCAACGGCACACTGGTGTACCGTGGCACAGTGGTGGAAAAACACTGGTTTAACAGTACTATTAAACAAATATTATTTAAATAATAGTATAAAAAAAAAATCATTTTTTATATTAACTACAATATTATTTTCGATTCTATATTAATATGGGGATTAAATCAATGTGTAAATATAGTTATGATTAGAGATTTCAGTCTTGGGTGCAATTAATCAGAGAAAACTTTTACTATTCAGTAATGATTAGAGTTCACAAATTTGGGTTTCACAAACTTTCAGTAAAATATTATTAAGTATTCAGTTTATTTTGGAAGATTGTTTGAAACAATTTTTCAAAAAATACAAAACATGAACTACAATATATTTTTCTTCATGTTGATTCTGTAATCATTTGGGGATTAAATATGTAGATATATTTATATTTCTAATGATGAGTGGCCAATTAGTTAGGCCACTTGTTGTATCAAATCAACAGTTATAACAACTATACAGGCTGGATCAGGCCAGAATTCAATAACATCCTGTTTCATTTTGTCCCTTTGAGCTAATGACTTGTTGTTCGTATCCTCAATTTAAAGACATCCATCTGTCATTTTAACTTGCTGAGATCTAAAAACAAACATATCAGACCTGTCAGCTACGAGATCAATCGCCAATGTGCGTGTTCACAAGAAAAATGCTTTGGCTGCGTTTCCGATGAGACGTGGGATATGGGCTGTTTGCAGATTTCGTTCTCACACCGTGGTGCAAGGCCTGTTGGCAGTTGGGTGAGATTGTTAAACGGCTCTGATCAGAGACAGAGGGGCAAGCGAAGAGCACAAGTGAAACATGAAGAGACTGAGCGTGAAGCGTGGCTGGGCGAGCACACAGGCCAATCGTGGGAGGGACGGCGACTCGCTGCTGGAGCTCTCTGAGTGAAATAGACCCTGGACGGAGGGCCGTCAGCAGGGGGCTCGTTCTGAACAATGCATGTGTTCCTCTCTGGCAGCATCCCCACCGAAACAAAGCCCCTAAGTTCCCCCTAAGCAGTTTTCATGCATACTTTTAGAAATCCCTTTGTTTTGACAGCACTGAAGAGTTTGGGGGCCCAAATGATGCATTATTCATAACCGAGAGAGAGCGGGTTTGTAGTGCACCGATTTCTACGCTGGCATGAAGACGTCCTGGGACCCCAATCATCTCTGACACATAACATCGTCCCCTGCGTGCTGGGCCCCTGCTGGGCGGACGCAACATTCCATCAGGCTTTGGGGGGGGGGGGGGGGGGCGGGATAACTCCCTGTCATTCAAATTGGCCTGTCCTGCATGTCAGGCCACACTTTAAAAATCAAACATCTTCAGAGACCAACAGGACTTTGGTCGTACTTTTTAGATTGGACTGCACCAGCACCATCATTAAAAATGTGCCGTGCCCAGACATCTTAATCTTTAGAGGGTTTTGCTTCTGTGACCTGCTGTTTGGGACTTGACCCCTCACCAGTAATTAGGAGGGCAGAGAGGGGAAGACCTTCAGCTGGTGTGGATGGAGACCTTTTGTCTGAGGGACACTTCAAAGTCAGAGAGGAGAGAGGACACTCTCGGGTATCATTGGGACTACAGCCTCCTCTCTTCTTACCACTCTGGAATCTACAAATCCTGACCTTTTGAAGACATGCACCTGATCACCCTGGTGGAGTAGGGAGGTCATTTTCTTGTGTCCTTAATGAATGATTTTTAAGAGGCCTGTGTGGAATGGATTTTTTTAGTCCTTCTTTTGTGCAATTCCAGAAAAAAGTGCTCTCTTTTGTCCAGCTCCCACCTGTGTCTTTCAACTTTTGTCCTGCTCCTGTCAGCAGATGCCAACAGGTAGAGCTGTGAGACAGCAGTGAGAATGGAGAACTCACAGAGGAGGGGAAGCATAAAAGGAGGAGCGATGACAATGAAGGACGAGAGAGGACCAGGCCTCGATGTTTTGTGTTGTGGCAATTGTCCATAAGGGGCTTCCACCATTACTTTTTGTTGTTGATTTTTATTTTGATTACTAAAATGTTAAATGTTTGCCAGTTCATGCCGCCATCTTCCTTGAACAATATACTTTTACTTTTCACTGGTTCACAACGGTTCAAACACTGGTCGAGCGATTACATGTGATATGATATGGATTTCGGCAAGTTGTACTGTATCATGTGGTGTAACTGGTAGTAGAAGAGGAAGAGACTTCTATACTTCTTATTTCTATATACAGTGGAACCCACTTCCACTCAGTCGAGCTCGGTTAACTCGCAAACCCTATTATGTCGACGTTTTTGAAGTGGAACCGCCAAACTCCCTATTTTTCCTAGTATTTTCTTATCTGTTATGTCGATTCTTTTATGTTGCCGAACCCTGATATCTTGAGCACAAAAGAGGGCCGAATTCGCCACTTCACATGGTTATTTTGATCCCCGTGACTAATGATAGTACCTAGTTCACTGCGCATGCATTGAGCACGCATTGAGCGAATGTGTTTGTGTGTGTTGTGACTGTGTTTACGCTGTGAGCGGAATTGTGTTTGCAATGTTGGAGAATATAATTAAAGGTTTGTATGGAGAATGGAAGGTGTTTTTTATTGTAAACTGGTAAATCTCTGCTGTTAGTTGGTGCACATATGCCTTTTGTTGTTAGCAAACAAATACAGTGTATGTACATTTCTATAGCATGCCGAAGCATAACTTTCTCAAACAAATCGCCATATTGGCTTTTGGTTATTTCAATCATCGGTTATCTCGATGCTTTTTTGCAACCACCGAGGCCGTCGACACAACCGGGTTTCACTGTATTGGATGGGGAGACACTACGAGGCTTTGTTCAATCATCAACTGAAAACTGCATAGATTGAAATGACAATTCTTTTGATTTAAAAATGAATATCTTTTTTTGTTGGTCAGAGCGGCGCTGCATTTTGTTAATCACTTTGTTTCGTTTTCTGCAGCATTGCACTGGGTAGTCCTGTCAACAACAAATAAGAATGCCTCTTTTCATGCATACTAGTCATTATATTATGACTTGATGTAAACAGGAGTGACTGACACGGAATGGGCCAGGTGGTCATTGCATATACATGCATTCATAGGAGTGAGTTGAACGAAGAGGAGTGATAATAAAGATTCACAGCAGAGGTGATGAAGCAATAAAAAGCCCCTCACTTATTATTTTGGCTCAACACTGAGGGTCGTGACCTTGTTCCCCTGACATCTTTATTCATGCGTTTTCCATGTGTTTTTGCACTGAGGGGAATTTAGAGTAGTAAATGCAGAATGATGAATTGAAGATGCTAAACTGTCAGAACATTTTCTGCATTTTAGCTTCCTACTTTTTTCTTCCTTTTTCTATATTGTGGGAGAAGTGATCCTCTTTTTGTTCCGCCAAAAACACACATACCTACCTTGTTGTAACTCTGCAGTCATAAAGCTTCTGTCTCATCCCTGTGGCATGATGTACATCTGCACAGAAAGGATAAAAAACAGATGCTCCTGCTATCACAACTTCACGAACCCTTCGCAACATTCAGATAGATATGAAGTCATCTGCTGCACCCAGCCAAATCTACTTTACCACTTTATCCTAACGCAAACAAGAGAGATTGTGGTTTTCGTTTATGGGTTCACATGGTCTAAACAAACATTTTTAACCCTAATATCTATTCACAGTATGTCTAAATATTTATAGTTTGAAAAATATGCACAAATATTTTGATACTTCATCATATTTCATAAAAGTTAATATCTGATTTTTTGGTTATTTGAAGGCTAGTTGTTTGTTGGGATGCCAAATAATTAAATCCAATTAGATATGAATAGTTTTGCTGTACAAAAAAAAAAAAAAAAAGTTGTTTATGAGTGTTTTATCATTTAGTTACAATTGATCTTTACTTATGCTGCATTTGTTGCATTGTTAAAAGCTAAATATTTTAGGTATTGCTTGAGCCAACTTTCAGTCTGGTACTGCTATGTAAAGCTAATTTTTTTTCATCCAGTCAATTTCAAATTGATTAAACCAAATCCTAACCTTTTTCCCCTTGGATTCACAATGCAGAAGTAGATTCACATTTAAAGGGGTTTCAAAACGATTTTAAAGTACACCTATTATGCAATTTTAAAGGTGTGTTTTTTTTTTTTTTTTTTAAGGTCTCCTACAATAGGTTTACATGCATCCAAGGTAAAAAAACACTTTAACTTGCTCATAATATACACTGCACTTTGCCTCGATTCTCAAGGAGTCTGAAAATGATTTATTCAAGCATTCAATCTCTTGAACGCTTCCTTAACGCCAGCCTATGGTACTCTGTAGGGTTGTGCCGATAGACTATAGTATCAATATCAGTCAGAGATATTGCTGGTGGCTGATCCCTTTTACAATATCAAATCATACTTGGCTCATTTTCCCATTAATATATTGAATTATTATTAGTACTAATATCAGGCTAGTATTGTTATCAAATTAATATTAAGACCTACAACTCATTTGCGTTCCCTAATTTCATTACAACATCTCCACATAACCACACTTGCGACACCAACACGCGTATGGGGATTGAGTACTCTTCAATTAAAAAGTGTTTTTAACAGACCACAAAACTACATCCCAAAATAGAATTTCATGTTGAAGCATTTACAAATTGTCAGGAGTGCCTGTTATAAAAGAGACCTATTATTCTTTTTCAGTTTTTATTTAAGGCAAAAATGGCATTGTTGTTCTTCAGAATTTGGTTTTGTTTCCATGACACAATAACAAAACATTTTAATGACACTAATAACAATATAATTACAAATTAAGAATAATATTACTATAATATATTAAGTTTCCTTATTTTTTTCACTAATGTATTGTCCACAAAAGGAAATTAAAAAGCCAGTAAATTAAGGTGCACACCTCTCAGACCGTGCACAGTTTGCAAATTGCATGTATGATATCCACAGGTTTGCCATTTGGGTCTTATGCTCAGAACGCATTTATTTGATCTAAAATACAGTAAAAACGATAATATTGTAAAATAGCATTACAATATTAAAAAAAACATTTTCTATTTAAAATAAAATGCATTTTAATACGTTTAATACAACATTTATTTATGTGATGGCAAAGCTGAATTTGCTGATATGCTGATTTGGTGCTCAAACGTATTATTGTCACTGTTGGAAAAAGTTTTGTGAAAACTGACATTTTCAGGATTCTTTGAATAGAAATAAAAATAAAATAAAGTTAATAAAATAAATTTCTTTCACCAAACCTTTGAACAGTAATGTATATAAAAAAGTCGTAGTCAAAACTCTGATCTCCTTTCCCCTAGCAGTAATGAAGTACTCTGTCAAAAAAATAATGAGCATTGAAAGCTTGTCAGAATTCTTCTCTTATCTTGATGCCGGCCAGCTCTCAAGTGCAGAGAGCAAAACCTACGTGTCAGCCACAGCCACAGCCTCATAATCTGCTCATCATGTCTAACTACATGGTTTTGCTCCATCTCATGCCTCCATTTGAGCCCTCTGAGAACAAACACGCTGTTAGGATGTTCCAGTGTCATGCATGCCACTTCATTGTGTGTTAGCTTGGGAAAGTTTCACATTGGGGTTTTTATCTGACTGAATTTAAAAGCTTTCAATGTTGCAACTGTACCCTTTTTGTTTTAAAGTTGTGCATCACTTAAAGACGTAGGGGAAGTTGAGCTGATGCAGTTGTGGTCTCTGTTTGTTTGTTTTTCACCCACAGAAAATCAAGAGTGCTCGCAGCACGTGATCAACGAACGACTTGGGGAGCTTGTGGGCGTATTGAAGGTCGTCATCGGCAAACACCAGGCGCTGAACTCGTCCGAAATCCTCGGTGCTGCAGGCACCGTTATCGCCAAAGTCAAAGGTGAGCATTCTTGTTCATTCTACGTCCAGAATCAACAACTCAGAATTAATCAATAATAAAAGGCCAGTTTGATCAATATCTTAATGCATTAAGCTACATTAAGAGTTAAGCAGTCATTTTTATACAGTAATTACCTCGGTTTATGAGTGACTTAGTATACGAGCAAATCGGTGTACGAGCATGGAGGGTCAAATCGGTGTGCGAGCATTGCATTAGTGTGCGAGAAAAATATTCACTCACCTACGTGCATTTTTGTGTGGAAAAGTCCTAATTCTCAGCATCGTTGCGCGCATTTTTGCTGGAAATATCCTAATGACAGCCTCTCATAACACAGTCACGCGGTTCCAACCCCTTTATCACCCCTTAACTTGTTCATTCTCTTAGCGTTGCTCGGTTTGGTTGCATCATTCACCACAGTGATACTTTTGTAAGTGATTTACAGCGGTTTACCTCATGTTGTTAACATTAATTGTGATCGCTATTGTTCACGTAGTGAAATATATACGTACAGTACAGCAAAAGAAGGTACGAAATCCTCCCTCTAAGCAGTAACACCCCGCCCCCCCTCATCTCGTCTCCATCACGCCAGCAGCGACGCTACTCAAAGGTAAAGTGCGTGTTACAGTAAATTGTCAAGTATTTTTAGAGTTTAATTGTCAATTATTAATTAGTATTTATATGAGATCTTAATTGTTTGAATTTTAACTGTGATTAATAGGGTAAAAACAAAACAAATATTTAAAATGGGCATATGGTCGTGTGGAACGAATCGATTGATTTTTAGTGCATTCTTATGGGGAAACTTGTTTTGGTGTACAAGAATTTTGAGTTACGAGCTCGCTCTTGGAACGAATTAAACTCATAAACCAAGGTATTACTGTATATATAAATATATATAAACTATATATATAGTTTTGTGTCTTCCACCACTGAAAAAAAAATGTAACGCATCACTGTTTTAACTCTTGTTTCTGACTCAAGTGTTATATTATGTATATAACGTATCAATAATTTGTTTGGAACTAAAAGTTTGTTTCATGCAGAAAACAGTCAACAATTAGACATTAATGCATGGTTATGAAATACTAATAGATTTTGATTGTTGATTCTTCAGCAGAAACAACTACACTGGGATGGATATATTCTCTAAAGACTCATAGCATATTGATTTTGGTCATACCACCCACTTCTAGTACGATAATTCTGCCTAGTGCACAGGAATGTTTGTGTGTATATCTGTGCAGTTCGCAGTCCAGATTGAGATTGCAGAAGAGGGAGCAGATGATAAACGCGCTATATTGACACAGTGAATGTTTTTCTTTTTGGTTAACCTCATAATTTCCAATGGTGTTTTTTTCCTCATGTTGGCAGCATTGATTCAAGTGGTATAAGTAGAAAACAGAGAGTATCTAGGTCGTGTAATGTTCCTTTGCCACTAGAGGGCCAGTGACCCCTCTGAGCTCCCATGTGTTACTATACAAAGGACAGACTCTTGTGAAAAGGAAGTCTGAAGAGTTTAACAGAGTATAATCTGTGGATTGTGTCTTTTTTCAACTTTTTCAAAGTCTTCAACTTTTTTCTTTTTGAATGGGGAAGTTGAGAAGAAAGGCCGATCAACTCCGATACCTCAAGTTACCTGTAAGACCTACATTCCAGTGTGCGCGTCCCACTCGCACTTCAGCTTGCTTGCGTTTTAAAACCCGCATCCATGTCAGCCGCCTTCTATCTCTCGATGGAACGCTACGAACTTCAGGAAATCAGATGCACATTTTTTCCTCCTCCATCATGCTCTGTCCATGCAGTTCTCTTTTTTTTTTTGTGTTTTTTTTAATCGCTGCATAGTTTTGCTGAAGAATCTCTCAGGGGCGTAGCAATAAAAGTGTCAAGTGTCTCAAGTTATTGAAATTCTTTCTTCCCCCACCCGTGTCTAGAGTGAGTCAGTGGCATCTGATTCATTGTATTTTTATCTTTGCCTCTGATCTGGAGAAGACTCTGTTATCTCAGGTATTTTATCCCATCTTATGACGCATTGCACCTGATAAAGTGATACCTGCATGTGTTTGAATGCCACAAGTAAATAGCGATAATAATTGTTTCCCCTTAAGACAAACATTTCTTTAATTCATTGTGACATAATTTTAAAGAAGTCTGTCCAATGATGCAAAAAATGCTTTCAAGGTTTTTTCTTTGAGGGAACTACTTTCTGAATGTAGACATTCCCGACCCCGTTATTTGAGCTGTGAAGGGGCAGAAGTGGAAGCATTGTTGTGGAGCTGCAGGATGTCCTGAGGAAGAAGTCAGCGTTCCATTGTAGGGGCCACTGAGCCTCCCGCATGCATTCAGAAGCAGAGAGGCATGAACCAGGTGCCACGCACCTCTCTCGCTCTCTTCTCCAGCGCCGTCTCCTCTGCTCACGTTGTAGCTGTGAGTATGGGTGGCAGTTGAGGTTGGGGATTCCTATCTTCACTCGAAGTTGCTTCGTCTTGCGTGTCAACCAACCAAAAAAATGCGCCCATGCGGAACTGGAAACTACAGCTGAAGATGTTGCTTTTTTTATGGCCTCGTCACTTTTTCTTATGTGTCAGGAAAAAGTGGAAGTCGAGCTGTATTGTGAAGTAGGCTGTGGTCTTAGTTCCTGAAGTTCTGGGAGAGTTTTGCCTTTGGTTAGTCTATTCTTTACCCTATCGAACTTGGAAATTACTGCAAGTGCAAGTTATAGGAGTTGGTAAGTTGGGTGAAAGTTGTTTGAAAGTCCGCTGAATGTTTTGAGAGTTCAAGCTTTTGTTAATGTTTCCTGTAAAGGGGAGGCTCAGCTAGCTGACAGGAAGTTCTTGACAAATGCAAGTTTTTTTTTTTTTCGGAGACTTTACTAGACGTCTGTCACATATTCAATGTCAATAGGATGTCCATTTCTTTTCTAGCTGCTTAAAACAATGAAGAAAGCGCTCTTTTATTTACATGCAAGCTGTTTAGCATTTGTGTTGTAGTCTAGAGGCAGCAGTAGACTCTAAATAAGTGAGAAACTAGAGGTTTCACACAATACAGTGTTCAAAATAAGTCTCAGATCATATTAAAATGGGTCTCCTGTGGAATGAGTGAATTGTATATTATCAGAAAGTGTTGGATCTGCTCATCTGTCCTCAATAGCTATTGTCAAATTCATATAGCCATAAACCCAGTAGGTCTATGTCCCTGTTTCTCATTATCATCTAACAAGAATTGTAATTTTAATGCCTTTTGCCTGCACGTCTCATCTGTTTTTTTCACTTCCCACAGGCGTGAACGTCACTGAAGTCAATAAAGAAAACAAAGGCACAATATTTGGTGAGATATACACATCGATCGACACTTTGGCATTCACCTTTGGCAATGTGTGAGTACCATAGTCCTCTCTTCTGTATATACATATATAATTATACATGCTCTTCATCTGTATAGATTTACTTTCAGTTTCCATGTCTCGATTTTACAGCACATGTCGACTGTGCATCCTGTAGTCACTCTCTAGCCGCTAATGAAATGCACTTTTGTAGTGTTACTTTAAAGGGTTAGTTCACCCAACAATGAAAAGGTTTAGTTCACCTCATGTTGTTCTCAACCCGTAAGACTTTCTTTCATCTTTGAAGCACAAATCTGAGATTTGATGCTGAAACTGATGCTTTAAAAAGAAAAGTTAATGAAAACATCATGACGTAATCTTTATGAGTCCTCTAAAGAGACATGGCCGCTTTATTTGATGAACAGATTTAAATTAGCCTTTTATTCACATTTAAACATTGATCAGCACACAAACCTAGAGCACATTAAATATGATCAACTGAAACTCAGCTGTACATGCGTGACACGCGAGACAAACCTCATTGCTTCTCACCCATCAAGCGAGTACAAACAGAAAATATGAAAAATATCTTCACTTTTGTTTCAAAGATGAATGAAAGCTGTTATGAGCTATGATTTTTGGGTGAACTAACTATATACTTAACTGTTGTTGTATACTCATATTTGTTATTTAAACGGATCAATTTTTGATTTATATTATTTGATTATTCTGTTTGTGAAAACTAACGTCATAGTATTTGAACAGTGTTATGAGCAGTGTCCTAGGAGTGACTTGTCTTTCTTTTCCTCTCAGAGTTTCTGACTTCCTTATGGGAGATGTGGACAGTGGCTCCAGGTTGGGGTACCCCCAAGCCAGAAGTTGTGTAAGTTGTGCCTTTTTTATAGCACAGGTCACAAGTTGGGCCGTCAAAGGTCCTTAAATAGTTCACAAAAAAGCCATTACTTGCTCATCTCATGTTGTTCATACCCATGTGCTATTTTTACACTGAACAGCTCTTTTCCATTCAACAACAGTTCCCAGTGACCACGTCTGCCAATATAAAGGACCATAAAAGCAGTCCTTAAGATTTGAGTGCTGCGTTCCATGCCTGCTGAAAAGCAGACTGAAATTTGAGCTATTATTCACTATTATTATTCATTTATTAATTTGCATGAATTTCATTTATTCATTATTATTCATTTCAACAAAATTCTTATAGCTTTAGAAATGCACTACCGTTCAAAGGTTTGGGGTTGATAGGATTTTTTAAAATATTTTTTATGTTTTTGAAAGATGTCTCTTATTCTTACTAAAGCTATGAAAAAGTATTGCAATTTAAAAACTGTTTTCTATTTTAATCCCGGTGATGGGAAAGCTGAATTTTCAGCAGCCATTACTCCAATATTCATTGTCACATGATCATTTCAATATACTGATTTCAGGAAACATTTCTTATTATTATCATCCAAACTTCTATTTTTTTGTGTGTAGATTTTTATCATGATTCTTTTCAAAAGAACAGTATTTATTTGAAATAATCTTTAGTAGTGTTACTTTTTATCATTTTATTACGAATTTGATGAGGAAAAGTATTAATTCATTTAAAAAATGGAATTGTCTCCAAACTTTGAACAGCAGTGTGTAGTTGTATGGATTAGTTTATGTAATTTTCTTTTTTCTTTTCCTCTTTTTTTTTGTCCTCTCTTGCGGTCACTATGAAATGTTGTATGGAAAAAAATGGCTACATAAATATTCTACAGAATTCTTTTAAATGTTTTTCACTTCATTTTTTTATTTATTTATTTTTTTGTGAACTATCACTTTAAAGGTAGGGCAGGCAATATTTTCCATAAACACATTTTGTTACACTGGTTGAAACGTTTTGCATCCTGATAGCAATCAATAATAGAAGAATATAAATTTTTTACACATATCATCTTTGGAAGTCTCAGGACCAACAAATGTTTGTCCAGTCATTGCATATGGTTCGATATAATATAATATGATGTCCTGTCTGTCTGTCAACGTATGTATTTGCACTCCTCCACGCACCCTGATCACGCCGACATCACACGTTCCATGAGACCACAAACAAACCGCAGCCACTTTAACAGTTCCTCCTGAACCAAATCAATGAGCTTACTAATTATCTTCACACCATGTAATTAAGAGATGACAAACTGTCACGTCCTCAGACTTGGATTCATGCATTTCTATGGCAACACTATCAACAGCAATTAATCTGCAACAGTCAAGTGGTATAAGTTAGAGCTTAACATGTTGTTTACGTTCTTTATTATCGTAATGTTATATGCTTTGAGACATAATGTAGTTTCACGCCTTAATTTAACGCTTTGGGTTTAAGGCTACGCTATAGAGAAGATATGGCTTTGGAGAGCGCTCTGAAGGGAGGTTTTCAAAGCTAGGTTACTGTTTCTAGCCTCTCAGAAAATACCCTACCTTTAAGTTTAGATGTCTTCTTCGAAAATAAGGAAACGCGGCTGACCCCTGTGATTTTAAGAGCAGTATGTTTCAAGCTTTGATCGACCTGGATGTTAGGAGACAAGATAAAAGAGAAGCCCTCACAAAAGAAGCACCTTCTCATCCCTCACCTCTGTAATCAAACTTTTCATCCTGTGTGAAACGTCTTTCCCTTTATCTCCTCTAGTCTTTTGAAAACCTCTCTGAAGATTCACGGGGGTGCAGTCAAAATGATCTGGCAGGTAAATGGATTTAATTTCTTTCTTCTTTATGTAGCCTTTAACATCCTTCTATCTGTTTTTATCGCAAAGATAGCAGGCTTGTGCCATTGAGGTGTTGCAGTGAATCTCATCACTCATTTGATGAGCCCCCAACAGATATTTAAACTTTAAGTTTTAATTTAACTTTAAACAAACCACATATGATAGTTGACAGATGAGCAGTACTGACTTAGGTCATAATCAACAAGAGAGCTCTACACACCCCATACCTTCACACTTGCTGTTTTTCATATAGTCTAACATTCTTCTTGTTTGCCAAATGTTTGACATTCTTTGGTTGTTGTTTTTTTGACGTTTGTGTGAGGAATGGGAACCACATGTGGCTTATTGGGCGGGGTGCTTGAATTCAGCGCGGCTGAGCTGCGTGTCAGTGCATTTGATGAAGGTTAAGCAGAGATTTTATGAGATGATCTCACACGCTGATGCCACGCAATATATCACACATGCGTCTGATGGTACCACAGATTAATGTCAGTTTTTAGAAACTTCTTTAATGGGAATGGTGGAGAATATTTAGTTCTCTTACAAGCAAGTCTGTCACCAATTTGAGGGCTGTCGTTGACTTTAATAAGGCTAACTTGTAAAATTTGCCTTGTAACTTTTGGCCTATAAACCAAATAAGGCGGTAACATTTAATAGTTGATTTTAAATGACAGTTTTAGAGAGCGGAGAGACGAGGCTGAGGAAATATAAATGTCTTCAAAGGGCCCTCTGTGCATTTTCAGCAATCTTTTTAAATGATGTGGAGAGTTTGTGTTTTCTTTTGGATGCACATGCTCATATGCGGTGTTCTGGGTGTGTGTTTCCAGATCATGCTCTGTCTCCAGAGCTGTCCGCTGTGGAGCAGATGGACCTCCTTCTGCTGAAGAATGATAGTGGAGTAGAGTCGGCCTTGCTCTATGCCAAGGCCTGGTCCAAATACACCAAAGACGTGTTGGCCTGGGTGGAGAAACGCCTCAGCCTGGGTCAGTCTGTTTTTAAAGCTTGATCATACTTGTTTTGAGTTTTCAGGTTTGATCTTTAGTGTTTCATCTGGTCTCTCCGTGTTTGACAGACATGGAATGTGCCAAAAGTTTTGCCAAGATGGCAGAATCAGCAAAGGCTGTTGCAAGTCAGCAGGTGATGGTCTTTTTAGTTTGTTGTTTTGATTAAAATATAATGTACATGTATTCAGCCTTTCAATCTTTCGGAGTAAGTACGATTTTTTTTTTTGTTGTTGTTGTTGAATAGTTTTTTGTGTTTTTTTTTTACCAAGGAAAGTAAATACATTTTAGTTACAAAAGATTAAAATTGCAAATAAATGCTGTTCTTTTGTCTGTCACTGTCCACTGAAATATTAGTACATTGAAAATAATTAAAAGAAAATATTGAGCATCAAATCAACATTTTAGAATGATTTCTGAAGGATCATGTGACATTGAAGACTCGAGTAATTGTAATTAATGCAGTTCATTTTTATTATTGTAATATATTTCACAATATTGCTATTTTGAGTGTATTTTTTTTGTTTATCAAATAATTGTTGGAGAGAACATGAAGAGACTTCTTTCTTTTAAAAAAATCGTACAGACCCCAAACTTTTGAATGTTTGTTGGTTTTAGGCCTCCAAGTGACGTTATTGTTTGTTTTTATCCAAAGGACTACATGCCCTTCCGGGATATTTACGTCTCTGCCTTTAAAAATGAAATCGAGTACAATCATGTTCTACTCGAAACAGCTGCAGCTCTTCAAACCAACAAATTCATACAGGTATAATCAGCTGACTCTGCTGTGCACTTTTAGCTAACCATTCAACCAATCGTTTCCTATAATTTCATACAATTCCCATAATTCCAACAGCCACTGCTGGTCCGCAAGAATGACCTGGACAAGCAGAGAAAAGAGATCAAGGAACAATGGCAAAGAGAACAGAAGAAAATGGTACCTAAAATATCTTGAATTCTTTAAATTTGATCACTAACGTTTCTAAAGAACAATAGTGCTTAATAACCCGTACGTGTTTTCAGAGTGAGGCCGAGAACGCTTTGAAGAAGGCTCGGCTGCTGAAGGTGCAGAAGCGAGAGGAGTACGAGAAAGCACGCAGCTCCACCAGCCGCACAGAGGAGGAGCAGCCGACAGCGGGAGGCAGGACTCTGGAGAAGAAACGGAGGGTGGAGGAAGAGGCCCTACAGAAGGTACTGCTCTATAAAGATTTTTAAAGCTCTAAATTCAATTCCAACTCCAAACACACTGCACAAACACACACACACCCTTGCTTTTATTGCCCTTGTTTACTGGGAATCAAAGTGGCAATAAGAACTGAGAATAAGAATAAGACACACTGAGTTTGACTGTCTGAAAATTGGTCATATAATCTGAACATTACTGTTGCTATAACAACTCTAACAGTTACGTAGCATCACACTAAATACCACTCAATACGCCTTAGCAAGTGGGGGAGCATTTTCCTCATAAAATATGAAATTTTTGCAAACCTGTTTGGTGCAGCTAATGATATACTGTAGCTTAAAACACTAGGGCAATGGTAAAATCACTATGCTTTTATCTTGTTTGACTAACGGTCTGTTTTTGTGGTGACTCTAGGCAGAGGATGCGCAGGAGCAGTATAAAATCTGTGTGACTGATCTAGAGGCAAAGAAAGTCAGCTTGTCAAATGCTAAGCGTGAGATCCTCGCTCAGATTCGGGAGCTGGTCTTCCAATGCGACCTGACTCTCAAAGCGGTTTGTAGCAAAACATCACTATATAACACTAGAGTTTAAAAGTTTTTGATTTGATAACGTTTACTGAGTTGCTGCTCAAGAACATTTCTCATTATCAATATTTTAAATATCAATATTTTGAGGAAACCATGATAAAAAATAATCAGGCTTCTTTGATAATAAGTTATAAAGAACAGCATTTATTTGAAATTGTTGATCAATTTAATGCATCCTTGTTAAAAGTATTCATCTCTGTCCAAAAAATAAAATAAAATCATACTTACTCCAGTCTTATAGCGTATATATTGAACAGACCTTTATGAAAACAAATGCATTGTTTTCCTATGAATGCCTACTGACTATTTTCATGAACTTTTGTAGGTGACGGTGAACTGGTTCCAGATGCAGCAGGCTCAGACTACGCCTCTTTCTGTCAACTACCAAGCTCTAAGTGAACAGGCCAAAAAATATGAGCCGGGTCAGCGCTACTCTGAGTTTGTGTGCAGTTTGCCTAAAGAGCGAGTGTGGCTGGAGTCTCTGTCTCATGACATCACCACTTCCTCAAAAGCGGGGTTAGTCCACACTCAAGTTTCCATGCAAGCCTTGCATTGTTTGCATCTTCCTCAGGATGAATAATGAACGAAACAACAGTCGGTTATGGCATGTTGTTTATCCAAAAGTTCTGGTCTCTGCAGTCACTGCCCCGTTTCAGCTTCACCTCTGAATCACACCCAGGCACAATCATACTGGCCAGTGCTATCACATCTCTTTATAGTGCATTCAGATCTCATGCTTGCCTGTTGAGTAATCATTCACAATCATCAGATTTTTCACAACCTCTTTTACCTGAGGAATTGTTATAAAGCGTATTTCAACAAGTGTCTTTCCTTTCCAGAATGTCCCTTCATAAGAGGTCTCAGAGCAGCACCCGCTCATCCCATGGGAATCTGTCGCAGGGTTCTGTTACCTCTGTGGATAACCACAGTGCAGATGAGATCGAGGGTACCATACAACCCTGCAAGGCCAAGATTGCAGAGAGACGGTCCAATAGCAGTATAGACATGCAAGGTAAGAGATGTCGTATATTAGTCATTAAAGATATAGGCTGGTGACTAAAACTACTACTACAGGCTGCTCAACAACATATAGCAAGACATAGCGTTATGCTATTTTGGGGATGCCAACCTACTCAATTTTCATTTGTTAGACTCTAAAACAAAAAAAGGGTTTGCGCTGACACAACCTGTTAGTAAATCTGGCCCTTATTTTCTTTCCACTCAAACAGGATCCTGTTTGCAACTATGAGGCATATTTGTTTGGCAAACTTTAATCTGCTGTACAGGTTATTAATTTTTGGTGGCTTGACACGCTCGCTGTAGACTTTTTTTTTTTTTTTTGGAAAGACGCCCGCTTTTACCAAAACGGCAAGCAGTCAGGATAATGCCCAAGCACAGATTGGCTCTCTGTTTCCAAAATCCCAAAAGTTGCTGGTGCTGTGACATCATAGGCCTGCTGGATTACAGCCTGAGCATTAAGGCTAGATGACTAAACTAAAGTATCAAGAACATCAGTTGAAAGTTACGAACTGAATGAATATTCAGACGGACTGATTCTCACAAACAGGATTTTCTTCCTCAGTTTTATATATGGAGACTAGATATTTCAAAGATGAAAGTTAATCCTGAGATGAATTCTGTGTGTTTTAGTGTTAAGGCCCCAGGGTTCACAGGGGGCCTGGAGCTCGGGCAGTGCCGGCGGTGGAGGGATGTGCAGCGACTCAGAGAGTGCTGGGGGAAGCAGTGAGTCTCGCTCCATGGACTCACCAACTGCCAGTCCAGGTGTTTTTTCTGGCACACATTTCATCCCACAATCCGTTTCACACTATGGGACATGTCTTATATAAAATGCTATTTTTAAAAGTTCATCTGTAAATGGCTTCTTATATCAGTCTTCATTTTCTGTATAATACTTATTCACTCATTCATTACATCTTGCTCTTGCCAAAAATAGTCTTCTGTGCTGGCATTAAACAATATATTATTAATTCCTCTATTTATATAATATTATTATATATTATTTATATATTTATTCTTTAATTCAGTTATTCATTCTGTCTGAGCTGACATTAAACATTATCGTACATCTACTATTTTTTTTATTCTTTCATATTTATTTTCCATTAAACAATTTACAATAGATCACTTATGTTTGTAATGTGCAGTTGTTGCTGGAAATTCTACAGCTGTTGTGGCAGTTGAATACAAAACCAAATTTACCTCAGCAATCAGACAGCGTGACCTTAATGACAGCAGAATTTCAACTAGTTTGTTGAACAACGTTTACAACAGAGATAAAAACATGTTTGATCAACTAAATGGTTGGAATGTGAGAATATAAGCACTGGCCAGTTTTGCCAGACGTTCTGAATTGCATCCACCATTTTTGTTGTTGAGCTCTGTATGTTTTATCAAGTGCTTAACCCTAAAGAGAAGTTCCTCTAAAAATATTGCTGGTTTAGGCACGTTTGTAAGTTTTGCTTGTAAAGTGGTTGACCTAGTTCTCATTGGAGTGGATGGAGAAGTGTTCTGCAGGACGGAAGTATCTAATGTGTGTGTTTGTGTGTTTTCATGCTAAAGGGGATTTTAAACGCAGGCTTCCCAGAACTCCCTCGACTGGCACCATGTCTTCTGCAGATGACCTGGATGAAAGGGAACCACCTTCCCCATCAGATAATGGTTGGTAGTAAAAACTGAATAGCGTGATTGTGGTCGTCTGTGTTCATAGATGTGTGGTCACACACCACAGGTTTGTTTTTTACACAAGTGCTGAATTGCTTGCACCCATGTTTTTGCTCTTCGTGCAGCTGTGTAGATGGGCTTGGTGTTGACGTTGGCAAAACGCCACCTGCGAGTTCCTGCCTCTCCACCAAAAGTGTTACATTTCAGTTATAATTGCTGAATGTAAACAAATGTTAGGCTTAGGGAATACATTTAAGGGAAATGGAGAGAGAGTTGTGCTTCCTCAAAACCCCTAAAAGATTCATTCATTAAATCGGAACGCAAACTAGAATCATTACATTTCGTTTAATTCCCATCCTCACTCTCTTTTAAGACTTTTGATTATCCTATGTCCAAACCAGAACTTTGTTGATGGGTGCTTTTAACTATTTGAAATATGAGCTTTTATGTCTTCTTTTGTTTCAGGCCTCGCTGAGATGGTGTTGGAAACAGCCAGTTCTCCCGGTCCTTTCCGCAATGCTCAGATGTCAAAAGCGGCACAAACCCACAAGTTGCGGAAACTGAGAGCGCCTTCCAAATGCAGAGAGTGTGACAGTCTGGTGGTGTTCCACGGGGCTGAGTGTGAGGAGGTACATCATCATCATCAACACCAACACTGATTTAGTTCCCATTGTTCAGAAGAGCTGTTTGTCATTCTTTAATCCCTTATTCCGTAGTGTTCCTTGGCCTGTCATAAGAAATGCTTGGAGACGCTTGCTATTCAATGTGGTCATAAGAAGCTCCAGGGCAGACTGCACCTGTTCGGGGTTGACTTCGCCCAAGTAGCTAAGAACAGTCCCGACGGGATCCCCTTCATCATCAAAAAATCCACCTCGGAAATCGAGAGTCGTGCACTGAACATTAAGGTAAAGAATTGAGATGTTTGTTTTAATTCGATGTTTGAGTCATCATGTGATTGATGCCTGCTTTCGGTTCAATTCAAGGGCATTTATCGTGTGAATGGGGCGAAGTCTCGTGTGGAAAAGCTGTGCCAGGCCTTTGAGAACGGGAAGGACTTAGTGGAGCTTTCTGATCTCCACCCACATGACATAAGCAACGTGCTCAAACTTTACCTAAGACAGGTGTGGTGGGACAAATAATCCCAGTTTCATCATGTCTTTATGAAACTTGACATATTTGAGTGTAACAGTGCCCGCCCAGTTTTTGAGTGTTCACGTTTTCAGATTTGATTCAAAGTCTTAAGCCATGAAGCAAACCGAACAGCTATTAGGTGAATCACAACATTACAAACTTTGATTTGAAGCAAAAAAGTATTTGAAAAGACTGCAAAAAGCTTAAAACTGTATTCTTAATGACTTTTAAGTCATTTTATCAAAATAAAAACGATGGATAAATATAAAAGTATTAATTTAAACATGTTGGTTGTATATAGAAACAGTATATTTTACATGTATTGCAAAATATGCTGATATATCCAAATATTTAAGTACCGGTAGTTTTAGAGCTTAGGGAGTCTGACTCGTATTACATCATTCAGTGCTTCATGGGAGCGAGCAGAGCTAACAAGATCTTTTGGCATTATTTACTTGTGATTCTCTGATTTGTTTAGATTTCTCTGCAGAATTATGGGTAATGTAGGTTTTCACCAGGAATTTTGCTGTTAAATAAAATTATTTAAAAAGTATGTTGAAATAATATGGGATGATTGCTTTGACGAAAGCATCGACCATTGATTAATATCCTTGTAGCCCACAGTAAGTCTGTCTTTGAAGGTTTAGAAGTTAAAAATCAATTCCTTGTTGAGAAAATGAATGTCTGTTTCCAGAGGTATAAACTCTAAAGAATGCCTTAGCTTTAAATAATGCCCAAGCTATGAGGTTGTCTTTTATCTTTTGTATTTGAGTCAGATTTTCAAATGTTTTTGATTCAAATCAAAGTTTGTAATGTTATGATTCACCTCATAGCTGGTTGGCTTGGTTCATGAATTACAAAAATATACCAATAAAATCTTTATAGGAGAAATTGATGGAAAATATACTTATGGCACCAACGCCATTGATAAAGTCAACGGGCACTTTCTGTTGCTTGACATTACCTGAAGAAAAAATTTGTTTTTCAGTTACCTGAGCCTTTGGTTCTGTATCGGTATTATAATGATGTCATCGGACTGGCAAAAGAGACTCAGAACCTGCATGAGACTAACTCGGCTAAAGAGAAATCATCAGAGGAACAGCTGTGCCTCAGTATTGAGCTTAAAAGAGTTATCTTCAAAATTAGAGACCTCCTTCGGCAACTACCTGCAGCCCATTACAAAACTCTGCAGTTCCTCATCACACATCTGCACAGGTATGCTCACACAACCGTAAACATAAGCATCTAGAAAATAAAAAGCAGGAATTTATTGTCAGTTTTTCATTGCTTGTGGCTTGAAGCCCTTAAATGTGAGAGTGAAATAAATGGTGAAATAGAGAGTGAAATAAAGAGTGAAATATAAATTTGCCACTCCGAAACATCATTGTTCTACAGAGTAACAGAGCAATCTGAGGAGAACAAGATGAACGCTAGTAACCTGGGTATCATCTTCGGTCCCACGCTCATCAAGCCCAGGCAATTGGAGGCGGAAGTGTCGCTGTCCTCTCTGGTTGACTATCCCCACCAGGCCCGCATGGTGGAATTACTCATCACTTATCACCAGATGATCTTTGATGTCCCCCTCAGCCCTGTGTCTCCCACCAGTCTTACGGCTTCCATGGTGCCCAACATCCACGACAAAGAGCCAAAGCTCAGCCGCCACTCCCGATCTCTCATGGATATCAAAGAGGTGAGATGAGCCAGAGAACAGAAACTTTCTTTAAGGACATTTTTAGGAAATATTAGCGTTTATGATGTGTGATCTGTGTTTATTCTTCATAGAGTGCGAAAGTCTACAAGAGACACTCGTCTGTGATTACCTCTGCGCAGCTTATGGAGGAAGTGAAGGAGATGAAGACGGGGTATAATCGAGAGCAAACACTTGGTTAGTATGAGTGTCTCTGGTCATCTTTGGGAGCATCGAAACTGAACCATGAGAAATTGTTTATATTTAGTTTGAAAAGGTTGTAATAATACTGATAATTGATAATATAATAAATTAAATTGAATATTATTGATTTCAAAAGAGTTAATACTGGTAATTCTCATATTTCACATAATGATATATTTAAATCACTTTTCTCATTGATATTGCAAAAAGAAAATCCTGCATCAAGTGGTATTTCTGTATTTCATGCAAAATTTACATTTTTTTTTTTTAAATTTACAAAAATTTAAACGGTTTTTAAACGGTCAAAGCTTTTTGCGTTCACTATGAGTCGTTTTTTTCTTTAAAGTGCCCGTATTATGCTATTTTAAAGGTTCATTATTTAGTTTTGGTCTTGTACAACAGGTTTATATGCATCTACGATCAAAAAACACTTTTATTTTCTCATAATATACATTGCACAGCACCCATCTTTTAAGAGCAAGCGTTTTGCGAATCTTGCGTTGAACTTGCGTGAGAAGCAGTTGTGCTGTGATGTGTTTAAGGCAGTGCTTCTCAATTATTTTCTGTCACGCCCCCCTAGGAAGAGGTAAAAATGTTACACAAATGAACACCGGCGTGATCGTACACGTTAAGGGATGAGGGGACAGTTATCTGAACTTCATATATGCTGCTCTTGTTCAGTGCAAGAAAACCTACTCCTGGCAAAAAAAAAAGCATGTACCCCAGGGTCACACGCGCCCCCCCTGGCATCGCTCCGTTCTCAAATTGCCCCACTATTTGAGAACTACTGGTTTAAGGGAAGGTCAAGTTCTATGTTAACGTACATAATAGATAGGCATTATGCAAAGGTGTTTTCTAGTGAAGTACAATCAAAGGGATTCTAATTACAAACTACCCGTTTAGGTGGTTCAGACTCAATTCTTTCATTTGGGAGACAATAACTTCATTTATTGTCCACTTTCGACTTTACAACTTCACAGAGCGGCTGCATTCACAAACATCTATATTACACACTGCATGAAAGGGAATATTTGAAAAACCATAATAGGGGCGCTATAGTAACACTACAATATGGACTTTAGTTTACCGGTATAAAAATATTAAGTTATGATGGTTTTATAAACGAATGTTCCACTGGGTCAAAACTGACCCTGAAATGAAAAAGTGGTGTTCAGAATTTAAATGCATTGAGGCCTCAGAGAGGCTGTTTTAAATGAATAAAATAGTTTATTTTTATTTTTATTTTTTATCTCCAGCGGGTGAGGCCTCAGATATAAATGGGGTTGACTCAGCACCTTTGGACATACAGAAGGCTACATCTGTGTTCAGCCGGCCCAGTGCCAACAGT
Organism: Rhodeus uyekii; assembly: GCA_037043235.1. Taxonomy (NCBI): domain Eukaryota; kingdom Metazoa; phylum Chordata; class Actinopteri; order Cypriniformes; family Acheilognathidae; genus Rhodeus; species Rhodeus uyekii. The sequence continues at coordinate 991,542 of JAWRVZ010000076.1, read as the reverse complement.
CGATTGGTGCAGCTGCGTCCCCAGCGCTCCAAGCCGGTGCCTCGACCCATCAGCATGCCCGTGGACCGACTGCTCAACGAGCGCAACAGCCGCAACACCGTGGAGCATGAACACTTGCCTGCTGCCATTCAGGAGACCACTGAGCCGGAGAAGCCTTCAACACCACGACTCCCAAACTATCACAGGAACCCCTTTATCGACACTCAGACGCTTAGGAGGACATGGGACAGACAGTACAGACACTACGATGTGACTCCCAGAACTGCAATGATAGTGGCCAACCTGCCACCTTCTGGTGTGTCTAAACCATCTGAAATCAGCATTGTGCCCCAAAGCATTCCTGCTAAAAAAGATGGTACAAGCCAGTCCATCGGGGCTCCAATTTCCTTCCGAGCGCCACGGACACTAAAACCTCCTCCTGGAACGTTCTACAGGCCTCCGTCAGGCCAATTCAGGTCATTTGACTCGCTGACAAAAAGCGTTTCAGCAGCACCAACCACTACCACAGGAGCGGTTTACACAACAACCGTTACCATACGAACAACAGCATCCAGTGCCAATGTTGCAACAATCTCCACAGCAGTGACGACCCCCCCCAGCACACCAACAACACCAGTGACTATCGCTCTAACGGCCAAGCCGGCTTTTACGACAGTGACTAGCACTGTGTCAGGAGGAGCGGAAGAAGGACTGTTGGAAAGCGACTCACTAAGCCCCGTCACTCTCTCGCCGCCTCAGTCTCCCGGGTCCAGCGCGGAGGAGCTCTGCTCAGCAGAAGCCAAACCCCTCTATCAGAGACGCAGTCGCCGTATGCAGGAGCTGGAGCAGCGAGAGGCCCATTTTGTTTAAAAAAAGCCAAATCTGTTGGCCTCTGAGGTTGTTCTCTTGGGCAGTTTGTGTAACGGTTGGTACAGTATTCTCCTGATATGTGAGAAGTGACTGATTCCTCACTATTTTATGTATGTATCGTTTTTGTGCCATACTGTATATATGAAATTGATTTAATATCCCTTTGAGGAAGGGCAAAAATATTACAGTTGAAGTTACATGTCTCCGTGATTTGTTTCCTGGATTACTGGCTGTTTGTTAATGTCCCTTTAAGCTACTGTTTGAGCCGGAAATATCAGCAAAGGTCCAAAATATTTGTGACATTCACTTGACTGTAAGTGAGCACTCTTTTATGTTATTTTTGAATATTGTTTCTGAACGTTTATGCCAAATGTGTCTCGTTCTCATTATCTCATTCACTGTGATAAGATGGTCAAGAGATACTTGTATATCATTAAATAATCAGTTATAGTAGCCGGCATATATTATTGTGTTGTAAAGATCAACAGGAGTGTGTATAGTATTGTTTGTAAATATGTGATGCACTTCATAAGCCTAACCGCCACATCATCACTGCCTTGACATGATGCAATACAGTTACTGCCGGCTTTTTTTCTCTCTGTTTTATAGTTTGTCTCTCGGAAACGTATGCTCTTGCGTGTTTTAGGCTGCGTAAGTGCGTCTGTTTGTGTTATTTTTACATTTGTTTTCATTTTGTACACATAACCTGCTGCCGAAAACCTATTATAAACATACCAACAATTCTTGAAGACGTGCAACATGTTTGCAGATTAAAAGTTTAGTTAACATTTCTGCCCTTTTCTCTCTTGTCCATTTGCATGTAATGGTTATTAAATATGATGATATTTTTTTTTTTTTTTTTGGAGTTCATATAAGGTGTTACTATGCAATAGATAGGGGTTTTTTTTTGTGGTTGACTAAAAACAAAAATAATTCTAATCATTTTTGTTTAATGAAATAAAGCTGAAATAAAATAAAAATATTAAATGGAAAGTTTAAACTTAAAATGAAAATAAGAAATGTTTCAGCACTAAAAATAAAATGTTTAAGTTGAAGTACTAAAATTATTTGAACAGGTTAAAGCTAAATAGAAATATTTTTAAATAAAAAGTGATTTATAAAAATTATAAAACTATAACAATTATTTTTCCAAATAAAGCAGAGTTTGTTTTACTAGAAAATCTGTGAACTTTTGTGTTTCATTAAATGTTACTTGATTAATTGTTTAATTAATTGTGACAGCTGTTTCTACACCAATTTTATTTTGTGTAAAACTTCAATTAAATGTATTGTGAAAGCTAAGCATGTAAAAATAAATTTATGTCAGAATCTTAACAAATACTTTAAGAGTAATACTAAAATACCATCAGCATCAAGATTTAGGTTGTTTTTACCCATTTTATCATTAACATTTTGAATTGGATAAAAAAAAACTTAACAACAACAACCTCTACAAAAAATGGCACAATTTGAGACTTATGGGTAGAATAACTTCAAAATAATAACAGTTATTCCTGCTTCTAATTACAAATAGTATATTTAAATACCATTTATTATGATTTAATCAGATGCGCATGTTCAATATTTCATATCAAAGGTTAATTTAGGTGGACGCCAATCCAGTGTCCTGTTTGCTGAGGGTGTTCTTGTCCTCACTCCCTGTGCATGTAACTGTTCGGGACAGACTCTGTCCCTCCTCATCCCTAATTAGACATGTCACCTGAGCTCCAGTACTGAGCTGCTCAGCTCTGACTCATCCAGCAAACACAGAAACAAGAGATAGAAAATATAGCATACATGCTCCAAATGTCCATATCCATAATATAACACCACACATGTTATTAGCATCTCATAATGCATTGGGAATAAATGTAAATAAATAGTAGTAATATCAAAATGGAGGGCTTTGCTTATGGCCATGTTAACCCTGCAGATTAAGGCAATCAGATTAGTCGTATAACCTGAGTCAGTCAGAAGCAGCAAGTTTGGCTGTTGTGTCTCAGCGGACTGTAATTATGTACCTTTATACGCCAATGTGGAGGGACTCAAATCTTTTCAGCATTGAGGTAAGTATACCTTTTTTTTTTTTTTTTTTTGCTCATGCACTACCATCCGTTTATCATTAGGATTTTATTTTATTATTCTTGCTACTAATAAAGAAATTAATACTTTTATTCAGCAAGGGCACATTTATTTAAACATAAGGAACAGTAAAGACATTTGTATTTTAACAAGATTTCTATTTCAAGTAAATGCTGTTCTTTTGAAAAACAAATTTATTTTTATTTTTATTTTAAGAATCATGAAATGAAAGCAAGTTTTCAACAAAAATATTGAGCAGCACATCCGTTTTCAACATTGATAATAAGAACATGGATATAAAATCTTTCTAATCATCGTGATAGAATGATTTCGGATTGATTGAAGACCGATGCGTTTCAGCTAAAACACATTTTAAATGTAATACAATAGAAGCGGGTTATTTTAAAATGTAACTATTTCAAATATTACAGTTTTTACTCCATTTTTGATTCAATAAATGCCTCTTTGGTAAGCATAAGAGATTTTCAAAAACATTTTTTTTTTAAACGTAGAGACGCCAGACGTGTTTATGGTAGAGTACATTCATAACAAGTTAAAGTTGTTGGCCATGATAGAGACTATTCATATTATACATAAAATCAAGCATTTTAATTTTTTTATTTTTTCACATTTGTCTAGCCATAAAGGTCAAGTATACTCATAATATGTCTGTCAAAGAGACTGTAAGATGACACATTTGTATCTAAACCTGAACTCAAAGAGCTTTAATCAGTATTTGTGTAAAAAGATCACTGTGGAAAATTAGACGTCTAACACACATAATAACAGCTCTGTCTGTGACTTCTGCTCTGTTTTGGTCTTGCTGTACCAGTCATTGCTGTGGCTCAAAATAGTTCAGTGGTTCAATGCTAGGCCCATATTTTCCTTTAAAGAAGAAGTCTCCAAGCACTAAAACAGCTGTTTTTATAAAGGAAGACTGCTAAAATCTGATCGCATGGTCATATGTAAAGCTCTATAATGCTAACAGTATGTATCTGTCACATATTTCTAGACAGCGGCTTTTCTTTCAGGTTGATTGTGATTTGATGTAATGTATTGCCAGATTTGTTGAGTGTTGGTGACCCCTACAAGGGGTTAAGTTGGAGCCATGAACACAAGCAGCCAGATCCGTCTGCTGCTCTGGAAGAACTGGACACTCCGCAAGAGACAAAAGGTAGAATTAACTGATTCACCGGGACACAAAACAATCATCATCGCAGACTGTAGTGTCTAAAACCTCAAGACAGCTTGTATTTAGTGTGTTCTGTTTATATCATGTGATGCAAGCCTCATGAAACTGAGTGCAGTATTTAGGCAATGAGGTGTGACATACCACACAAAACCAAAATATAAGACTCTGAAGCTGAAAACAGAGGGCTGGATGTTTTGAAAGAGTGCTTGCCGTGCTTTAAAATGTTCAAAGTGTAACCATAAAAAAATGCTTGACTTTTTCAAATGTGGACAAACCCAACCATTGGGTTTAAAACATTTGATTAAAACATTTAAACCAACGATTAATTTTGTCCGTTTTAAAAAAAACTGCATTTTTGTGTGTAAATTATGTGTATTGTTATTATTATTTTGTCTGGGATGATATATTGGTATACCGATATCAAATAATTTATTTGAAATTTTGGAGATTTCTTTCGATTTATCAGTCAATATTGTATATTTAATTTTACATCAAAATACATAACATTTACATAGCATATTTCTACAGTTTGATTACCCCTATCTCAAAATGAATATATTTATCTAAAAGTGAATATCTAGTGTGTCATGATGTGCATTAAAATGTTGATGCTTCAATTCAAAACAATGTTAGTTTTTAGTGTTTTCCTTTTTTATTTATTTAGGTAAAATAGTATATAATTTTAATATTGGCCATTTATCAGTTGTTGGTCATAATATGAATATAATTATTGTATTGTTCAAAATTGTTGCAATCTGCGTCCTTATTAAATTCTTTAAAATTAACGCATTATGTATTTATGACCTAACAAGGAACGAGATTTTTTAGTAATCAAGGCACATATTTAGACTTTGATTCCAGTATTTCTGTGCTAATTATGATGAAAGCTACTTGTTATAAAACAATTTTAACAGAAACTGAGAGTATTGATTTATAAATAGATTATATAAATTAATTAACCACAATTAATTTTGTGTTTTCATAATGTTATTTAGAGGGGGGAAATAAATGTAATTTCAATGTAATTTTTTTGTGTTAGATTGTTTTAACATATTAGTTTGTACAACTTGAAATGTTAACGTTTACGACCTGAGCTTTTTCGTATTACAAAGTGCTACCAACATTGCTGCTATCCAACATTCAAATCTGAGATGTTTCTGAACATACTGCTCTCTTGTTTTTTGCACAGATTCGCTTCTTGGTTGAGATTCTGTGGCCTGTGGTTTTATTCATTGGACTTGTTTGGCTACGAAGAGCAAATCCCCTGTATCGCCAACATGAATGTAAGAATGCCCATTTAAGTAAATAGTTTGTTCCGGTGAGAATGATAAGAGTTTTCAAATAACAAAATGTTTCCATCAACATCTGTCTGCGGTGACTGAGGACTTACTCATCATATCTTTAAATTCAGGTCATTTTCCCAGCAAGGCTATGCCCTCGACGGGAATACTACCTTGGATCCAAGGGATTTTCTGCAATGCTAATAACCCATGTTTTCGGCATCAAACTCGAGGAGAGTCGCCTGGGGTCGTTTCCAACTACCACAACTCCATGTGAGTCAGACACTCCTCCACAGATCAACTGTGCTGTAAGCGTTCAGAGATGGTTCTCTGACACAATTCAGTTTGGACAAAAAATGTGCCTTCCCTTGCAGAGGAGTTTTGCAGGAGTGAAAATCTAGTCTTAATCCGATAAGAAAGCTGGTGTTTAAATTAAACCATAAAATGGTGGGACCACGGCAGCTAACAAAATATGTTCTATAAAAGCTTTGCTAAAAAAACATACTTCTAAATGTTCTCTGAATGTTAAATTAAATGTTTTAATTTAATGTAACAATTAAATGTAATAATTTTGAATACATTTTGCAACATAATGGGATGCTACTTTTCAATGTTTTCCTAACATAACTCTACCTCACTTCAGTTTTCCCAGCGTCCCCCCAAATTCAGGGGCATTCGGTTCACCTCTGTACTGGACAAGGATGCTCTGTCCTAAGGGAGGAAATCACAGTCCTGCTGTGAAGGTTGCGATAGAGCTAGTCGATGTCAAGTCAGTCTACTTCATTGTACCTATCTTGGACCTACGAGTTTTGAATCAGGTCCTTCACTAACTCTCAATCAAAATGTTGATGCAGAAGTGCATTATCAAATGCATCCGACCCCAAGACTTGTTTGCAACTATCAACCTGAAGGAATCATACTTTCATGTCTCGATTTTTCCTCAACAAAGACCGTTCCTATACTTTGCATTCGAAGGGCAGGCATACCAGTACAATGTCTTCCCCTTCTGGCTATCCCTGTCGCTTCACATCTTTACGAAGGTCTTGGAGGTGGTCCTCATTTCAATGAGGGAACAGGGTTTTTGCTTCCTCAACTATCTCTATGACTAGCTTATTCTGGGACAGTTGGTGCTTCAGGTCAACTGGGAAAAGAGCAAACTCTCCCGTGTGCAGAGAATCTCTTTTCTCGGGTCGAGCATGCTCAGTCGGTCTGAACTCCCTCAAGGGCAGGACGGTGGCCACACTGAAACTTTTTCAGAGGCTCCTGGGGCATATGGCTTTTGCAGTTGCAGTAACGCTGCTCTGATTGCTTCCTATAAGTCCTGAGATGAGTGTGGCAACATGGCACGTACTGGGTGACAATCACACTGTCCTGCCGCCAAACCTTTAGCTTGTGGTCGGGCCTTTCATTTCCACCGACAAGAATTCTCCTAGAACAAGTGTCCAGGTATGTGGTTGTCTCCACGAATGCCTCTTCTACCGGCTGGAAGAGGTGTAGAGATGCGGGCTGGACGACACCTAACACATTTGGGAGGTTCTGACCTTCATGTAGAGCCAGTCTCCTCCCAGGTACTCGCCACCAATAGCCAGTAGCACGAGGGCCCTGGATGTGTGCACCTATTCTGCTCCTTAGGTGGGTTCCCTGGCTGGGGAATCCTGTTGGTGTTCCTCCAGCACCAGCAGCAGTCAGGGAAAGCCTGAATGTGCAAATCTTATATGCCCGCTTCGCCGGGTGGAGCGTGTAATGCGAATCTCACACGCCAACGTGCATTGGTTTGTTTAGTTGCATTCGAAGATGATTGGTCTCTCAGATCCCAATTCCTCAATTCAGGTTTGACGTAACGCCTCCATTCCACCTTCAGGGAATGGTGTTACAATAGGAACCTAGATGTTTTATTAACTTTACTAGAAGAATGTTTGTTCATAACTTTGAGAGGACCTTGCCACAAAATTAGCCAAAGTCCTCAGGATGTTTCTGTTAGAAGGAGAGATGTCTGTTTTTAATAGACTCCCAATCCCAATCCCAGTTATATTGTTGTAATTCATTTATTTCTGCCCTCCTTAGACTGGCACGGTTTTACATGGATTCTCAGGAGCTGCTGTTCAATGACACTGAATTCCAGCAGCTCGGTCGTTTGTGGCATGAAGTCACTCTCTTGAGCAACTTCATGGAGACGCTGCGCACCAAACCTGAGCTGGCGGCAGGTATGTAGAGCTTGGTTAGTGTCTGCTGTCTAACCCATTAACCCGGCCCTCAGAGGATCGATGGGACCTCTTTAATGGATCTGATTGATAGTGTGCATTTCCTTTCCTGTGCGTCCACTCCTCTCATACTTGTTTCCTTTTCCTGCTCCCTCTGAAGGGTTTATGACTAGCCCTTGTATTGTGAGGGCAAACCCAAGTTTTTCTTAATGGATGACATGAGGTGAAATTTTGTTGAATATCTTGGATTTTTATGTAAATACACAACTTTTTAAAAAAGTCTCTTATGCTCATTTGATTAAAAAAATATGGTAAAAACAGTAATATTGTTAAATAAGATTACAACTTAAAATAACTATTTTCTATTTTAATATCTTTTTTAAATGTAATTTATCCCATTGAAAGCAAAGCTGAATTTTCAGCATCATTACGCCAGTCTTCAGTGTCACATGATCCTTTAGAAATCAATACTTTAATTATTATCAATGTTTAAAACAGTGATCTTTTTTCAGGATTCTTTAATGAATAGAGGTCAAGTATTTATTTAAAATAGGAATCTTTGGTCACAATGTAAAGATCTTTACTGGCACTTTTGATCAATTGGTAACACTTTACAATAAGATCTCATTCGTTAACATTAGTTAATTTCTTTACTAACATGAACATTTGTTACAGTATTTATTAATCATTGTTAATGTTAGTTCATAAAAAATAGTCATTCATTTTGGTCATGTTAGTTCAAAATGCATTAACTAATGTTAACAAATACAACATTTGATTTTAATAAGGTATAAGCAAATGTTGAAATTAGCATTAACCAAGATTAATAAATGCTGTAGAAGTATTGTTCATTCTTAATTCATGTTAACTAAACTAGTAACAAATGTTAACTAACAAACTTTATTGTAACGTGTTACTGATCAATTTCATAAAAGGATTGTTATTAATGTTTTTTAAACTTTTAAACAGTGGAGTATTAATAATACAATTTAATATAATAATGGCAAATAATATGGCAGGTATTATTAAACATGTTGTCTACTATATTCCAGAAATATAGGATTTGGGATTTTGATAAAAACTTTTTCATCCCTCATCAGTCATCATTTGCATCCTTTCAATGTCATATGAATATATTTTCATAATATGTCTAATATCTTTTCAACAAGTAACATGCCTAATAGTTGTATCGCTGAACACCTTTAACTACAGTGAATTGGTTGGGTTTATCAGCACTTTCTCCACACACGACTCTCATGTCGTAATCTTTCAGCACGGAGTATGTTCTGTTGAGTGACATAGCTTTCAGCAAAGAATTCAGTGATCAAGTGATCTATTGACGCACTTTGTCAGCACAGTTTGTCCTCTGAGTGAATATATGTCAAAGTCATTATACACGCTGGTCAGCACGCTGCTGCAATGTCAAGAGTGCTTCAGTTAAGAAGGTGTGGAATGCATTCTTCTCATTTCACATGTAACTAGGCCACAAAAGGGGGAATATTTGTATTTGTTTACTTGCATCTCAAGTAAATGTTATGCAGGATTTAGATCATTTTTGTAGTCTTTCTGTAGTCACTCAGTACTTTGATGTTTAATCATATATTTCCCTCCTGTGGAATCAGGTAAAGGACTGAAAGTGGAGTACATTCTGAAGGACGACGAGACTCTAACGTCATTCCTACTGCGGGACGTTGGGCTTTCAATAGCTGTTGTGAATGATCTTACAAATGCACTATTGCGGGTGGAGCAAGTAAGTTATGGCAAATTGAACTTTTTAGTCTATTGCTTTTCATATGCAAAATGGTTGCTTCTCTTGTGAGACGTTTGTCTCAGAAATGCTTTTCAGCTTCCACTGCAACAAGAATCTTGCCACACCAGTCACTTCCTCATTCACTCCTATGGGGACTAGTCTAGTGGGTTTGTGTTGTGTTTTATGGTGTTTAACAGTCAATGAGAGCCATTCCTAAAGTTGTATGTCATTGTCTTGGTGACGTACGTCTTCTTTTGTTTCCCGCTGGCCTCTCACACACAGGCTGATTTATGGTGACAATCCATTGTCTCAGTTATTCAAGCACTCTTAAGCAGACTGCTTTGATCTTAACATTACTAAGTGCACCTTGATATATTGTGAGACAAAACATAATGTACAGTACAGAGATATTTCTGGAAATATGAATTTAATATATTTACAAATTTACAAAATGCTTAGCCTTTTTGATAAGTCAGACCAAACTATGATCCACCTGAAGATATGTCTACAAGATCATTCTGAGGATTTTGTTTTAGTTCTCATAGCTAGTTTACTTAACCCTAAGAAGCAATTATTACAAATGAGAAAATACCCAATTTTTATTCAAGACAGCAATGAGATGAAATAGTGATCAAATGACCATATTCTCATGCTTCTCAGAAATGTTGTCCTATGAAAAATAATACTTCATTAATCTAATTTTTGTCCTCTTGTTTAAAATTAAATTTTTATTGTAATTTTAAATGCACTCTGTGTAATGTTTAGCCCTCTAGCAGTTAAAAAACAAAACTGAATGCATTTTGCAGAAGAACGTTGTTTTGGTTGTTTCGGCTCTGTATGACTGTGCGAATTAATATAGTTCCCCAAATGCTCATAAACATTCAAGAGATGTAACCAGTTTAGATGGAAAGGATCCCAAGCAAACTATCTGAAGACGTTACTGTAGCTTTACCCATTAATAGACACAGCACTTCCAGCAGAACGCTACAACAACCCGTTATAAAATGTCCCTTTAAAATAGATGATGCTTTAAAATGAACTCTGTTAGAGAGCAACATATTACAATTTATCTGTTCAATGAAATATTGCATCTCTGGATCACTTTTAAAACTAATCTCTCAATTCTCACCATTTCAGAAATGCCAAGCCAGTGTTGATCCTCATTTTATTACAAGCTCTGTCACATTCTCCTCTGTTCTGCTTTTTTTTTTTTTTTAAATGGGTGACTCCCGGAGGTTTGAGATTTAGCGTGTCAACCGTTCCTAATCGTTGTGACAACTAGCTGCAGCAACTTTTCTCTGTTTAAAGATATGATGAGACATGCACAAGACACGTGTACACAATTTCCCATGAAAACCATCAAAAACAGGTCTAAAATATAAACACTTATAATAGGCTTTGGGTTACCATAGGCAATCAGGGAGGATTGATGATATATGTACATTTAAACATTTTCATATTGAAATTTTGTTCAGAAATGTTATGTAGTGTACCAATAATTTACCCTTATACTGTAAAAAACCTGTCAATTGTTCAAAGTTATTGTAAATGTACAACAGTGAAAAACTGTTTACTGATATTCCCATATTCCCATGTCACAAAAAGAAAATTTAGCACAAAAAGGATTTAGATTTAAATTTATTGGTTGTTCTGTAAATATGTTTACATTTTTGTGGTATTTTTAATGAATTATTCTGGAAAACACAACTGCCTGTTTTTTGTTTTTATTTCTGTAAAAACTTTTTTTCTTTTTCTTTTTCTTTACAGTGTGACAATGATTCAGACTATACTCAGATTTGGCAAGATACCAAAATCTGACAGTCAAAATTTTACCAAATTTGTGTCTTTTTTTTTTTTGTATGTCAAAACCAAGTTATTCCAATGAAACCAGTGTAACTGAGTACACAATTAAGTCTTCAAAGCAATGAAAGAATAACCACTGAGCAATTAAAAAAACAACTTGGCAATCTTTCATTCTTTAATGCTGAATTTTTCACAAAAATCTACTCTTGTGTTTCCAGTTTGCATATGGCGTCCCGGATCTGACTCTGAAGGAGATTGCCTGCAGTCAGGCTCTTCTGGAGCGATTCCTTATCTTCCCCAGCCGCAGAGGATTGTACGGGGTCCACAGTGCCATGTGTGCCCTTTCCCAGCAGAGACTGCAGAAGATCGAGGATGTACTTTATGCCAACTTAGATTTCTTCAAGCTCTTCCGATTGGTCAGTCATAACACTTTCTCTTTAAACATGCTGCACTGAAAACTGTTATACTGGTGTTTAGACAAAAGAGATGTAATTCAGTCCCAAAATTTCTATATTTTATTCCCAAATTTACTATATTTAATGCTTGAAAATGCTGAGAAAACACTTTCTTTGCCTTGATTGTGCATTAAAGGCCAACTACATAAAATGTGAATGATGCACACTAATATTCAAATATTTTTTTAAAGAAATTAATACTTTTATGCAGGAAGGATACATTCAATTTATCAAAAGTCACAGTAAAGATTTAAATACAAATCACAAAAAAAATATATTAGAATGAAATGTTATTAGAATTTTCTATTTATCAAAGAATCCTAAATAAATGGATCACAGTGTCCTCAAAATTACTGATCAGTATTGAACTATTTTCAAGATTGATAATAATAATAAATGTTTCTTGAGGAGGAAATTAGCATATACACCTGATTTCTGAAGGATTATGACACTGATACAGGTAAAATAAATTTTAAATAAATTACAAGTCTATTAGAATAGAAAATAGATATTTTAAATTGTAAGTTTTGATTGTATTTTTTAAAATAAATGCAGACTTCTTTCAACAAAATTACAAATTTTACCAACCTAAAAGTTGAATGATGAATTAAACACTAAAATATATATATATATATATATATAGTGGAATGTGGGTCCTATAAACAGCTCCCAATGCTTATTTCTTTAAATCTTTAAATGTCTCTAAATGGTCACTGGGGTGTTATAACGTTCTCCCTCTGCAACACACTCACTCTTTGTTTGGCTTATACATTTTTAAACTGTTAAATTTTGTCGCAGAGAAATTTAAATATTTTTCATAAACTCTGGAAATATTTAGCTCAGAGTCAACAGTAATTAACATCATCACTGTAGTCCTCAATAGTCCGCTGTATACAGGAGATGTATGGCTGTCACATGATGTGTCACATGCTTTGGAATTATGGAAAAGCTGTTCTAAACACATCATAAGTGTTTACAGGTGGTGCACTAAACTAAGAATGTGGATCATGAGCCAGACCTACTTACCTGTAGTTAGATTTTAGGAGGCCTATGAATACCACTGCTGAAACAACACTACTTATCAGCTTTCTCTTTCTTAGTGTCTCTCTCATGCTGTCTCTCTCTCTACCTGCGAGGTTCAGCCAGGGTTAGGCCAAAGCAGATGGAAGCGCTAACATGGTGACACACTGCTTGGCCTCATTTACTAATGAGATTAATGAAGACACACCTCCTGATGATGAGGACTGCAGAAGCAGTTGTTGTTCTTTTAGCAGTTTTGCTGTCTCTCGTGACAATGTTAAGCTTTGGGGGAAATCTTGCATCACTTGTCTTAGATACCAACTCACCATATTGTGCTGTGGGGCTCATACACCAGAATGGATCCAGACCTGAATGTGAATTTGCCAAAACAATGCCTAAAAACAACTTTTTGTTTGAATAAAACATAATCAAATTACCCACATAGCCTAAGTGGTCTTGAAGAAACTGTAGAACAGGAAAGTCATTTCAGAAGAAGAGGTAGCGCAAGTTCCCTGTCAAGGGAACTCGCGCTGTGTCAAAATGCTTTGGGAACAACTTAGCGAGTTGTCTCATGAAGCACAATAGAACAAGTGCCATAGTGTCTGAATGCACATCGCAGGGGGTAACATCATGAACCAGGACTACAAAGGTGCGCCGTAAACCGGAAACGGAAGCTTTAGTGTTTTCAGCAAACGCTAGAGCGAAACGTATGTGTGCTGGTGTTTGTGTGCATTTCTACTGAGCTAGTTTTAAAAAAGACCATGGATTTCACAGTCTTAACTTAAATGACGAATGAGCAGGTCTTTAGATGCTGTATCACTTCCTGCCCATGTTTCATCACGAGCAGGGATACACACATCTTATGTATCACCTGTTTGGAAGTGGAGCATGCATGATCAGCGCTGGAGGCTACTGACTGTTCACATTGTTTATAGCTTCCACTGGGAATGCTACGCTCCCGCCTGACAGTCTTTGAGGAGGAAGCCCAGGCTCATGGTCCCCTTGGTATGGGTTCCACTGCTGCCGAGGCTTCCTTGGGGATCGCGGATGGATCTGTTGGTGGGGTTTGAGACGGGCTCTGCCTTATTTCCTCCCTTACCTGACAGATCTCTCCCCTGTCAAGACCCTGAAGCACGCCCCGTGGTGGTTTCTTCCAACCAGGCAGAGGCACGAGTATACTACAATTATCCATTTCCAAGGAGCTGGATGTTATCAGTATCGAGGCTGAAGAGGAAGTCTCGCCACCTTTCTCTCCAGCTTTTGAGGAGCTGCTCGAGATAGTAACTCGTGCAGCTGCTAGACTCAGCCTCGAGTGGCCATCTGAGCGGATGGACGATCATCCTAAAAGTAAATTGGACGAGCACTACCTGCCATATGCACCAGGCCTAGCAGGGTAGCCCCCGTCTTCAAGACACAGTTAGTGCCTCATACTACGGTGTCCGAGTCCTGTCAGTGCCCTGCAAAGGCCACTCTGTGTTCTCTGGTGTCCCGAGGTAGCCAGGACACATGGGTCCAAGGCGATGTTCCTCAGCTGCTAGCCATGGGTCAGGTTACACTGGGATGGTCGCCCCCTCCGAAGAGGGTCCTAGAGCAGTCACTCCAGGTGCTCCTTGCAAAACCCCAGGGCCCTGTAGTGGATCTTCAAACTACACAGGATGCAACCCTCAAGGGGCTCATAGATCCCTCATGGATCTCAAGGACACGCATTTCCATATCTCCATTCTTCCACAACATCGGAAGTTCCTCAGATACGCCCTTGAGTGCAAGGCATATTAGTATCGGGTTCTTCCATTTGGCCTAGCTCTGTCACCCCGCAGCTTCACCAAATGTATGGATGCAGCGCTAGCTCCACAACACATTGGAGGTCTCCTACATCGTCAAGGGGGTCTGCGTTCGCGTCTGCTTTACAACCTGGTGCGACAGATCCTCCTTTTAGGGAAACTACCTATTGAACTGCAGGCCTTCTATCCTCCAGCTTTCTTAGATCATGACCAGGGGTTCAAGAGCAAGCTTTGTCCAGTGCAAGTACTGGACACCTATTTCTACAGAGCTGCCCCTTGGTGCAAGTTTGAACAGTTGTTCATTTGCTTTGGGGCCCTGGCTTACAAACCTACCATGAGCAGGTGGAAAGTCGAGACTATCTTCTTGGCACTTTTAGCAAAAGTATCTCTTATAGAAGTTTGTGTTGTGGCTGGCTGGTCCTAGCCGCATACATTTATCAGGTTCTACCTGTTAAACCTCAGTTCCTCTCCAGGAACACAAGTTTTATAGTAGTCAACTATGTTTTGCTCGCCAAGCCCCCCGTCCCTGTGGCGCCGTTGGCATTCTCATTCCCAAAGTGTTGCAGTGCGAGTTCCTTTGACAGGGAAGATCTCAGGTTACATATGTAACCCTAGTCCCCTAAGAGGGAACGAGACATCGTGTCATTCAGCCACAGGTCTTATGTGCTTGACTTGCTTCGGACACTAGTCAAGCTTCCGTTTCCGGATCACGGTACACCTTTATACTCTTGGTTCATGGTGTCACTGCTCTGCGACGTGCATTCATACACGTCAGTTCTAATGTGCTTCACAAAACAACACGCTAAGGTGCATTTTGACGCAGTGTCTCGTTCCCTCTTTGGCAGCACATTACCTGAGGTGTAATTTTATCCTCTTGAAAGATTATCACTATATACGACCCTTGACTTGGGAATGGCAAAGGATAAGTGAGTTAGAATTGGATTATATTAAAGACTTATTTCTTTCTAATCTCCTGCACCATGCAATTTATATACACACCATCTTGTGACAGAAGAACTGACCCTCAATACAAGTAAAATGTAAAGATGGACAACTAAAAGTAGTCCATCTGCTTTGGTGAGACTAACAGATTTTCCCGGTTGCTCCATATACGCCTTCTATTACACCAGCTTCAACAAGCGAACAAAAACTCTCCTGCCCAGTTTCGGTCCTCAAGGAGCTTTCATGAACTACCATCTGCCTCCCTAAGGAGGAAGTCACCAGCCACACTCATAATCCGGATTCCAGTCTGCAGCCACCCAGTTGCATGGACTGTTTGCCAGAGCCAATTGCAGACAGAGAAATTGAGCCTGTCGCGGTGAACGAGCTGGAGCGTACTAAAAGGACTTAGCCAAACATTGCTCTGGTGCCTGAGACTAATATCTGACCAGATGTGTGAGCAGGCAACAGCATACGTCTTCGTGGGAGTCCTCATGAGTTTTAGGGTATGGATTGTCCTACCCAGACTCCCGCCAATGAGGCTGGGCTGTTGCTGGCTCTCTCCTTTCCCTACATATCCCATCCAGTTCCAGTTCTCCTGTATTTACGTTTGTCCAGCCCTTGCTCCTCCATCTTCTGCATCTCCTATGATCCCTCTCAGATTCCCTCTCCAATCATCTCTTAAAACTTCAACCAGTTTCTCTGCCCAGTCTTCGTTGTCTCCCATCAGTTCTGTCAGATCATCGGCTCCTCTGCCTCCCCTCTGTGGCATGGATCCACTTCAGGCCTTCAGCATCTACCTCCTACTAAAAGAAGGTATCCCCTGGCTCCGCCTACAATCTTCACCTAGGCCCATTGTCCAGACTCCTCCACCTTTGCTCCTCTATCCGTCAGTTTAACTGGGACAATTGGACACACTGAGCTCCACCTCAGCCCTCTAGCACCTTTTTTCCAACTGGAGGGTCGTTACTACAGCTCCATCGTGGTCTCCGAAGCCTGCTGTGTCTTTCCGGTCCATCTGCTCTCTTTCTGTGTTCTGTGCTCTCTTGCCATCCATTGTCACCATGGCTTAGTCTAGGAAATCTACACAATGGCTCCTCCCACCCTCAGGAGCCAAGGCGGAGTCAACAGGTCAATGGGCAGAGGTTGATCGTAGGGATCATCATAGCCACATGCTCCTACCTATCAGGCAAGGCCGGTAGTTGCACGACCTATAGCTTCCCGTCCCAGCAAGGCATTTCCGGGCAAGACAACAGGCTGCAGGTATCCTCTGTAGTGATGAAGGACGTAAGCAAGACAAGATCAATAAAATTAATTCCAAATCCTAATATATAGAAACAGTCTCAGTGCTGACTTGAAACAGTAATGGTTCAGAACAGACAGATGGTAACTGTGTGTCATTGGGTGTGTGGCAGTAACCCTGCATTGATGTCCAAAACCCAGTCCTCATTCTCTATTTCCACCAGGATACCCTCGGCTGTGGCAGGTGTCACATCCCTGGTTAGCCTCACTCTCCTTCCTCCAATCTAGTCCAGAGGTGTCTGGGAGGCAAGATGACAGAAGTGCTCCATGATGACAAAAAAATTGTGGCTTGCCACTGCAGCAAATCTCGTAACATAATTCATTATGGTCGGTTGTTCTGTTACCAGATGAAGATGATGAAGGGTTCAAAAGGCTTTCCACAATTAAAAGGTTCTTTAATGAAAATAAACTCAGGTAATTCATGAAGACGATGATAATAAAAAAGAACGCATGTGACTGAAGATAACAAACTAAAAGTTCATGAAGTGTGAGGGTGTGACGTAACCAAAATAAATAAATAAATAAATAAAAAAGCAGCCTTGGTGAGCATAAGATCCTTAAATGCATTTTAATTTTACAAATGAATTAAAATGTCAAAAAAGGTATTGAAAAACATGTTTAAAATTGTGTACTCAAAGTAATTATATGTATCCTAATAAATTCTGACATTTACGTTTACTTGGTTTCATATAAACTCAAGCATCTCTTTTCTTCTGTCTGTGTTCAGTTGCCCATGGTGCTGGATAATCATACAACTGGGTTGGACCTGCAGTTCTGGGGTCGAGTGCTTTCAACAGTGGCCGACAAGCTTCAGGAGGTATGATTGCTTGAGAAATCTCAGTTCCTCTCCCCCTTTCAAGACCCTTATTTTAGCATGCAGGAAGTTCCTCACTTCCCTTCAACTCTTCAGAAAGCTCCAAGAGAGAGGTTAGGAAAGTGTGTGTGGATCGTTTTTGTCTATCACATCAGAACCTAAGTTGTATGGTTAAATCACCACAATCTCACCAAGAGGGCAGAAAGGGTTTATATGACCAGTTCATGTCGGTACATGTATGTGTGTCATCACTCCTGTTTTATTATTATGTCGAAAGGACATTCCACTGAAGTCACATCCTGTAGGTGGAGTACATTTCTTTCCCTTTTGCTTGGGTGACAGAAAGCCTGGCCAACTAATGCTATCACCCATCACTAAATCCATCTGCGCTGAGTGGGTCTGAATGTATCAATGGGAAGTAGGGAGTAAAAGTGTTTGGCTGAGGTTGAGCAATGACTCATTACACATACAGAAAGCATTTATGGAAATCTTCATGTTTGCACCTATACTTATCTTGACCTGGTTTGACTTACTGAGGCTGTCTTAGAGTGCATTAGAGTTCACAACCCACGGAAACGTGCTGGATCTCACGTTCACTGATATTTTGATACAGAACAGTTCTAGGCTTTGTGGTTCAGTCTGGAGATGAATATGACCATAACAGCTGTGAGGATATTTGCTCCTCACAGCAATTATCCCTGGGTTATTTTCCCTTGACATCAGAAATAACATTAGATTACATGATGCTATTAATTGCCTCTTTTATATTGTTGTGGAAATTGTTTTCTTTAATGCAAACAAAAATGGAAAATCTGTCATAATTTACTTATTAGAAAGCTTGATTTTTTGTTGTTTTATTTTTATACTTACAATGAAAGTCAGTGGGGTCCAAAAAGATATTGCACGTTATGTACAAAACAAACAAACAACAAACTTTTTGTGTGTTATTTTTTTGATATACAGAGTTTACCTGGATTACATTGATCATAGGATTCAGAATTCTATAATTAGAGTGATCATAGAATTGGCAGAATTAAAATCGGATCAATTGCAAACCTTATTTTAACCTCCAAATTCACTGTACTCAAGGGTTTATGTAGGTATATCCTCTTCAAGAAGATCTCAGTGAGATCTTTAGGTTGCCATGTGTATTGAGAATAGTTCTGGCAACTAAAAGACGTTGACTTGGATGGAGAGGTTCAGGCAAGGTCGTTCAGCCAATTAGGTGCCAAGGACAGGTTTGAAAACTTCTGGTCTAGGGCACATCTCTTGCTATTTTTCATTTACTTCATAACTCTTAAACTTCCATTTGATAACTATACGGTTATTCTGAAATAATAACAATAACGATTTTTAATGCTTTGAAGGAAGTCTCTTATTCTCATTAAGGCTACTTTTATTTGATCAAAGAGATAGTTTAAAATATTATTACAACTGAACTGTTTTCTACTTTAATATACTTTAGAATTATTTATTCCTATGATGAAACAAGTTAAACATCACAGATATTGACCAGAATGTCCAAGTTGCTCTTCTCTACAGCTCAAAAAGGTCATTAATGTGTCATAAAATGATCATTCAAGATGTCAGATGTATGTATATTTGTTAAAGAGTCCCCCAAAAACCACAACAAATCACTTGTGTGTTTGCACACACTTGGCGAATAAAGCTTACTCTGATTCTGTGTTGAAAACTTGCCTTCCTCCATCTCTCTATCCCTGTTGCAGACTGTAAAAAATTATAAGAATGTCCTTTCTCTCATAGCTTGCAGAAAGGCCCAGCTCCCAAGACTTGATGCAGGCCATGTACTCCATCTTCCAACCTGGGGGTCCGTCTTCCTTCAGTCAGCTGATGTCCACTGTGTCAGATCTGTTCTGCGGATACCCTGAGGGTGAGGGGACCCGGGTCTTCTCCTTTAACTGGTATGAGGACAACAATTACAAGGCTTTCCTAGGCATCAACAACTCCAGAGCACATGAGAGCTACAGCTACGACACGACAGCAAGTGAGAGCTGTTGATTTGTCTGTTACAGTTTTTTAATTTTGACTTTTACTCTCTCTTCTTAACATCCTGTTTCTTTTTCTTGTTTTGTTGCTCATTCACTCTGTGGCCCACAGCTCCATTCTGTAATGTGTTGATGCAGAATCTGGAGTCCAACCCCATTACAAAAATCGTGTGGAATACAGTGAAGCCTCTGGTGATGGGGAAGATCCTGTACACCCCAGACTCCCCGGCTGTCAGAAAGATATTAAAGAGTGTAAGATTTAAATATCTACCCATTCTACACATGCAGTATCAACCAAATCATATACTACTGTTCAAAAATATTTGGGGTTGGTAAGATTTTCTCTGAAAGAAGGATGCATTTTGATCAAAAATACAGTAAAAACAGTAAACATTTTAAAATAAGATTACAATTTAAAATAGCTTTTCTATTTAAATATATTCTAAAATGTGACTTATTCCTGTGATGCAAAGATGATTTTTTAGCATCATTACTCCAGTCTTCAGTGTCACATGATCCTTCAGAAATCATTCTAATATGAAGATTTGGTGCTCAGTGCTTTTTTATTATTACAAATGTTAAAAACAATTGTGCTGCTTAATATTTTTCTGAAAACAGCGACGCATTTTTATTAGGATATTTTGATGAATAGAAAGCTTAGGAGCATTTATTAAAAGTAATAATTTCTAAAAAAAATAAAAAAAAAGAAGAAGAAAAGAAAATCTTACTGACCCCAAATTGTTTGAATTGGATACAGTGGAGACAGAGAATCTGAGACCTGTATTTGAGAATGTCTCAGTAATTGGTTCATCACTTTCATGTATTTCCATCTGGATGGTTGTTTTTTTTTTCAATTATTTTGTTATTGTGCTTCCCAAAGATGCCCTGTAGACATACAATATGACACTGACAATACATATGGATTTGTGTTTGTGTATGTGTGTGTTCTCCAGGCCAACACTACTTTTGAGGAGCTAGAGAGGTTGCAGAAAATGGGTAAAGTCTGGGAAGAGGTGGGACCACAGCTCTGGGAGTTCTTTCAGAGCAGCGTCCAGATGAACATGATACGGGTAACCTGTCTGTTTCTTTTCACCTCATAGAAACTCACACACACACACACACACACACACACACACATGCACGCGCGTGCACAGACCTACCTCTTTATCCCTTCACATGCCACAATATGACAACAAACTTCTGAATAGAAGTCCACTGTCCTCCTTTAGTCTCTATATGATCTCTCATGGGATTAAGTTTTCATTTTTAATATCTCTCATGATAAGGTATTTATAAATAAATCCATTTGCAAATATTGTATGAGATATTTTGCATAAACTGCTGTTCCAATGTTTGGGGTCAGTAAGAAATAATACCATTAAGAATGGATGCATTAAATTAACTGAAAGTTACAATATATTTATGCTTCTATTTAGTATAAAATGTTTCTACTTAAAATAAATGCTGTTCATTTAAACTTTCCCTTCATCAAAGAATCCTGAAGAAATGATTAATTGCTTCCTCTAAAAAATTAAGCAGCACAACTGTTTTCAACATTGATAATAATGATAGACGTTTCTAGCGCACCAGATCAGCTTATAATTCTGAAGGATCATGTGACACTGAAGACTGGAGTAATAATAATGAAAATATATTCAGCCTTGAATACATTTTAAAATGCAATAACAACTTTTAGAATTATTATTATTTATTTTTTTCATAACAGTTTCCATTCCATTTTTAATCACATAAATGCAGTCTTGATGAGCATAAGATACTTTTGTGTGTTACTGTCCTTCATTTCTATCTCTGGCTTTCTCTCTTTTTCCTCCCTACCGTAGGACACACTTAGAAACCCCACAGTGATGGACTTTTTGGACAGGCGTCTTCAAGAAACAGCGTTCTCTACCAAAGATATCCTTAACTTCCTGCACAATGGTCCAGAAGAGGAAAGATATATGAACATGACAAACTTTGACTGGAGAAATGTCTTCAGTCTGACTGATCAGGCTATTCGGATGTTCAACCAGTACAGTGAGGTTAGAACAGCCATCAATTCAGATTAGCTTTAAGGATAAATTGTTTGCCTTGTTTGAATCCAATTTCAGCATATTGAAGGCTTTCAGGAGCTAAATGTGTTGAAAGGTTAAAGGAACCACTGTAATATATTACATATTAGATATTTACATGTATATTTATGTTTTAAAAAATGTATGAAAAACACTCAAGCAAAACAATTTTTAATTCAAAAAGCAATCACAGGTGGAATGTGCGGTGAAAAATGAAAGTAATGTTCTTTAGCACTGTAATTTGTTGGCATATATCTGCCATTTATAGTCAAAATGAATTTACATCCTTTAACCTTGCCCCTCTGAAACATTCAGATCTTTCCAGAAGAGATGAAAAGGTCTAGAGATGCCCATGTAGAGCATTTCCTCAAACCATCCTTGCCGTTCCTCACTTCACAGAATGAGGCTCTTTATCTCTGAGGGCCGCAGCTCTCATTCTGCAGAGTGCTGATTGCAAGAAAGACCACTTAGCGCAGCTATATAGAGCCCACCATGGCCAGATGGGTGAAAGGGAATAGAACAAGCAAGCTGTCAACAGCATGCAGGCCCCTCTATTGTAGGGCTGTGATTAAGTGGAGAGAGGGTGGGAGAGCCACCCTTTGCCAGAGCTGTGTTGTTTTTGTGGACAGGGAGCTTCATTGAGAAACAAGAGGGGCAAATCACTCAGCTTCACTCTGTTACCTCATCTCCCCAGCCACAACTGGTCCCTGTTCATAAGCTTGAGGCCTCTTCCCGCAAATTGATTAGATTGGGATGGCATTGGTGGGAGAGAGCTATCATAGAGTGACCCAGTCTCCCTTTGTCTCCATCCGTGTGGCGAGCCATCGTGCTTTACAAACAAACCTTGCTCGTTTAGCCCATTAGCCATAGTTGTCATCGTTCAGCCCTGCTCAAAGTTACCTTGACGAGCTATGGCATCTTTTATCACTGAAAAAAAAAGAACGATTCTTTTCCTGGTTTTGGTTTACTTGTCCTTTTACAGGGGTGTGATCTCAAGCTGAGTGCTTCTGAATGTGAATGTTGTGTGTTTGAATTGAAATGTGTTGAGAGCATGCGAGTCCTGCGGGGGGTCCCATTGAATCTTTCTATTCACTTGTTTATTTGAGACCTCTGTACATTACTGTGAGTGATTCCATTAGATATGGTGCACATGAACTAGGAGGCCGCATGTGATGTGAGAGCGAGCCTATTGTACAGCAGTCCTTCAGTGAAGAGCCAACACAGGCTCTGTGATTTCCCCATGTTTTTGGAGCTCTTTGAGAACGAGAGGCCTGCTACATGGAGAACTGCTTTGGCTCTTGGAAGCGTGACACATACATACCGTATTTATTCGAGTATAACGTGCAAAATTTTCAACCAAAAAAATAAATCAAAGTTAGGGATGTGCGTTATACACGAGGGCTGGGCTGCGGTGGGGTGGGGTGGTGTTTGTTTTGACGGCCGGTCCTTTGAGGGCGCCGGCGAATTGTGAGTTCGCGCTGCGCATTTTACAGGCTGCAGCCTCTCACTGTACGCGAGGGCGAAGAAAAATTAAAACGTCCCCTCGCCGCTTCATTTCCTCGTCCACACGTTATGGAGAAGACAGGCATTTTGTGTTTTTTGTGAAGACGGGTATCAGCAATAAAATGGACGGCACAGAAGACAACCTGCTGTGGAATTCAGACGCAGAAGAAAGCGAAGAAACCGGAGAAACAGATGTTCCTGCCAACTGGGACACTGATGAAAAATTAACTCCAGAAGAATGGAAGCAACTCTTTAGTGTCTCTGATGAGGAATCTGACGTTGAAGGATTTTAAATAAATATTTTTACCGGTAATTCTATTTCGGTATTGTGCTCATTAGTTTATGTTGTCAATAAATATTTTATATAAGTTATATATGTTATATAAGTATATATTATACAATAAATAAATGTTTTTTTATCATGGCTGCACGTGTTCAACAAAGTTTTTTTGTCAATTACAATGCTTGGTGTGAAACAAAAATTTATACTGATTTTTAATCGAAAATTAGGGGTGCGCGTTATACACGTGTGCGCGATATACTCGAATAAATACGGTAGACATTATTATGCAACATTATATGTTCAAGTCATCTATTTATTTAAACAAATTCACACTTGCAGTGCTGTTTGTCTGAATAATTGGAAAACATCAACGGGACGACAAACCTTACTTATGCCAAGTGTACTTGAAACTCTTGAAACAAGTCTCTTATCAATTCACTGTACTTATGGATGACACCTCAAGCACATATAAGATTCAATATTCAAACAAGCTTAATTTGTTTTTCCTTATATTTACACTCTTCTTCTTTTGATGTCTTATCAGTGTATAAGTCTGGATAAGTTTGTGGGTCACATGGATGAGAATCTGATGACCCATCAGGCTCTGCACCTGCTGGGGGAGAACAAGTTCTGGGCGGGTCTAGTTTTCATGGACATGTACCCCTGGACCACAGATTTGCCCCGCCACATAAAGTTCAAGATCCGAATGGATATTGATGCAGTGGAACGTACCAACAAAATTAAAGACAGGTGAGAAGTCATGATGTTGAAATGGCCTGATTGTTCATGTGATCTAGGACAGTGTGTAAAGACAGTGTACTTACCTAAGAAAGTACTGGGTAAAATAAGGTAACTACATGGGTTAAGATTAGGTTTAGGGGTAGGGGTAGGTCCAGTTATTACTCAGGAATTGTAGTTACTATAATAAGTACATAGTATGTACATGGGAAACAGGACTGTAAAATTAAGTGCTACTGATTTCCTTAGTCAAGCAAGCAATCTTGAGGGAGCATTGAAGGAACATCAGATTTAAATGTATGTCTCATATTTCAGTACATGTTTTGATCCAGATTTTATATGCCATTTATTGAGTTAGGAGAGAATGGAAGATCTTCTCTTAATTGTTCATGTAAGGTGTTACTGCTCAATATACTATTGTTAGAGAAAGAGAAAGAGCGGGCACAATCACGGTCCCCATGTGTACTGCACACTGCAAAGTGACACCACTCATTACTGAGAGTCTCTCTGGAGCACAAAACCTGCCTGCAGGTGTTAGTCTGGTCACATCTCACTATAGCCGTCCCTCTGTGACACACAAAGACAAACAGCAGAGGATAGAATGACACTGTTTTCGTGTTTTCATTACGTGGGGATAATGCAAAGAGCAGCCACCACATAACAACAACGTGGATTGAATGACAAATTGTGACTTATTTTGTGAGTGTGTGTATGTGGCACTTGGCCTAATTGTTTTAAGCATATGTTGTTATGGTATGACTTTGGTAAAAACAGGCTTTATTGCAAAATGTCAGCAATATTATAATTAAGAATAAGTGTCCAAAAACCTTCTTGGCCTTGACTCTTGAGAAACCTTCACAGAAAAATAGGAGGTTGAAGTTTCCTTGCATGTACATGACAAACTAATACTGTCACTGTTCTGGAATGTTTCTATACAGTATTTTTGTTACGTGTCTGTCATCCCAGTGTTTTTAATGCATCTATCTTCATTTGTCACCTCGTTAGTCTTGTCAGCTGTGTCTTGTTCCCTCACCAGCCTTTGTTCGTGTCTACCCTGTGATTTCCTTCAGTCTTTGTCTGATCTAGTGCGTGTAAAGTTGTGTCCCCGCCTTGATCTCTGCCTGTTCCCTGCCCTTTTTTTTGTATATCAGATCCTTCAGAGATCATGTTAAAAAAACTGATTTGATGCTCAAGATTTTGATGCTCTTGTTCATGTTTAAAACCTTGTAAATTAGCACCAAAGTACTCAATGCAACTTTAAGCAAAAGTTTCCTACCCTTTTTTTCTACCCCTACCCTACCTTTCTCTCTTAGGTACTGGGACCCTGGCCCCAGGGCAGACCCTCTGGAGGACCTTCGTTACATTTGGGGAGGTTTTGCCTACCTGCAGGATATGATTGAACATGGTATCCTCAAGTTACACACAGGTCATGACTGGCCTCTAGGTGTTTATGTGCAACAGATGCCCTACCCCTGCTACGTGGATGACATGTGAGTGATGGCTGAAATTATGTGGCCAGAAATAGCTAACTCACCCTATCCCATACCATCACAACAGCTTTAATGGATATTCCACCCAAAAATGAAAATTGTATCATCATTTGAGTGAGTACGGTACTCTCATGTTGTTTCAAATCCTGCAGAAGACAAAAAAGAATGTAGGCAACCATTATATTTTGACCATGAAATAGTCAAAAAGGTCAGTAGGACACAAAATTATTTGGTTACCAACATTTTTTAAATATCTTCTTTTTTGTTCACCAATGCAAGTAATGCAAGTTTGGAATGACATGAATGTGAGTAAATGTTCTCTGAATTTTCTTTTTGGATGGTCAGTCCTTTGAAGTCCATTGTAATGAAGTACAGAAATGACCACACAAGACTTGCATTTAGTTGCATTATTTCATGGCAAATCATAGTTCTCAATGAATCCTTGCAATTATCTAATGGATCCATGTTTGTTTTGTCCAATTTCAAGGTTCATGCTGACCCTAAATCGCTGTTTCCCCATCTTCATGGTGCTGGCCTGGATCTACTCAGTGTCCATGGTGGTGAAGAGCATCGTCCTCGAGAAGGAGTTGAGGCTGAAGGAGACACTTAAGGGCATGGGCGTCTCTAATAGAGTCATCTGGTGCACATGGTTTATCGACAGCTTCATCATGATGACCGCCAGCACTGCTCTGCTGACTGCCATTATTATGGTAAGGAAGAAATGTGATGACTGATGAACTTTGTCCTTCTGAGCCTTTCTCAGATTTGTTGCATTGTGACCTCTGCTGGATGTATGTTGTTAGTACATATTTGGAGTCTCTCTTTCTCTCTTTGTTGTTTTTCTCTGGAACTTTTTAATTATATGCATGGACAACATTAATTCCTTGTTACCTCATCAGTAGCAATGCAATACATAAATAAATGATTTAAACTGCACTGTTTTAAACTGTCTTTTTTTACCTCAGGCTGGAAAGGTGCTCAATTACAGCGATCCCATCATCCTGTTCCTGTTTCTCCTCACGTTCACTGTGGCCACAATCATGCAGTGCTTTCTAATGAGCGTGTTCTTCAATAAGGCCAACCTGGCTGCCGCTTGCAGTGGCATCATCTACTTTACCCTGTACCTCCCTCATATCTTCTGTTTTGCCTGGCAGGACCGCATTACCAAGAACATGAAATTAGCCGTGGTGAGTCCACTATGGTTTTCCACTCCTATTCAGTATGACCCAATCTCAAACGGCAACATTTAACAATTATTGGCACTGCTGTTTAAGATGTGATCGTGGACTAGAAAATTCTCCTTTTTTTTAAAACAACGTAGAACCCAAATGCAAAAAAGAGAAAAAAAAAAAAAATCCAACCTTTCATTTAAGTACATTACTTTGGTGTTAAAAAAATCACACATTTAGAAAAAAGAAAAAAAAAGTGAAATCATGTGTCTCATAATTATTGGCACCCCTAGCAATTCCTCTGAAAATTTTTATTGATTTTTTAAAATATATTTTTCTGTAGTTGCTAAAGTTGGTCAGGGTATCTAGGAACTTTTAATTAGTAATTCATGACTTCCTGTTTCCCTGGGGTATAAATATGACCTGACACAGAGGCCTAATTCTCTTACCCATTTGTCAACATGGCAAAGACAAGAGAACACACCATTCAAGTAAGGCATATGTGTGTCGACCTTCATAAGTCAGGCAATGGCTACAAGAAAATTGCCACTCGCCTTAACTTGCCCGTAGCTACAGTCAGAGGAATCATTAAGAAGTTTAAAACAACTGGAACAGTGACAAACAAGGCTGGAAGAGGTCCCAAGTTTATCTTGCCACAACGCACAGTGAAGAGGATGGTAAGAGAAGTAAAAAAATGTCCTAAGCTCACTGTCACAGAATTGCATCAAAGAGTGGCATCTTGGGGTCACAAAGTCTCTAAAACAACCATCAGACGCTCCCTACATGCCAACCAGCTGTTTGGGAGGCATGCAAGGAAAAAAACTTTTCTCACTAACACTCACTAATGTAAACGTCTGGAGTTTGCAGTACTAGGACTTCAACTGGGATTGTGTGCTTTGGTCAGATGAGACTAAGATTGAGCTTATTGGCAGCAAACACTCTTAAGTGGATCTGGCGTAAAACAAAAGATGAAGTATGCCGAAAAGCACCTCATGCCCACCGTGAAGTGGAGGATCTGTGATGCTGTGGGCCTGTTTCTCTTCTAAAGGCCCTGGGAACCTTGTTAGGGTGCATGGCATTATGAACGCTTTGAAGTACCAGGACATTTTAAATAAAAACCTGATGGCCTCTGCCAGAAAGCTGAAGATGGGTCATCATTGGGTCTTTCAGCAGGATAATGATCCAAAACATGTGGCAAAATCTACACAAAAATGGTTCAGCAGTCACAAACTCAAGGTCCTCCCATGGCCATCTCAGTCCCCAGACCCAATCGAAAACCTGTGGGGCGAGCTAAAGAGAAGAGCGCATAAGAGAGGACCGGGACACTGGATGATCTAGAAAGATTGTGCAAAGAAGAATGGTCAAAGATCCCTCTCTCTGTGTTCTCCAACCTTGTGAAATGTTATAGGAGGAGATTAAGTGCTGCATTGTTGGCAAAAGGGGGTTGTATAAAGTATTAACATCAGGGGTGCCAATAATTGTGGGACACATGATTTCAAGTTTTTGTTTCTTTTCTAAATGTGTAATTTTTTTACCACCAAAGTAATGTACTTAAATGAAAGGTTGGATTTTTCTCTCTTTTTTTGCATTTGGGTTCTATGTTGTTTAAAAAAAAAGGAGAAGTCCACGACCACATCTTAAACAGGGGTGCCAATAATTGTGGAAGGCACTGTATATTTATATAAAAAGAAAAGATTCTCAACGTGGGGCCTGGGAATCGACTTGGTGCCTTCAAGCCCCCAAGGGTCCTCAAGGGTTCCTCCTTATCTCAAGAAACACATTGACATTCTAATCAGTTCTAGTTTCCATGGGAATTGAACCCATAACCTTGTTGTTGCAAGCACCACACTGTACTGTTTGAGTTCTGTCATGAAACTCTAGATGGTGCAGGCTGATAGGTCCTTAACTCACTCACTGATTGGATCTGGATAGACCTATAATCATAAAGTGAAATGCTAAAATCACATAAAATAAATATGTAAACGGAAATTTATTTCTAATAAAATACAAAATGACAGCTTATTTACAAAATAAGCTTTGTTCTCCCTTCAGTAACTGTTGTTTGAAGTACTGTATTTATTTGAGTATAACGCGCAACATTTTCTACCAAAAAAATAAATCAAAGTTACGAGTTAAACTCGTAAACCGAGGTATTACTGTATAAGTATATGTTATACTATAAATAAATGTTTTTTTTTTATCATGGCTGCACGTGTTCAACAACGTTTTTTGTCAATTACAATGCTTGGTGTGAAACAAAATTTTATACCGTTTTTTAATCCAAAATTAGGGGTGCGCGTTATATGTACACGTGTGCACGATATACTTGAATAAATACGGTACATAAACTTCTAAAGTTACCTGATTATTTGTGGTTAGTTAATTTAATATATCCAATATCATACTGTATATAGTTTTAAAATTTACAAAATTACTTTGTCAAAATTACAGCACAATTAGTCCATATCACAGAGTTTTCAAATATTGTAATGGACAAAGGGAGGACTTCAAGAAAAATAGGTTGAAAACCACTGCTGTAATTAGCATGAAGTCTCATTAGAAACTATTTAAATTTACAAAGTCGTTTGGAAATCATTTGTATTTGGACTTTTCATCTGAGTGTTCAAAATGGCGCTTGCATATGCTTAATGTTTTGTTAAATGGTCCTCCTTTTCCAGAGCTTTCTGTCTCCAGTGGCCTTTGGTTTTGGGACAGAGTATCTATCTCGCTATGAGGAACAAGGCCTGGGCCTGCAGTGGGACAATATTCGTACAAGTCCTCTAGAGGGTGATGAGTACTCCTTCTCTACCTCTATTCAGATGATGCTATTGGATGCTGTTCTTTATGCTGTTTTAGCTTGGTATCTCGACAATGTCTTTCCAGGTCAGTTTCTTTCAAATCATTGCACTGAATGTTGCTAAACTATTGTAAAAGAAAGTTTACATTTTTCCAATTGCTTTTGCAGGCCAATATGGCACCGGTCAGCCATTTTATTTCCCTCTGCATCCCTCGTACTGGCTGAAGCCGACACCTTTACCCTCACAGGATCCAGATCCAGGTATGGTTGATTTGTTTACACCTGATATAAAAGTACATCTAGAATGATTCAGTTACAAATTGGTCGCATTAAATACAGGTGTAAACTGGGCCTACATTTTATTTTGTGAACACACTCTGTTTCTCTGTAGGCCCTGAGATGCCTTTGGATAATAACTTGGACAAACAGGAGGATGTCGAGTGTGGTGGCCTTTCGCCGGAGCACAGGGAATGCAATGGTTCACGCAGCAGCAAGCACTGCAAGCACAGGGAGAAACGAGAGAGGATGGAGAAAGAGAGAGAGCGGGAGGAGCAACTCAAAATGCATGAAGAGATCCAACAAGAGGAGATCCAGCCTCTGCACGATGGTAAGGATGCCAACTGGGTTGTGTGTCATTTGGAAAATTTAATTGAGAATACCTTTCCTGTAAAGACATTTCAAAAAGACTACAGAATTGTAATTCAAATTGTCTCAAAGGATCTTCTTTTAAATTGAAAGGATTTTATATAACTGTACCATAAGTACAATAACAAAATATATTCATATAGAAAATAGTTATTTTAAACTGTAATAGTGTTTCAATAAAATGTTGCTGTTTTACTGTATTCAGATTCATCCTTGCAGAGAAATATTTATTTCCCCAACATTTTGAACGGTATTGTTTATACTAGGATTGCCATTTCACTTATGAATGCAGAACAGCATTAATGGTCTTAAATGGCATGAATATATTTCATTCATGACAACTCTTGGTTTAAGACTAGATCTGCTTACGCTGCTGCTGCTTTATGAGGAAGGCTACTGTTGAAACATGCACATAAATACACTCGGCAGATTCCTGCTGTTGGTGGAAGCTGGCAATGGGGTGAAGGACACTAGTTTTAGATGGGACCGATGATTTGAATGGTAGAGGAGGTGGGAGAGGATGGCTGGGTGGGTATAATGGAGAGACAGGGGGCATTGGAGAGGGAGGCAGTTAATGGCTGGACAGAACAAGTGGGGAAACAAACAATTCAGGGCTGGACGGAACCAGGACGCAAACGGACAGTTCAGAGTTGGATGGAACCGGTGGGGAAACGGGCATTTCAGGGCTGGACGGAACCAACGGAGACAGGAAAATATAGAAAATACCTTTATTTCTTGTTCTAGTCGTTTTATTATTTACATGTAATTATATTTCATTAATTTATTTGATTTGTGCTTAGCAATTTCCTTTCACTGTCATTAAAAATTAAAATTTCATTATTAAAAAAAATTATCTTTAGAAAGTATTACTGTTCTACAATATATAAACTCGGTCTGTTTCTGTATTACCTGTATATGAACTCAGACCTGTTATATTGTCAGTGATCTGTCTGATTTAGTGTCGGCATGGGTATTCTCCTGCAGGAAATCCATTCTTCGAGCCAGAACCGGAGAGTTTGTTAATAGGAGTGTCAGTGCAGGACTTGGTGAAGGTGTATTCTAGGAACTCAAGACCTGCAGTGGACTGTCTCAACATGAACTTCTATGAGGGCCAGATCACTTCTTTCCTGGGTCACAATGGTGCAGGAAAGACCACCACTTTGTGCGTCCTTATCTTTTCATTATATAACATAATATATAATATTATAAAATATAAATCCCAACTAGTTTTTGTCATCTTAGATACATTTATCAAATGTGTACTTGTACTGTTGCAGGTCCATATTGACCGGGTTGTTTCCGCCCACCTCTGGAACAGCTTACGTATATGGGAGGGATATTCGTACAGAAATGGACACCATAAGACAATCTTTGGGCATGTGTCCACAGTACAACATCCTCTTCAACCAGTGAGCACTCCTTTTTTGCAAGTGGACATTATACTATAAATACTGCTATTATTATACATATCTGATATGTATGTTTCGTTTTATTTCACTCAGTTTGACAGTAGAGGAGCATATTCTTTTCTATTCTCTGATGAAGGGACGTGAGCGCAAGGAGGCCGAGCAGGAGGTTGAGAACATGCTGGAGGACCTGGGATTGCCTCATAAACGAGACGAGGAAGCACAGAACCTCTCTGGTGAGTCTGGTAATCCCTAATCTGTTATTAAGGGGTCTTGTTATTAAGCGAGTTTGCCCACTTAAGATCTGTTTTAGACAGATACTTAAAAACAGGGGAGATGGGGGTATTTAAGATAAGCTTCTTATTTGGAGTTAATCTTGGTTAGGAATAAAATTAAGCTTCTCCTATAGGGTTACCATGTTAATAATGTTGCCTTGGTGGTATCTGGGATGGATAAATGCAAGCTTGTTTGTACACTATACTTTTCAAAAGTGTTGGGTCAGTAATTCTTTCATTTTTGTATTAAGTTTTTTTATTCAGCAAAGATGCATTAACTTTTATGACATTTCTAATGTCATAATTGATTAGGTTTTTTTAATTAAATGCTGTTCTTTTGAACTTTCTATTCAAAGAAGGAAATAGGAAAAGGAAATAAATTGAGTTTTAAAATATATGAAAAAACATATATTGAATGATCTGACAAAACACTGCACTGAACAAGGCATGTTTTTGATGCAAAACGGATTGAGCTTTCCTTAAATCTTTCATCATATTTCCCTCATAATAGACTACTCTTTAATCACTTACATGAGATTTTTTATTTACTCAATATTTGTTTACACATTATCAGCCTTTTAAAGACATTGTTCAGTATTCAAAGTTAACAGTAAAATTAATTTCACTACATTTGGAGTCATACTACTACATACTAAATAAAATAAAATTAAATTAAATGTAAAACCCTGTACTCGTATAAATATGCAAATAAAAGGTACTTGTCACTTGTCATTATTCTTTCTATTCATTTAGATATAAAAAAAACTTGAAATGTGTACTGTCTAACTGGGGCTTGTTACACCACTTTTGTATTGTTGCCCTTTTGTCGGTTTGAATGCTTCTGTTGTTCTCCCAAATTTGTCATTAAGCCTACTAAATGTTTGAATGTAAATGTAACTGTGACACTATATCACACTATAGGACTTAACATCTTGCAACTTGGTTTTGTGACTTCAATGTTATTTCTCATAAATTGTCACTTTAAATCTCTGAATTTATACAGTTTATCTCCCAATGTGACTTTAAACATCATAAAACAATATTTCTTATTTTGAACTTATTTTGAATTAGAGCTAAATTACATGTTCTATTTTTTACTCTCAGAGTGTTAATTCCTGAGATGATTCTGCATGTCATTTTGCCTTAAATATCTCTGATATATTGCATATACTCATACTCATGGTTTAAATGGTTTTTACTTAAACATCAAGCACCGACAAAGTCTATAAAGTCAGTGTTTTAAACAATTAGTGTTTCAACTCTGGTAATAGGGGGTATGCAGAGGAAGCTGTCGGTGGCGATGGCTTTTGTAGGCGGTTCTAAGGTGGTGATATTGGATGAGCCAACATCAGGAGTGGATCCATACGCCAGACGCTCCATCTGGGACCTGCTACTCAAGTACCGCACAGGTACTGCTGCCTTCTGGCCAAAGAAGAAGACAATCACTGAAAGAGACTTTAAGTTGTATAGCTGCTCATGCAATAAGACAAAAATCTGATCCTTCTGTTTTATATCTGTATCATCTCTTTCTCTCTCTTACACATGTGCTTCATCCAGGCCGCACAGTAATACTGTCTACTCATCACATGGATGAGGCAGACCTGTTAAGTGACAGAGTGGCCATCATCTCTAAAGGGAAATTACACTGCAGTGGCTCTCCTCTCTTTCTGAAGAACTGCTTTGGAGTGGGTTTCTACCTCACACTGGTGCGTCGCATGAAAGACCAGCGGAAGAAGGAGGTGAGACTTCTGTGACCGTTCACCATATTATTGATTAAGACATATAGTCTAATTTTGAGAAAACCTTAAAAGATGTGCATTATAATTAAAATCGACAAATAGATAAGTGAAATAAAATACACATGATCTGAAAAAAGACACTTTATGATGGCAGTAAAAAATTTAAATATTTAAAACTATATCACATTCCAAAATGAATGGGCTTTGACTGTCCGAATCATTATTCTGATTACAGTAAAGCACACAGACACGCTGACTTATGGTGATTGTATGGGAAACAGGTTTAAATAGACTTAAAAGCATTAAACTTCACTTCATAATCACACAGTTTGTGCTGCAAACATGAATAGCACCTCAAATGGGTTATAGTTATGTTTAGGTTTTATTGCACTGTATCACGCTTATTATTTAATGATAATAATGATCATAATCTTGTATTATCATTCGCTCAAAGAGTAGAGCGTGGCGCTTGCAACACCAAGGTCATGGGTTCGATTCCCAAGGGAAGTAAGGACTGATTATAATGTCAATGTGAATCATGAATATTATCAATGTAAGTCGCTTTGGATAAAAGTGTCTGCCAAATGCATAAATATGAGTGGGAAAAACTCATAGACTTACATTAAAAAGAAATAAGAACTGAATCTGGTCACTAGAATATCATGGAGAATGGGAGATTCCTCTTTTGAGTTTTACAAGGAAGTAAGCATCCAGACCCAAGCAACCATACGTGTTTATGTTGGCATTTAATGAAAGTTGCAATCTGCTTTTTTACTGTAACATATACCTGAGTGAAACGGCTAGTCAAATATGAACAAAAATGTAGGTTTGATTTCGTCGATCAGAAATGGATTAATTGTTGTTATTTCCAGTGATCTCATGTAAGTGACAATGTAACAATGTTCAAGTTCAGGGAACAAGGAGGCAGACCTGGTTCAACCTAAAACCTTAATTACAAAATAAACAATTACTTGCCACAGACTGCTTGCTGGGAGGGAGGGATTATTGTCCTGCCTTTGTGCTAGTGAACACATTATCAGGAGAAGAGATGATGCTGCAAGGGAGAGTTATTTTGATTGAACATGTGAAGAGGACGCATGAATTTAACAAACATTGATGGGCACACCTTTGCAACTGCATCAGGACTCGGCTAACTGTATACAACACTGTCATCAAGCTTTGTATGAGCAAGCACCATTCAGATTTTCATCCTCAACATGTAAAATCCATTAGGTTTATCTAATACAAGATGAAATCCTCTAGAAAGAACATAAAAAGACATTGACTGTGTCCAATAAGAGTTCTTTGCCTTTGTTCCTCAGAATGAGTGTGATTGTGCATCTGAGTGTTCCTGCAACTGCTCTTCCTGCACTAGATATAAAGAGGAGAGCCAGGCACTGCAGCCCGAGAGAATACTGGACGGTCAGTGGACTAACAACTCAAAACATACAGTGATATAACAGCCTCTTTTCATCAAAAATGAATCCCCCTTTCATCTCTCTACACAGGGAATGTAGAGAGCATCACTACTCTGATTCATCACCATGTCCCTGAGGCGAAGCTGATTGAAATGATCGGTCAAGAGATGACCTACCTGCTCCCTAATAAGGGTTTTAAATACCGTGCGTACGCCAGCCTTTTCCGAGAACTGGAAGAAACGTTGGCGGACATGGGCCTCAGTAGCTTTGGCATATCTGACACATCACTAGAGGAGGTTGGACAACATTTCTTTCTGCATTGTGATTCAGCAACTATTACCATCAGAGATAATAGTCAACAGACCGTGGAATGTATATAGCTATAGTTTTTGTGTTTAAAATTTGCTTAATTATAATATACATTTATAGATGTTAAGAGCATGTGTTTGAATCAGTTGCAGTCAATTTGTTAACTATTAGCAGTTAAAATATTTTTTTGTTAATTTAAATAAAAGCTTAAATAAATAAAATCTAAATATTAGATGATAAATATTAAGTCAAACTTAAACTAAAACACCAAAACAAAAATAAATGAAAGCTATTTTTTTATGAAATGGTAAAATCACACAAAATTTACTAAAATTAAAGTTACAAAGGAAAATATAAAAAATATGTAATACTAATAACTGTTTTTTACTGTGCAAAAGTTACTCTATAGATAAGTGTGTGCTCATTAATGATTTAAGAAACTGTGTTGTACATTTAGATCTTTCTGAAGGTTACAGCCGATGGAGAGGCTGCCAACAGTTCTGTCACACCAGGTAAAAATCCTCATATTACCTATATTTACAGCTATAATACAAGTAAAAATCTCAGTCAATTCAAGTCCTGTGCTTTCCATAAAACAGTAGTTTATAACCCTGTGTTTGACTGTCAAACTACCCCCATCAGAGCAATGGATGCTACAACAGAGGAAAAATGGTTTCTTGCGAGACAAAGAAGCAACGAATAATGTTGAAGGTGAATCGAGATCCCAGATCTCAGCTTTGCTTAGCGCTCATGCTAAGAAGCTAAAAGGCTGCTATAAAAGGTTTGACTGAGGTGCTATGCTTTTTTAGAGATAAAGCTTCTTGATATATAGTCGAGATATAGATAACTTAGAACAATGTGCATTTCCATGCTGGTTCAGGCTGATTTATGCTAGTTAGTGCTGGTCTCAACCAGTAAATTGTGCTTATTGATTGCCTGAAAATGGTTCTTGGTTAGGCTATAAAAGTAGGGGGTCTTGCTTGGTAAAGCAACTTATGTGATAATTTGTTGATGGTTAATTAGTCAGGTGAGGACAAACCAACAGCCAAAATATAATGTTGTTGAGCAGCCATGCAGTGTTTAAAGCTGGTCTAATGAGATTATGCTCATATCTGGTCTGTTTTATAGATGCTAATGGGGTTGGGAGCCCTCTGGAGTCTGACAATAGTGCCGGACGAGCATCCAAGCAGGTTAAAGGCTTTAGCCTTGTACTCAAACAGTTCCATGCTCTTCTGGTCAAGAGATTTCATCACGCCACACGCAGCCACAAAGATTTTCTTGCACAGGTAGAGTGAAGATTACTGACCCTCATACCGTTCCAAATCTCTATGACTTTTTAAGCACAATTTCGGAAGAAAAAAATTACATTTGACTTTTGTTTAGATTGTTTTGCCATCCAGTTTCGTTCTCATTGCTTTGGTCTTCACTATGATTGTCCCACCATTTGGAGAGTATCCCAGTCTGACCCTCAGTCCGTGGATGTATGGACCACAGTTGACCTTCATCAGGTGAGAGTAACTGTTTAGATTCTAAGGGCGTTTTCACACCTGTCAATCATTTGCTTTGTTCCAAAACAAGGATTTAAATTGTTACTATTTATTACTACTTATACTAATAATTACTACTTATTTCTTTTTTGGTTCGGTTTGCTCACAAGGCAACATTTCTAAATTAACCAAAATTAGTTCATAAGAGTCAAGTTCGTGTAAACTCTCCTCTCACTGGTCAGTGTTCCAGGATTGGGCTCATAGTGGTCATCATATATTACTTTATAATAGTTTAGCAAGAATCAAGGCTTTGTTTGTATTTTCTTGTGTTTTGGACCGTTGTTCTGAATAATTTTTGTCTGACTAAATTTCAGTAAGGCATTTCTCTTCGTCTTTGCTCCAGGTTAACCCTCAATTCATTTTGAGAGTAGCAAACATGGCTACTTTTCATGCAATGTACGTAATTACTCATTTATATATTGTGATACAGCATGGTCAGTTGGCCCGTTAGGTCAGATTGCTTTCTCACCACAAGCAAACAACAACAGTTTGTTTGCAATTGGGCCAAGATACCCTCGTTGATGTGATCTCGGATCTGCCTACTCTTGCAAAAAAGACTTTTATTCAAGTTTGCTAATACTTTTAAACTAAAATAATAAGAGAGTATACATAGACATAGACAGGTTTTTATTGTCATCTGTGTGCACACTCGAAATTTCAACGCATTTGCTCATGACAACGTACAATTAAAACATTTAACATTGAGATTAAAAAGAGATCAGCAGTCTGCAGTAAAAATGCACTGCAGTATACTTGACTTGTAGGCTATACTGAAGGAAAAGTGTAGTATTTGTACTATACATATACTCAATCTTTTGATCGAGATATACTGATAAGTATAATTAAGTATTTTACAGTACTTGGCTTGTAGTGACTCTTGACTCTTTTGATTGAGTAGCTTATTCATTTTCCTTTTCTAGGAAATGTTTTCCTTTAGTAGCCTACTAATTGACCTTTTTCACATAGTTTTACATTTGTCTTATAAACAAACTTTCATTGTTTGAAACTATTGATTAATAAAGAAAACAGATATGTTCCTAATTTAACTTATGAGTGTCTGAATTTTTGTGTAGGCTGGTAGTGTACATAGGAATTTAATTTATTTCATGTCTTTTCTTGCCATTGACTGAATTATTTAATGAATTTATTTAATGAATTAATGAGTTATTCTTCTTGTCACTGTTATACGACACTATTACGCATCTTCTAGAACAGAATCTCCACATCAAAACACATTCAAAGATGAAGCAGAACCAAGCGGTGGAAAATTGCTTAAGCAAATGTAAAATAATGCTATCATCAGACATTAAACAGCATGTACATTATGCATAGTAGTATACTTAAAGAAGAAATATAATTTATAAATAGTAAACTATAAGACATTTTAATTTTAAGGATACTTGCAGCATAAAACTACTAAACTAGTAGTTACCTGAGTCTATTCTTCAAAGTGTGACTGTTGTCTTAATTTTGTTGTTAAATTATAGAATGTTTATAAATATAGATTTCCAAATTGAATAATTCATTATTCAATTTGTATCAATTTATATCATTATATGTTGCCTTGTGAGCAACCGAACCAAAAAGGAAATTATTATCCTTAAGTAATGTTCAAGTACGTTTAATAAAAATTAACTTGAAGAATACTTCTTTTTTGTAAAGGTCAACAAACCAAACTAAGAGAGAAAATGCACCAGGCTCCGAAACAAATGCTTCAAATGAGTCAGATGTGAAAACGCCCTAAGAATCGACTTATAAAGGAGTTTGTATGTTTTCATGGGTATGAATTTCTCACTGGTCTTCTGTATTTCAGTAATGAGCAGCCATCACATCCAAAAATGAAGCACTTCATACAGACATTGCTGAAGGACCCTGGCATGGGAACACGCTGTATGGCAAATCAGCCCTTGGAGTGAGTTTTGAAGTTTGGTTTGAAGGGGTTTTGGAACTACACCATAAGCATATTTTAATTATTTTGCGATTGACTCTGGAGAATATATTTAGCTAATGTACATCCAGTACTGTTTTATGCAATTCTAATTTATGTAGTTTGTATTCTATAAATACAAGGTTCCGTCATAAAACTCAAGATAACGCCATAAATTCAACCAGCCTCAATCACATCATTCTCTATAGGGCACAGCTGATTGGTTCCTGCTGTATCAGAGTAGCCAATAAGCTAAAACCTTCAAATGCTTACATTTGTTATATGTAAGTTATAACAGTTGCATTGCACTTTTGGTAACTCTCCAGCTTCCCCAGCACCACCTATAGATCTACTATGGGTAATCCATGTATGATACAGTGTACAGCAGCAGCATGTCTCACTTTGCTCGCAGCAGTGTTTGTGTTTGTATTGGTAGTAGCAAGTCCAGTACTTGCTCTGTATCAGCAGCACTTTAGCAGATCTATTCCATAAAGACCCTCTGAGAGTTGCCATGACAGAAATTTAATCTTTGAATGGAGTGTGATAAAATCGCATTAGTAAATTTTCAGTAAATTACACTATCATTGAAAAGTTTGGAGTCAGATTTTTTTGTTAAATGCTTTTATTCAGCAGCGACATGTTGAATTGACTTTAAGCAACAATACAGACATTCATAAAGTTACAAAAATATTTATTGCAAATAAATGAACTTTTCAACTTAGTTCCAAAAAAATATAAAAAATCTGTAAACTGTTTTCACCATTGATAATAAGAAGAAATGTTCTTAAGATGCTAATCAGCATGTTAGAATAATTACTGAAGGATCATGTGACACTGAAGACTGGAGTAATGATGCTGAAAATTCAGCTTTGCCTCACATGAATAACTTACTTTTATCATTATTTTATTATTATTGCATTTTATTTTAAAATGCAATAGAAAACATATTTTCTTTATATTGTCATATTATTTTTTTTAAATGACTTAAAAATGATTTAAAATGACCTAAAATGACATGATTTGACCTTGGTGAGCACATAAGAGAAATACATACAATTTTAACAAATCATATTGACCCCAAACTTTTGAACATTAGTATATAATCGAGTCAGTATCCCTATATGCTCTACTTAAACTGCTTTAAAAAAACATATATATATATATATATATATATATATATATATATATATATATATATATATATATATATATATATATATTATGTAATATTTATTATATTATACATTATGTCTATGCAGGATCCTCTTTAATTGCTTAAACACAACCTCTGATTGGGAAGTTCCTCCAGTGTCTCCTGAGGTCACAAACATCTTATTGAGTCCCGAGTGGAATATCAGAAACCCCTCCCCTTCCTGTGAGTGCAGCACTGATACAAAACTCACCATGTTGCCGTTCTGTCCAGCTGGAGCTGGAGGACTGCCACCACGACAGGTCAGCATCACAACTGAATTCAGTGTGAAACTGAATTACTTTAACTGTTATTATAAAGATTCAGGCAGTGGGTTTAGTGATGTCTTTTAAAGTTATTATTTTTAGTATTGCTATTATTTATTTTTTATTTTTGCTCTGACATAGAGAAAAGAGCCAACTGGGGACATTTTGCTTGACATGACAAACAAAAACATCTCTGACTACTTAGTGAAAACTTACCCCAAGCTTATCAAGACCAGGTGAGCTGTTCTAAACTCTTCAGTGTGTTAGTAGTGTTAGTATTCATTTCATTTTGTACGGTATAGTGACTGCTGTTTTTCTTATATGCAGCTTGAAGAGCAAATATTGGGTGAACGAACAAAGGTAAAGTTTTTATCTTTTTTTATTTAGTTGTATGGATGTTTGATGTGGTTGCAGATATGAAACAATCAAACAGTTGTCCAATTGAAACGGATCTGTGGAAAACCTACACATCATAATCAAATGATTTCTTTCTGCAGAATGCCTCAGGATTTTACTAAATTTAGGTCAAAAATGTTGGGGGAGAAACATTTTTTTGGGGAAGTTGAGATGTCTTTAGTTTGACCATTTTACCAAGTCTTTTGTAATTATTATGCATTGAATTAAGTTGAAATTTGTACTTTAGAAGCAACTTAAAATAGATGGGTGACCAAGCACAGAACCAAATGAGACAATTTGCCTTGATGTTGATACTGAAAGCTGTAACTACTGACATTTCATGCATTTGCGTTTACAACAAAAATATAAATTTTTGCAAAGTGTTAATGTGCAAACATTAGTTAGTGGACACAATAACTGAGGCATCTTTAAAATGATACTTGATTAAACCCATTCTTTCACAGGTATGGTGGACTCTCTGTTGGTGGACAACTACCAATTCTCGATGTGGACCCTGAGGAGATCCAGGATATTCTTTCCCAGCTTGGACTGATGATGAATATTACAGGGGTATGATATTGTGTTTACTACACATAAACGACCATGCGATTTTGATAAACGTTTAAACATGTTGCTCTTTGTTCTTCTCACAAAATATGTACACTTAAATGTGTTGAATGATTTCTTCTCCTCAGGGCCCCTATTCAAAGTCAGTCATGAATGAATTAGGAACTTTCTTGCACTACATGGAGAGTGAGTACAATGTTAAGGTAAGTTAAACCGCCTGTTTAACAATAATATCTCTCAAAATCTGTTTGCACACATCAGTCATGATTAAATATTTTTCCTGGTTC
Source organism: Rhodeus uyekii (assembly GCA_037043235.1). Taxonomy (NCBI): domain Eukaryota; kingdom Metazoa; phylum Chordata; class Actinopteri; order Cypriniformes; family Acheilognathidae; genus Rhodeus; species Rhodeus uyekii. The sequence goes on along the minus strand of JAWRVZ010000076.1, from coordinate 950,048 downwards.
CCTAACGTGTCACAGGTGTGGTATAATAACAAAGGATGGCACTCCATGGTCTCCTTCATGAACATAGCAAACAACGCCATTCTCCGTGCGTACCTGCCGCCTCACGCCAACCCATCAGAATACGGCATTACTGCTGTCAACCACCCGCTCAACCTCACCAAAGAGCAGCTCTCAGAAGTCACAGTGTGAGTTTCAGATGTCACATTGTAATGTTTTTGACTGATAGGCTCAGTTTATATCATTTGTCTTGGATGCTCAGCACTAAATGTAGTCCAAAATGTTTTGTATTCCTACACACCTTTCAATAAACCATTGTACTAAAACAAGAGTTTTTAATGTTAGGCTTTACATTTCAGTTTAGAGTTATGTATGAGTCATGTACAATACTGTTCAAAAGTTTGAGATCGGTATGCTTTAGTAATTTTGAAAGAAGTCTCTTCTGCTCACCAAGGCTGCCTTTGTTGGATCAAAAAGACAGTAAAAATAGTAATATTGTAAAATGAACTGTTTTCTATTTGTATGTATTGTAAAATGTAATTTATTCCTGTGATGTCAAAGCTGACTTTTCATCATTATTACTCCAGTCTTCAGTGTCACGTGATCCTTCAGAAATCATTCTAATATGATGATTTAGTACTCAATAAACATTTATTTTTACTATCAAGGTTGAAAACAGTGCTTACTATTTTTGTAGAAACTGATCATTTTTTCTTCAGCAATCCTCAATGAACAGAAAGTATTTAATTTTTTTGTAACATTAGAAATATTTTTACTGTCTCTTTTGATCAATTTAATTTATCCTTTAATCCAGCCACAAAGTTTTGAATGGTAGTGTATGTATTCATGAAATCAGAAACACGGACATCTTATTTCTCATCATTTTAAGTGTATTCTTGCTTTCTTGCATACATGTAAATACTGAATGACTGCGTGGATAGTGTTTTTTAAGTACCGTACAAAAAAAGTCTACTTGTGTGTAGTAAAAGGCTTCCTTTCCTTTTGGACAGTCTCGCCACATCAGTGGACGCAGTGGTGGCCATCTGCGTCATCTTCGCCATGTCCTTCGTCCCAGCCAGCTTCATCCTCTACCTCATTCAGGAACGTGTCACCAAGGCCAAACATCTGCAGTTTGTTAGTGGTGTCAGCCCTGTGGTCTACTGGGTCGCCAACTTTTTCTGGGACATGGTGAGATTTGCTAGGACAGCTCTGTAAAATGTCGACCATTATTCATTGCAAAATGTTTTTGGACTGCTGCTTGATTGCTCATATCTCATTCGTTTGATTGTGCCAGATTAACTACTCCCTCAGCACAGCAATGGTTGTGGCCATTTTCGTGGCTTTCGACAAGAAGTGCTACACATCACCCACAAATCTACCAGCGCTGGTTGCTCTGCTATGTCTCTATGGGTCAGTCAGCAGCTTATGTAGGGTGCCATTAACATACATAAAATGATCTAAACACAACAGTTATTTTTCTTTCACTCTTTACTATATAGGTGGTCAGTCACGCCCATGATGTACCCCATGTCCTACATGTTCAATGTCCCCAGCACGGCATACGTGTCCCTCTCCTGCATCAACCTTTTCATTGGTATCAATAGTAGTGCCATCACCTTCATCTTAGAGCTCTTTGAAAACAACAGGGTAAAATTGAATTTTGTACTCATTTTTGTTGTTGTTATTTTTTATATAAAATTGTAATTTAATACCTTTTAGTCACAAAAAATGCCTTAAAGTTAAAAACGTGTTGTTGTTTTTTTAAATCCATGTTTACAGATTTCATATTTTGTAGTAATTGCTTGTTTTTTGTCTTCACAAACCCTTCAGTCTCTGCTAATGTTTAATGAGGTGTTAAAGAAGGTGTTGCTGGTCTTCCCTCACTTCTGTCTCGGTCGAGGTCTCATTGATATGGCCATGAATCAGGCCGTGACTGATGTTTATGCCCGATTTGGTATGTTCGTCTATTAGCAAGTATAAAAGCCCTTTAACATCCTTACTCAGAAATGTCATGTCCATTCAAACCGACAGTATGTTTTCAGTAAATTGATTTAAATTCAATGTTTAACAATATTCAATGTGTATCTTTGAAAATTAGCTATGTAGGTAAACAAAGTGCATGTGAAAAAGTAATTTTTTTTCAAGATTCTTTAATGAATAGAAAGTTAAAGTTAATTAGAGGCATCCCGATTATTAGCAGTTGATTTTTTTTTTCCATTCTAAATTATGGTCTCAAATGTGCTTGGACTTTTTTTTTTTTAAGCCTGAGGAAGGTTGATTGGTCGAAACTTTAAAGTATTATAAATTATTACTTTAAAAAAACAAACAAACTAACAAAAAAATCTAATGAATTAATTAGTTTATTTTGTCATGTTTTATCTCACTTATGGTTACAAATTATCCAGATCTTCTACTTGTGCACCCTAAAAACCCCCACCATCCTTACTTTAAACGATATCTTGGCACAGGTGAGGAGTTTTCCATGGATCCATTCAGATGGGATTTTGTGGGGAAGAATCTCGTCTGTATGGCTGTGGAGGGTTTCGTGTATTTCATCTTTAACCTGCTCATCCAGTACAAGTTTTTCCTTGATCACTGGTGAGGGCAAAAATACATTATTTAATCCTTTGAGATTCTGCTCAGTACAGGCTTTTACTCTACAACTGCAAAATAAACATTAAAAGAAAACTTACTGTAGCTTTAAAATGGGTTTAATCGGTTTAATACTGTAGCTGTTAGGAAAAACCCTACAACAACATATGATGGTTATTTGTGTCTGTTATTGTGTAGGGTGACAGATTATGTGAAGAATCCTGTTAAAGATGAAGATGAGGATGTAGCTCAGGAGAGAGAGCGCATTTACAAAGGAGGAAACAAGAATGACATCCTTCTAGTTCGAGACTTGTCAAAAGTAAGTTATTAGAAGATAAAAACCATACATAGTACAGTGATCCCTCGTTTATCCCGGTTAATGTGGACCAGAACCCCCCGCGATAGGTGAAAATCTGCGAAGTAGGATTGCCCCCCCTAGGAATTTCCGTATATGTGTGTGTAGGTACCAGAATGTTTAAAATATGTATATTTACTTAATATTTTAATTAAATTAAATATTTTAATTAATTAAAATATTTTAATTAAAATTAAGTATTTTAATTAAATCTATTTAATTATAAAATCTTAATATTATACATTTACTCTCTCTCTCTCTCATAAGTTACATATTATGGTGTTCTACACTCATCAATGACAGTAGTATCTTGAGACTCCAGTAATGACGACGATGACAGACCTGTGCGGTTCGATGAATGTGATGATGATGATGATGATGATGATGGTGTTACTGCACTGATATAATGAGGTTCTTTAAATCAGTTCGGGAAGCGCCTCATCGTCAGATATCGGCACTGGATCGTCAACATTTGCTTCTGAGAGAGGCGCCCACTCCACTCGTGCTCTCATTCGTCAATTTTGCGCCGGGAACCAATCACGTGTCTTGTCTGAGTGCCCGTGTGTGTGTACAAAGCCTCTGAGAGAGTTTCTCTCTTCGTCTGGCATCCTAGGATCACGATGAAAAAAACGCTTCTTTCCGCAATACGGATGCCGATATGGCGGTATTTTTGAATTTTTATTTTTCATTAAAAAAAATTGAAAAATCCGCAATGCACAAATGTGAGTATGCATGCGATGCACAAAACTTGAACTGCGAAGTGGCGAGGGATTACTGTATATTTGTAAGCAATGTTACTGTCGAATTTGCCATGCTGAAGTGTGCGGTCTGATCTTAGACATACAGGCGCCGAAAACGACCTGCAGTGGACAGAATCTGTGTAGGAGTTCCAGCTGGGGAGGTATCATAGAAAAAAAGAAATATTTGTTGCTCTCTCAGTTGAAATGAACCACTGAACATTGACATGATAATCAACTGAAATGCTTTGTGCAGTGCTTTGGGCTTCTTGGTGTAAACGGTGCAGGTAAAACCACAACCTTTAAGATGTTAACCGGAGACACAGATGTGACGTCAGGAGAGGCATCCGTAGCTGGATGCAGGTAATGTACAAACTATAAGGAGCCACTATTTTTTAACTTGCATTGGATTTAATCTCTAAACATGAACTGTGCTTTTCATCAGTATTCTCACCAACATACTGGATGTGCACCAGAACATGGGCTATTGTCCTCAGTTTGATGCCATAGATGAACTGCTGACGGGGAGGGAGCACCTGTACCTGTACGCCCGCCTCCGTGGGATCCCTGAATCTGAGATTAGCAGAGTGAGACTCACAATCTGTCCTCTCATTCACCTCCCACCCCATGCACCAGGACAAGAACATAGTACATGACACTTAAACACATGCTTGTGTAAAAGTAGAAACGTTTCCATATTTCACTGTGCTCAAATAACTACTACATGTTAGGCTTTGTGAGTTGAAATTCTTAAAGCATTCTGGTACAATCATTATGAATGACTGTATGTTTTCTGTAGGTGGCAGAATGGGGCATTCAGAAGCTGGGTCTGTCTGAATATGCCGAATACTGTGCTGGTACCTACAGCGGGGGCAACAAGAGAAAGCTATCTACTGCTATTGCTATGATTGGCTGTCCTCCTCTTGTGCTCCTGGTATGTTTTTGTCCCCGAGCATTCAGTGCCATTGTACGAAACAAAACATTAGTGTAAAGTAACCCTGTAAATGTGTATAGGATGAGCCCACCACAGGAATGGACCCTCACTCCCGCCGGTTCCTGTGGACTGCCATTCTGAGTATCATCCGTGATGGGAGGGCAGTCGTTTTGACGTCGCACAGGCAAGGATATGTCAGGGTTTACCAACCAGGCTATAATTTAAAAATTAAAGATGAATGCTGTCAGTCACACTGTTTCAGAGTGATAAACGCACTGTTCATTTAACAGCTTATGTGGTGTTTTTAAAGCAGCTTGGTTCACAGTAAATGAAAGTAAATCTGTAGAAATGTGAGACAATTTAAGGTGAAATGAAATGTCACATCACAGTTCAAATCGCAGTGTATCACAGTATATCTCTTTGGCCTAGTCATGCAGCCATATATATATATATACATACACTCGCCTAAAGGATTATTAGGAACATCTGTTCAATTTCTCATCCTGTACAACTCCTTTCATCTCCACTACAAATAGGAAAAAGAGGCTATTATTTGCATGAGCTTACCAAAATTGGACAGTTGAAGACTGGCAAAATGTTGCCTGGTCTGATGAGTCTCAATTTCTGTTGAGACATTCAGATGGTAGAGTCAGAATTTGGCGTAAACAGAATGAGAACATGGATCCATCATGCCTTGTTACCACTGTGCAGGCTGGTGGTGGTGGTGTAATGGTGTGGGGGATATTTTCTTGGCACATTATAGGCCCCTTAGTGCCAATTGGGCATCGTTTAAATGCCACGGCCTACCTGAGCATTGTTTCTGACCATGTCCATCCCTTTATTATGACCACCTTGTACATATCCTCTGATGCTACTTCCAGCCTGTCACATAGCTCGAATCATTTCAAATTGGTTTCTTGAACATGACAATGAGTTCACTGTACTAAAATGGCCCCACAGTCACCAGATCTCAACTCAATAGAGCATCTTTGGGATGCTATCCTATCAATATGGCCAACATTTCTAAAGAATGCTTTCAGCACCTTGTTGAATCAATGCCACGTAAAATTAAGGCAGTTCTGAAGGCATATCATTTATTTTAAATTGTTAATCATTATCCTAATTAAGTGTCCACATTATTTTAATTTATTACTCATTATTATTTAAAATGAAATTAAAATATTGTTTTACATTTATTTGTTTGTATTTACAGCATGGAAGAATGTGAAGCTCTTTGTACACGTTTGGCCATCATGGTCAATGGGACATTTAAATGTCTGGGCACAATCCAACATCTAAAATACAAGTGAGTACGTTCTTTTGGAAAGTTTTATAAGAACTCAAGGATTCCATTTCCAAATTACCACAAATTATCTTCCAGTGTTAAATGTGTCCTATTATGCTTTTTTTCTTTAGTGTGTAATGTTGCTGTTTAAACATTAAAAAGGTCTGCAAAGTTACAAAGTCCAAATGACTTTAATTTCTACAGTATATCCTTCATTTAAATAATTCTCACCCAAGGCATACTCAAAAAAAAAAAAAGGGGGGTCGGAGGTTGGTTGAGTTGCATTCGTAGTGTGAAACTCATAGTGTTGGTAAGAGGAGACATTTCCAAAACACTATAGAAGCGGTTGACCAATTACAATACACTGGCTGGCGACCAATAGGTGCATATTGCGCTTTTCAGAAAAAGGGCTTCATAGAGATCGGACCTAAACAGAACGTTACAGATTGGTTGCTGAAACGATGTAAAATATGTAAACAATAATGTGTTTTTGAGCATTCAAGCATGAAAACCATTTGCAGTAGACCCCAAAAACAAAATCAAGACTTTGTAAAAGGGCATGCTTTCAACTTTTAAAGCTGATATGCATACCACTATCCATCAAATGGTCAACAAAAGAAGTGCGTATTTGATTTTATATGCATTGCATGTATTTCTTGTACTTGTGGACAGGTTTGGAGGTGGCTATGTAGTTACAATGAAGATCAAAGCTGCAAAAGCCGGCCTGTCTCCTGATCTGATCCCGGCCGAGTCCTTCATGGAAAGCAGCTTTCCGGGATGTATACAGCGAGAGAAACACTACAACACTTTACAATACGAAATCGCCGCCGCCTCACTGGCACGCGTCTTCCAGCTGGTGTTGACCAACAAAGAAAGACTGAACATTGAGGACTACTCTGTGTCTCAGACCACATTAGACCAGGTGCGATTTGATAAAGCATCAAGCAGCAAATCTCTTTCACGTCAAGCCATACCAGCTGCTGACAGCATGTTAAGACTTAAGTTATTTTAGCGTTTCACTTTGACTGCAGAAAAGAAAAATGGCTTGATTCTGTAAAGCTGACATGCTGTGCTTTAGGGACCTTATATTAGAAATGATTTATTGGTTGAAATTTCCATGAGGAAATTGAATTCGATTTGCTCAGCGGATTTGACTGATAGGACTAACAGCTCATCTGTTTCACTGCCTTACAGGTGTTTGTGAGTTTCGCCAAGCAGCAGTCAGGAGAGGAGGATACTGTCCCCCTTCAGCTTCGGCCCAGACGGGAGAAAAAGATCTCGCCACTACAAAGAGTAGCTTCAAAAAACAGATAGGATGAACTCGGGTGCTTAAATAACAGTGATTAAATAACCCATGGCTGACAGCACATTGTTAACAAAGTCCTCTAAAGCCTTTTATTTATGTGTTTATACACAAAACCAACTGCATCTATATTAAGTTTTTAAAAAAAAGTCATCTTTTTTTTTTGTCATTATATTTTACATTGAACATCTGCCCTTAGCTCATAGCACTTTTAACTCAATGGTCACCCATGAAAGAAAACGCATTAATGCTGATGACTTGATGCAGCTCAAATGAAGTAGTACAAAGTTTCTGCACACAAACTTTGCTTTAGCTTCCCACATAATCTGAAATGTTTGTTATGTATACATTTGTAAATATTAGGGTTGCAATTTTTCTTTGTACAAATCTTTCAAATGTTGAATGAAAGAACATCTGCTATAGCAGTTCCTGTGTATGCACTCACCAAAATGCTTCATGTTAATATAGCGTTGATAATACATTGATTTTGTACTGGTTCAACATCAACAGTATGAGCTCAAATAAATTTGAAATCAAAACCTTAAACTTATGCAGATTTCAGCATTTCATTATTTCAAAAAACTTTTTGTTGTTACTCTTTCTCAGGGTCAGCTGGCTGGCGCTATTTCTAAAACCATTTATTTGGCTAGTAGGTGTTTTTTTTGTTTTTTTTTGTTTTTTATAATTGTAGTGAATATACATCTATACCAGCCAAACCCTGACCTCATTGTGTGTAAACCATGAAACTCAGGCTATTTGACTATTTTGAGTAATGGAGAGGTTCAAATGTATGCATCAGTAAATCTTTTAAGAAAATATACAGTTTTACAACATATTTTTTACAATAACAATAAATGCTGTTCTGTAACTCTGTTGTTTTACCTTAAATACTGGTATTTGAAAACTGAGTCACTGAAACATTTTCTTTACTACGAACACAGAATGTTTTAATTAAATACAAAAATGATTAATCAACAATAATCAGGTTCATATTGTACAGCATGTTTTATGCTTGATGGTCTGAATGCCTTCAATCAAGACAATTTACTCTTTGATGTCAAGTAAATGTTTAAGCTTGTGATACATCGGTCACTGTTAGTATATCTTCCTCGACTTTGTACTATAACCTTTGTTATACTACAAAGTCAACTACAAACCTTTGTTATACTACAAAGTCAACTACAAACCTTTGTTATACTACAAGTCTTTGCTAAGTAAGACTCTTTACAATGAATGCAATTACTATCAATTAGTTACCATTTCATGCTTCAGAGTAACATCACAAACTTAATTGTGTCTAGAAAAAAAAAGGTCTTGACAGAAATAATAAGACTCATTTTGCTGCTTACAATATGATGTTTGGTGACTCCAATGACAAAAGTGCATGTAGATTCGTTCTCTATCCAACACATCTAGAAGAAGAGTGGAATGATGGCTGTTCTCAGGTCAGGATAGTCTTCAAATTGCTGGATGTAGGTTTTATGCTTTGCCCGAGCCCATATAGTCATCTGAATAAATCCCAAAAATGTGAAAACTCCAACTGCAGAAATATGAAGGATTTATGGTTCTTGTCAGGAAGGTGCCGCAAAATATATAGTCAGAAAATGTTTAAAGTGTGGACCAAAAGTCGGAGGCCCTATGTTTGTCTGCATATCTATCTATCTATCTATCTATCTATCTATCTATCTATCTATCTATCTATCTATCTATCTATCTGTCTAAAATAGATGACTTATTTAGCAAGAATGCATTAAATTGATTTATAACGTTACAGTAGATTTTTATTTTAAATAAATGTTTAAAGAACATCCTTAATGGTTTCCAGAAACATAATGAGCGATTGGTTCTTTATATTATCAATTTTTAAAAAACATTAATAATTGGATACCAATAATAATTGACCCCATTAGAATAGCATAATAGAATAATTTCTGAGTAATGATGCTCAAATTCAGATTTACCATACACAGGAATTACAACCCCATAAATTACAATTACAATCAAATAAATACAACCTGGTAAGCATACAATTATTTCAAAAGCATTTTAAAACTAAAATAAAATCAGAATAATTTTACATTTTTTTTATAAAAAAATAAATCAATAAATATTGGAAAAACTGTTACCTAAAAACAGTGCACGATATTATGAATACATTAACTTGTAAGCCTGTAGCTCAATCAGTAGAGCATTGGAGTTTACAACACCAAGGTCATGGGTTCGATCCCAGGGAAAGCAAGAACTGATTAAATGTGATCCTTGAATGCAATGTAAGTCACTTTGGATAAAATCATCTGCCAAATGCATAAATGTAAATGTAAACTTTGTTAAGGTTTCAATTAGATTTTTTTTTTTATCCGAATTGTGGTCTCACACATTGACATTTGGACTCTCAGAATATGGTTTGTAATACTGTGTACCTGGAACACACTGTGTCATGACTGTGAAGCTGATCCATGATCCCACCTGGAAATAAATTCAGGTTTCAAATTTTACATCACTGCACAACACAACACAATATTTCTCAAGATCACAAGGATCCTAAACCAGAAACAGTTCACATATTTATGATGTATCTGCTCTCTACAGTGTGTGGACACAACCCCAGATGTTCCGAATGTCTCATTTACTTCTTTTTTGACATGAAAAACCTTACTTTATACACTTGACAAACCTCATATGTGTAGTTTGGGCAGGACACAAAGAAAAACAGCCAAGTGAATGGATTCTTTCTGGGATACGGAATCTCTGTTGGCCTTGACTCTGTTGATGTGTGAGAAGATCATAAGGTTATGCAGTGAACATACAATAACTGGATGACATTTAAGAAACAAGAGTTAAGGATTAATTCAGGAGAATGTCTAGAAATAGGTATGAATGTGATATAATTTTACATCATACACCCACATATTCCTTTATGAAAAGGAAGAAAGAAAAGGTATTAATCACAATCACTGGGTTTCATTATCCATCTTGATTGGTCATGATTACGCCCCCATACAGCTAAAGAGATGAATCTTTATTAGGACTCACCATTAGAGCTGATTCGATTCAGAACCAGATGAACTGAGAGATTTCCAAACTCACAGACCTGAATAAAAATGAACAGAAACAAAGATGATGGAGAAAAACAGACATCTAAAATTAAAGCTACATTATGTAACTTGTGGCCCTCTGGCTGTAAAAAATAAAACTGTATGCATCTTGCGGAGGAACATTGTTTTGGTTGTGCTTCGGCTCTGCTTTTCTGCACGGATGGATGTGGTAGAAGACACCGGTGTCACACTGATACAGGACATCGTTTTGGAACAGAGGAACACATCTCAAGATTTCTGTGAACCCATGAAACATTGTCTACGGTATGTGGTTCCCTTTCGAGCTCAACCAGTAGAGCATTAGTGCTTACAACGCCAAGGTCATGGGTTCGATCCCAGGAAAAGTAAGAACTGATTCAATGTGTTCCTTGAATGCAATTTAAGTTGCTTTGGATAAAAGCGTCTGCCAAATGCGTAAATGTAAGAGTGTCCTGTTCTCTACATCTGAGGTGTCGAGATCCTAGGTTAAACTGTACTTGCCTTGTGTTAACATTCAATTCACACTCAGAATCACCAGGGTGGTCTACGTTCGTGCCAGTCCAGACTGGCATGCCTGATTTTGCTCTGGGCTCAGTACAAGTTACTCTCACAACAGTAGAGAGGATGTGGACCTATTCATGTCAGAGTCTTCGACATGGTGTCCACTCTGGTTCACACTCACACTTCCAGTACCCTCGGGGCTGTGTGCAACGGTACCGTACAGACTTAGAAATGTCAGTCATAGCCGAATTGAGTTTGATTTTCAGAACGAAATTCTGTCCAGGACGGCTCTCCATGGGAGATTCCTATCTGAAGGGATCTTCTGTCTCAGGCAGGGGGCACAATGTATCACTCCAACCCAAAATATAGAGGAAGACCAACTCTTAGGTATTGATTTTTCAACCATCCTAAGCAACAGGGCTCCATCCACTTGTACTCATCCAGAATGTCCTCGCATTGGTTATTGACAACCAACAGTTCTCTATGAATTCACCCCCAACTCTCTCAGTGGGAGAAAGTGGACTATTACAGTGAAAGTGGAGGCCCATAAGAATCAGAACTGGGTGTGTGGGAGTTTCCACACACACAGGTCTTCAGGTTTCCCCGTGAGTTTGTGGCCTACCAGTAATGACAGGATTTTACCCAAAAAAGGGTAAAAGTCCTAATCTGGTGGTGCTGGTAGAGTCCCTGCCTCCCTGCCTTTACTTGGGTCCTCAGGACGGGTAAGTTGGGGTGAGTTCTTCTTCCTTGGCTCTGTGGCAGGTTTCTGTGGGTGTGTGCCATCCCTCATCGGTGTAGCCAGGTGCGATTTGAGTGATCCCTCGTGAGATGAGTTCAGGCCGGTTAGGGGTCGACTCCTTGGTATCAATCTCAAGGGAAAAGTGTGGGACTGGGCAAGTAGTCTTTTAGTCACTCCCGCCAAGTAGTCTTTCTCATTCCCGAAACAGTCAACGTCGAGATGAGTTCAGGCTGGAGTTACCTTTATTTATATAGCAGTTCAGTGGCGTTATCCCGGCCACTTGATTCATCACCTAATTTGTTGACAACACCTAATTTGTCTCAAGTAAATCTTGAACTGGGTGATATTTTGTGGAGGGTGTGGTGCAACCATTAGTCTTTCCTCCCTAAGGATTGTAGGAGATTCAAAGGTCAGTTGCTCCCTGTCAGTTGGCTCCTCCTGCTTAGACATCATAGGTTATGTTCCGAAGGTGCCTTCTTCAGTCCCATGTTCAGTGGCCCTCCAGGCCTTCTGTCCTTCTCCCTCTCAATCTTCTAGATCAGAAGATTCTTAATCTCTCATACCCTGTTTGGGCCCTTTTGTCCACCACTCAGGCCATTGGCATAAATCAGAACAGTTGTTTTCTTTTTTTGAGCATGCAGGGGGCTTTGCAGCTTCTAAGTAGTCTGTGGCACACTGGATTGTGCAGGCTAGGTTTTATTCTGAGGCCAGTGAAGTGCTTGGAATATTTTCGCCCCTAGGCATTAGAGCCAACTATACTCGGTGCATGCCCTCTATTAAAGCTTTGCTGCCTGGATCTTCTTGTGATGTGGCAGGATGGTCCTTTCCACATTCAGTTAGAAAATTCCAGGTACATGTCATTTGAAGTCATATGACTACCGGTACTAGCAGCCAATAGAATTAGCGATACTTCACATGTGCTTCAGAGACCGGTCACATGGAAGCATCTTGTTTTTTACTCAGGGAAGCCGAGTTACAGTCCAAATCAGATGAGTTTTATAAATTTGTTGACATTTCTAATGACATATAAAAAGGAAGAATTGTTGTTAAAAGTTTATTTTTTGCCAGATTAACCAACCCAATCTCTATAAAACAAACAAACAAGCACTACTAATTCATCAAATAACACATATTATAAATTATTCTAGTCTAGAGTAATATATTATACTTTCAGAATTTGCATTTGGTTTGTAAAAGATGTTTGCATGCATGTTTATGCTAACCATGTTCTGAGTTTTCCCTGACCAGTAGGCATCACCAGCATGTGGTGTTTGCAAGCATTTTGAATCAGTAAATCATTAAAAATAAAAAAGTTACATAAAATACACTTAAATATTTTACATTAATTAATAGAGATCCATACATACCAAAAACATTGTCAGTGCAGAGTAGATCTGGAGTCTCCCATAGCCTAGAGAAACAATCAGGAATTAATATGAGGCACACACACTAGTCTAATGTGTGACATAATGGGCACTTACTTGGTGGTGTGTAAAGCGGATGGTTGATGTAATATGCCTGCCATGATGCAAATCCCCAGTAGTACAGACAGAGCTAAAGAAATTACATTTTAAATTTGTGTAAGGATCATATTACACACAGTAACTGTTCAAAGAATAATACCAGACTTAATGTTAAAGGCAAACCTTAATTGTATACTTTAGCTATGATTTACTTAATTTAAGAGTTCTGATTTGCATGGTTAGCATTCACACGTGCAGGCAATATTCTGAATGACTCTTCCATATGGTCAAACCATATGTATTCTCAGTGTGTTGAAATATACTGTAAGGGCATCATTTAAACCAGCAAGACGACACTTAATGGAAATCAGCCAAATATCCGCCTAGAGCTCCTTAATGCTTCACTGACACCACCAAACTAATGCCAATGTCATAAGCACTTCAGACACATTAGCTAATGTGCCAAGACAAGAAAGATTGTGACAATGAGGCTTTGGAAAGTATGTTGTCTTATTTTAGTGCTTAAAAACAGCAAGGGGCATATTAAAAACAGAGAAAGAAGAAGTCAATATTCGTGAATATATTAAATGAAAAAAAACAGGCATAAACATACCAGCATAATGGTGCGTAAAGGTAACGTTCCGTCAGAAAAGCGATGGATAAAAATAGTTTCCACAAGCCTCTTAATGTAATGAAGAGAGTGGCACCAGCAAGCCAGCCTGTATCAGCAAGGTCAAATATAAACCACTAGCAAACTGTTTGCCACATGTTTGGTCAATTATTCATTATTCATTTTCACACTGAAAGAAAACGGGTTTTTAACAAAAAAATGTGCTGCAAAAGTAAAAAATACTATTTGAAACCACTAAACCAAAATAAATACATTAGGTTCCACCAACAAAACTGAATTTAAGTGTAATAAAATAAAATAAAATCTTAAAAATAAATATTCTGTTCATGAGTTCAGCTCATCTAAACAAGATTTTTCATAGCAAACTCACTTGACAACTTTCAATGGACTTTGGGTGTAGTCGTACTCAGGCCTGTAGATGTATGGAAGCCGATAGTAGAACAGCAGGTAAATAAAAAGCGGCCCAAGACACTCTGCCAGAAATACCTACAATCGGCCCCCAACAAAAACACCATTACTTACGTGCACACAATATAAACTGCTAATGTCTAAATAAGCATGTCTTTACCATAGTCCAACCTAACTGTGGGCCGAGGTCCTGGAAGAACATTGTTGCGGTCGTGCCAACTGGTAGATCCTCCAGCACATCATCATCACTGAGGGCTTTTCCCTCTGAGAATCAATAAGTCAGTCATAAGATAAGCAAATATCAATCGAAATGCACAATCAAAACATCCTGTTCATAAATAATGCAGTATGAACAGCTTTAGTTTTTTGAAAGCTGCCGTTTTCTTGCTCTTGCCTTCTCCATTGTGAAATGATGCCTGACATACTGGCATGAGAAATGCAGACGCAGAGATATGTACCACAGCTGTTGCAGATCTAAGATTGCAAAAGCATCTGGCTACTTTATTAGGAACTGATTCTTATTATTATATATTTTTTACCTTCTCCTTGGAAAGATGGGAAAAATTCAGTGCACTTACTGGCTTTGAAAGAACGTTGCAATATTTTGTAAAGCTGGCAAATACACAGGGTGTCCAATACAATAGAAAATAGAATAGAATAAAATAAAATAGAAAATATTCTAAAAAATAAAAAGTAAGTTTACCAGGATGCAGCTTCAGTGCTTGTCTTGATGGATAAAACTTGGGATCTGCAGGAATTTCAAGAATTGTAAGATTTGGTCACATTACTACATATACGTACGCTTCAAAGCTTAAATAAGCATATTAAATTTAGTCTGTTTAAGAACAAAATCACTTACAAATTTTGTGCAACAATGTCTTGATCTCTGCAATGGTGGCGTTGGGCTCCACCTAAGAAATTTCAATGAATTGATACAAGCAATTGTTTGCTCAAGTATGATTTATTGCCCAGTGATGATATCATTAACAAAAAAATAAACTGAAAAAAATGTAACTAAATTAAATTAGACATGTTGGCTAAACAACTGAAATAAAATAATTTGAAGTACTAAAATGACTAAAATAAAAATAAAAAATGAATTAAAGAAAAAACATTGAAATATTACTTATAAAAAAACTAACAAAAATTGACAATACACAACTTAATTTAAGTTATAACGTTTAGAAAAAAAATGCAAACTATATATATATATATATATATATATATATAAAGTATATGAATAATATTAAAACAATGCTGCTCAATGCAAACAGTGCCACTAAAGTGCTTAAGACAACGCACCTTATCTAGATAGCAGAGTTGTGCCTTGTTCTTGGGGTCCAGGATCTCCACCTCAAAAAAGACATAGTTCTTATCCTTGGTGACACCAGCTTTCAGGCCATGGTCACACCTGGCCTTTATGAAATGGGCTACGGTGAAGAGATCCCTTAAATCAAGACATTCCATGATGCCTGCTGAGGGCTAAAGGTGAGCCCTGGTTTTGGTGGTTGGTATACTGATGCCAGGGGGAGAAGTGATCAGACCCTAGCAGTCACATGTTAAGAGATGGCATGTTCTCATGATATTCATGATGACCTCACAGGCATATCAGATTGAGTATCACACATCATCTTGTTGACACAATTGCATAATTTTGCTCAGGTTACAACATTTTGAGATTTCAAACACTATCAATCATGCATGACTGTTTATCCAGAAAACAGGACCTGATACTGTATGCCATGTCATACTTTATTTGGAGTATTATTTGATCTGTGTTTGCAGAAATATGTCTGCCATGTAGTGCAGGCACAGTCTCATGCACACTGAGAGACGTGAGGGGCATGTCTTGGATTTGGAGCTGCAAGCTGGTCTAAATTTGTCTCTGACGATGAGGGGCAATTCATCAGCCCTACTGCACCTCTGAACTCCAATAACACAGCCAACTTTCATATCATCAAGTGCTTTGAGTTTAATCCTTCTGGAAAGGGGAGACACCCCCCCCCCCCCCCCCCCCCATCAAGCTTTAATCATATATGGACTTTCATTGATATTCTAGCTTTGATTAACAGCTTTAAGTATGAAGAAACGTAGAGCACTGCACCAGACAGAGAAAGACCATAAAAGACTCTGATTCTACATATCAAATAAAAAAAGTAGGTCCTGATTAATAATAATAAATATTCATTATGTACTACAAATTAACATTTTAAATCTACCAAACAATAAGGATTTTAATAGTCAACTTATTTTCATCAGTTGTCAAGCACTGATCATCGACACGAAGATGCACGTTTAATTACCCCGAGCTGAAAACACTAAAACCCCCACGGTCACGATGTTTTCAACCCATTTCAAGCTTGATTTTAACGTCACATTAAGAGGCAATGTCTAAGTGGCTGAGTTGTTTACTTACCTTTTAATTATTTACTTGGCATGAACGCCATAATTGATCAATCACGAGGCGGGATTTATATCGTAAACCAATCAAATCCGACCACAACTGATCATATCCAATCATAGCGCGATTGAGGCGCGGCCTCCTCTCACGTGACTTTCCTTTCGTCTCTAGCAGCGGGTCTGTTAATTGGCTCAGGCTACGAGTGTCGCTGTTGGACTTTATAAAATCGAGTCACTTTTTTTTCTAATGTCAGTTTTTTATATTTGTAATATCGATACCATTTTGTTGACGAGACATTTCATCATTATTGACAGCCTACATTTCGCATAGTAGCTCTGATTAATGATGATATAAGGTTTAAAAATCGTCATTGTTTGGCTTATTTTTCTGCCCTTGAGCCATGCGTTCACTGAAAGACCGCTTTTGAGATGACCGATGTAAACTTATTGTATTTTATTTTTTACAATAAACAGAAGAATTAAAAATAAATAATTAGCGAAGGCAGTTAGAAAGCGCAGTCTAGCAAACACACGTCACCCATAGCAACGCGTCATGGCAACGACATCTCAGACTGACAGATACGAAAAATTGAATCGGAATTTCCGACTTTTGAGCGCTTTGTTAGGGTTTTGTACACGTTGTCATACTCATTATTTATAAAAATTCTGCTTTTTTGACCCCAATATTATTTATGACAATTGTTGAGAGCCACTCATAACGCATTTAGGTCAGTTCTGACCTGGAAAAGAAACGTAATTTCAAAACATGTGATAAGGCTATCACAATACACGTTTTATTTTATTTCGGTATTATTTTAAAGCTACACCTTTTGCGTACATGCCCATTATTAAATTGTTTGTTAATTTATATTTATTTTAGTAACCTATTTAATAGTGCTGTTATATATTATTCTTTAGAGACCCATTTGAAGCATTCAAGTCCTGATATGACATCGGTATCGGTATAAATATAGCAGTACTGGTAAAGACATCAGATAACTTTAGTTAAGTAGTTAATTATTCTATTTAATTTATAACACAAATAACACAAATGTAAGGGAGAAAAATAAATAAATGTATAAATAAATGTATAAATGTAAAAAAATAAATGTAATTAAAGTAATTACCTCAAAATAGGCAACTCTATTAATGACTCCATGTCTCCTCCAGTCCTCCAAGTGAAATCCATGCCACACAATTGATCCCCAGCCTCTGAAAGAATCAATGTTTTCATCCAGCATGTCCATATGAGCAGAACAGGCCATAATTCCTCATATGAAACCCTGCCTTGCTTTTGTAAAATTAGATGTTATCAGTCCACTAAATATATTTTGCTGGATACTAATGAGGATGTCAAATGGAGAGTAACTGCTCTCTGCTGCTGGAAATAAATAGACAGTTGTCTCCAGTGATCAATACAGTGGATAATTAGCCATAGAACCAGGCATACATCAAGAGGGGCTGAGGATGGGACAACTGCACTAATTAAAGTGACTGACAGAACAGTGAGCAGGAAGCAAAGAGTGGGTAAGTAGTGGGTACGTTTGCAACATGAGCAATGACAACAGACAACACTGTGATTTTGTTACACAATTTCCCTCCCTTTCCAACAAAAAAAGAAAAGAAAAAATAATTCTAATTATGTCCCTTAATCACCTTTTATCAGTGAGACTTTTTATACAATCAAAATACAGTTTATACAATCAATTGTATACAGTGTTTCACCGCTAGAAGGCAGCATTCACTCTCTGTGCAGTTCACAAGAGCTCTTGTTTCTTATGCTTATTTTCTTATTTTCACTCTTATGGATTCATTTCTAAAACCCCCAAATTATTAGCATTTTTCAGCCACAACATTAATATCACATAATGTTAACATTACTTGAGCAGACTTCTACAACATATATTTCTGTCATTAAAGGTGAATTTTGAATTCTGTGAGAAACTGAACATTTCTAACAAAACGTCAGTTATAAGGTTGTTGGATTCGTCAAACATCTGTATTGTAATCTTTTAGTGGCCATTTGTTTAAATATTCATTTAAAATAATTGTGTAAAACGTTCAAAACTCTAATTTATGCTGTAGAACAAAGCCTATTTTATTAAAATCTAAGGAGACTCCATGAATGGTTTGATAACCCTTGAACTGAATACCAATGGAACATTGTAAAAAAGGAAAGAAACAAAGAATGTAAATGCATCTGCATTGCTGGATATATTTGAAGAGGGAAATTAACTAATTATTTTAGCATCCCATAATCAATCTGATAGGACCTGTCTGAGTGTTGATGGGACCCAATAGCCTTTCCCCCCCAGTGATGTTTGTCTGGCTATTTGCATTTAGAGATTCAATCAGTAATTCTTTCTGCTGACCTTCATTTCTATGACCAGAGGGGAAGAGAACATTGGGATAAGCTGAAGATGATTTTGTGCTGTTTTAGACTGATATAGCTGGAGGGGTACGCTCTATTGAGTCAACTATGGGAATCCTCAATCTTGCTCCCTTGCACTATTTAAGCTATTAACAGATGCATTTTATGGTAATTTTATGGTTAAAAAAACATATTAACATATTAATATGGCATACCGTAAATCACTCAAATCTTGCTATTCTATTTAGGTATATACGGATTTAAAAATAAATTAATTCAAATGGCATACAAAAATGGAAATGGCAATTTGTGTGTGGTTTAAGTATATCCTACGTTAGGAAAACAAAATATCCCCATAAAGATACGAGTAATCCTTGGCATTGTGAGGATATTTTTTCGTTCACATGAGGAACCAGCTTTAATCAGACTGAAATATTTTTTTAATATGTAAAAATGCTGAAAGTGTTTAGGGTTTAGAGGAAGGGTTTGTAGATAGAACATACATACATGTATGTGGTGTGTGTGTGAGTGTGTGTGCGTGCGTGCGTGCGCGCGTGTGTGTGTTAAACCATATTAAATAAAAAGATAGCATAAAAATGGCTGTGCACAGTTACTGACCACATTTTCAACTTCACTTGTAATAAATGCACATTCTGAGATATGTGACATGGTATATTTCTAATTTTGCCATGTCTAATGTATTCAGTTCCAGTCTCTCTGACACTCCACCTGAGAGCTGAGTCAACTTCTGCCTGCAACACCCACAAGCCTCCTGCTCACGCACATCAACTGAAGTCCATTTACTCCGCTTTTCTCGCTGTGCCTGCGCTATTATTCTCCTCTGTCTTTTTTGCTTTCTCTATTCACCCTTTTCATTTTCATCTTCAAAGTCACATCTCTGGCTGCCTGCTGAGAGGGGTGTTGAGAAAGTTAATTTACTGTTGGCCTTATATGCTATGCTTGGCCTGTCTCAGTCAGCACCTGCCCTAGCTTTGATACAGGGTGACAGTCTGCCCGATTCATCTGCCCAGGAGCTGTCAGTCAAACGGGCATTGTAGTCAACACTGAAACACCCCAGAGCATCGGTCTGACTGGACACTCATTCCCCTTGAAGGGGACACTCATTCATTTTTCTCATAATAAGTTAGTGATTATATTGTCTATCATACAGACATCTTTAATGTAATGCGTGAATAGAATTGAATGGGCAAATGGTGGACCGATCCAAGTTTCACCTTATGTGAGTGTATCTGTAAAAAGTTTAAGCTACGTTCCCTTTCATGGGAACTCGAGCTGCGTCGAAAAAGTTAGGGGAATGCCTTTGCATGTAGTCTTGTGAAGCCCTGGTAAATTGATCACGTGATTACGGAATGATCTTCGCGGGTCTGCGTGGTCTAGGTTTGTGTTCTCCGGGCTCGGATCCAGTCTTTGTTCCGGGGTTTGCATGATACACAAACATTTGGATCTGCCAGCGGGGTTTGAGAGGGGCTATGCCTTATCTCAGCCCTTACCTGGCTATTCCTATACCTGTATCCGGAGACACGCTCTAGGGCGGTTTCTTCTGACCAGGTAGGGGCACAATGACGCTGCAACTATCCAGCTCTGAGGAGTTAAACATGTTAGTGTCGAGGCTGGAGAGGAAGATTCGGCATCTTCCTCTCAGGCTTATTAGGAGCTTCTCGAGGTTGTGAATCACGTTGTCTTGTGACTAAGCATTAAAAACTATGGCTGTCGAGACCAGGGACGCTAATCCTAATAAATGCATCTGGATGAACATCTCCTGCGCGATTCCACCCGGATTTACCTCCGATGCTGCCCACCAAGCGGGTCACTTTAGTCTGGTGGGCAGAGCATATTAACCTGGCAGTGGTAGGATTAAGCACCCTACTGTCACTGCAGGCTTTACAAGCGGAATTGCTCTGGGACCTCAATGAGGGCAAGGGCTCTCTCTCAGGGCCGCTAGGGAGTCGGCCTCTTCGAGATGTCGGCCACTCCAAGAATATAGCTCTGGCAGCTACGGAGAGGTAAAAAAAAGAAAAGGGATCCTGGACATCCCTCTGTCACCTTTTGGCTTTTTCAGCGACTCGGTCTGAGGATCAGCCATCGGGTTTCAGGGGGCTTTGTACGGCAGGTGGCGTTCATGAAGGTTTGCCCAGCCACAGCCTCACAGCTCCTCTCCAAGGGCCACTCAAGTGGGGTGTCGCCACCCGTTACCCCCTCAAGAGAACTGGGGCATCGGGCCGATGCTCTCAGGCTCAGCCTCTGGCATGAGGATGGATGTGAAGGTAGCTAGCGCACCAGGCCTCACTTAAGCGATCTTCCCCAATTGCTGCCCCTGAGTCGGGTTGCTCTGGGAGAGTCGCCCCCTCTTGGAGTTTCTAGCAGGTTCTAGCCGCTAGGACTAGTAACTGATGCTCCTTAATGAAGCATTTGCTATCGACGGATGTATCCCTTACAGTTCTGGAGTTGATCCTGTGGAATCAGTCCCCCTAGAGTGTCACTACCCGCTGCCCTCCCTAATTTAGGTGGGTCGAGCCAACGCTCTCAGGCTAAGCCCTCTGGCATGGGGCCGGATCTGAGGACTGCCTCCACTGCTAAGAAGGCCATGATCAGAGGTCCTGACACAAAGTGTTTCCGACCTCACATTGGCGATCCTCCTCAACTGCCACTTCAGAGTCAGGTTGCTTTGAGGAGTCGCCCCCTCCTAGAGTTTGTAGCAGGTTCTACAAACTCTCTATCAATGGATGCACCCCTATCAATGGATGCACCCCTACCGTTTTGGGAGTGGTCCTGAGGGGTCACTCCCTCATAACACAGCCTTGAGAGGCTGTTTCCCATTGGGAAGTCTCTGGTCGCGTATCTACACCTACCAGAGGACTCCCAATGGGTTCTGCAAGGCAGCCTTAGGGGCTATCAACTTTTTGTCCATAATTCGGCAATACAGTGGTGGTCGCCTTTCATATGGGAGGAGACGTCCTGTCGAGGGAGGGGCCGAGGCCCGGGGAAAATTGGGGAACTTCATCCGGTTCTCTGCAGAATCCCCCTCTCTCTTCCAGACCCTCTTTTGGGTTGGATACTGGGTTTCAGATGTGGCCGAGTTTATGTCCGTACCTTTCCTTGATCGCCCTGCTCCCAGGAGTTCTGGAGAGAGTGCTTATCTCTGTGCTTGGCCTCCGAGGGAGCCTAGCGTATAGTTTCTGGTCTCTCATCCGAGGTTGCTGAGACCACTCTCCTCTCCAGAGCCCCCACCACAAGGAAACTGTACACCCCTAAGTCATGCTGTTTCCTGTGGGACAGCTTCACTACAGGGTTTTCTCCTCCCACCTGAGAGGTTTACGTGGCTGCCTTGCTTACCACGTACTTTCGGGTGACTCTCGGTAGTTGTTTCCTTGTGGCTTGAGGCTTCTCAGTGTTTGTCATATATCACAACTATTCAGTGTTTTCTACCACATAAGGTTTATTTTCAGTTTCAGACATTTAAATACTCATGAGTACTCGCAAAACAATACATTTATAGTTTTAAAAATATGCACTGATGTCCATAAACGTAGAAATAGCAGTCGTTCAATTATACATTTTATCAGGTAAATCAGATTGTATGTAACCTTAGTTCCCTAAGGGGAAACGAGACGCTGGGCCGTTTGTCTCTGGATAGCTGATTACAGTAAAAGTCCCTATATATTGCCGTCAGTTCATAGTTCCATTAACATTTTCTCCAACAAGTGCCTCTTTTCCTGTTTGTTCATGTGATGTTTGTCATAAAGTCTATTGTGACCAGTATCAAGCTTGTTTTCGATTGTTTCACAGAATGATCCGATGCTACATGTGGTGTATTTTCCAAGTGTTCTGGGGCCTATAAGATAGTGCTTAGTAAAAGAAGAAGAAGAAGAAGAAGAAGAAGAAGAAGAAGAAGAAGAAGAAGAAGAAGAAGAAGAAGAAGAAGAAGAAGAAGAAGAAGAAGAAGAAGAAGAAGAAGAAGAAGAAAGAAATTGAATGGCCAATTTAAAGAAAATTCTTACCTTGGCTGTTGGTACACAAATACTTTTTTGGGATTTCTTGACATTGTATTGTATGTTGTGTTTTAGTCTTGATTTCGTAAATAGTAGGTATTTATTATTATTATGTTTTTACCAAACCTCATCGTATACCCCAGAACATATATAGTGTCTTGTACTTGGGATGATTGTTTGATACTTTTTCATCCTTTTTTTTTATTTTTATTTTTTATAAAAAAAGCTTCTAAGAGGAACAGAGAATTACACAAAGATATTTCTACTATTTTATACTACTTTTAGTACTATATAGTACGTTTTTACCATACTTTTAACACAGCTCCCTGGAATAGTTTATTGTAATTGGTCAGTTCAACTAAACACTGAAACTAAATCTTTTATGTTCATTTGTTTATTCATTTGAAGCAGCTGTGTAATAGGCAGGGTAATGTAAAGTAGACTATATGGTTATTATAGCAAGTCAAACCCCTTCATAATCTAGAAGGATACACAGCCTGATCTTGATCCCCATCAGGGTTTATTTTGTGATAACAACCGGTTGACTATGTATTATCCCTTACATAAATGTACTTATTCTCACTCTGCTGAAGAAAGTATCTCTGACTCAGACGCCAGCAGAGATTGAAATGAAATTGTGCTCGACAAACTAGTTCTGTCATTTGTTTCTGAATCAGCAAATGGAAAGTTAAACAACATCAGCAAATGTTCTTTTAAGGGGAAAATTGATGACTTTTTAGATATTTTTCATTGAGGTTTATAAATACTGTTAGAGTATCCTCTGGTAAAGAACAGACTGAATCACATGTGTTGAGAAAACAACAGTAAATTTAGCTGGTCTGTGTGAATGTTTGAAAATTCTGAATCTTCACTACTATCATTGAGCAGTGACAAGAACTCTGAATGAGTACAATAAGAACACAAGAATTAGAGTTGTTCCAGGTTGTTTGTGTTCTGTTGGTCACTGAATAAATAATACTTTTCCACATGCTTTGGGATAGTTAATATAGGAAAGTATAGAAAACCTTTGATTTTTCATCAAGAGCAAAATCACAAAGTCCTCTGAGAAGTTCAGAAATTCTCTTATCCATGAATTTCCTAGAGCAGAAAAAGCAAACACGAACAAGTCTTTGTTGCATTATGTTTGAAAGTATGAGGCAGAGGTAACATTATTGAAGAATAGTTTTTCAGACAAAACACAACAGATTTGACTATATGATTGCAGTCTGCATTTCTGTGGAAAAGTTGAGATATGTTTGATTGCAATGCATTTTGAAGCACACAGGAAACCATAAACACTTAATGTAACAATTATTTATTGCAATTACACCGTACACTGTGAAATGCTTTCAGCATGGATTAATTTTAAATCAATTGTTCACCATAAAATTAAAATTATTTCATCATTTAAATTTAAAACCTGCATGATTTCCCTATTCTGTGAAACATAAAATAATATATTTTTCATTGTGTGAACAACCTGTGGATATATCTCTCAAAATATGAACTGTCTTTAAAGAAAGAGTTGAAAAATATGTCCTAACTTCCTTAAATATTTGACAAGCTAAAACTATAATGCCTACAGCTCAATATGTAATGTTCATAACAAGACATTTTTCACTTATTTTTTTCTAAGTTTCTAGTGGTAAGTTTGTTACATTCTTTATTGAATGGAGTATAACAGCTGAATACTACTCTTACGGACTGAAAGTTGCACAAACAAAATTCACAGTAAATAGAGCTTTAAAAAATGCCTTACTGTCCTTTTATGAGTCTGAGTTTGAATTTAATCACGAATGTTTTACAAATGGAGGAGAGTAATGCTGACTTAAATCTCCTGAGACACTGAACCTCAAACTAAGCTCATCTTTTGACTGAAATATATAAAACCCATTATTTCACAGCTATACCAAATGGTGATTAGAGCTCAATGTAACTATAGAAACAGTGTCAGCAGAAAATGTTCCTCTCACCTCAGGATTCGTCGTCAGTTTTAATAATGTGGAACAGCGTGACGTTAAACAGTACCTGGTGGCCATTGTTCCAGCCGTAAAGAGCACGATCTCTGGCGTTGTAATCCAGCATGGACATGTGGAAGTACTGGTTATGGATGGGGATGTCCATGTACTCATAGGTAGAGGTTTTGGTGGAATAAGAGTAATACACCTTAGCACCGGTCAGATGGGAGTTGGTGATGTACAGCGTGCCACAGATCATGAAGGACTCACCTGCGTTTCGTTTAGAGTATTCTGTGTTCCAAGAGTTCAGCACTTGGATTGTCAAAGGATCCAGCTTGCTGATCACTATATTCCCTGCATTCTGATTGGTGGCGTAGATGGCCCATAAACCGAGCTCGTCTGCCATGAGATCAATGTCGGAGAACCCTCCCCAGGTGTACGGATAGACGTTGTGGAAACCAGCAGACTCAAGTGCTCGTTGTGTCGTGACCCGGCCACTTTCGAAGCTGTATCTGACAATGATGTTGCTCTGGTATTTGTTGTAGTACAGAGAGCCGTTATAGACCACATGATTTGTGCCTGCCCAGTGGAACGGAAGGTTGTAGGATCTTGACTCAACCCCAGCTACGAAGTCGCTTACCGATTTGTATTCTCGGACAATCTTGTTGTTTGTATAACTGTCCATATACCAGACCTGCATTAGAACATTACAAATGTGATGAGTAACATACAAAACTTGAATTTGCATTATATTCAATGAATCATTAGAGAGCACAATAGAGACCAGGAAGAAAAAATCTCATAGATTTTCTTGATACAGAAAATTATTTTTAGTGATAACTTTTTCAAGACACTATGAGCTTTGTAGATGACAAACAATCTTGTAGAAGACATGTTTCAAAATCAAATTGTTAAAAAGAAAACACATTCTGTTGCTTTTTTACTTTCTATTCATCCAAAAATGTGGAAAATTGATGTAGCAAAAATATTAACATTGAAAATTATTAAGCAAAATTATTAAGCACCAAATCAGCATATTAGACCGATTTCTGAAGAATCAGAAGATGCTCGTAAAAATAATCAAAAGGACAACATTCAAATTTTCTGAAGTTTTTAAATAATAATAATACATTTAAAATACTGTATTTAAATTATACATATTAATCCTTTTTTATTTCATTAAATCATAATGCGGTTATCCCACCATGAAAGAATTAAATTACACAGTCTTACCGTTTACATTAAATTTTAGCTTCAAATCAAATTTTTTATGGTGGGATTGAGCTCAGAGCTTATTGGTCGTGTTCAACTCTTTATTGAAGTGGGATTTTTTTAATAACTGGAAAGAATAGTTCCTGAGAGCAATGCTGCTGAAAAGGCACTGCCAAAAATACTGCGGCAGTTCATAGATTACCTTGTTGTTCTTAGGTGAAGCCTGAGGGTCTGTCATCCATGCTCCGAACCTCGTTCCTGATGTCTTTACAGTGATAGGCCCCGTGACTTTCATCAACTTACCACAGGCTGACATAAAGCAGAATGATAAGAATGTTGACTGTTATACAGACAGTATTTTCAGTCTGACTATATGTACCATGCCATATAAGAAAATGCCATCAAAGTCAATAGAGTTTAAAACTCACTGAGCTTGTTCATGCAGTTCCTCAGTCTTCCCTCCAAGCCGAGGACCTTCTGCTGGAGTTCCTCATAATCATATGCTCCTATCTCCTCCTGGATAGCAGTCAGCACCAGAGAAAGGTTCCTGATCTCCTGCTTGAACTGGGATATGAGCGTGGCATCAGTCTTGTACTGCTCCAGCACTGGAATCAGCGGCTGCAGTTCATTCATCTTCCCCTTCAGCTCCTGGAAAACCACACAGACATTTAAATGGAAATCACATGGCAGGAGATTTGCTTACATTAACAGAAACAGATGTTAGAGCACAGCACCGCTTGCAAGATGTTCTGAACAATGACACGTTAGACCACAATGATATTACTGTCTGGAAAAGAAACACGACCTTTTCAGGTTTACAGGATTTCCAAGAATGTTGAACAGCCTTGTGGCCTTTTCAAATGTTTGTGACAGATTAAGATGAGATGCTTTTAAGCAGGATTTGATTCACCATTCTTGGAGAGCGATGGCAAGAGTGTGGCTCTTTCAAACCGTTCTGTTCACATGAGAAAAGACCATTGATTTTCTCTGACTTTAATGGCAGCCCACCTGAAAGTTTTTAGTCAATAATGTTCTTCGGTTCGACTCGATTTGTCTGAACTTTGATCGGAGTCCTTTCATCTGACTCTCCATTTTCATGACATACTGGAAATCCCTCTGGGTCCTCAGGTTCAACACTTCGATTGATTGCGACATGTTCTGAATCTGAAGAGCGGAAGATGAAAGTTAGGACCCACTAATCATTCTTTGAACGGCAAAAAGGAATATGCGATGGATTTCAATTTTATTTCCAACTGGTGTAAATCAGCCCTGACACTACGTCTCTAAGGAATTCTACATTTCCATAATTTCCCTCAACACAACCAAATCAAAGACAGATAGATCTCAGAGACATACCACAACTGATACATTTAAAAAGGGACTATGTATTGGTTAACCCTATTACTTCCTTTACTAGCATTCTCCAAACAAAACAAGACACAGAGACGTGTTATGGGCCAATAACTATCACTGAATGTTATAGGCTTTTTACTGTAACAGATAAGAAAAGCGTAGGAAGTAGGAACAAGAGGGGGCCAAAAACGCCCTTCAGGCCTTTACGCATTACCATCATCTTTATGCTCCTCCACAATCGGCTGCAGAGAAGCCAGCGGCATTCTTAACAGATGACAATGGTGAGCAGTCTAGCATAATGCTTTCAAATTGCTGCAATGGGAGCTTTTGTTATCCAAACCAGATCTCAATATAAAGCGACTTTAAAGATCTTAGACGCACAATATGTGCACACACACACCTTCTCCAATAACTGGCGGAGCTGTCTGCTCTTTGCATCTCTGGAGCACAAGCTCTGTTCTGGTGCCACCACCGTGCAGATGCAGCGGCCGTCAGCATCCTGCGCTGAACTGTACACCTGCCAGCCTTCCTTTGGTCTGATGGTCTGTACACAAACACAGGCAAGCATGATGAATCTTAGTGCTTTCTGTCTACAGATTTATAACATTAAGACATTCTTAATGCAATGAATTTCAAAGACATACAATATGACATAATCTGATTTTCATGCCTCAAGCATGCTTTAAGCAGTGAGACTGAAATGTAGATATCTACTCATTCGCAGTGCTTTGTTATAGTAACCATTTAGTTTTCGATGTATAACTTATTGTATTTGTTAAATGGAGATATTGAGTAAAAATGCTAATCACATTGATTTTTTTTGACATGAGGTCTTCGAACCATTCATCCTGCAAGTTTTGTAGCTTAAAACTTCCTCCTCATTATAAACAGAGCTTTTATTTAATCAAGCTCTAAAATAGCTTGTTTTTATATTGGAAGATCTTTGATGGTTTATTTTTAATATCGTCCCAGATCATGACAGTGTCAGGCTTATATTCAAATTGGTTGTGTTTTAGTTTTGGTTTTCCCTGTTTGCCTAGCTGTCTGTATTCCCTTGATCGTTCCTTTGGTTACAGATTACATTACACACCTGTTTCAGTTTCTGTTAATTAGCTTCCCATGTGTATTTAAGCCCTTAGTTTCCTCTCTTCATTGTTCAGTGTAATCTTAGTTTTACTTGGTTGTTGTTTATAACTCTTCTGTGTTCATTTGCGTTCCTTGAATATTGTGATTAAAGAACCATTCTAGTAATTCTCCTGTTTTGTGCGATTTCTGGAACCAAGTCCTGATAGTCAGATGATTACATGTTTGTTCTGAGCATTTTACTTTGTAAACAGGGCACAATTGTTTTATTGACAGATGAAGCCACTAACTGCACTGGATCTGTAAATTACGCTTTTTATATATGTATGTATATATGTGTTAACATTACAGTTTAACCTTAAGGAACATGAAAATAATTTAAAAAATCCATGCCACAACCCCTTTAAAATGAAGGCCTGCCTCAAATTTTCTTGATTCCACAAGCATGGCTCTCATATTTCTAGCAAACTTTTTAGTAACAACTTTCTTAAAGTCTTTATATATAAAATTGATTATAAAAGGATTTTTTATGCATTAATCAAGCCTTGTAATGCACTATACAATGCATTGTAATGTTACACCTTAAAACACATAACAAACAACCAATTTCTGATGTGAAAAGGTAAATATTAAATATTAAATATAGGTAAATATTGTAATGCATCTAATACTTTAGTTAATTACGAATACCTTAGCATTATACATACTTTAAGTAAAGTGTTACCGTTTGGTAATCCAAATGAAAGGAACCCAAATCTGTATATTAGACACCATATTATTCTTTTGAAATCATAATAATGATAAAAATATAAGCATATAATAAAAGCACAGGAGAAATATAGTGCAGTTTCTATGCACTCCAATAAATGTTAGTTTTGATTCACACTGATTCATAAAAATTCTGAAACCAATTCAAGCACACACCACTGAAATATGGCAGGCCAAAAATAGCGTATTTTGACAACAAATAGCACCCTATTGCAACACCTTCATGATAAAGCCTCTCTCTCTCTGCATTCATCCCCCAAAATTTCCCTAGATTGTCTGCAACAATAAAGAAGCTTTGTAAACACCCACATTCATTTTTCCCACTCTCGCAGCGGGCTTTGAAAGGCCGGCTCTGGGGACTAGCCTTTTACAGGCGAGCTGAAAAAGAGTTTTACACATTTTGGCACACCTCCTCATGCTGCATACAACTAACAACTAACTGCAATTTCAGCAAATTGTAACGTATCCAAATTGGATGGGTACTTCCTGCTAGTTCACTAGCATCATGAAATATGAGCAGAGGGATTCTACTCCTCAAATAAGACCTGCAGCTGGGTTTATTAAGACTGGATGAGAGATCCTCATGAGTCATGACACCCTCACAGATACTATGGACTTCTTTGGGTTCTAGTCAAATATGACATATTGTCACCATGCCTCAGTGTTGCAGATGTGATCTTGACCCAGTACTGAGTATAGGCTAAGGAAGAAAACATTTCCTAATTGAAACTCTTTATCAACAGCCAATACTGTAAACTACTATTGAACTCTCAATAACACAAAAATAGCACATTAAAACTATATATTATGTCTTGGAATATTTACCATTAAAAATACGGAAAATTACGATGTTAGCATTCTGTACATACAACACACGCTGTTACACTATATTTACATTTAAAATAATCGGATGTAATTATTGTAATTATAGACTACTCTTGTACTTACTGAAGGAAGCATAATGTAATGTATCTTAATTTGCATTCCAGTTTAAACAGTAATATAATATCATAATTGAAATAGAAAAAGGACATGATAGAGAAAGAGGAGTGGTGGGGGGATACATGGTAGCTCTTGTTCTGTGATAAGTCTTACATGCAATATGCATACAGTTTATTTGTCCCATAGGGACCCTAATACAAACCTTATTCATAATGCTATCAATAAACCTAAGAAGCAAATACAAATCTCATGTCAGTCCCTAAGAACAAAATACCTGCATTGTATCGCATGATTTATATTTTAATGTAAATAGCATTTATCTAAAAAAGACACCGAATATACAGTGTGACCTAATGTGAAATAAACCCTTTGAAACAACACCAGAAATGAGAGACTGAGCAATCTGAAAGCTTTAATGCACAGAAGACCATTCACTATAACAGTTTAATCAGATTATGTGACCATTTGAGCTGCAAGAAAGTTACATCAAATGGAAAACAAGATTCTTAAACATTTGTAGGTATCCCTCATCAATTAAGATTTTTATATTCCAGTTTAAGTGTTGCTGCATTTCCTACTCCCCTTCTCTCTGAGGTTGTCACTAAAGGGATATTAATGGAGGAACGCATAATTCCCATAAGACATCATAAAATGACACTGGCAGCCTTGTTTGTTACTTTGCATATGCATTTAGTCTATAGGATACGCTGTTCTATGAGTCACTGGTGTAGTCGGAGCTGGGCTTAGACATGTCAAGTTTCCAAGTCGGTGTAAGGTGCGCATCACTCACCGCGGAAGGGCAGTAGCCGAGCAGAGCGAGAAAACACAGCGGTTTCAGCACCACGATCAGCGCCCGCATTCTGCCTCGAGTCTCCCTCCTACGCCTCTGTTACAAACTGACTCACTCTCCGGTGTTTCAGATCGAGCCTCTTGTCGGTGTCTTGGGATCCGAGAGCCTCGGTAGAGCCGCTGAAAGTGCTTGTGCTGTCATCGTCGCTGCGGGCGCAGAAAAGTTTGAGAGATGCGTGGAGACTCTCAGCGGGTATATTACATCATTACGGCATTTCTGTGAGGGGGTCACTCTTTCATTATCCCAACCTAAATATATCTAAGAGGAACTTACAGGGATAAAAGCACGATTTGTATATATTTACAACCTGAGGAGGATTAAAAACATATCCAAAATGTTCATTAGATGTTGCTCAATAGGGTGGGAATGGTAAGCATCGAATGATATAGTTCCTTAATGAATGTTTTAGCAATTCTGAAGACAAAAATATCACTTATACCTAGTTGCTAAATAAAATGTAACAAAATAGTGTTATTTTTTTTGTAAAAACGACTGACTTAAACAAAAACAAAATGTGTATCTTTCCATGCAAGCAAAGCCAATTTTAAGTCTTAAAGGTAAGGTAGGCAATTTTCAGAGCGGTTTGCAAAAGCAGGTTAGCTTTGAAAGCATGAGAGCCCGCCCTCCCTTCAGCCACACGTGAACGCGCACAGCTGAGTCTGCAAAGCGTCACGTGAGACAGCGTTAAACGATCACGTCTCAAAAAAGAGCATAACGCAAACATACAACATTACATTAAT
Organism: Rhodeus uyekii; assembly: GCA_037043235.1. Lineage (NCBI taxonomy): Eukaryota > Metazoa > Chordata > Actinopteri > Cypriniformes > Acheilognathidae > Rhodeus > Rhodeus uyekii. Next base: position 918,342 of record JAWRVZ010000076.1, on the reverse strand, counting down.
AATGAACAAAAACTTAGAGCACGGACCTGTCTGACTGCTGCAGATTCATTAGTTTCCCCATTGAAATGCATAAATTCGAGTCACAAGCCGCTCCAATTATTATTGGTTTTCATCACTACCAAATTACAGTAGTTATGGCTTGAACATGGCATTATTTTGTTTTAGGAGGAATATGTTTCTGTTGTTTGTAAATTATGTCTGTGTGACTCTGCATAGCATGAACCGCTGATGATGGATGATGTCTGCGCGAAAATATGGAAATAGGGGAGCGCGGGGCACAAAGTAACGCGGGGTAAATAGTAACACATACTTTTTAAATGGTTGCAAGGTCTTAAATGTGACGTGCTAACGGGCTTTTCATCACACTGTTTGCATGCGTCTTCTGGCCATCTTTCGAGAAATTTCAGCGAAATTTGGATGAGAACCACAGGAAAACCTCTTTTGGCAGCATGTAAATATTTTTTGTTATAGTAGTTGTTTTTCGATTTTCAAAGAATGTGCGAAAGTATGTTAGTCTAATCTTTTATTGTTATGATTACCATCTTCCTGGCTAAAAGATGGTACCATTTTGAAAGATGTGAAAAACACACAGTGACTGCTAGCCGGTCCTGAAGTGAACACGACACCGCAGGGTTAGTTGTAACGCGGTGTTACAATTAAGCCGCATTGAATAGGCTGCATCAATAATCATATATTTTGCATTGTATTAACCTATTAAAACGTTTTTCATGTCATTACATTGTTCAAAGCATAACAATGTAATAAATAAAATAAAATAAATATATTCCATTCATAAGTTATGGTTATAATCATTAAGACTCAACTTTTATTAAGAAATAAAAATAAGCCAATGAACACCCATTGGATAACATGGTGTTACAACGAGCCCCGCACACGGGGTAAGTTGTCACATTTCACTCCTTGCGCTTTTGGTGATACTGCACAGAAACTGTAGGGCCGACGAACATGAAAACAGTGCTCATTTGTAGGAGAGGCTTGTGTGTTGTTTGTATAAAAATATGGTTTGTCTAACCCTATTACTTTGTTCATTATTTGGCTAAAACCAAAAAGTGTTACGTTTGTCCCCGCGCTCCCCTACACACGCTTACTGTACCATTTTATGGTACTAAACCTTCCAAAGATGATGTTTATACATGTATACATTTAGAACACTTAACATAATGAATGCTATTAGGACGTGAAGAGACTTTCAACCAGCATAACAAAAAATATAAAATTCTAGAACAAATCACCTACCTTGCCTTTACCACAACAATATCGACTTAATTTCGATAGGTGCTTTTAATATGTTTATATACAAATACCTATGTGTGTTATTTATATATATATAAAATATATATATTTGTTGCTTACAAACATTAAGCCTAGAATACTCAAAAGATCAGTATGTATTTTGAATGATATATTTTTTACACACACACACACACACACACACACACATATATATACATACATATATATATATTTACACACAGAAAAAAAACAATTGAATGCACATTTCTAACTATAAATGTGCATTAATGTTCTGAACAAAAGGTAATAAACTAGTATAAAGTGCTCACAATACATAGTTTCAATAACCAAGGAAACAAGCATATCTATACATTATCTAAAGATACATACATCTATGCTAAAATTACCTCATCAGAAGTTAGAGCATACTCTAACTTTACTGCAACTCTACTCACATGATTAATTAGTTGCTTGGCAACGTGTGATTAGCCTGTCCTTTTTTTTAGAGGTAGGCTTCTCTTTATCTGTTCTTTTATCAAAAGAGAAAGTCTTTTGTTTACTTTAGAGTCATACCAATTTATGTCACTGAAATGTGACATTACTGCACAATTAAACAAATAAGTTGGAGGTTTGAATGATGCATGCAGTCATTTAAAAGCCAGAAATGCATCACTGAAATCTGATGGCACCTGCTGGGGCCAGAAACAGATGACGGGGTTAGTAGGGTTAGTCATGTGAGGCATCTTTTGACAATTGTAATTAAGATGGATTAATTACTGCAACTTAATGGCAAATGTTACCCAAAGTGAATATATATCGTATATACAGCAATAAAATACATCAATGTTCTAATATTAAATGGTTAATTGTGTATAGATCTGAGTATTATTTTAAACTGTTCTCCATTATAGCAGAAGCTGCAGGAGTCACCTTGGTCTTTCCAGGCGGCGCCCACCCCTCGAGAACACATCAGTCTAGCTATGTATCAAACCTCAAAGCAGCTGCAGACAGACATTTCAGAGGCTGTCTTCATACCGCAAGCCAACATGTGTCAACCAGAGAGAGAGATAGGGAGAGAGAGAGAAAGATCAGTTACCTTTCTCGTCATTTTATATACATACACTAAGATTCAAGAAAGGATGAAATATGAACTACATATGGGATAATGTAACATCACCCAGTCAATATTGCTAAATGAACCATGTCAGATTAAGTTTTATTTTGCCTAAAGTATGTTCGACTGTACATTATGCTTATTACTAGGGTTGTAAAATGTGAAAACTTTTACATTTTGAATCTTTTATTGGGAATTAATCTGAATATATGACAGGTTAGGGAACTCAAATGATTGATTTTGATTAACACAACCAGATTTAATGCAAATTCAGCTGAATTTCTGCCCTGTGCATTCCTCAATCATGTTCAATGAAAGAATCAATTAAAATCAAAAATGCATTTTTTTTACATTTGTGTTAATTTGCATGCATGTCTGCTTATAACTTTGTATAAATATACATAAACATTTATATTACATGATATATTATATTGCATATAATGCAGTTTGTGTAAATTATTAGAAATTCTAATAAATTTCCTTTCATTCCTGCTTAGTTTGCAACTTGGAGTATTTCCAAAATTCCCTAGTTTAAATTCCCTTGGAAAGTTTCTGGAAATGTACCAGAAATGTTTTGCCTCTATGTAATCATACTTATTGGATGCCACAACTGACCAATGAGAATGAATTAAAAACAGAATTATACTTTTAAATTCTATTTTCAATTATACAATAAAGTCGGTGAGAAACGGAAGTGCATGTCATCACCATTTTCACAGATTCATGTTTTTATATTTCACAACAAGATGATGACAATATAATTTTCAAAACTTGCACTTTTAAAGCTGTTTTCAAAAGTTTGCAGTTTCAGGGCCCCAAAATGCTGATAACGAATGGCCAAACGCATAAAGGTGTGAATAAAAGAGTGAGAATAGCAGGGAAAAAGAGGCCGCCGCACGCTCAGAAACTGACCCAGCAGGTTGCAATGTACATCGCCTGAATCACGCTAACACATTAACTCTGGGCACGTTTGTGTCTGGCAGCTGGCCACAGCTGAGGCCTGCTAGAGCTCTGAATAAAAGGTGTTCCCAACAGGAGCGGGAAGCCAGTCACATACACACACAAACAGGCACACAACACACACGCGCAAACAAAACATTTATGAACAGACATTATTCATGAGCTGGAGCGGCTCACTAGTCATTATTCAGACAGGAGCTGCCTCAATAAAGGCAAATAAGCTTTGCTGATTTATTTTGGACACTTAGGCACATCAAACACGGAGGCGGCAGGAAAGCCAAAGATAATGGAGTTTCTGCTCGTAGAACATTTGGCTATAAATCCGTTTTCATATTACGACCGCTGCTGTTCTCCCAGTAATGCTTTGTATTTTGTGTACTGTATTTAGAGTAATCCACATGGTATTATTGTACCGGTAAATACCCAAGGAAGAATTACAAGAAAGAGTTCAAAATAATATATTTGAAAGAATAGGCAGGATGAACATAAACAAGATTTAAGCGTCTGACAGAAGTTTGTGTCCTGTGAAATGAGCTAACTGTAAAATACACGAGTCATGACTAAATAGAAAATGTAATTATGATTAAACAAGTTCGAGATCTGGATAAGAGCAGTGACTCACGGAGGACAAATAAACACTTTTGTCATGTGTAGATGCTCATCATTTGAGCTTTTCTCCTCCTCCAATCTGTTATCCTCCATTTTGATCACTCTGTTTGTCTACAAATATCAATAATTAATTATTAAACGTTATAATAATAAATCAATAATTAAATGTTCATAATCATATTTCTTTTAGGTGTCGGGAGCTACTTATAGGTGCGATGAGTGCATGATTATCCTTAACATTTAAATTTAACCATCATCCCAAACATTTATTACAATTTTAGGGTCTGTAAGTTTTAAAATAAAGTTGATTTAGTTTAATTTGTATAAACAAATAAATAAATTATTACTTGGATTTAGCAAAGATGCACTAAGACTTTTACATTGTTACAAAAGATTTAAGATTTATTCTGTTCTTTTCTACTTTGTTCATCAAAGAACAGAAAAAAACAGAACTGAAAAAAGTATCATGGTTTCCACAAAAATATTAAGCAGCAACTGTTTTCACAATTAATAATAAAAGTAATAATAATAATAATAATAATAATAATACATGTGATAAATGAGTTAGGTCAAAAGTAATCTAAAAGTAGTCTGATTATATTGTGTATTTTAAATGTGTAATATAATAGATTACTTTGGTAACTGCACTTTTTGTAATGTATGTATGCATGTATGTCATGCCTTATAGAGCCTCATCACAGTGGGTCCATTGAAAACAACAGTATTTTTAATATTACAAGCAAAAATTCTGATGTTCAGTCTGCTGGTAATCAAAACCTTGCTGATGCTCAGAGTGTGATATTGCTTCCTTACAACATTTGTAAATAATATAAAAACTTTATCAAGCAAATTCATTTCTAAATTGTGTCATTAGTAAGGTTTTACTGAGAATGTTAGGCACATATGCCTCATAGATTTATCTCAACATCTCAAGGAGAAAGACTTCTGAAAATTGAATCTTTGAGTAAATTGACAATCCCCTTTTATTAAATGATCACATACCTTTGAAGTTTGGAAGGAATGAATAATGCAATAAAGGTATTTCAAGGCAATCATTCACAAGTAGCTGTCAGGACCTTTGATGTGACATCTTTCTGTATTAAACTTCAGCATTCTCATTACTAGGATACAAGAGACAGCACAAGAGGATGACAGTGGCTTTCAGCTCGTTATGCCTTAGTGTTATCAAGAAGTACTTTTTCCATGAGCGTAGTAGGAACAGTTGGCTATACTAATCTGCTTTGGAAGTTGCTGCTTTTGTTGTTTTAATTCAAGACTTGCACACTGTTTTGTGGTTGCCAAAGATAAGGGTGAAAAACCTGTATGGACCAATTTCCAAAAATAATAAAATTGATAATGATAATCATGGAACTCATGCAAAACCCCACACATTCAATTATATACATTTTCAATAACTTTCTGTCCATAAAGAATAGTGTTTCTGTATATTTGAGGATATTATCAGTATTATCTGGATATTATCAGTCAGTCACGTTCGACATTACGTCAGACTGACATCATTGGGTCTTGCTTGGGAGCCCAATCACATCCAAGTTCAACAAAATGCGAAAATGAACATTGGCTAGTGATTTGCATGCCGAGTCATACCCACCCGGCATACAGGTATAAATAAGACCGGTATTACTCACATCGTTCATACATTTGCTTACAGTCGCTTATACTGATCGCTCATTTCTGATCTTCTTCAAGGCACGCCTGTTCCCATGCACTTCAATCAGAACAGTTCCCTAAAAGAGCAGCGTGGGTGATCAGTGTCTTTTTAAAGATGTCTTTTCGTCCGTGTGTTTCTGGATTTTCCCAGGTCTGTTTCCTGACTTCATCTGACGGCCACGACTCTCCTTCTTTAACATGGAGGCACGAGTCCCCTTTGCTTCTCGTGGTAGAGCTGCGGGACTGGTTACTACTCTGGGAGATCTGAGGGTAGAAGTGGGAGCTTCTTCATCAGGCCAGCTCCCACTAATCTCCCACTCCTCCTGCAGGCTGTGTGCCAATGAGTTGCCGGATGATCATGCAGGTCCTTCACGTGAGGTACCTTGCGTCTCGTTTGGCGCTCAGGATGCGCATCGAATGTCGATTGCTGATTCCTCCCGGAGAAGAAGAGGAAGCCAAGCAACACCCCTCCGGGGTGGCTGCTCGAGCGGAATAAAATCTGGAGTTGATGGCCATTTGGTCATTTGGCCCTCGATGTCCACACTGATGGTCCAATGTCATGTCTGGCTAGTCGTAGCTCTGAGCAGCTTTTTGCCTGCTTTGAAGGACAGCAGAAGGGAAAGGCTGTCTTCATACAGAGATTGGCCCACTGGATAGTGGATGCCATTGCCCTGGCATACCAGGCCCAAGGCGAGCCATGTCCCCTGGGGCTGAGGGCTCACTCCACACGGGGTGTTGCTTCCTCCTGGGCATTGGCGCGTGGCACCTCTCTGACAGACATCTGTAAAGCTGCGGGCTGGACGACACCTAACACATTCTTCCTGTGTGTTGGGAAAAAGCAGGTAATGTATGGGAAGACAGGCTCGGTGCCCTGCTTGTAGCGCCATTCCCCTCTAACAAGGGGATATGAGAGCTTACTTACTCTTCAGTTGAGTTCCCCGCTTAGTGAACCCTGAATCGAGATCCTCCTGTATCCTTCAGTGGTAAGACGTGGCGGAGGCATCTGATGCTGGGCCCAGTGCATGCATGCATGCCCGGTTGGTCAGCCATTGCACTGCGCTGGATGCCCATATGATGCGATACCCACTTAGTAATCGCATATGTGTACACTCCACGATATGGTTTCCCTCTTGGTAAACCCATGTCTTTTCCTTGGCAGTTCTGCTCTGCCCTGTCTTACGTAGGTCCTACCTATCGCAGGGAGGAACTCTCTACCAAAGAGACCTTCCTTTGGGGCGCTAGGTAGGTTACGACTATATGAGAGCAGTTACCAAAGGGCACGCCACAGCTTGCCAGCATCTGCATTTCCAATACTCGTAACACAGTTCAGTGCCTGTGGCATTTTCCATAGGAACCCCATGATGTCAGGGGGGGGGGGGGGGGGGGGGGGGGGCGCGATACTACATACTACGATACTACGCGAGCGCGAAGCATCATAAGCCATAAGCTAGACTTGATTAACACAGGAAGTGTTCGGCAAGGCAGCTGGAACGCGGGCCATTAATAAAATGATCTCATGGGCCGGACATAATTACACGCCGGGCCAGATGTGGCCTTGAGTTTGACACCTATGACCTAAAGGATTATTAGGAACACCATACTAATAATGTGTTTGACCCCCTTCTGCTTTTAGAACTGCCTTAATTCTACGTGGCATTGATTCAACAAGGTGCTGAAAGCATTTTTTAGAAATGTTGGTCCATATTGATAGGATAGCATGTTGCAGTTGATGGAGATTTGTGGGATGCACATCCAGGGCATGAAGCTCCCGTTCCACCCCAACCCAAAGATGCTCTATCCTCTATAGAGGAGATGAGTGGTAAACGGTGGGGTCTTCTGCTGTTGTAGCCCATCCACCTCAAGGTTGTGAGTGTTGTGGCTTCACAAATGCTTTGCTGCATATCTCGGTTGTAATGAGTGGTTATTTCAGTCAAAGTTGCTCTTCTATCAGTTTGAATCAGTCGGCCCATTCTCCTCTGACCTCTAGCATCAACAAGGCATTTTCGCCCACAGGACTGCCGCATACTGGATGTTTTTCCCTTTTCACACCATTCTTTGTAAACCCTAGAAATGGTTGAGTGTGAAAATCCCAGAAACTGAGCAGATTGTGAAATATACATATATAATAAATACTGTAATATTCCTTAAAAAAAATAAAATCATCAACTTCGATTTCATGGTGACTAACATCCAAGGTGTGCAGGTGCTAGCCTTGTGTTGATCATCAGGTGAATTACCACAGCCACAGAAATTCCACTCCAGCGGATGAATAATCAGTTCTGCATGAGCGGTTCACCTGTCCTATAGAAACATCAGCTATTCAAGAAACATCAATTCTCTCTTCTAGATCTCAGCTTTATAGAATCATTCTGTAAAATTGAAACAAAAAGATTTAGTGAAAGAGTCCTCACAAATCAAACATGTTTTACATCCAGTGGCATTATGGCTTAAATGGAGTGAACGGAATTGATCAATCGTTGTTGGTTTGAGCAAAACTGAAACAATAGATTATCTACTTGAAATGTAATCGATCATTTATTCCAAGTTTTACATAAATTATAAGTATGTTACACAGATGTGTAAAATTCTGAGTCTATTGTCATATATTTGAAGGGTTTTCAGGGACACAGACAGAACTGCAAAAACAATAGAGGCAAAAGAAAGTTATAGAAATCAAAGCAGTTTACACAACCACACAACCTGAACACATTTTACCACAGAAACTTTAAATATGAAGACAAAAGAAGTATGCAATAAGCTTTTGCACATACAGCACCGGAAAGAAAATTCATACAAAGAGTAAACAATTATCACTTTTAATACAATACTGTCCAGAATCCATATTTAATACTGACGTAAAGCACCCTAAAATAGTTGTTTCTGTTTTAAATCTAAAAGGGTTAATCATAGTAATCACAAAATAACCAAACAAAAGTTTAACAAATAATCTTTTTTTATTTTAAAATTCCCTGCCTCAAATATATAAACTTGATTCTCTAACCAAGGCTCTGTATGTACAGGGTTTGAACATCTTTGTACTGGATACGTCTTTTAAGAAATTGAGGTATACTGTCAAGAAATTCTGACGTCAAGTTACTTTTCAAGCCTGTATATTCCTGGAGAAAATGGAAACTCCGAGTGCACAAAATTGGTCAATATTTACAAAATAGATACTTTATAATTACAAATTTGGATGGTTTGTAATGCTGACTTTATTTTATAGTTGAGAGGGACACTTGAATGATTGACATCTTGTGGAAAAAAAAAAATCGGTTGAACTGTTGGTTTTGAAACTCTTCATAGTTATCAATATTTCATCAAATCAATTTTGATGCACATGCAAGACTTAAAGGCAATTGAGAAAGAACAGTATTGTACAAAATAATAATTACAGTATTACCAAAAATGCACTTCCGATAGCACCTTAAGTGTTTGGGTGTTTACAACAAGAGCACACCACTGTGGTTGTCTTTCTCTGAGCAGCACCTGGAGGAGGATCCGTAAAGGATACAGGGGAAATTAGTAGGAACATGATTGGGAATACATTGAATAGGGGTTTGGGGAGGGATTGAGATCGGGAGTGAGTGGTGCTGGGATTAAGTTGGAAATTGGACAAAAAACAAAAACAAAACACATGGTTTACGACTTCAATTGGAGAGAAAAAAAAAGTTTGAAAATGGGAAAAGAATCCTACAGGCTGGGTAGAGGCTGGGTAGAGTGGTGAGATGATAAAGGAGTGGGTCCTCCTCCTTCGCCTGAAAGTGCGCCATTGTCCACCAGGTAGTTCATGTCCTCTCTCTCTGTTGTATTCCATTTGCAGGTTTTCAGTCGTGTGACTGGGATCCCACCAGGGCGGTTAATATTCCATTTCAGATTACACAGTGCGGGTGCTGGTGTGTGTGTTTGTGGCACAAGGAGGGGGCGGGTTGGGGGTCTCTTGGCTGGCCACACTCCTTGACCTTTGCCATAAAGGTAGAGGAGGGGGTGTCCTTTAGCCGAGGAAGCAGACAGCGCCTACCTCAAAGCCAAACCTTTGACTGGATTCCCCAAAGTCATTTAACATGACATCGATGATGGGCACCTGGTCGATGCGAGGAGTGTTAATTTCCATCACGGACTTAGAATATCCCTGCTTTAGCTGAAACAGAAAAATATGAAATATGTACGTTACTACTAAAAACTGTTTTAAGCAGCATTACACAACCAGTGGCGGAGCCAGAGGGGCGGCCGGGGCGAACACCCCTGACATCCGAGTAGTCAAGCCGAGTGCCAAAGTTGAATTCGCATTCGGTGTGCATTATAGCCTCTTTAGAGAAAAATTAAGGTTTGCTATCAGGACTATCAAGGTTTGTTTCCTGAACATCTTTTACAAATGTCACCATGTAACATCTTTCGCTACATTAACTATTAATCACACAAGTAGGAGAAATGAGTTCCAAATTTAGGCTAACAGTCTACATATTTTTTTTGCATCTGTGTGACTACACTGTTTATTTCTGAGCAAAGTAAACTGTTTACACTGTTTGCAATTATAGGATTCAGTAATGCGTTTTAATGGAAGGTTAAGGTTACACACACATTTTCTTTCTCTCAACAGCATTGAGATGTTTCACAGTGTGTATCAGAGTGATACATACTGGGAAACATCTTAATGCTGCTGGACTACAGTATATATCAAATAAGAGGTTGAGATCTGAATGTTATATGGAACTAGAGTTTCATACATGGGATGGACAGGATACTTGAGGGGGTAAAAATATAAATATTAGATGAAAACTTAAAATAAAACAAAAATGAGAAACTAACCGATATAAAGATAAATTGGAGCTAAATAGAAATATATAAAAAGGACAAAAGCATGAATAAACTATAAAACTATAAAATACATTAATTCAATATAATAACATATACTGTAAATAATACTAAAATAACATTGATCCACTTTTACAACATTACACAGTATTCTAGCTCAAATTATATAGCTTAATTAACATACTGTATACAGTAAGCAAACATATATAAATACCATATTGGCTACCGACTGATTATTTCACCACCAATAATTATTTGTCCCATCTTTCTTTAACAACCATAGAAATTCCACGGATCAAGTCTCGTAGTTCCTTTGTTGAAAGGGGGCGACTCTACATGATTAGATTACTACAGACCTATTTCAAAGCTTTGTATTTTGGCAAACTTTTAGCAAGTTTTATTACTGACACGGTATTTGCATATTCATACAATTTTGTCTCTCAACCAATCAGGATTTCGTAAAAAACACAACACCATTAATGCTGTCTTAAAAGTTTTAAATGTTCGTCCCTAGATGAAAAACACAACAGTGCATGTCTTTTTATTGATTTAAGTAAAGCTTTTGACAAAGTGTACCATGACAGATTATCTGATAAACCAACAATTCTAAGTCTTTGTAATTATGTGGTTTAATGCTTATTTGAAGGGAAAAACTCAAAGTGTGACTTAATGGAAGTGGTTAAGAGACGTCTTGATGTTAATATTGAAAATGCAAGATTCCACTTTTATGCAGACGATACCGTCATATGTTGCTCTGCTCTTGCAAAGCAACAAGCTCTGGGTGATTTAACATCTGATTTTGATATTTTTCAAGCAAGGATTTATATTTTGAAGCTGGTTTTAAATGTCTAGTAAACAAATGTGATGAGATGTGGTTATTAAATTCTAGAAACTCTTTAGAAACTACCATTGATTTACAAGGGAAACTGATCACATGGGCTGATACACTAATCCCTGGGCATAATAATTGATGACACATTACATATCAATTACTCGAAACAAAGATTAAAGAAGATGCTAGGGTTTTATTTTAGAAATAAGTCCTGATTTTCATTTAATGCAAGGAAGAAACTTGTGTTTGCGACTTTTTGACCAATTCTTGACTATGGAGATGTATTTTATCAGCATTCTTTACCTTCATATCTTCTTGTCTCCCTGGATGCTGTGCATCATGGTGCCTTAAGATTTCGTACAGATGGTAAATTCTCTAAATCTCATTGTGCATTCATTATATAATAGAGTTGCTGGGTCTTCTCTTGCTGTTTGAAGGAAAATGTGTACTTATTGATACACAAAGCAATTATGGATTTTGTTTACCACCGTATCCCTGTTTGATCCATCAAAACACAATTGGTAACTATTCATTGCGATCACAATCTAATTATAATCTACATGTACCTCCTGCTAGAACTAACTTAGGTAAAACTGTCTTTAAATTTGCTAGCCCTTCAGACTGGAATTCTCTTCTAATGAAATTGAGGCTAAATCACTTGGTGTCTTTAATTTTAAAACACTTATGGGTGAATTAGGGAAAGATTTGCAAATGCTTCTAAGATTGTACTTTTAATTATATTTGTGTGTGATTGTTATTTGTGTATTTGGATAACTGGGCCACCTATCTTTACCAGGACACTCCAGTAAAATATATTTTTAATCTCAGCGATTTATTGTCTTTATCATACGTTTGAACATGCATTTTTGCAGTAGCTCTGAATATTTCTATGGCATCGCTGTCGAAGGGTAATTAGCTGGTGAAGTGGATTTACTTATTGTAGTGTTAATGAATGTTATCATGAGCATTGTAATGTTTGAAGTGGGTGTCATAAATGTCAGTAGAATGGGAAGATTTTAAAATGAGCGGGTCATTTATCACACCTTCATGCTGTAGATATGCAAATCAGAAGACAGAACACAACGAGTGCAGCACTGAAAAGGGGCGGGGCTACATACGGTTTATATTGGATATTTAACTGTACAACTTCCTCCATTTTTACATTAAGATTACCTTTGCCTTCATCCAACGTTCACCTAAGGTTGTTATTAAAACATTTTTTAGGGTAATTTAATAAGTTAAAAGTAAACAAATTAATTCAAAATAAATATCAATTTTTCAAACAATACATTATAATGTTATGAGGTCAAAATGCACTTTTAGTATTTAATGCGACTGACCTTAGGAAATGTATTAGTTAAAAATGTATTATAATTTATTAATATAGATAAAGTTATTTAATCTAAAATTTAATGAATTATATACAGCCTAATTGTCACAGTAATGTCGTGTCTTGTCCCTCTCAGTTGCCACTCCCATTGTTGTTAGTCTTGTCAGGTGTGTCCCATTATCCTGTGTATTTAAACCCTCATGTTCTTCCTTGTCTTTGTCGATTGTTAATGTTCCTATGTCGTTGCATTTCAAGTGTGTATGTTTCTACATGTTTCCTAGTTCTCCGTGTTTTCCTAGTTATTCCGAGTTTTCGTTTGTTTATGCACGTGTGCCATTTTGGTTCTATTTAAAGTGTTTTCTGTTTTTGTTTAATAAATAGAGTTTTCCGTTGATCCCTGCCTTCCTCGTCATTCATCCCCCGTTACACTAATATTCAGCATGACCAGCAAACAGATCAACATCACTCTTACCGAGCAGCCATCTGAAAGAGTCTTGATGAAGGGGTTGTTGTCATAGGACATTTCCTCATCATTAGAGCCCAGGAAGCGCAGCGCCTTGTCGTAGTTGTCAGCCTTGGCGTCATACCAGGCCACAGACTGATGGCATATGTATGTGAAGTTCTGCCGGGCAGAAGAGCTGAGCAACTTGAGGAATGTCATCTGGACTGAGTTTATCGAGCCCTCCTCAACATCTACATAAGACAACTGAGACACAAGGAATACAGAGATCAAACATCTGACCAGAAGAAGAACTTTCAATTTTGAAGGGATGAAAATCAATGGAAGTCTTCTGGTTCCTTGATCCAGTTCGTATAGTACTTTTTTATGTCTTTCAATAATAAGCAAAGTAAATTTTTAAATACTAGTGCAACAAAACTTATTTTTCAGTAAGTTAATAATCGTTCAAACTAACAACATGAATTTGATTTGAGATTTTCATTTGCCAACTCATTCATTTGCTAATCAAATCACTTTGAAGTTGCCATTCGGTTTGCACTGGCAGAAGAATGCAGAATGTGATGAAAGTAATTCATTTCTAGAATAAAAAACAAAAACAAAAATTGAAACTCTCTGAATAAAAACCAGTTTTTGATTCTCAACCTTAAACTACTGTCACCTCTCAAACAATAGAGCTTTGAGCTTTGATTCAAAGTTTATGAAATTTATAATGGAAAAATGGGCACTTACGATTTTTCCACGCTTGAATTCACTAAACCAAGATCCTGGGGACTCCTTTGGCCAGTTTGATATTCTAACCTGGAATAAATGGAAACTGTGATCAAATAATTCCCTACAATTCAATACAGTTCTTTATTTTTCATTTATATCACTGCCAATCATGAGATTTAGTAGAGATGAGCTCCACTCACCCCTGAGGATTTCTTATCAGGGTAAATGCAAGTTTCGCCTCCTGCAGTGAAGTTACAGTACACTTTAAAGGCGTCTCCTATGCATCCCATATTTGGATCGATCCAGTAATGTCCTAAAGTAAAAAAAAAACACAAGTTAAAATTCTATAGTTCCTTTTGCCCCAAATTAAAGGGAGAAGTTATTCTCCATGCCTCTATTCCTCTGAAGTAAACTAGGTTTACTTTGATTACTTTAATCAAAGTAAAAAAAAAACACAGACTTTACTGACTCTTGTGAATGTCTAATAATCAAAAAATTATTCTAACATCTTTGCCAAAGAATCGCATAACTGTCTCTCACCATCAGGAAAGTCTGGTTGGCTGAGCTGCAGGTCCTTGCAGGTTCTGGCAGGGTTATCCTCCGTTCCCAATGGGAACTTCATACGCTCAATGTCCTGCTTGAGGTTGTTTAGGGATCCAAAAACATCTTCCATTCCCTCCATACCATAATCCATCATTCCTGCTGCTTCATCATCCTGCATGTCGGGTGACCTCCTTGCTTTTTTACTTGTCTGGATGGGGAGGGACTGGATGATGTCACCAGCTGGGCCCTAGTGCAAAAAAAACATTGTTTTTGTCAAACACAATTAATTCTGTAAAGTCAGCTTGGGTTTTGATTTTCAGCAGAGCTCTCAATACAATGTATGCAATACAATATTTTTCTTACCGGAGGACCTGGTGGTCCAATCAAGCCAGGCTCTCCCTTCTGGCCAGCAGACCCCTTGGGGAAAAGAAACACGGTTTATTTAAATTGGAAAAAAAATTTAACCACCTCATTAACCATGTGTAAGCTAGAGGTTCAGCACTTACAGTTGACCCTTTGGATCCCTTCTGTCCTTGAGTGCCCTGAAGATAGATTAGATAGAAGAAAGAAATCAATTAAGAAAATGTAATGGTGGTCAAATTTACAATAGAAAACAATTACCATTTTTACATGCACAATGCGAAAATGCATTAACCTCATTGCCAATCCCAGATTAAGATTCTCGTATAAGTATTGTACATTTTGTATGTTTGTTTTAATCAGACATTTTGTCATGTGCAACACTTCTTTTTAACGAATGTAAAAACATTCATATAATCTAAAAAAAGAGTCCTTGAAAGAATGCAAAAAAAAAAAAAAAAAATATGAAATTACCGACAAAAATAACTAAAATGCAGTGGCATAATTGACAAGAGTTGCTGAGCATCTTCAGGTTTGCCAAAAAGAGAATAGCTTGCTGATAACAAGTATTGATGAATTTTCCTATATTTTCCTAATTTTCTATATTCCTAATAGCCATGGTTTGTCTTATTCAGAACATTATATGCATACAAATATGGTCAATGTCAGTACTAAAGAAAGTACTAAAGAGAGAAAAAAAAAACAGCTTACAGGAATACCAGGAGGACCTGGAGGACCAAGTGGACCTGGAGCACCAACAAGACCCTGAAGTCAATAAAGCAATTCATGTTTTTCAGGGCAAAATCAAAATATAATTTTAATGAAAATAAATAATCGTAAAGGCACTTAGAAATTATACTATTAAGTGTTTATTCTTAATTAACAGGATCTATAGGGAGCAGACAAAAGCACATTGAATTAACTCTATTTAAAGAGCAGTCACTCACAGCGTCACCCTTGCCTCCACCAAGTCCCTGAGGTCCTTGCAGTCCTCGGTCACCCTTCTCTCCTGACTCACCAGGAGGACCAATCAGACCAATCAGACCTGGATGACCCTGGAAAAGTAAAAGGAAACTGTAATACTAAGTCAACTGTAATACATCAACATTGAACTAATTAATAACACTGTTGTCTTCTGTTGAGCTGCTTTAAAGCAGAATTTGAATTTGTCTCATATTTGAGGTTTGCATCATTTGATTATGTTATTTGCCTGTTTATTACTGTGAAGGTACTTTAAATCTATTTGTATTATATAAAGCGCTACAGAAGTAAAGGTGACTTGACTTAAACCTACGTTAAGTGTATCTACTAAAACTGGCCATAAAAATCTGTTGCAATATGTTTCAATGGAACGATCGAATATTATTAAGTTAAAATCAATAAATCAATCAATACAAACCTCAGAGCTGAAATGTATTTTATCATGTACAAAATAAAACATTGTTTTGCTACCGCAGTCAGTGTGTACAATATTAATCATATTTATGGCACAGAGAGTCTGCTCAAGTGCATTAGTTTCTATTCAAAACCTTATATTTACAGCCACAGCTACTGTGCTTGCCTCTCCACAATATTAACACTGAATACACTCTGGCATCTCAGCACGTCTCTTCTCATAAAACAGATTTACAGAGATATACCACACTATATATCGCAGGCAGAGTACAGTTTAATCATTGTTTGACACTGCATTTAATCTACAGCACTAAATACTTGTTTATGCCTTGTCATTTTGTGAAATCTAAATGCCAGTAAGTCCAGTTGCTCTCGCCTCTTAAACTTGCAACTGGGCTCAACATTACTGTAAATACACAAGTTATATTTAGCAAAGGAAACATTTTCAAAATTGTAGAATCTCTTTAGAGATGTTTATGGCACCAATGTAAATATATGAATTATTATCATGAGTTCCATCGTTACTCCAGTCTTCATTATCACATGATCAATCAGAGATCATTCTAATCTGGTGCTCAAAAAATATTTATTCTTCTTCTACAAATTCTTCTTCTTCTTCTTATTATTATTATTATTAATGTTGAAAACAGTTTTGCTGCTCAATATTTCTGTGAAAACCTTATTACTCTTTTTTTTAAGATTCTCTGATGAATAGTTAAGAACAGCATGTTTTAAAAGATAGCCTTTGTAACATTATAAATGTCTGCCACTTTTAATCAGTTTAATGCATCTTTGCTAACTAAAAGTATTAATTTCTTTAAAAACAAAACATAATGCTCCAAAATTTTGATCAGTACCGTATATATTTATTCAAATGTAAAATATGAAATAACAAAAATAACAGATATTGTTGAGCTTTTTCTTCCCTAAATTAATTATCTATTGGCATGTTACATTTGCAGTAGTCTTGTTTTTGTTTTTCACAGATACTAGTTTAAACATACCTTCTCACCCTTAGTACCAGGGTCACCTTTCAAGCCAGGAAGTCCAGGAGGACCCTAGAATTTTTCAAGACATACATCACAGTTAAGTCTTAAAAATAACATTAAACATTAATTATACAAGAGACATTCATTAGTCTGAGTAAACAACATAATGATGCCCGAGTGTATATTCTTACCAATGGTCCAGGAGGACCGTCCTGTCCAGCAGCTCCAGGAAGTCCCTGTTCACCCTGAAAGAGCAGACAGAAACCATCAGCCCACTAATACACACCCAAATGTGCAAATATTAATGCTCATTCTCATAATACACATTCTCAAGCCTAGTTACGAGACAAGGAGAGTGATTCACCTTGAAAAGCTTAATGATTCAAATTAAGAGATTCTTGTGTACCGCTCCAATATAATTACGCACACAATTTGGACTTTATGATATATCAGTTTCCAAATACATACCACAGGCCCAGGGATGCCACGTAAGCCCTCAGCTCCAGATTTTCCAGGAGGCCCCTGGGGGCCCACAGGTCCAGTTTTGCCCGCTGGTCCCTCAGCGCCAGCCTCACCCTGTGTGAAAAAAAGAAGAATTTAGGGATAATGTACTGATCAATAAAGGCTACTTTAAAAAAAAAAATGTTTTTTTTAATTAATTCAATTTGGTTTAAAAAGTTTTTAGTAATTTAACTGATCCTTCATTGTAATCATTTCTTTTTCTTAAATGAATAATAACATTGGATCAGCAAATCATTTGGAAGAACTAAAGCGTTCAGAAGACAAAAATAGATTTCCTGTCACTTCCTGTGACTGAACCTGTGGTATTAAGCTTAATTTGTCCTGGCATCCAATTAGGTTTTCTTGTGCTCTGATCTTTCAATGAGGATTTTAGAAGTCAGGACCACTCAGTATCCTGAGAGATTGGACTCAACAGACAAATGCAAGGACAGATAACAAATCAAGCATTCAAGGAGGACAAACGATTTACGCTGCAATACAAATGACAATCATGTTGTTTGGTTGTTCAGGTGCTATTTTAAATAATGGAATCTGTCTTACCTTTGCACCCTTCTCTCCTTGTCTGCCTTCTGTACCAGCTGGGCCAGCAGGACCCTTCGGGAGAGAGACACAAACAAATTCTTACACAGTAGATAAACATATATCAACAATAAATAAGGCGCTGCATCCAAATGTACATGACAACAAGGCAGTGTACTTTCTTTTTTCCCTCCGCTCCATCCTTATGACATAGAGGCTTCATTTTTAGAAACTCTTGCTCACTAATATCTCACAAAAAACAAAACATGCTGTGGAAACTACATATAAACATTTTATACCTTTTATGACATCTATGAGGTTTTGCTAACGAGGAACCAATTGCTAATGGAGTAACATAATTCAACATAAGCTCAATTGCTGAATAAATGATCCATTTCATCAAAACCACTTATTGTAAATGATTACATAACCTAGATGTGCTGTGTTTTACAGAAACCTGGCTAAAACCAGAAACCAGACGACTACATTACTTTGAATGAGTCCACCCCTAAGATTACCGTTATAAACATGAACCTTGTCTTAAAGGCAGAGGGGTTGGT
This sequence comes from Rhodeus uyekii, assembly GCA_037043235.1. Taxonomy (NCBI): domain Eukaryota; kingdom Metazoa; phylum Chordata; class Actinopteri; order Cypriniformes; family Acheilognathidae; genus Rhodeus; species Rhodeus uyekii. Next base: position 899,701 of record JAWRVZ010000076.1, on the reverse strand, counting down.
ATTGATGTAATTTAAAGTAATGTCTTTGGTATTACTCAAAGGTCTAGTTTCAAATGTAATTCTTTTGAAGTGACGGTGCTTAATGTAACACTTTCTAGTGTAAGTGATAAATCCTGCTCGACGTTTGTGCTGGCTACTGTACACAGGCCACCAGGTCAACATGTGAAAACAAAGAATTTGCTGTCATAATTGTTAGTGATTTCAATATCCATATAGATAATGAAAAAAGATGCCTTGGGACTGGGATTTAGAGACATTTTAAACTCTATTAGAGTTAGAAAACACGTGTTCCCACTCATTGTCATAATCATAGTTTAGATCTAATAATGTCACATGGAATCAATGAAATTGATTGCAACACAGCGATGACATATCAGATCATTATCTAGTCTTGTGTACACTCCATTTAGCCAAAGCTGCTAAGCCAGCTCCCTTTTACAAATATGATAGAACCACCACTTCCACTAAATTCCTGATCAGTTTAATCTCGTCAGCATTCCAGATATTGATGTTGCAACAGAAACCATTAACTCTCTTTTCTAGCACTTTATCACTTTATAACATTCAATGCCATGGTATAACGAGCAAACTTGGGCCTCAAGAGAGCAGCCAGACAAATGGAGCACAGCTGGAAGAAAACAAAGCTAGAGCTTTTTCCCATCTCATGGAAAGACAACTCTACTGCATACAGAAATGCCTTAGATCTGCTAGAACTGCTTATTTTTTGACTATTCTATTTAGCACCTTCCTAGCGTTATTCAGGAAGCTGACACACTCTGTCAGTTTAAATCGAGACTAAAAACACATCACAATCATGTACAATGATTGTTAGACTGCATAAATGAGATCAGCCTTAACAGGGAACAAGCAAAAGGGGGGCGAGACTATTCAAACGCATCCATAGGCACAGCGCCACAGCCACTTGCAGCCGTTTGCAGCAGCTCCCCGAATGCGCTCTGCGACCCAGTACCACTCCGCGAAATCGCTCCGCGGCCCGGTGCCACTTCGTCCGCGGACCGGTACCGGGCTGCGGACCGGGGGTTGGGGACCACTGAACTAGATTATCCCTTGCGAAGGCCTCATCAACACAACATACACGGCATACATATTCAAATGCGCATGCTTATAGACTGGACACGTTATTCACGTCTTGGGGTATAGCAGAGTGTTTTTCCGGACTTACACTTTGAAATCCATTTGAGGTTTGCATTCTTGGTTCACCGGAGTGCCGGTGTCGTGCGGATAGGTGTCCAAAATGCATTGGGAGTTTTCTGTTTTTTGTTGAGAATGGTGTTGTGTATGCAACTGCTAAGTTAATAACTAATGATTTCATCTACAATAAAAATGAATCAATCAAAATTTACTTTAGCTGGAAAATGACTTTCTTACAGATATTCATTGCATTATTTTCCAATTATCACAGTAAAGCTGCTTTGAAACAATCTTCATTGTAAAAAGCGCAATGTAAATTAAGGTGACTTGACTTGACTAATGGCATGGGCAGGATTCCAGATATTAAGGTATTAATGTCCCCACATTTGTGAACAATATTAACATGATGACTCAGATAAATAAAAGGTGATCATCTAATGAGAAAGACTGAATGATGCTATTGGTTTCTTAGCACAGGCATCAAAAGAACAGGTGTGACTTATTATGTCAAAATGTTCCCTAAAAATCCATGTGCATTTAGATTCAAGACACAGAGAAAGCAGAGCTCTGTCTAATGCAGCAGCTTCCAACACAGACTCATTACAGTTGGGTAAAAATGGAAATCCCTGAAATGCAGTTTCATTGCAATTAGCTCAAGTCTGTTGATACATTTATGCAACAATAAAACTCACTGTAGAAAACAAGCTATGAAAACTCATAGCTTGAAAACTCAAGTTTACTGTGGCAAATACATCAGATCAAAGAACACAGTGTTAGTGATAAAAGTGTAATCTATTCAAAGCCAAATCTTGAGGATGGCACCAGAGCTGACAATGACAACTCCATTTCCTTTTGGCTATCACATTGCTGTCATTCAAACCATTGGTCAATATTCTATAATAGAACTGTCTAAATGTCAATCAAAGCACAACTGCTCTTGAGACCTGATGTGAGGAGACCAGTTTTCCCCACACAGCTTTTATGCTACGCTGAAATTTCACAGGAATGCATTTTCCCAGGCACAGCGTGTGCTCTTTACTCACTTGGGAACAATTTACTGAGGGAAGACCCAGTAAAATCCTGACTGTACTCCACTTTTAAAGATTTATTGTTTGTGTAGTTCAGATCTGTTAAGAATAAATATGCCCCATAAAATATAGGCTTCTCTAAGGATGAATTTACAAGGGAAGCTCATAAACCTTTTTGAAAATGTGTGTCTCAGCAGATTACAGAAAGAACAAAAAAGGGGTAATAAAGATGGTGAATTTTTACACTTAGTAAAAAACATTTTAACTTAGTGAAAAGTGGTAAAAACCCATGCTGTTCTGTTTGGTACATTCCATGTAGTTGCTAGTGGGGGATTGCTAGCTAGTTACAAAATTTGACACTTACAGTGGGGTCTGTTTTCTAACACTAGGTCTGAGCTGTTGTTGTAATAATAATAAAACCGAATTACTGTTTGAGTGTAAATGACTAGAAGTAGTGATATGAATTGAAATGCATTTCTCAGTAGCAACAAACCTTTAAAATAACGTAGTGTTTTTTAGTAACAACAGTGTAGCATCACAAAACACTATATCACTATGATTAGAATATGAATATGCAATTCACTGCAAGTTCTTCTCAATGAATGCATCAAACAGTATGGGGGTTTGCAGCAGGGCAACAACAAAAATAGTGCTGGATAACTTTGAATAAATGACCTACAATCCACCTACAAAACACACCATGTTCTTTGGACATGTATAACAGACAGCATGTGTGTGTGATTTTTAAACCACGTAAAAGTGCATTTGTTACCATAGCAACATAGGGCCCATCCACTTTGTCTTTCAGAATTATCATTATTCCATACCATACTGTACCAAATTCATGGTACAATGTAAATTCAAATATTTGGCATGTTAACTAACCACCCAACACAAGAGTTGTACTTTGGTAGGTATAATACATCACTACCAAATTCATGACCTATAATTTATTTATTGCTTTCATTTTAGATACAATTTAGGCAAATGGTGGGAATTTAGCTTTTCAGTTCTTTGAGTATGTGGGAAATTTTGTCTATAATGAGGATCAGAGAGAAATATCCTGTACAGTGCTGAATATGCATTTTTTATGCAACTTCTTTTCATATTATTTTTTAAATAAATGCATATTATATATACACACATTACTTGAAATACACATAGTAACAGTAATAAAATAACCATACACAATATACAAATTAATATAAAATATTGTCCCTTTAAGTACCTAGAAAGTACTTTTTCTTATTAGTTTGTATTGTAGCTAACTACTTTTTTCCGGAAAGGCAGCTTGTCTGTTATTAAAATACTTTAAATGATGAACAAATGAACAAAATGCATGTTAAAATACTCACTCGCTTTCCAGGGGGTCCTGGAGGACCAGCTTCACCAGACGGACCAGGTGGACCCTATTGTGTAAAAATGCAATACATTACCTTGGACGTTTTATGTATGTTTGAACATAAAATATGATTGTCAGTGACGGTTGAGGATCACTCACAGGCTGACCAGCATCTCCATCATCTCCCTTGTCTCCAGGTAGCCCATCCAGTCCCTGTGTGAAACACGACATTGCATCACAACAATATTTAATTTCCATCAAGTATCATATTATTTGTACATATAAATATCTTTTCCCCTAACGTTTGCTTTTTAAATGTATTGGACATGCATATAGCCTGAGTACGGAGCCTGTAACTAATGACTATTCGGACAATATGTTATTTATTTTACTGCTTTTCCACAACTTGCAAAAGGATTTTATTTTTAAAAATGTGCAACAAAGTCTATATGCTAAACACTGTGAAACAAAATGGTTTATATTTATTAACGTCCTTGAGTGGAAAGCTGAACACGCGCACCAATCTATTTACAGTAATACCTTGGTTTACGAGTTTAATTCGTTCCAAGAGCGAGCTCGTAAACCAAAATGCTCGTACACCAAATCAAGTGTCCCCATAAGAATGCACTAAAAATCAATTAATTCGTTCCACATGACCATAAATGCCCATTTAAGAAAAAAAATTGGTTTTACCCTATTAATTACAGTTAAAATTATAACCATTAAGATCTCATATAAATACAAATTAATGATTGACGATTAAACTATAAAAATACTTGACATTTTACTGTAATGCACTTGTAATGGAGGAGACGAGAGGAGGGAGGAGCGGGCAAAGCATAGATTCAAGTGCAAATGAGTGAATTTATTATAATAGTGCAGAAAACAAACAAAGTGATAATCCAGAAGTGTATTACACATGGGAGCCACGGCTGCGAATGAACGCGCGCTGGAGCTGCGAATGAACGCGCGCTGGAGCCGCGAACGAAGGACTGGACAAGAGAAGAGTTGAGAGAAGTGAACTAAATAGGCAGATGATATGAGAACGAGGTGTGTGTGTGTCTCTCTCTCTCTCTCTCTCTCTCTCTCACACACACACCCTCCATGCTCGTACACCGATTTGCTCGTATACCAAGTCGCTCGTAAACCGAGGTATCACTGTAACCTTTTTTGAAATGTTTATATTTTAAGTGCTCTGTAAAACTTACAGCTTACAACTTACAGTGCAGCATGTTTTTTTTTCTCCCTCAATCTGTTGCCTCCACCATTTTTAAATGCATTTCTCTCAATTGAATTATTATAACCACAAAGTGACAATGTTAATTCGTGCACAGTGCAAACAGTCAATTAATCAACAATGAAATCTGTTTTCAACCATTTTGATTGTTGAACATGCTGAACTTACACCAACTCCAGGTTCACCAGGGGGACCTGGATCTCCAGGGAAGCCAATAGGACCCTAAAAAAAAAAAACAATATTAAAGGGATCAAATCAGTCATCAGCATTATTTCCGTTGAACAGATGAAGGGTGTCTTTTTAGATGCCATAGACAGAGACTTACTGGGTTTCCTTTGGGACCGTCATCTCCAGGGGGTCCTCTTGCACCAGCAGGTCCTGCAGCTCCAGGCGGGCCGGATTCTCCTTTCTCTCCAAGCTCACCTTTGGGTCCCTAAAAAAAGGACACAACTATCAGCACCTTGCTCCATCTATGATGATTATGCTAAAAAACACAAAATAAAAAAACAATGCAATTCAAAGCCTCAAGAAGAGGTAGATTAACTGTAATTTTTTGTTGGCTATAAAGTTAATGTAACTTATTGCTTTGTGGTTGGTATGACTTCAGAATTTCATTGAATCTCTGAATTTGAATTGAACTGGGTGAATTGCAAATCAAATTTGAATGTAAAGATTTATATCACTGTATAACAACAACAACAATAATAATAAGTGTATAGACAGTATGTCAAAACTAACTTTGAATGTTGATTTAAACTTCTGTTCCAAACAGAAAGTATTAGTAAGACAGACTGTCCTCATTACTCACAAAAAGCACTTTGACTAACAGACAAACTTCAGCATTTAAGATGCAGATATCACATAAACAAGTATGTGCAGCAGGTAGCAGACAAAATAATGTCCCTGGGTGAAAAACGATGATGATAACAGCAACCATCTGGAATGCAAGTGATGTTCACCACAGCATATATGAGCTGGATATTCACGTGCCCATTCTAAAGCGGAATAAAACGAATTCATTGCAAAGGACGTTGCAGAATTAACCTGCATTTGAAAAATATACTATAAAGATCATTAGCTTTATGTGTTCAGTTTTGAAAACAGAAGGATTTGGTAGTTACAGCATGTTCCGTGAATGTCAATAGATTCCCTCAATTACATGCAGGTCAGATATATCTGGTAAACACCAAGAAAAGCATGCACAACAACTCTAAAACACGAACATATACTTACTCCTGGACCAGATTCTCCTGGTGGTCCTGGATTACCAGCCTCACCGGTCTCACCCTGAGGGGAACAGATAAAGGGAAACAAGTTCAGTTCTACCTAGTCATCATTACAATTTCTGGCATCTGTGTAAATTCATCCTAATAATTCCAATAATATTTATGCATGTTCATGTTTTGAAGAGATTTACTCAAGAAAAACCCACCTTTTCACCATTTCCACCCATTGCCCCGATACCTCCAGGAGGGCCAGGAGCACCCTGAAAAACAAACAACAACATAGCTGATTCAAATCTCTCTGGCCATGTTCACACAACACAAGAATACGATTGTCAGTCATGTATTTGAGTCCTTAATACAGTTACGCGCACTCACAGTTCAGTTATTTACAGGAGTGACAATCACATTCTATAACTGAACCCACACCCGTACATTTTCAGAAAACCTGCGCTTGTTTAAACAGCACTGTACTGGACAACTAGTTGCCCCAGGAGAGGAGAGTCCCTCTGCACTGCACAAATGCATGTCTACCACGTGCTTCAGGTTTTTGGATGCAGTTTCGGTTTCAATGACAAGCTGCTCCTGACAATTATTTATACTCACGTCTCAAATGCTCTGCTCTATAAAAGCTGCTATTGCTTAATGAAGATCTGACAGATGAACTCACGGCTTCATGGATTGACAATTATCGTATAATAAGAGAAAAGACTTTTCAGTTTTATGGAAATCGCCATCTTTAATATTGTTTACTGGTAAGAGAATTCTGGGCTTGACTCCCTTTGCATGTTCATACAGACAGTATTCAAGACGCTTGTTTGAGAGGGACATTTCAAGAGCCACACCAGTAAGTAAATGTGTTAGTCAATTAAAAAAAACTGTGTGAATGTATATCCTTAGATTCACATACAAATATATTACAGTTAAACTCACATCTGCTCCACTAGGACCTTGAGGACCTCTGGGACCAGGAGGACCAGGCGGACCCTGTAAGAGAAACAGCAGTTTGTTAAACAGATTAAGACATTAAACTCTGGTAGACTCAGACCAAACATTTGTGAATCATTCTGAACAATTACAAGATATACCACCAGAATCGGCATATTCAAATGACTTTGTTTGTGAATCAGTAGCACTAGCACTAAAACTGTAAACGTGCAGTTCCATCAACAAAATATCACAGGTTTACTGGTTTGCCTTCTTCCCAAAGGTGAACCTGAGGAACTTCCTGTGTTGAGGAAGGATGGAGATGTGAAAGTAGTTGTCTTTGAGGTTGCTTTTGACAAACCAGTCCTCGGACCTGATTTGAGTCACGATCTGTTTCAGTGTCAATATTTTGAATTTGAGTCGCATAACAGTGCGGTTGAGAAGACACAGATCTAGAATGGGCCGCGACTCTCCATCCTTCTTGGGAAGAATGAAGTAAAGGCTGTAGATACCGGACTCTCTGTCCGAGAGGGGTATACAGTGAACCCTCGTTTATCGCGGTAGATAGGTTCCAAACCCGGCCGCGATAGCTGAAAATCCGCGATGTAGGGACACCATATTTACGTATTTATTTAACATGTATATTCAGACTTTTAAAACCCTCTCTTTACGTAGTACTGTTAACAAACCACCCTTTAATGTACAGAACACTTAATGCATGTACTACAGTACCCTAAACTAAAACACGAAAGAAGTTGAAGAAAAACTTGAATGATGATGGCGATGAATTTGCTGCACAGTAGAAATGATGATGATGAAGCTGATGATGTCTTCTACTGTGCAGCCAATGATAGTATTTTACGTCTCTTCAGACGGAGGAGTCTTTTCGTGGGACACCTCTTCAACTTCTTCCTGGGACACTTCTTCATTTTTTTCCGAAGGCATAGTAGCAGGAGGAACTGGCTCTTTTTTGCGAGGTTGGAAGAACATTGTGATCGGAAGTTGCTGCCGTTGCTTCTTTTTTCGCTCGGAGAGCATCCTGAGGGAGTCATGTCTTCATCGATTTTGTTGCAGAATTGCAGAGAACAAACCATATCCTCGTCCCACTCTTGCGACAATTCTTTCAACTCCTTCGCAAGGTTGCAGAGCTTGGCAAGCCATTCTAATGTTCATATATCGTGGCTATTTTCGAAATTTCCGGAAAATCCGCGATATATTTCTTTTATAATATATACATCCGGAATGAAAAAAGTCCGCGAAGTCGTGAATCCGCGATGGTCGAACCGCGAAGTAGCGAGGGCTCACTGTATATTCTATGCCTCCTTTCCTATAGTATATATATATTCTATAGCAGAGTATCTACTTCTTGTTGCTTGACCAGAGCCTGCTCGGGGCCTACCACTGTGGGTAGGATCCATAAGGAACTTAATAGAATATATGGTACACAGGACCCACTGACAAATATCTCATAGTCGTGTCCACGTAACCAGAAACTCTGCTAAGGGAACTCTCGAGGCTGGCATCTGGTATTTGAGTCGCACCCAACAAAGGGCCCAAACTTTTATTGTAATGGTACTTGAGTAAAAAAGAATGTATGATTGCATACATTGTTGAGACTAATTATGACAAAAAAATTATGTTTGTGTTTTGACTACAAACTCACCATTGGGCCAACGTCTCCATTCTCTCCTTTCTCACCTGGTGGTCCTGGCAAACCCTAGAAGAGAAAAAGTTTCACATATTCATCTGGCACAATTCCAGGCTATATAATCCCAGTTAAAGTTCACTTATTACAATTTCAAAAATGCTAAAAGGTTGAGTAGCAAGAGAGGATCGATAATACGTTTCCTCTTTCCCCATGAACAACATAATAATTTAGAATAACAATCAGTCTTACAGTGCTGAATGTTAATAATATACACTTACAGCTTTGAGCCATTGGGAAAACACTATTAATTAAATAACAAATTTTGGTAATTCTCAGTAGAAGGAACCTCATGGCAATAATCGCATTTGCATGTGAGTGCATCACTCCTAGTGTCACTTTGAAAATATGAAACACAAAAAGAGGCAAATCTGGGAAAGCAGTGTATCTTGTAATATAACTGTGCTTGACTAAAAAGGTTTGAATGTTATTCAGATCATTATCACCCAAAAATATACCAACAGATGTCTCTTCATTGTTAATAGTCAACATCTGTAATTAGAAGGATATTCTGGGTCATTGTGTTTGGCAGACATGCTCTTTAGTACCAGCTAATGCATATCTTACTGCTTATTGTTGTGATAAATGTTGTGTTGCTATAAAAGGACAGAAGTATTATTTCACAGTCATTCTGAGGGAGACAATTTTCCCAAATGCCAAAACCAATCTAATACTTTATAGCAGCAGTTTTGAAAAGATAATGAAATGTCTCAATTCTAATACAGCCCAATTTCTTCCCATTAGCAAGTTTTTAAAAACTTGAGAGAAAACAAATTAAGATGGTTAATTTCTTTGGCTCAAAAATCATTCATTGCAGAGGACCAGTGAGAGGCACTAACAAGGAGACACAGGGTACAAACAATTAGCACAGTTGGGATGAATCACTATTCCTATTACCTTTGATTACTAGTCAACTGCTCTGAGTGACTATAATATTGCTGTGTTGAATAACAGTTCACTTCCTCTTTACTCTCATAAAGGTGAAGTGTGTCATTTTTTCAATGACATAAAAGAGACAGCTACACTACACTAATTTTTGTAACGTTTTCTTTTTAGCAGGGCTGCATTTGTTTTTTGTTTTTTCTCGATTGTGTTGCTTAATATTTTTATGGAAAGCATGATTTTTTTTCAAGATCCTTTGATTAGTTGCAACAATTGCTCATACAATGGGATGAACTTGGGATAGCTCTTTCTGTCCAACCAATGGAAGACAAGAAGTGTTTATTTATTTTTATTTTTGCTATTCCAATTGGTAACGCTAGTGACACAAACTAAACTTTACCTTGACATTTCAAATAAACCGTATGTGAAAGAATCAATCAGCCATGTTTCTAGCAACAAGATTGAATCCTTCCTCAATTAGCCTGCCTCAGTCATAGATGATATTTAGTAGTTGAGCTTTGTGTATATATAGACCTTTGTGCATAGATAATAAGTGTGTTTAGATTAATATAAAGATGATAAATGTACCTGCAGTCCAACGGGACCAGGAAGACCTGGGAAACCACGGGCACCCTCATCTCCCTTCTGCCCAAACATACCCTGCTGACCTCTGGGTCCGGGCTCTCCATCACTTCCCTACATAAGAAAAACAGTCAGACAAACGACAAGACTTTCTGTATAAGTAAAAAAAAAAAAAAAAAAAAAAAACACGTTCTGACCCAAGAATGTCTTTCATACTCTACTGTATAGCACAGACAAGCATGAAAATGAGATCTACCCCCTGAGACATCAAAAGTCAAGCTTGAAAAGACATGCCATTCAGAGTAACACCCAGAGGAATTATGAAGAGTGAGAAAGTGCTGCCCTCATTTCTGATGTTGCTTGCTCTACAGGGTCAGTGGAAGGGGAAGAAGTACAGTTCGAACAAATGCAGAATGAAGATGAAGGTATTAAAGAGATTTTAGAGGTTAGACGTCTAAATGGCAATATGATGGTGTGTTTATTTTGGAGACTATGATGGGATGTAGTATTGATTAACCTATAGTACAGACTTCAGGAAAATAGTAAAACAAAATAATATTTTTTTTATTAATGCCTGTATTTAACATCTTATTTAACATATAAATTTAAAGCATTAATTAAAAAAATAACTCAAAATGTGTTTTAAATTATAATTATCTTCCACTTTAATGTGTTTTAAGTTATCGTCATTTGGGGGCTTCTTTTTAATTGATTGTTTAAGTGACTGATTTACAATTAATTCAATTAATTAATCAATATCATATACAGTAATGTAATTAGTGAATGTCAAATATGAAGAGAAACCAGACCCTTCCTCCTTAAATGTTTCTTAAAATAAATATAAATGAATAATAATACTAATAATAACAATACATTTAAAGAACTACAATGCATTTACAGCGCTTATATCTATGCCTGTCATAATTTCTTTGCTTTTAAATATTAAAGCATTAAGCTTTCATTTTGGTGGAAGACCTTAAAGATTCTCTTTTGTTGACAATATATTTATCAGCAATTCTCATTACAAATCTGAGATGATGTCTGGCATGTGTTGTATTTTCAAATGCACTTTGCAAAATCTGAAAACGTTGGATTGCGATTTGCTTGTGTGGTGCTGCATTTTACTATACAGTAATTGTATAATTAAACAACAGTCTTAGTGGGATTTTTGGTTGTTTTTTTACTACCAAGTAAAGCCGTTTTCGTTTCGTCAACACTATTTTCTATTTCTTGCATTTGGCACTTAGCAAGTTTTCATTCTAGACTTCTGGGCTGAAATGCTAAGGGTGTCCCACACAGCATCACCAGCTCTTGGAGTTTTGTCCTTTTGCAGTTTGCTTAGTAATTGTTCAAGGCCATTTCGCATTTCAAGTGAGAAAATATAGAATTCACATGGAAATCACATACCTGCATACAATTAATCCGATTCAATTTTTTTTAAATCAAGTGACCGCTCTAACATAAACTTGCGCATGGAAAAAAATCCTTGTTCAGGGAAATATTGCTCAAATCTAAGTGACTAAGATCTTTAGCAGCATTAATGCCATTAAGTCATCTAATAGATTTACTGTCTCATGCGACCGAATTTGTAAGATCCTATTCAGTAGAAAAGCAGAATAGATTCCAAGAATGTTCTTCACATAACTGCCCAGAATAGGTGTAATTATCAGCTTTTATAGAGCTAATGTATCAAGGAAATGGAGAGGCCCAGCTGGGAGTGTTCTGCTTGAGTCATAAACTTTAAACATTCAACTGTGTGCCACCTGGCCATAACTACTTACTCACACTGCTGCTTTATCAACTCAGCAGGCTGCCTGACAGAGGCAAAACTGAGCAAATGTGAGTAGTTAGTCATTTAACAGACACTTTTATCCAAAGCAACTTATAATCCATTTAATACAAGGGAAATCCTCCTGGAGCAATGTGGACCAGGGTTAAACAATCAGGATGGCCCAATATGAGAACACTTTGTCCAGTTGACATAACTGTCACTCTCCCTATAAATCCAGTTGTTACAACGTTGCAATGATGTGATCATATGCACATATGATTATATGTGTTTTTATGACATTGGTTTATGACATATAAACATTGTTTCAAGGTTAATGCATCACCCTTTTCAAGATTTAAACCTTGATATTTTTTGCTAACACAAACTTAACTGCTCCACCACCCCTGAGTAAAATAAACTTTAAAAAAAGCTAGTGTAGTTCCTTTATACTTTATATTTATGTGTGAAATCAGTGCAGTAACAAGATGAATCAAGAGAGGTAAACATTTAGGTTTTATCCTATATGGCTAAAATGAACGTTTGAAAGTACTCACAGCAGGACCTGGAGCTCCAACTACACCCTGAGGACCTCCTGGACCTGGTGGACCCTACAACAACAGACAATATAAAGAAACTATATATCTTATGACCATTATAAGAGCCTAAGATAGTGTTTATTAAATGAATAAATACTATTTATTAAGAAAATGGAGTTCCTTTTGCATCCAAGGCTTCAAATAGTTCATAAAAATCATAAAATGATGAATATGATGTGGTTTGGTCCAGATTTTCTGAAGAGACATGATCGCTTTATTTGATGAATAGATTTAATTTAGGCTTTTATTCACACATATTCATAACAAATCAGTTCTAGTAAACGGAATCTCTTGCCTGACAGATGAGAACCAACTAGGTTAATTCTCATGTTGCACAGTATATTTGAGCTTCCGTGAGAACCACTCGAAGATAATTGAGCTCTCAGGCGAGATCCCAATTTGTCAGTTGACTTCTGATGTAACTTCAAACGTGATTGACGGATAGGGAACAAACCTCATTGGTTCTTGCAGAAGCTCAAATCTGCTGCACAACACAAAAATGAACCTCATGTGCGATCACATAACCTCTCTTTATATACCTGCTTCATGGGGAAGAACGTGTGATACAAATCTTTGGCTCGTTTAGTTACAATTGAAGATGATTGGGCTCTCAGGAGAGATTCAATCAGTTCACTTCTAACATAACGTCTCCTTTCCCTCCTTCAACCTAGACGTTCTGCTGTTTCAAGCAAGTTACCATTGAACTTCTGCAAGCACCAATGAGATCGTCTCATCAATGTTTATGTGAATAAAATACTAAAATCTGTTCATAAAGTGACTGTATCTCTTCAAAAAAAAATTACATTTATTTTATGTAAGTACACTGTAGTTAAAAACACCTAATATAAAGTGTGACCAAAAATATATATTATATACACAAAATAATTGGTAACACTTTACACTAAGTTTCCCTTTTTTTAAATTAATTTCAACACTTATAAATACATTCAACTCAAAAGTATCTGTTAATATTATTTAATGACTTACTAACATTAACTAACACTAAAGTTTCACATTAACATGACTGATAAATACTGTACAAAATGTATTGCTCAGTGTAATCAAATATTTTTTTACTTATATTTTTTATGTTTTATTTATTAGCTTCAAATATGAATGAAATATAAATAGAATTTTTATAAATTGTTTGAATATTGTTCAACTTACATGCTCTCCCTTGTCACCTTTGCTTCCTTTTTGACCAGGCTCTCCAACTTCTCCCTGAAGAAAAATAAAATCAAGTTACTGAAGGTTAGTTTAAAACTTTTCTCATGTTGCCTGGTCATCAAAAACATTCTCAAGGTGAATTCAGCCTCAATGGCAGAGTAAACTTCGCTCAAGAGATTTTAATTTAACAGTAAAACCAAGACCTTGGGGTGTGTTTGCAATTAATTGATTACTTGGCCCTTCCAACACCATTGCCGCCACAGCTAAAAAGAATAATGTGGCTTGGGACGTGATAAGGATCTAAAAAAGCCCTGTTCTACATTTAACAGGGCGATAATAGATTCTGGAATACATTAGCCTCAAAGCACATTTGTTTACTTGGTTTATGTGCATTGTGTGTGTGCGTTCCTCGATTTCACTGGTTTCAACATTTCACTATAGTAATGATTTTGTGTCTTGTTTGGTTATAGTGATGGATAAGTCAAAACTCTGTTTGCAGCATGACTAATGGTGTGTGTGCAGATGTGAGATGGGCATGATGTCTTAAAATAAAGAATAAAGTGAATAAAGTGCTGCACCTTATCACCATCCTCTCCAGGTGGACCCTGAGGTCCGGCTGGGCCCGGGAGACCGACTGGACCTTGGATGCCATCCCGACCGGCAGGACCAGCAGGTCCTTTCTCACCCTGCGTGAAGTTAAGAAATAACATTGTACATTGACATCTGAATATGCAGATTAAGAAACCGCTAACTCCTCTCTGCACTACGTCCTATGAGGAATACTGTAATCCAATTAATACAGGGAGTATGGGCAAACAAAGTTAATTGCAGATCCTCCGCAATTAATTAACAGCATTCATACACTATTCAGAAGTGCATGTTTGGTAATTATTATAGAACCTTTCAGTCAACTCATTTTTTTAAATAGCTTTAACTGAATTACATTTTTTGTTTGGATGCTGCATTAAACTCTCTAAGCTATCTCTGGTAGATGTGTTTTATGAAAAGATGAATTTTAATGAACTAAAACTCTTTCCCTCTTGCCCATGTTACTTCCCACAGACATTAGTGCATCTCTTCCATACATCTGATAAAAGTACAGTTGCTATTTTACTTTCTTCAGGGTGAATTCAGGTAAATTAAGCTATTCATCTAGTCAACAAATAACATGACGGCCTAATTTACTTGAATTCATATTCATTATTATTGTTACTCATTGGGACAATCTCCTAACAATGCTCACTCACCGGACCACCCTTCTCTCCAGCAGGTCCCGGGGGTCCCTGAGGGCCATTGCGTCCTGTTAGACCGATCGGTCCTCCTGGTCCAGCTGCTCCTCTCTCTCCTGGTGAGCCCTGTGATACACATTCTCTATTAAATCCGACTGCATCCCAATTGGTTAATTAAGATTATTACGACTTTCAATAAATTCCTGGATTTCTTTTTCTTCAGGACACTGTATTTTAAAGATATTATTTGGATTTTACCAAATTCTTTGCTGAACTTTACTGGAAAATGTTTAAGCAATGTTTTCATGCTTGTTCAATGAACCGTAATCAATGTTTGCACATGCACCTGTGGAACAATCCTGAAGACATAACAGGTGTTAGACAATTAATGTCACAGTTTTGATAGCTTAGGACACTAAGAGAGCTTTCTACTGACTCTGAAAAACACCAGAAGAAAGATTCCCAGGGTACCTGACCACCTGTGTGGACATACCATAGTCCTGCTGCAGGGAGGCATGAGGACTGCAGATATGATCGGAGCAATAAACTGCAACATCTGTCTATAATTTGCACTAAGACTGTGCTAACAGGAAGAACAACTCATCATCTTCACAGTGCTACTTTAAAAATGAAGTTTAGCAACTCATTATTCCATTTCTGTTCAGTTTCTCTTCCACTTCTTGTTCAGTTTATGTCTCGGAAATGGAATCTTTTTATGTTCATACAAATATTTACACGTTAAGAAATTTGCTGGAAAAAAAGCAGTTAAATAGAAATTAAATTAAAAGTTACATGACTTTTCCAGGCCTGGAATATATCAGTTTAAATGTCACCATTTCCAAGGGTTCCATGTGGGAACCCAATTATTCAGCAGTTTGTTTTGGCTCTGAAGAACATGTTCCCATACCGATCCATTTGCTGCACTCAACAACACAAGGCACTTTTGCATTTGCGAACTAAATACATCTATTTCTTGGAGTGTACGAGCAGGTCTTTTATAGTTTTTCTGAGAGGGAGCACTCTGGTTCAAAACCAATGTGTAGCATGCCTTTTTCAGAAATAGTCCATTAGTGCATCTATTAGCATTGACGGAGTAGTGTTAAAGCTTTCAGAGAGAGGGCTTAATTCACTTTTTACTTGAAGACCTCCGGTTGCTTTCACATGCATGCACATACTCACAGGAACACATGCTAAAACTTATACACAACATTAACCATCAATGTTAATGCTTCCAAACATAGGGGTCAGGGCCACTGCATATCAAACAGCATATGGTATACATTTTAGACGTCCTCAGAACTCAGTCATAACATGAAAAGGCGTCATGCCTTAGACTACAAGGCTTCAGTGCAGAACATGGTCTCAATTAGTGGTTCTTAATACTTTTTCCTTACATCTTGAATAATTGTGTAACAAATATCATGTAATAATTGAATAACATTTGACTTAAAGTCTTTATGTATGATGCATTACAAGGGTATGCAGGTATTATATATTTCCATAGATAACTTTAACCTAGGTCTAAATGCAATATAATATTTGCAGATTCTTTGTTACATCTGAAATTGGTTGTTGGTTGTTTGTCATGTGTTTTAATCCTAATTTTTAAAAGTGTAGCAATGAATAGACAAGCATTATAAGCTATTATAACTGAGGTTCCCTATCAGTGAGTCACGTTCAACGTTACGTCAGAACTGATTGACGTATTGGGATCTCGCCATCTCGCGGTCGGTGAGTGTCTTTTTCCGAGTGATCGTGGCTGGATGATTGGTTTATATTTTGCAATATATATACATTTATGCCTGAAAAGTGCTGCCACTTGGAGGAGTCACCCTTAACTCCCGTCCAGCGCCTCTGGATGACAGCAGCTCTAGCTGCTAAGGACTACAGTGCAGCTGGACAGGCCAACTTTTCTTTGCAATGGACATACTGAGTTGGGTTTGAACTGAGCTGAACTGCTAAACCACGATGCAAGATATCGACAGAGTGAGCTTTCTCAACGCTCCTATCTTGCAAGGTGGCCATTTTCACAACACTGTTGAGGACTTTGGCCAGCAGTTCTCAGCAGTCCAGATGCAGACTGAAGCATGTTTTTGATTAACTTCAAACTTATGTACACTACATTTAATAACACTACAGAATAACGATGAATACTGTCTGAACCTCTCACTGAGAAAAACAACATTTTATAGTTTACTTAGAGCCTAGGGTAGCTTCAACCATGAAGTACTTGTGTATCCATGTATGTGCATTCTGTGTAGGTTCGTTACTGAGTGCTGTTGGAAAACTGGCATTTTGTTGAAGACCTGCAGATGCCGAGTCATGACAAGATGCCGAGTCCAAGCGTTAGCGTCATGATGGATGTAGATATGCTTTTGAATATCTGTCCTTGTGTGGAAGATTATTAACTTTCCCTATTTTTATCACAATCACTTAACCTCAAGTAAACACTTCTGGTCTTTATTCATCATATCTGGTCCATGAGCAAATAACTGTAAATTCCCCTACAAAAGCTTGACCTGTTGTCACCTCTGCTACTATGCCCATTAGTCTCCATGTCACCAAGGGTATCCCCCTGCGTCCTCTACACCAAAAAAGAAGTGCACAGGCGCAGCCAGCTCAGCCGCAACATTTAGGCCCCCTGCAGGAAGATGTCGCCACCTGACCACCAGACTGCTGCTAAACCTTTCAAAAGGTCAGAGAAGCATCCCTGAGGTGGGAAACCGAGATGGAAGGGACCAAATTTTTCCCAGGAGGAGGGAGGGGTGGAGAACATTTTCATTTTCTTTTCCAGCCACATTCTCAGAAAAAGAGCTGTTTTCTCACGTCAAAACTCCTCTGGGACACTATACCTCACAGGCTGAGCCCAGTAATCCACCTTGCCGCACGTCCACAGGTGTGTCTGTAGTTCAACTGGTCGCTTGCAAAATTTCAGAGAGCTTCCCATGTGCCAGCACATATGTGTGTTTCCATGTTACATCCCTGCTGGCAGGATGTGGTAGCATCCGTAGCATCCCGTTCCACCGGAATTTGTCATGCCTACTCCAGTGTTATCCAACCATTAATGGCTGAATAGGGTAAACAGAAAGGAACATCAGCTATCGGTCTTCCCCGAGTAAAGGATGTCCTTCCATCCCACCTGGTTCAGATGTCTATATAACTTGCACGGGGCACTGGGAAGGGTCAGGGGGTTGTGGCACTTTCCATTAGGTGTCAGTCAGTTCTTATGTAATGTCGTAACCTGATGTAACCTCTATTACTATGCCCATTAGTCTGGGCATGTCTCGATAGGGAATGTCTCGTTTACTAATGCAATCCCCGTTCCCTTAAGAAGGGAATGAAGACGTTATGTCATACCTGCCACACATAAAACAAAATAAAATGTCACTGACCTATCAGCCATCAGTTGAGAACCACTGATCTAAATTATTAGGACTCTTTAGGAAAGCATGGGATTGGACTTGAGGTATTAGGGTCTACATGGGGATTAACAAATAAAGTATAAATAAAGGTTCTTGCTCATTTCCACACTGTATGATCCACTACATATACTATGCACACTACACCCAGTATGTAATACTAACACTATGCCCAGTCATACAACCAACTATTAAACTGACACAATATACAGCCTAACTCCCTTCTCATCTTATACACCACCCCACAAATGCACTCCAGACAACCATCTTGGAAAAGACACTGTTCAAACTGACTTAACCCTTTGTTAGAAACTTCTCAGAAGTGACTAAAATGAGGCATCTGCAGGAGGTCCATTTATGCAAAGATAAGATTGCTGATTGGTGTGGGTGGGCCACTGACTCAAAATCCTTCTGATTTCAGAGAATTTTCTTGCTGGGCTGTACAGATGTCTTTTATACATGAGAGACAATGAATCCCTACACCAATCTTCCTCAAGCTGAAAGGGGCTTCACATAGCGCACAGCTGAAGCTTTGATGGTTTTAAGCTGCAATGCTGTGCCTTCACTGCACTATGAGAGAAGACAGACAGCCGCTACTTTAATGGGAGGATGTTACTGCGACGAAGAATGCAGCTTTATTTTATTCTACATTCTATAGGATTATAAAGTTGTCATCATACCAAAATTCAAGAAATCAATAGCAATAAAAGTGAAACTACATGAATCTCGATTCCACTTTCAAAACCATAGAGATATTCAATAATAACTATATTTAATTGATCAAAACCTAAAATATAATATAATTAAAGTAAACATTTTAAAGTGTGCTTTAAAATAAATCAATAAAAAATTATTTATAAATAAAGTCACTATATATTAATTGAATGATATTTTTAAATCTACAATATACATTTGTAAATACTTATATATTTAATATATATATAACATTTTAAATATGAATGATAATCATTTTTAGAAAAAAAGTAATAATATATATTAAGTTCGTTGATATTGTAACAAAGGATTTTTTTTCCTATTTCCTTTTCAATATTACTTTTTTATTATACATTAACAACAAAAAGTGTTCAGAAACAGTGCTATAATAGGCTTTGGCTGCATTTACATTGCTAGGCCAAATACACAAGCCCAGTATTTTGACATTAAACATGTATTATAAGTGTTTCATCAATATCCTGTCAAGATGGCCATTTAAAAAGAAGTGCATTTGATTGCTTTCACGCGTACAGTAGCTGCTTTATTATTGGTGCACTTCACATACACACATACAGTAATAACATTCCTAATAACTACAGGTCTGAATCTCTAAGCATAATTCATGGATGATTCAAATGTAATGACTGTCATAGTGACGGACTTACTGATTAGGCCTGACTCATTCAGCATGATCAGACTGCGTGGGATCAGATCACACACCAAACTGGGTGCTCAGTGCCAACATTACTGGTCATTAAATTCACCACCTGCTGACTGCGCCTGGTTCAGAATTTGCCTGATGTCACTTCACTAATAGAGGCAAAGCTTGCAGATTGATCGTTTTCAGTGACAGAGTTTCCATGGTAACACAGGTACTTACAATGGGGCCGGGTGGACCCTGTGGACCCTCACCTCCCTTCAGACCAGATGGACCCTGTGAAAGAGGAAGAGAGAGAAATAGGTTAAATTCTCTAATGAGATCTGTACTTCAGAATGTGTCAAAGTGGCATCTGAGTCTCTGTGTGTGTGCTTGTTTGTGCCAGTATATGGCAGCTGTTTGTACTATATGTCTACTAGAAATACAGCCCAAAGTGTTTATTAATCTGGCAATCTTCCTATATCCTACATCAGAAACCAAGCGCTGGCAGTGCATTGTCATGTGACGCCAAGGACACGTCACTGTCCTCCCATCAAGCCATAATATGAGTCATGAAAAACATATGAACCAGCTGAAAGTAAACAACAAGTGATGGCAAATTCAAATGTTGTTTATTGAAATCATACTGGCTTTGGGTTTCAAATGTGACTTTCAGGAACAATTGATTCGTGAAATATATAACTAGTGGAGACTGAAATTAATCAAGGCGGCAGATGCTATTTCTTAAACTAAATACAAAACAAACCTTTTGATTATATTCTGTCCCACAGTCTAAATACTCTTAATGAAGAAATACTACTATGGATATTTTCAAAGTCCCTATGACATACACTTCTTTTGAGTTACCCAATTGTGGCAGTTTGTTATGCAGAAAGTCATTTACAGGCCCACAGAGTACCACATCAGAGGGACAATAAATATGTTAAACTGATTCTCTGAAAGTGAGATATGGGTTAGCATTTTTCTTTAGGACATTGCAATATTTAATTTGAGCACCTAATGCACTTTTAGAGTCCTGATGTGGCCGGCAGACAGTAAAATCCGACAAGATATTTAAAACCCTTTAAAAATGAACTCTTTTTGTCTAAAATGCATATGAAACAAGATCTGCAATATATTTTTTCCCTTGTGTATGAGATCAAAATCATATTTTTCCACATTACTGGTTTTATTGTGTACTGCAATACAGTGGAATTTCTATGTAAGATGTCTTTCAAAAGCTTACTGAATGTCTCAATGCATGTTAAATATGTCAGTTACTCTCCACAAGCCTAAGTCCAGGACTTTACCCTTTCCTGAGGCATTCATCCAGTGCAAGCATTTGCATGAACAGCAGGCGATTAAGCAGTTAATGGCCATTTGGTGGGGAAGATGACATTAACTTGTTTGTTCTTACCGCTGCACCAGGAAGCCCCCTTTGTCCAGGGAACCCTTTCAATCCAGCAGGGCCAGGTTTTCCAGAACCCCCCTGAGGACCTGGATCACCCTTCAAGGAGAGAAATAATGAGATTTAGCCTACGTTTAAAACACCAAACTGCTATTTGTAGGCATTATTTGCCAGCTACATATCATGAAATTAGACAGAAAATTATGTGAATTCTTCCCAATTATTACACTTGAATGATCTTAAGTAAACGTGTAGCAAATCATACCTTTCCACCTTCTTTGCCAGCAGCTCCGGGAAGACCTTGCTCTCCAGGGGGCCCAGGTGATCCAGGATGTCCTCTCTCTCCAACTGGACCAGTTTCTCCTGTAGAGCCCTTTTAATTTCCAATTTAAACAGGATTTTAATTAACGCACTTCTGGCTAACTTCAGGAGATGTTTTATCAAAGCAATATGTTTTTCTTGCTTAAATAAATAATAATTGCTAAAGCTCACCTGTGGGCCAACAACACCTCCAGGTCCAGGAGGTCCAGTCTTTCCTTGAAAACCCTGTGGTAAGAATAAACTTAGTCATTGTGAGAAATTAAATGCAATTCATTGAAGTCATCACATATGTGAAAGCAATCTTAGAGAAAAGAAAAATCTGATTGTACACTGTGTAAATATCACTAAACTGTACAAATCCAGCCTCTGAAATGCAAAAACCTGTCTCTTTTTCCTTTCTATTTTTCCGTTACATACACTTCTTTCCCTAAATCAGTGAAAGTCAACTGCAGTATTTTAGTGTCTTGAAAATCACAAAGGAGAAACATTCAGTAAAAAACAAGTTCCTCTTTCTAGCAGTCCATCTCTCTGACATTCTTAATTAGAAACAGATAGATAGATAGAGCTGCCAAGAACAGTGTAGTGCTTTGACACTGTCGGCAGCTAAAATACACCATAAAAACACCATACAAAACATTTCTTCCTCTTTACTCCAGAGACAGAAACACTTATGGAGGCTAAATGATACTCACAGTCTCTCCTCGCTGTCCTGGGTGACCGGGCAATCCGTCCTTTCCAGCAGGCCCCTGAGGGTTTTACACAATTGAAACTGAGATTAAACATGAATTATTATATAACAACCTTGAGGTTATAATCCATGAGTTATTATATAAAAGAGTTTTATGAAAAACTTATTTCAGGTTTTTTTATTTAATGGTTACGCTCCTGTTTCACCCACAATTGATAAACATGCAGAAAGGATATGCTAAATTGTAGGTATGAATGTGTGTATGTGAGTCCCAAGCTATGTGATTGAAGGGTTGGGGAAAGACCTGGCAACATTCCCCAGAAAAAAACTGGACAGTCTCTCACTTATGGCAAGAGATGGCTCATAGAATCACAACGAGACTAAGATACAAATTAAATTGTTTAATGAAAGAATGAAATAATGACAGTCATATGGAAGCCCACTTCCATCACATAAGAAAAAAGAACAGCCATGTTTTATTAAATCATAATTATGATATAAATTCATAATTATGTCATTAAAAGTCATATTTATAATTACAACTTATCATAATTAGGACTTTTAATGTCTTAACTGTTAAAAAGTCATTTATGTGAATTTTGATTTACCAAAGCATGATTTATTTTCATGAGTGACAGAAATAGATTCCATAACAATGTGAGTGAAAGGGTAGAATAACAGAATAACTCAAAAGCTTATGGATTTGACCTACAGGTGGGCCTTTAGGGCCTGGTAGTCCAACAGGGCCCTGAGGTCCTTGGGGTCCCTAAAACATGGGGAAACAATTAAGGGAGATACAAAGATTGATTGAACTCAAATTGAGGAAAAATAATTCAACAAGCTCTTACTCTCTCTCCTGGGCCACCAGATGGCCCATCATTTCCTGACGTTCCCTAAAAACAGAAACAAAGGTAACTGTTACAAGGAAACATTCACAAATAGCATTAACTTTTTGAGTTAGCTGAATCCGGACTGATGAAGCCTGACCTTTGGTCCAGGTTTTCCTGTAGGACCTCTGGCTCCTCTTCCACCACGGGGACCCTGAGATGAAGTGTTATTAGCAATAAGCCTTGTGCATCACTAGTGTATGAGGACAAAAGTGTTCTTTTCTACTGACTAATATTCAAACTTGTTCATATACATACCGTTGGACCTCTTTGTCCTCTTGGACCTGCTTTACCAGCAATACCCTAAACAACAACACCAACCGATACAATTACAATTCTAACAATACAATAATTGTGAGTTTTAAGACTAGACAACTTCTGCTATTGGTTGTTTGTAATCAGATCCTGAGAAGTGTAATAGAAATGCTAAAAGAAATGTCATTTTGTAGTAAATTCAAAAAGGCCTCATACGTACCCTTCCTCCCTTCTCACCATTGGCTCCAGGGAAGCCAGCAAAACCAGTAGAGCCCTGTAGATGGAGACAGATTATTAAGCAAATTGAGGGGATTAGTTTTCAGCTGCACAGCGTAAATGACACACTCACTTCACTATCCAGTATTCGTCCCAACCTTTTAAACATGCCAAAAAACTTTGGTCTTTGAGCAAAAGTGAAGCTGTGTTGACAGAGAATGTCCTTGAGGAATAATTCAACAGCATTACTGCTAATGCTAACATTATGTGAGTGATACTCAGAGGGCAAGCTTTTGGATTTGATGAAAATGAGCGATGCATGCTTGTTAGCTCAAGGACAGGAGATGAAATTGAAGGTCGAATTATTTTGGCAGGCAAAGAATGGGAAGCGGTCCGTGCCCAGTGAATACACATCAGTAATTTACTCGACAGGATGGTCTCCTGCACAAGATAATGGAGCAAATCGAACAGACAATTGCAAACATAAAGACAAAAAAAAATGTCTGAGGTGGACCGACATCAATTTCCCAGTGCCATTGGAAGTCACTATGCTTTAGCTCCACTCTGCCTTTTACATTTTCCAATTGATGTTTTATTTAAGATATCTAATATTTTGTAATATAAAGTGCCTCTTTCATGCTTTTTTGGATATTACCTTTCATCTAGTGTGTACTACAGCTGTTTGTGATTGTAAAAGGCATGCAAAGTTGCAAAGATTAAAGTACAGAATAAATGGATATGATGTCTACTTTGTCCCACCCTCAAACACTGTATTTGAAGCTTAGGCCTCAAGGTTTGGTTTGTATTGTCATGTCAAGAAGACACGAGAGACTCAAATTGATATGTTGAAACTGACACCATAGTTTCTGTTCACACGACAAGTGCTGAGGAAGCCTCAGGAGCTGAAATTCAGATATGGTAATGGGCGTTTAGTTTCCGACATTAGACCAATAACAACAGACTGGGCCAGTCAGAGCAGAATCGCCTCTCAGAAAGGAGGGGTTTAGAGAGACTGAATCTTTGAACATAACGTTTTCAATCACTGTAAGAAAAGATGTGCATGCACCTTGGATGCATGTAAACCTATTGTAAGAGACCTCGAAAAATAATTCAGAAAAAACTTAAAGGGGGCACGTTAAATGAAAACAAAGTTGAAGAAAATTTGCATGCTTCATCTAAACACAAACATTAGCTTATTAACATGTTATGAATTTTGATGGAACATAATGATCATAATGGATTTTCCAAATCGAATTTTTTTCTAAATAAAAAAACATTAAAATGCTAAAAACTAAAATAATTTGTATTAGATGCTAATGTATAGTTTTAAATTCTTAGTGTTTTAAAAAAGTGACTGTTAGATAATGGAAAAGGTAATCTATGTAAAAATAGAGTATATAATTAAATATTTAATATTAACAAATATCGATTAATTAACCAAACCTACAATACTAGGCGATTGACAGAAATATTGTACTTCCCTAAAAGGACAAAAAAACTAAAAACAGCCACACACACACACAAAAACCCTTTGGATTCAAAAAACCAACTCATCATTCCAGGGGGAAAAAAATTACTCTGAAAAATACCCTGAACAGGCCAAACATTACTTAAAAAACTACAGCTGCGGAAGAGAGCTGACAAAGAAAGTTGTTCACTATTTCAATATCACTTTTCATAACTTGTTCAAAAAAAAAAAAAATGTCAAAAATAAAACTCAATGAATAAATACCAGGGAATTCAAGCTATACGAGTGGACCAGCCTGAATGCTGAATCAAATGATTGTTTTATTGATGCTAGCAGAATGAACTGACAAACATCACAACACAAACTGTATCTACATAGTCTTGGGCTGCTCACAGGCCTGCACTTACTGCATGCTGGGTGGCTGAGAGATAAAGCAGTCAGTGTCATGGAGAATGAGTTTATCCTATTAACTCTGTTAACAAAGGCTATCAGAGAACAGCACGCCCTGCGTGTCAAACGAGCACTTTGTGAAACATAAATAAAGCAGTACAGCAACTCTTTATGAGAGGTAACTTTATAGTTTCATTAACGGTTAATGTCTAATCGTTTGATGGCTTCTGTTTGTAAAGGGCCAGTCACACAGTGAAAACGCATGAATCACGCACGAATTGCGCACAGATTTTCGTTTCTGCGGGGAGCGTGCATCGTATGCGTATTTTGTCGGTGGAACGAACGTGGACCATCAGTGATTGTAAGTGGATGTGCGTCGAAGGCGGTTTGTGCGTGATTTTGAGTTTTGAACGGTTAAAATTTTTTCCAAAAGTTGTGCGTCGGTGTGCGTTATTCATGAGTCGGCTAGCGTAGTTTATCCGTCGAGTATGCGTGACTATGTGCGGGACACGCGTCGGCCGTCAGTGCTTACGCATCGGAACTGGTTCGAAACCGCGCACGTCCACTGACGCCCCACCTTCATATCACTCATGAACCACGCATGAACCGCGCACGTATCACGTTCATTCCACTGACAATGTGGATTCTGAAAGTGCTTGTACGCGGAACGTTCACGAAGCGTGTGTTTGGACGCGCTCCGTCAGTGATTCATGCGTCGGGTGTGCGTCAAATGTTCGTGGAATACTTTGGTCAATTTCTCGACGCACAAGCACGCACAAACCAAATCTGTGCGTGATTTGTGCGTGATTTGTGAGTGATTCGTGCGTGATCGGCTGTGTGACTGGCCCTAAAAATGACAGAGGTAAATACTTAAAAAAAGACTTATGCACTGACCTTCGGACCTTGTCTTCCTGGGTAGCCAGGCAAACCTGGAACACCAAGTTTTCCCTAAAATGAGAAATAAGAACACACTCTAGGTCTGCACTTTCAGTTTTTAAACATTCATCAGGCCCTATACAGTAACAATAAAGCAATTGATTCAACTGTAATGGAATATTTGGCTGCCCTTTAAAACTGGTGCTCAGAGTTATGAGCTCAGTGTCTTTTTAGGTTTTAATTCACACAAATATTAATCATCTCTGACAGACACTTAAGTGTTGATTTTTCCTTTAAGTACTTTGACTTTATTTTCAACATAAAGATTTTAAACTGACCTTCTCTCCTGCTGTGCCCATAGGACCAGCCTCTCCGCTGGGACCTGATTTACCTTTGGGCCCCTCTGGTCCGTCTTCTCCTCTGGGGCCCAAAACACCACCCTCTCCCTGAACACCAGCAAAAACGGACAAACATTATGTTAGTTTCATAACAAACTAAATGGGTAAATCATCTAAAAATAAAAAATGAAATGAGTGCTGATTTACATGAAATGTAATTGCAATTTAATAAGCAAAGTTTTTAATCACCTTGTCGCCCTTGAGGCCCATGTCACCCTTGAACCCAGGAAAACCATCTTCACCCTGAAATCAATTGAACTCAGATCATGTGGGGAAACTAGATAATAATAATAATTTCACTAAATTCCAAAGTGAAAATCCGCTAAACTGAATAAACGTATCTCATAAATTCTATAAGAACATAATGGCTAAATGCTGGCATCTAGTGGCCAACTTGTAACTTGTAACTTGACGGTTCTGCTCGTTTGGACTGAGAAATTAAATAGCATCTAAGATTTCAGAATGTCAATTTAACAATCTGTTCTCTCAGAAGTGTTCTTGAATTTTAAAAGTTGAACATAATATTAAATATCAAATCACAATTTAATTCTAGAGACATAAACGTTGACTCTTTCAAAATGAAACACTGACACTTGGTGGCCACTGCAGATGATACAGCCTGAAGCATTTAAAATCACTAAAAAATGATTAGCAAATATGATATTATAAAGACCATTATTAAGTCTCTACAGACATCCAGTTTTAGGTGATTTTGCACTACACCACACACTCATATCACCCGACTGAGGCCATTTTGGTGCATACATTCACTGATTATTATTATTTATATTGCTATTGTTCTGTCATTCGTGTGCCTCATTTTAGAGGCTACCCCAAGAGCTCATTAATAGAGACAGAGGACAAGATCATTTGCTCACCTTCTCGCCTTTGTGGCCCTTTAAGCCACGAACACCCTCGGCACCCTAAATGGAAAGAACAATGAATAGATGCTCTAATGGATAGACTAAGAACACATAATGTTGATAATAACGATTAAATGAGATTAAGAAAATCAACACTGTTTACCTTCACACCTCGGGGGCCAGGATAGCCAATGGACCCCTGGGGACCTGGTTGGCCCTATAGGAATAGAGTAAATATAATAATACTGAATCAGTCTGGATTACTACAGGGGAATTAGGCTTTCAACTTCTAAAGGGGCCACACATTAAGTGTTAATTACAGAGACAGCTTTTAGGCAGCTGCAAAATTGCACCTTAAAGGCGTTTAGTGGCTTTGCACTTGAAATGTGGTCAATAACTGGAATTCAGAGTGACAATTCATTTAGAGACAAACTAAAAATACACTCACAGCTGCTCCTTTCTCCCCGGGAGGACCCTCTTTCCCAGGATGACCCTGTGCAAGAATTACAAACAAAAGCATCTTCGCTCAAAGTCGGAAAGTTAAGAGGCAAATGCAGTTTGGTTTGGTCTCGTGGGTTCAGTGTACAGTAATATATGAGTAGAACTATAAATGCCAGTGTTATGACTATTTCAGTGTAAAAGTCACTTTGTGCAGGAACCTAAAATATAGGTTTGTGCACAAGTAAGGACTGAATTGTAAATTTTTCTTTCTTAATGTACTTGGAAATTGAAATTCGAAAGTAGAATAAAAAATTATTAAAATAATATTTACAAATTTTCATGATACACACAATAGCGTTCAAAACTTTGAGCTCAGTTAGATTTAAAACTTTTATCCAGCATGTTAAATTTATCAAAATTATCATCAAAACTACTCAAACGTGACCGTTTTTACTTTCTAATCATCTAAAATACTGGGAAAATGTATAATGGTTTTCAACACCTATTTCACCAATTTTTTGAGTACCCTTATTTCACAGTATTATATTTATCACTATATTTTTATTTTTAAATGTAGCATTAGAGACTTTAAATAGCACAAAAAAAATCTTTCCAACCGTACTTTTTTATTATTATTTGTGAGATGTTTAGTTATATCATTTGCTAAATATTACTCATATTTTTATTACAATGAAAAAAAATGAATACAATGTTGTTATTATTTATTACAATGCCATTCTAATAAACACAAAAATAAAGGTATATACTGTATACTAAATGTATACTATTTAGCATACAAAATAAACAATACATATTTACTTCATTCAAAATAATAATTTTATAGAATTATATAATTCATATTAGGTATTAGTTATTAATAATAAATCTCACCAAAATAAATACTGAAAGTACAAAATATATTTTAAAATCCAGAATTTTATGGACCACATCAGAAAAATAATTAATTTCCCAGAATGCTCTATTTAAAGTCTTCAAAATGGAGACAATCCACATGAAACAGGCTATAAGAATGAAAACAAAGAATTCCACTTCTTGTCATTCCCATCTAACTCATGAATTGAAATGGAGCCAACTCTTTAATTCTAAATTGTGTCAATAAAAAATATATTTTCCGCAGGCCAGGATCATCAACCTGGTTAATGACTAATAATGTGTGATGACACAAAGTAGTTTTGATTTGAATACAGGGGAGGGGAAAATACAAATGTAAGAGATATCCACTTACAGGAGGCCCATCAGCCCCAGCCAGCCCATGGAGCCCCTGTTTTCCACCGGGACCCTATGAGAGAGAGAGAGAGAGAGAGAGAGAGAGAAAGAGGATAAGTGAAAAAAGAAGAAAGAAAGAAAGAAAGAGAAGAGGGAGGAAAAACACACAATTAAGGCTGCGATTACTGGTGTACCCAAGTGATTCGTTGGGCAACTTTTATAAGCAGTTCAATCCTAAAGCTCTTCATTATCATCTTTTTCCTCTTGGTAAGGAAGCGATCTAATCATATGGTACGTCTGGAAACACTCCACCACTTTTAGAGTCACATTTCAGACTCCCTCTGGCCTCCTTCCAGGAGCTCTGACAAAATGCTTGTCTGAGAGACTAACCAATGACAGTTTTGTGTGTAAGCATATCCTCTGCTTGTTGAAGCATTAGTGAGTCTTGAGAAGCGTGTGTGTGTGTGTGTGCACGCGCGAGTGTGGTTTTTCTCTAGTCAGCAGTGATCTGAAGGCAACCTACAGCTAGGAAACCGAGGAGTCTGTTGAATCGTTTATAAGGTTAGGGCAGAAAAACACTGCCTGTAATAACAAAGACGGTGGCTGCTGGGTCGAACAACTCTAATTCACAAACTCACTTTCTCTCCAGGTGGACCAATTGGGCCTTGAGGACCAGGCAAACCCTGCAAGAGAAGATTTCCAGAGTCAGACAGTACGACATGAAGTCTTTAAGGGAAATCTGATAGTAAAGTTCATATTGGAAAAACAATGAAGAACAGGATACATTAATCTGTGTGTCTGTGTGTGAATATACAAACTTATGGAGTCTGAATGACGATTTAG
The DNA here is from genome assembly GCA_037043235.1 of Rhodeus uyekii. Lineage (NCBI taxonomy): Eukaryota > Metazoa > Chordata > Actinopteri > Cypriniformes > Acheilognathidae > Rhodeus > Rhodeus uyekii. Next base: position 869,809 of record JAWRVZ010000076.1, on the reverse strand, counting down.
ATTAATGGATCTACCAGTTTTCATTGTTCTTTCAGTCTTTCAATTACAGTGCATTTAACTGAATATAAGCGAAAAAAAGAGCAGAAAAAGAGTTCAAAAGGACTAATTACCCCATGAAGTCATTCAAAATGTGTTTTCTTTTCTTGTGTTGACATATTTAAATTGTAAAAGTTAAATTGAAGTTTGAGTGGGAGATTTAGAAGAGATGGTCTCCCTTTTTCTTTTAAACTTGCCAAAAAGCTATAGCTACTGTATTTGACATCTAGGAACATGATTTGCTAATTGCCAATCAGTTGTGGGTTGTATTGAGGGAGGGACTTTTTCGTCCAAGATAGCATCTGTAAAGTAGCTAAAACATGAATCATCAATATTTTTGGTACATTTACTACCGTTTAGAAGTTTATGGTCAAAACAGTTTACAGTAAAAGTTATAAAAGTTACAGTAAAAAAAAAAAAAAAAAAAAACTAAATTGTGAAACTATAACTGTTTTCTATTTTAATATATTTTAATCATTACTCCAGTCTTCAGTGTCACATGATCCTTCAGAAATCATTCTAATAAGATTTATTTTATATCAATGTTGAAAACCATTTGTGCTGCTTAATATTTTTGTAGGAGCAGTGATACATTTTTTTGCTGTATTTTCTGATCAAGAGAAAGAAAATAATAAATGTATAAATTTTTTTATAATAAATTCCAATTGTATGCATCTTTGCTGAATAAAAGTATTGATTAATATAGAAGTACTGATCCCAAACTTTTGAATGTTAATGTATGTACATCTACAAAAGGGTATTTTGTCAACTTTTAGGAGTACAGATGACCTCAAAGGCAATAGCAAAATACTTTCATGGTATGTGGGAAGTGAATATCCTTGATTTGAAAAACACAATCAAGTTTTTTGAGGGAAAAAAAAGATAGAGAAAGAGAGAAGAGCAGACAGACTGATACCCACATGTGGACCGGTGCTACCCTGTTGCCCAGGGGGTCCAGGCTCTCCTTGAGGACCCTGTTATAACATTTAAAAGAAACATTTTAGTATACAACACTATCATTCCTACACTTCACTGCTCTAGTCATTTTAGACAGATATGAAAAACAGCCCCAATACTTCAAACTCCAAAAACACTCTACATGTTGAACAACAGACACGTGTAAATTGGAAATCCATCTTTTTCCATTGGCCTTCCTTCCTGATTTGCACAGCATACTGTAATAAAATCTATTATAGCACTATTAAACCACTGGGAAAGAGGAAGAGAGATGGAGATGGATAAAATGCATACTGCACACAGTAAGAAAGGTGGTTGGAGTTAGAGCGAGACCTTGAATGAAAGAAAAGCGGCTAAAATAAGATAATATTTTGATAATCTACTACTAATTATAAGTAACTATGCAGTTACATGTCAACTAACTCTCATCAGAGTATTAGCAGAATTTCTTAACATTTTATTCTGATGGTCCTCCAACAGAAATTCTAACTGCCTGCAACTGAATCTTGCATATTTTAGTGGCAGTCTCCCAGGTCTACTGTGTTTCTCATATCTAATAGCCTTATTTAGATGCAACCTTTGGTTCAGAGAGGTCAGAGGTTAGATTCGACCCTTGCTTCAGAGACATCAGAGGTTGTTAGGACAATTAACCAAGAAACTCCTTCATGGGCCCTAAAGCCCAGAAAAGGCACTCTATTCTGTGATAACTACACTGTTAGAGAAGGGGAGAGGAAATTCTCACCATATTTCCTTTAGGGCCAGGTGGTCCATCCAATCCAGCAAGACCCTGCATTTGTATGAAACAGTAGTGTATAGTTGTGACTTTCATACTATTTGGATAGATGTAATTAAGAAGGTGTGGTGATACATACACGCTGTCCAGCGGTGCCAGGAGATCCTCTGGGGCCCAGCAGTCCTCTTGGACCCTGATGATCAACAAAAAAGACATGTAATGAGGATTAATTACACTATTAAACTGAATAAAAGAGGTGTTCAACCTTTTTCAGGAAGAGACCCTTTGCTGGATAAAATATAGAACATGGACCCCCTTCTACATGTGTGCTGCACTTTGACTAACAAGCAGTGCTGGGGGAAATGCAATACAAGTAACTAATAAATGAACGGACTACTTCCTGGAGTTACTTCCTGGAGTTAAATTGTTTTCGTTTGTTTGTATTTATTCAATGACACCTCTTCTTTCCCCATTTTGAGAGAAATTGGAAGTAAGTGCAGAGGCGTTGTGTGTTCTGTAATAACTTGATGGTTATTGAAGTTCTAGTTTGCCAAAAATAGAACTTTTTTGCTGTTGTTTAAAAAAAACAAGTGAGGTGAAGAAAAGTGAAGTGAAAGTGAAGAAAAACATTAAAAAGATGTAAAGGGAGGATAAAGGTTAATTAATTTTACAGTCAGAACAGAACATGAGGATTAAGAAAGGACACCCTAAATATGTTTTTCATTACTTTATTTTAAATTGGTTTAGAAACAACTAACTAAAACAGAAACAAAGGCAAACAGAAACAAATTGAGGTTTTTCTATAGAGACCCCAAAGGTTCACTAAATAATCTGTGGCACTCAATCCAATTAGATTCCATTTCTTAAGGGATGATTCTGCTATTTGTTTGAATCATGAATCAGAGTTTTGCTATTTACTCTGCTGATTGAGTATTTAGTCAAAGAGTGAGCTAAATATGTGAGGCTATTTGTGTGTCGTGAGAAAAAGAGAAAGAGAGAGAGAGAAAATAGAAAACTGTAGCACTCCCTTCCTGTACAGAGACATAAAAAATACAAAAAATACAGAGATTGGATGTGGAAAGTGCAGGGTGGGGCACACCTTTGGAAGAGTGATTATAGCTAGGCATAAAGTGAGGTGATTAACCCTCATTTTCTTCTCTGAGATATCCAAAAAGCCTCGAAAACGTACTTAATGTTGATAATATGTTGATACTGCATGACATTTTCCTAACTACATTTTACAAAAAGGTCATATTACTTGTCTTTGGGGTCTCAGAGATATACAGTAGCATCGGTAAGATTTAAAAAAAAAGTTTTTGGTATGTGAACATTCAGTCTCGTATTCTCACAAAGCCTGTATTTAATTGATCAAAAATAAAGCTAAAACAAACCAAAAAAACATTGTCAAATATAATTAATATTTAGTTTTTTATTTACATAGATTTCAAAACGTAATTTATTTCTTTGAACAAAGCTGAAAGCATCATTACTACAGTTTTCAGTGTCACATGATCCTTGAGAAATCATTCTGATATCCATGTAGAAAGCAGTAATGCTGCTCAAAATTATTTTGGAACGCATGATACATCCGAGATTCATTGATTACTAGACAGATTACTAGATATGCCTTCAGATTTACTGTGTCCTTACGGAATACAATGATTGTTTAAAGAAAAATTTATATTTAATGATAGTATACATAGGAATTTAGATTTGTCTGATTGTATTTTCCTACATTTATTTATTTTTTCCAAAAAGCTAACAGAGGCTACTTTATTACATTGGATAACAGTCATACTTCACAGTTATAATGCCTACAGTGTGATAAAAAAAACAGGTTTAAAGCTTCAAACATTATGTCTACTAAGCTTTGATTAGTTCACATGGAAATATTACAATAATTTGAAGAGAGAATACGACAAGTGAATACAAAAGTCAAAATGGAGACACTTTCTTACACTTTCTCCTGGCATTCCCCTCTGTCCAATCTCACCGTCCTCGCCCTGCAGACAAGAGCACAAACATGTTTGACTACAGTGCTACAGTCCAGTGTGTAAGTACATACAGATCAAAATTTTGTCATTTGGGATAATGGTGCATCATTTGGACAAACACACCCTTGGTCCGTCCTCTCCTGGAGAGCCTGGTAGGCCGATGGGACCTGTCTCACCCTGACAGAAAAACGAAAGAGATGAAATAACAGAGAAAGAAAATTTATTATTACCGTCCCTGCCTGCCTGTTTTTGGCTCTGTACATTGTTAGGGCCCATGACCACTATTTATAAGACTGCATCCCTATAAGAAGAGGCTATAACATAGCGAGGCCTGTAATTACCCAGGGCAGGATTAGGAGGACAGCACTTTGGCTGGAAATATACACAGCTCCCTGTGATCTGCGGGCCTCTTTCACTACACCAGCCCAGGCCAAGCAAGCCACACTCTGCTGTGCCTAGCGAGGGCAGCCTTTATTTGCCAGAGGAGCGCTAGCACGCCAAACAACCCCCCTTGTCACTATAATGAGGTCAACTTCTCCTGCCACTTTGACTGTCAGCACGCTAAACAAAACGTACAGCGGCAGACATGAAGAATTTTTATAATGGACAAGTCTTGGTCTTGGCAGGAGCCGACAAGAATAGTTTCAAGAGGAGTTAACTAAATACAGTAGATTTCGGTAGGAAAACTGCTGCTGAGGAACAAAATGAAACCAGGCAAGAATTGTTCCCATAATCATAAAGCGCTGTCTGAGACAAGCTGGAAGTTTGATAATTGAGCGTTAAAATGCATTTTTGAGGTGAGGCTTGCGTTTTGCTGTCTAGAACAATTCGGGTTTATTTCATCAATGATGGGAAACTAAGTAAGAGTTTTCTTAAGAATAGCTCGGCACTTACTCTATGTCCCTTCTCACCAGGTAAGCCAGGAAGCCCATCAAATCCTCGGTCCCCCTGTTAGACAGCAATCGCAATGAGTAAAACAAAGTCAATGCATATCCAACTTAATGCATAATGGTCTGCGTTTTAGAGCACTTCTTAAATATTCGAAATGTTAATTACTTCTGAGGATTTTCAGAACTGTGAATCGACTTTAACGATTGTTAAACATGTAAATATGACTAATCTTTTAACAACTTTTAATTTAAATTATCAATCATCATATAATTCAGTTCTAATAAATAAATGTTACGGTTACAATTACTCATTAAAGCAAAATCAATAATCATATGACAGACACACAGTAACAAACTCTCCCTATTGATTTCCAACGCAAAATAACCACTTCCTGAAACCACAAACGTGGTTTTGAGATTTTACCTTGGCTCCTGATTCTCCAGGAATTCCTCTGGCTCCATCGGCTCCATTTCGGCCCTGTAAAACCAGGTTGCATCATCATCCTGATGCTATGTGCTACGAGCAGGTTAATGTGCTTAACATATGTTTTAAACAACTGCAGAATCGATGCGAGACAGGAGACCCAAAGACAACCTAAATAAGGTGTGTTGAGTCTACAGCACATTTGTGTAGTGAGTTATTGTGGCAATTTGACTCATTTATAACAAAACTGTGAATAAACTGTGTCAAAGGAGAATCTGAGGCACTAAAACTGGCAGATGTGCATGCGAATCCAACGGACATCTGTCATTCTGTTAGGCTGAAACAGGTAAATTAAGTTCAAGGCTAATAGACACAGACAGTTTCACGGAAAATCTGGTGCAACAGTGGGCTACTTGCGTAGAGCTTTCAGCTTCTCTTTGCCAGCGTACTTCAGCATAAGTACTGCAGATGGATTATGTATTTGTCACCTTTTTTGCCTTTTCAACTGCAATGTCATGTTATGTGGCAGATCTAAAGAGACTAAATGAGAGCATGAGCAGATTATTCCAATTCCTACCCTCTTGCCTAGTTTTCCAGGTGATCCAGCAGGGCCTTGAAGTCCTCTTGGTCCCTTAAAAACACAAAACATTTTGTAAAGAAAGCGTCTACTGCTAAATGACAAGTGAAAAAAACTGTAACATAATAACTTTTATTATGCTGCTCCGAGGCAGAGCAAACCTCTGACGCAACACACAAATTCTGTTCATTTATCTACCACAAATAATGACTAACACTGAATTCCACTGAAGCAAGGTTTAATTCTTGTTTAACAGCAGTATAAGATTTTAAAAACATTTGAGTGGGCTGAACGCGCTCTGATAACCATGACACATGCTTTCTACAACCACAACATCTCCTACAATGTAGCACATCTTTAATATACCTTTAATTATACAAAAACAGAATTGAAATCTTCTTTAAAAAATGATAATAAAAAGCACACATTACATAAATAATTAATCAGAGTGATTATATGATTATGAAATGTGCTTATTGTATACTTAAGCTGACAAGTGCACTACTCTTCAACAGTTTGGGATCAGTAAGGTTATTTTGTTTTTTAAGCATATACTTTTAATCAACAAGGATGCATTAAATTAATCAAAAGACATTAAAGATCCTTTTAAGTAAATGCTGTGCTTTTGTCAGTCACTGTCCACTCACATATTAAGCAGCACAACTGTTTTCAACATTGATAATAATAAAAATGTTCCGTGAGCAGCACATCTTCATGTGACCTGAGTAATGATGAACAACTATTTTAAATTATAATACTTTACAATATTACTGAGTTAAAGAGCCTTGGTGAGCATAACAGACTTCTTTCAAAAACATTTGAACGGTAGGGTAAAATATTATCAGATAAAAAGTCTCAGGAATACTAAGACCATAATGTAAATTAGAATGAAAGTTCAAACAGGCCACAAAAGTCTAAAGAGGTATAGTCACCTGTGGACCAGGATCTCCACTTTCCCCTTTAGCACCAGGTGCACCAGGACCACCCTGAAACACACACATACACAGATGAGCTTTATGTCTCACAGATGACATGATATGTACAGAGCTGTGTTTGGGTCACATGACAAGCCAAACAAATTTCTCTGAAATTGCTTTTAAAGGGCATTTGATTTGAAGGAAGCTGTGGAACAGAAAGAGAAATTCTACTGGCATTCTTAGAATGATTCATCTCAAGCGGATGAAATACAGCAACACCAAAATAACAAAAGAAATTTGAGAAAGGAATGTGAAAATAAACAGCAGACAACCTGAGAGCACATCAGCGCCGAGGAACTGCTCATTTTCTGGTTATAAATCATAGCAAGATGAATGTAACATATGTTCCTATTAGTGTTTGTGTGATGATGTCAACTGGAGGAAGTTGGGTTCAAAAGGAAGATACGGGAAAAGAAAAGAGACATTCATGAAGGTAAATCTTGGCATGTATGTGGGTTTTAAATTATGTTTATTTAAACAGCAGTTCCTTATCTAGATTTAAAAAAAAAAGTTTTTATTTAAACTGAACAAGCCTTACAATTCCTGGACGTTTTGTTCACAGCTTAATTACATTGTGTGCAATATATATTTAATACATTTCTGTTGGGACTACATTAATAAAATTCGTAAGCTATAATCGGTTGTCATAGACACATTGGGAACTGATCGAAAATATTTTTTACAAATCTAACATCAGACATTGATGCAATTTATTTAAAAAAAATTTTATATAAGTATATATATTGCTATATAAAAATGATCTTTATTTCTTCTTGCTTGAATGAACAAATGAATGAACGAATGAATGGCAGAACGTTGGGCTATAAGGGTAAATTTTGTACAAAAATTTAAAGAATTATGTGATAGCTACTATTTAGTAATATAATTAGCCAACATTGCTTTATTTGGCTAAAAAGACTACACCAAAAAATAGATTTAGTGAAAGCTAAAAATTATATTTAATTATATAATTTAATTGCATTTATTTATTCTTTTCTAAATAGTGAGATTTTTATGCATGTTAGTTACAGATGAGACACTTACCACAGGGCCGGAGCGTCCTGTCAATCCCATTGGACCAGGTGCTCCCCTCATAGTCAACTGCAAGGACAAATCAAATCATCAAATAAAATAACGATTGCAAACCTGACATTAACTGCAGTAGAGTACATAAGTTTTGTTACTGGCAACTGGTACATTTCCATGTACCATAGAGTGTTATGAGAACTATAAACCTGTCTTGGTTTTAACAGGCATTTAAAACTTGCTCATATACATTCACACTTTATTCAAGGCAACATGAACAAGAGTACACACCCGGGCCTGGGCAAGGATAGCTTGGGCCTGAGCTTCTTGTGCTGACACCACTGGTCCTTTTGAAGATTCTCCACCAGCGCGGAACTGTCCGAGAAACATTCACAAACACCAAAATTGCAAGTTTACTTCTACTGCATGCTGGAATCTAGAGAAGCCACTGTAGTTTCAACAACATAAAGTGGCCTCCTCAGTCTTGTCATTATGGGTTTGCATCTGGGCTGCAATGTGCCAGCTTGTGTAGTTGTGTAGCTGGGTGTAGCATGAGTGCAGTGGGGTTAATGGGTGGGGCTCTTCACAGCTGTAACAATTCATAACTCGTTTGGACGTTTACAATGACAGTAATTTGTCTGATCCTAGAGGAAGTGGTCATTTTCATCTGATCTTAGATAAGTTTGGTGGTTTCTTTAAGATTAAGGGCTGAAAAATCTTGTCCTCAATCAGAATCGTTGGAAATGTATGGGTTGGATAAGTTTACCGGCAACATAAGGATGGTGCCAGAGGGCCCCGGAGCTCCATCTGCACCTGGCAAACCCGGACGACCAGGAGGACCCTGTGAGAAGAAGAGAGAGAGAGAGAGAGAAAACAAGGAAGGGAGAGCAGAAGCAAATGAGGCATAAAGCGTATGGCAAACAAACGTGTAAATGGCTGGACAAAAATAACCATAGGCATGGAAAGAGAATCAGGACCGTTTCTTTGAAGTTTAAAATACACACAAGTAAATGAAAAATACTGTAGGATCAATTTAAATTGTTGGTTAGGTAACCTAAATCAACTCAAAATCCCTAAACAGATTACACACAGTAAACAAAATCACAAAAGCTTAACTGAACTGTTTAGAGAAAAATGCTGTGGCACTTTCACAAATTGCACCTAAACTGCAGGAGATTTCCGCAGCGATCCTTACACTCGAAATCAAAAATAGCTAATGTGCTAAAGCCCGATCATTATCCCATAAAAATACACTTAGGTTTATTCTGCTTTATTTATACCGAGGTTTTTGAGTTTTGTGTTGTTTATAGTTCCTTTCATTGCGCTGTTTATTTGTGTGTGTGCTTGTAACGAAACTGACACCCCACAAGAAAAGCAATAACGCATGCACACATATGATGGAATGCTGCTAGGGTAGTTCTGTGAAGAGATCTCTTTAGCAGGCATGTCACGCTCCTCTTGTAGACGGCTCACTTTAAATTGTTCCCATATGACGCCGTAATTGTGCGAGCGTGTGTGTATAGTGAAGGCTGGGAAAGCGTCCTATGTAACATATAAACTGGTACCTAGCACAGATGTGCTTCTGTATATATAGCAAGGAGAATGTGCGGTATAAAAGGGTCAGGCCATCAAAGGAAGTGGCCATCGTTGTTAATTTTGTATTTTCGTCTACAGAGTTTGGCTTCACACGAAAAGGAACTGATGGACATCAAAGTGAGACAGGGAAATCGCTTTCCCACACAGACAAAAATCTCTTTGTGCTGGGAGATGCAGGACAGTGAAGGTGGGTGTGCCTTTCCCAGAATGCATTGGAATGGTTAACTCTGCGGGAGGTTGAGAAGAGGAAGCCAAGCTCCACCACCGTAAAGAGAGAGAGAAAAGAAGTCTAGCGGTTTGTTTGTATAGAGGACGGCTATTCTCTGTGCAATAATCAACATAGCACATTTACAGTCCTGAAAAATGGTGCGAACAGCACCAGACATGAGGATCAATGGGAGAATGAGTATGTGTTAATGTGTATTAGAGGCTATAAGGTCCTCCTAAGGCTTGTCCTCTGGTAGTGTTATTAGAGAGAAGATTTACTGACAGATCTGGTTTCAACGTGGACTCCCAGGTCTTTCTAATACACACATCTGCTCGTTCACATACTTACAACATGCTGTTTGTCATTAGCTTATTCACTCAATGCTTTAACCCGTGTAAACCTTACCATTGACTTTGTATGTAAGAAGTAAAAAAATACTAACTTGAAAAAGGGCTGTGAAAAGTCCAGGGACACTGTTACCTATAACTGGTGTGTCTACATGAATGAGCATTGTGAGAGTACATAACACAGATGAGAGATGATTATCAGAGAAACGTCAACTTACTCTCTCACCAGGATCTCCATGGAGGCCCGAGGAGCCTTGTATACCTGGAGTACCCGGAAGGCCCTGAAAAAACACATACAAAATGTCAAAGGCAAAGAAACACCCATGCCAACAATGCTGACATTTTCCACAATGGTGTTTTTCCTATGGAGTTTCTCCATGTGTGAAAAGACCGTAGAAAAAAGTGATACTCACGGCGGGGCCTGGTGGTCCTGGGGGTCCCTCTATAAGCATCCCCTGAAAAGAATCGAAAAAGAAAGAGGAAGAAAAACATGAGTATGGTAGCACACTGGGCAGGCCGTAAATCTCACAGTTTGAGAAACGCAAAAAGAAAAAGAAAATCAGTGAAGAATGAAGAGGAGCCCAAAGATGTGGCTCATTAGTTCAACTAAAATAATCTCCTGTTTTCCACTATTCAAGAAAAGTGAGCGATGCAAGTGCTGTCTGAATCTGATGAATAATACGTTGACATTTGAAAGTATGAGTGTAAAAACCTCTATTCCTGGATTACTACCATCTTCCCGTTCCTGTACAAAGAATCATTGGGTGGGAGGCAAGACTACTTTGCCATATTACAAAAGCAGTTTCTATACATAAAATACAAAAAAACTATATACTAACCATAATTTTTTTTAATAGAACAAATACTTCCATTAAAAAATTATAATATTTATTCATTTGGCAGACGCTTTTCTCTAAGGGACTTACATTGCATTCAAGGAACACATTGACCTTCTAATCAGTTCTTGCTTTCCCTGGGAATCAAACCCATGACCTTGGTATTGTAAACACAAATGCTCTGCTCGTTGAGCTACAAAGGAAAGCTGTATCTAGTAGTTGTATTGCATTTGGTACTTATAAAAGCCTCATGCAGAGAGTTTACCTACCGGCTCAATGACTGCAGGTTCACCTTTTTGCCCCTTCTCACCACCATAACCACCACCAACCTACAACAGAGGCAAAAACAAACTGAAATTTAATGACAGAGGAAGTACTACTCCTTTAGACCAAACAACTGTAAAACAGTACATTAATCACTACAGCTAATGCCCAAAATGGTCTGCATCACTCTATAAAGCTTATAAATGTCCACTTATAAGACCCACAGGGAAAGTCATTTGACAGTATTTTTACACTCCTTTAACACAAGCATCATCCAATAAATTCCGCCTGTCAGTGAGTGTGTGTGTGTGTGTGTGTGTGTGTGTGTGTGTGTGTGTGTTTGTGGAGCAGGATGATAAATCTCTCCAGGAATGAGGCAAAAAGCACAAAGCCACTGTGGTCAGTGTGTGCTTGTGTGCAAGTGTTTGTCTGAACGAGTGATTGTGTTAAACTGTGAAAATAAGTCTCAAGTTATATCAGATCAACACTGCAATTACACAGCTAACATTTCATTTCCTGTCTCCCACACACCACAAGCAAAATGGCTACAATTGAGTGACTTTCATGTGTTGCTGTGACAGTAGACATACTAAAATGTATTACGGTAGAGCGGCAGTATTTCCTGAAATTAGGAGCATTAGAAGTACAATAACATAAAATAAAAAACAGTGTAAGGCTTTTGCTTGCTACACGATTCCAGCATAAAGAAGGAAGAAATCAACTCACATTACTCTCCGTAACCTCTGTTTCTGCAGGCCGGCCCGGTCCGAACTCTTCCTCGTAGGTCGATCCAGTAGGTTTGGCTCCATTAATATTGTAGTCATAGAACGAATCATCATAATTGCTGGGATCTATTTCTTTTCCCTCATATTCATTAATTTCGTATTCCTTAAAGTTCTCAGTTTCGGCGCCATTAGTGTTTTTGGAGTCCACAATTTCCACATTCCCATCGGTGGCAATGGTGGGATCCACTCCAACGTCTTCTATCCCCGTAATGTAGTCATCTACTATTTCCTCTTTTGGTGAAGGATTCTGCAAAGCCAGGGAAGGTAGGAGTTCAATGGATGAAGGGAACAGGGAGGACAGTCAATGTAGTCATCAACTCAAACTAATGATATCCTTTAATGAAGCTCTACAGGTGAAAATGCATTGGCAAGCATAGTTTTAAATGAGATAATTTTGGTCCTAACCAAGGATGGCCACACTTGGAGGGCCACTATCCTACAGAGTTTAGCTTCAACTCTAATTAAACACAACTGAACCAGCTAATCAAGGTCTTGCTAGGCATACTAGAAAATTCCAGGCTTGTTTGTTGAGGCAAGTTGGAGCAAAACTCTGCAGGACAGTGGTCCTTCAGGAGCAGGTTTGGACCGTGAGTAATTGCACTAATGTCTGTTCAGTAAACAATATAATATAACCTTAAAAAAAAAAGTTCAAACTGAAGACAAAAGTATATGTCAACATGACAGATTGCATTTATCCACTAAAACAGATGATATTCTGATTGCACACTCAGAAAAAAATAATTTATTTGCAGATGCCATAACAAACAATTATAAACCCAATTCCAAGAAGGTTGGGACACTGTACAAATTGTGAAAAAAAGGAATGCAATAATTTACCAATCCCATAAACAGATTTTATTCACAATAGAATATAGATAACATATAAAATGTTGAAAGTGAGACATTTTGAAATTTCATGCCAAATATTGGCTCATTTGGGATTTCATGAGAGTTACACATTCCCAAAAAATTGAGACATATAGCAATAAGAGGCCGGAAAAGTTAAATGTACATATAAGTAACAGTTGGAGGACCAACTTGAAACTTATCAGGTCGATTGGCAACATGATTGTTAGAAGAAAAAAAAGAGCCTCTCAGAGTGGCAGTGTCTCTCAGAAGTCAAGATGGGCAGAAGATCACCAATTACCCCGATGTTATATGACAATGCCAGGCCACATACTGCATCAACATCACGGCTGCATAGAAGAAGGATTTGGGTACTGAAATGGCCAGCCTGCAGTCCAGATCTTTCACCCATAGAAAATATTTGGTGCATCATAAAGAGGAAGATGCGACAAAGAAGACCTAAGACAGTTGAGCACTAGAAGCTTGTATTAGACAAGCATGGGACAACATTCCTATTTCTAAACTTGAGCAACTTCTCTCCTCAGTCCCCAGACGTTTGCAGACCATTATAAAAAGAAGAGGGGATGCCACACAGTGGCATAATAACATTTATGGCATGATACATTTTTTGAGATGTGTTGATGCCATGAAATTTAAAATCAACTTATTTAAAATTAAAAATATACATGTTCTCAGCTTAAACATTTGATATGTCATCCATGTTGTATTCTAAATAAAATACTGAAATTTGAAACAATTTGTACATTGTCCCAACTTTTTTGGAATCGGGTTTGTAATAACATTCAATATTTATGCCACTGCAGTGATTAGAAACAAAAATTTCCAATATCTTCCTAATTAAAATCATTGATAAATAATTATATATTATTGCTGGCATATTTATAAAATTCTACATATATTAAAAAAAAAACAGATCATGGGAAAAAAAAAACGGAATGCGTTAAATTAATAAATTGTTCAAACCACATTATTCTTGCATGTCATTGGTGTCTCATCTTAGTCTGTACATCCTGTGCCTTCCACTAAGAACATAACAAGTGGGTTTTTTATTGGGGGGAGGGGGGAGCTACTTTGGCTTTAACTCTTCCTCACCCAGGGGCTTTAATCCATTGAACAAAAGGAGATGACATTTCTCCAGTTAATCTCAGCCTTTATGTGCTTTATCTCAGTGCTTTATGAGGCTGCATCAGCCCATGTAGGTGTATCATTTGAAGCAGACATTAGGCCATAGCTAAATGGAAGACATACTGTTCTAGTTAGAGCTGTACGTTCATCATTTAGACTTCATTTATGCAATGTCTTAGAACAGATTTTGACAGGATCATCAAACTTTGGAAATAACATATAAGGAAAATGTAATGATCTCAGTACTTTCAGATGAACATAACCATTAAACCAGGGGTGGGCAAACTATTTGTCTTGCGGGCCACATTGGTTTCTTAAAATTGACAAAGGGGCCGGGGAGAAGGTCGTACCTGTGCATTTACTTATAAGAAATCCTAGAAAACCTGTATAAAGTATAGTTTGGTCTTAAATCACTCGACTGGGACACGTGAAATTACAACAAAACAATATTAATACAATTTAATCAACAGTAAAACCATAATATGCAATGTGACTGAATCATATATTTGCCTCAGCTCTAGATTGACAATCACAGGCGTCCAATTACAACTGACTTTACAAGAGCAAGCCCCGCCCCACGAATGACAAAAATAAAAGTGCTCACTCGAGCAAAAACAGCAGTCGAGAGCAGGTGAATGTTCGCGCGGACGGGCAGATTAGATGTGACGCGCGCGCGAGTGATTAAAATGAGCTCGCGGGTACCCGTATTTACGTGTAGCTCTGTTTTCCGCTTGCGGATGTAATTTATGCACGCGCAAACACCAGTTTTGCGCTCGTTCCTTTTTAGCACGGAATTAACGCCATAAAGGGGGGTGTAGAGGGGTTTGCGACACACGCCTACTCTCCACCACAGCTTCAGCGCCACTGCCGCTTGCAGCCACGACAGAGTGACATTACAGGAAAATGTAAAATGAAGGAGGTTTAATATAGGTTCGGCAAGTTCGGCGGGCCGGATTAAAATGCCCAACGGGCCGGATATGGCCCGCGGGCCGTAGTTTGCCCACCCCTGCATTAAACAGAGGTTTAATTTGATTGTGTACACCTAAAAATTAGACTAAGGTACAACCAGTCAATTAATACAAATCAAAATGAATGACCTCAATTAGAATTGGCATCTCATAGTTTAGAAACAATGTGATCTATAATATAACAATTAATTTAATTCATTAATTAAAAAATAAGGTGCAACATAGTTTTCTAAAGTCAGCAAATCACACTCACCAAAAAATAGGATATTTTAATAGAATCTCACATAAAATAGACAATGGAAAATAAAATATAGGAGCTTGCAGGTCTTTACCTCCTTGGCCGGAATGGAAACAGAAGGGGCTTCAGTGCCATAGTCCTGCTCGACATAATAGTCGCCCGTGTCAGCAGTGTTGGGCTACGAGTAAAGATCACACAAGAGATTCAGTGAGGAATGTGGGAAAAAATATATAATCTTGAGATGTGAAAGTTAATTTATTCTTAATTTTTAAAACATCCGCTTATTCTAGGTTGTTTACTTCTGAATTTGAAATATGAACAGTGTTCAACAGCAAGTAAAAGTTGGATTTGGCAAGTAAATAAAATGTAATAGCTGGCCGGTAACTTTATTACAAACTTCAACATAATAGATGATTTAAATCACTTTTAACTTTTTCCTCTGTGTAAGATTCATCATCAGAAATTGATATAGGATCAAATGATTTGTGCTGCTTTTCTAATATGTCAAGAAAAAACAGCTTCATTTATTTTGTCCCTTTGACAGTGGGATTAATATTGATAAAACAATATAAAACAGTTTGCTTGGTCAGTACATTTTCTCAATAATACATGCAGGTCTAGCGAAAGGTTTAATTTGGATTCTGCATTTGACTGCAAGTATAAATGAAAGTGATGCCTTTTGGGAAGAGAGAAAGGCAAAGTGAACAATAAAACAGTGTAGGGTAATAAAAAGTGTAGGACGGGCTGAAGAAAATCCAACTGTGAATAACATTCACCTGGGCCATCCAGATGTGAGTGTTTACCTTGTTCTCAGTATGGACGCTGTCAGTGGGATTTTCAGTGGGAGTCACTTCTTCTGTGTAGTCATAGAACTCATCTGTGTATTCAGTATTGTACTGAGAGAGAGAGAGAGAGAGAGAGAGAGATGGATGCATGTTAGAAAGAAACACCCAGGACTCAGTCCCTATGTATAATATAGAGGCCTCAAAACGTATTTGAACACTTATAACCTGATGTACAAAAAATGTGTAAACTTCACGGATAAAACATGAGGGGCGTTTATTATAGCAGTAGCCATATTTTTAACAATATAACTATTGTTTTGTCATTTTCAACCTTTAAAACTTTTTGTGAATATGTTTTGCTTAAGTGTTTAAATTCTTTTGGGGTCAATGTATACTAAAGGGACGATAAATTGTATAATATATTAATGGCATATCAAACGAAATGCAAACTGATAAAAACTTGTATTGACGTAATGAGTGATCAGTGAATTACATAAATTTTTTGCAATATTTAAGAACTTAAATTTTTTTTTACATTTCCCATCTGTTTAAAACATCAACTCAATAATACAAAATTTCTTAAACTGATTTTATGTCTTACATCGCATTTATACATTTATAATATATATATAGATTTTTTTTTTCTTTTTTATATTATGGTACAAAAAAGCACAGATTAAATGCTTTGAGTCCATGAAACCAGAGCAGAAGGAATTTCTAAATAAAATCCACAAGTTCCATCGAATTCAACAGTTGACATACAAAGAATGTTTCATGAACACAGGAAAATGATTCAATGCTGATTCAAATGCCATTCCTATTTGAGATTAAACCTGTAACCACTGATAATGCATTAAAATCTATGCTCAAAGCAAGCAATGACTAAAAGTACAGTGTAATTAAAAAGAGACAGATTAGCACTGCAAAATATGCCAAATTATTTGGCTACGAGATCTGTTCACACTCTTAAAATTTCTATTTTATTGTGGTTCATTTAAATAAGCGTGAATGCTGCAATCCAATACCTGCTGCACAACAAAAAAGACATGATGTCACAAGATGTGAGCCTAAAAAGGACATAACACTCAAGCACACCTGTTTTTTCATGGTTCACTTTTCTTCTTTTATCATGGGAGCTATGTTGCCCATTACAGTTCGGTACAGGTATCAGAAGTGTGTCTCCTCACAACAGATCTTCGCATAACTACGTTATACATTTTACAAGTTCGCAAGTTCAACTAGAAAAAATAACATAGAAATAAAGGTACAAAAGCTCTCACTGGGGCAGTTTCCTTTCAAAAGGTATACCTTTGTACCTAGAGACCTTACTTAAGGGGTAATGTCCCAGTCATATATGAATATTTGTACCGCTACACATACAATGAGCACATTTAGCCCAGCACACAATATATATATATTTGGTAAGTTGCAAAATATACATCAAAAAAGCCTTTTCTTTTCATTTTTAATCTTTAGATCCGGTCTTAAAAAATGCAATGTGAACGTTAAGCAAAATAGGATTAAATTTAACTTTTTGCTAATTTCTCAGTTTAAAATTTGGCATAGAATTGTGAAGTCACAGGCATCCGTTTATAGTTAATAATGAATTAAATTAATTATTTCCATTAGGATTGAACTTAAAGTAAAATATCTTTTCTGCTTTTTTCTGTTGTTGTGTAAAGTCAAACAGTGTGCATGGAATATTCACAGTGTATATGTCATACATAGTATGTTGCCATTTATAATGAATTCATTGCATAGTTTTCGTTCTCATAAAGTGTACTTATTAAATGTAACACTCCCAAGGAACTTGCACACAAAACTTTTTGAAAGTTGTTAATGTACTTAAATGGCAGTCAGTTTAGCAATTCAACAAATAACTATTGTTAAGTTCTTTCTCAATAATTAAATGTCATTTAAAAACAAGCAATTATAAACACACGCTTCCAATTTTGAGCTTGTTTCCCTCTATGACTGCAATAAGGCACACAAGTATTAGGTGAGGCACAGCAGATTAAGTTAACAGGCATTCAGTGATGTGCCTTTGTCCATAAGAGAGTGATGATTTAAGTCCCAATGCATCAGCTGAGCTAATAAAAATAACAGAAAAAAGAACTGAGGTCTGGTGGACTGGCTGCATTCCACTGGCTGCAGAAAAGAAGCAAAAAGGAAGAAATATCCAGCTGCGAGTCAGTTTACGGCATTAAGGGGTCTTGCCAGGCTTGGAGCCTGCCATGGCTGTAGCCAGCAAGCTGGATGAAAGGCATAAATATTGTCTTGGGCCATTAAAAACTCGTCCCGTTTCCCACATGTATCTTAAAGCATTTGGTACGGCGCAGGGGAGCTCCCTGCAGGAGAAAAGAACGGACCTCTGTCCAAAGTTCTCTGCTCTTGATATAGATGTTAGATTGCTGATGCTGGGATGAGTTATAGCACATAGTAGTTAACATGGATTATAAAGCTATATTTCATCTGTGTTTAAAACGCTGACTGAGTTCTGTAATTTGTATTTACCACTCTGTATTAATTCATCAATTTGTCCTTTGGTTTGTCTCTGGCTTTCTCCACGATACGTGAAGCTACATTTTCCATCCCCTCTTGTGGCGTAGTTCTCAATACCCCAAGCTGCAGTTACTCTGATTTATCATCATGTTACAATCAGGAGTTCTTTAACAGCTGAGAGACATAACTTTTCCAGGTATTCCAGAGCAAGCTATGGAGGGAGAAACTAGACTTTCCCAGCAAGCATGCAGGAGTCATTAAAGAAAAATATATTTCCACGCCACTCAAAAGTGGGCTCAGACTTTGTGGCAGGGGGAAAAATAGTTTCCATCGTGAGCTCATTGGTTATTCAGTGAAATATTATTGGAAAACATTGATGCACTGAAAAAGCTAAATATCGAAAACCAGACAAACTGCACTGTTTCAATTTGGGATTAGCAGCATAGTTTAATCCCTCTAGAGCGCACTTGTGATTCACAAAAGATTCCATAAGTACAGTTTGTAGAGACCTGCAGCTCTAATAGAACAGTTTGTGCCACAATAACATTATTATAGGGATTGACATTTTTTAATTGAGTAATATAAATTGTGGAATTCACTACCTGCCCCTGTCAGAAATACAAACTCTCTGGATTGTTTTAAGCAGTGTCTCAAAACACATCTTTTTAGTCAAGTTTTTAATGTATAACCTGAGTATTTACTTTTTTTTTACTTGTATTTACATGTGTATTTTTACTTTATTTGTTATTATTTTCTTGTTGTTTTGTATTGTAATTGCGCTTTAGGTTTAAGAAAGGCGCACTACAAATAAAATTTATTATTATTATTATTATTATTATTATTAATTTAACATACAAAAATAGTAATTTAATATTAGTATGACAAGTATATGAATTTGCATTCTAATCGATGATTCATATATATATATATATATCTCAATGAACCATGAAAAACAATTCTTTTTTTACTAGTTAACCCAACTAGGTAATTATGTGTGCACATCCCTGCTAAACACTGATTAATAATTCAGATTTTTGGCAATTCTTTTGAATCTAGGACATAAGAAAGCCCCCAGACAGAAGCTGTGGGTGTAAACCGAATATAATCCACCCATACATCATCCCAAAACCACACCGATACATACGACTCACTCGTCTGGGTCGGTTCCAGACACATACTGACCTCCTCCTCGGGCTCCTGGGCCTGTGGTGTGTCCTGGTGGGGGGTTTCACAGTCAGGGCTGTAGTGTTCACAGTAGTCGTAGGCTGCACGAGGGTCTGCCACTAAAAGAAGCTGCTGGATGTCCCCCTGAACAACAACACAGAAACAATTTTCAGACATATTCTGGATATATATACATAAATATGACAAATGTCATTTTTTTTCCACCCTATGAAAATTTTGTCTGTAGATAGATAGATAAATAGATAGATGAACAGAGAGAAGAAATATCTTCTCTAAAAAAAATCAATCAAAATCATCCAAAAAACAGCTGCTTGCCATAGTGAATTTATCTTTTGATATTGTACTAAATTAAATAAGCATGTGTGTGTGTGCCACAGAGACCTATATGTGTGATAACATCGAAAGTAGCTGCAGGGCATTGAGCATTAGCCCTTCGTTCTGTCGTGACCTTCTTTCCCAGCTAACTTCTCAAAAGACAGGAAGGCAGACGTGCTGCTCAGCTGAAAAAACAATGAGAACGAAAGCGCTCGGTTCAGCACTGTGTGAGCACACTAATCTGCATCCCATTCAAAAAAGTACTATAGTGCTTCACCGAGCTGTACTGTGCTAATGACTGAGGAATGGCAAGAAAAACAACCAGCACCCGTGCTGATGTGAAATATCTGAAGCCTTCTGCTTTTCATGAACATTTTGAGAAAGGAAATAAGATCCCCTCTCCCACCTCAACACAAAGGCCAAACAGCTCCATGCACCAGCTTGAACCCGAGGAATTCTTCAAGCGGGAACTGTCTGACTTTGCTGAGAATGTAAACTACTGCTGTAGAGATTGCAGAATACCTCAGCTGACCCCCAAAGCACTGGACCAGCCATGCCGAAGCCAGACATAATGAATCATAAATAGGGTAAGTCAGTCAGAAAAGGGCAAGGGTAAATAAACGCAGAGATTTCTTTGATTTGATTGGCATGTAAAGTCGAATCAAGTGGGGTGGCCTGGGGAGGAGAACGCTAACATGCAGACGACATTAAATTACAGGGTTTACATCTGTAGGAGCTTAAGGCGCTGGAAGACATTTTATGGTACCAAAAGGATGCTTCCTGCAAGCCTGACCAATAAATCCTTATAGACGCTGGAGAGCTCTGACATCCTTCTGTACAACAAACATCTCACAGTTAGGAGCAGCTAACACACAATTAGGAGTCAAATACATAAAATAAAATAAAAATCAACTTTATATTTCAAAATGAAGTTGCACAATTATTGAAGCTAAGCTATGGCATATTCACATGTCCAAATTTGGTCAATATAACTGAGTTGCAGGTTATTCACTGGCTGTCAAGTTTGGAAAACAACAACAACAACCATAAAACACAGGTTGCAATTTAAACATACACTTATGTAAAGAAAATACACTTATGTATGTACATACACTAATGTAAAGAAAAACTAAAGTTAGTTAAATTTGTCTCACACACACTCTCCATCTGTTTGACACATTTTAGCATGTTTAAAACCATTTAACAGAATTCCACAGATTTTCTTCTAAAATTCTGCAAATGTTGTCTAGGTATGGTAATGTCTTCCCTCATATAAGCCAGTTTCAACACTTTTATATAAAGAACTCCAATTAACTAGATGATGCTTACACTGAACCAAATTTTTCAAATATATTATCAGGAACACTTTCACTGGCCAGAATCCTAACATAACAAAAAAAAAATAGCATGATATTCTGACACATTGATATTCAATGACCTCCTTCAAACATCGTCAGACAAACCATTCACACACACCTGATCTAGTTCAACATGAATTTAAAAAAATGTGCTGGCCCGCTACTGACATCCATCTCTAGTCAAACACATCTCCCTTTTCTTATTCCATCCAGTAACTCTCCATCATTGGACGGGAGTTGTTTTTCTAAGCGTCTGGTACATCTTCTTCCTCACTACTAAGAACCAAGATAATATACTAGTATGACTCTGGACTAAACACTGGCGGAAACAGGGAGAAATAAATCTACTTTGAATACTGCAGTATCCATTGGGATTGCCCTGTCTTACAGTCAGTGCAGAGTACTGCATTAATTCATAACAGACACATTCTTTTCAAAGAGAAAAACTCCTTGTACAGTACAGTGTGCTAATTACAGATTCTGGACATTGAATATTGAAATAGAAGCCAAAACTATCTAACAACATATCAGTAACAAAATCCTCACCAGCTACTGGTTCTGGTTTGATTTTCTTCATGTGGGTCAAACTCGCAACATCTTTAAATGTATTAGTTACACACTCTATTGAGTCTGTTCTGGCTTAGAGTATGAAGAACATTAAAACCAGCAGGAATTGAACAAAAGAGACACTTTGGCACCAAGTCTAAAATGGAAAAAAAGAATTAATTAACTGATCTCTGACTGATAGAGAGGCGGCTACTTTCAAATGGTCACATGAATAGTCACACTTCTTAATCGAAACAGACATCTAACAAAGTGTTAACACAGTCTGTCTTTAAACAGGTAGGAGAAAATAAAGAATCTGAAACTACAGCCTCAACCAATGCATTTTTTAAATGCTTCAACTGCTTCTCATACTCTTCCTGTAATTACGACAGCAACCTATGACGTTCTTTAATCGTGCTGCGTTAATAATAATACAGTGGAATACGGTTATGTCGACGGCCTCGGGGTTGCAAAAAAGCATCGAGATAACCGTTTATCGAGATAACCAACAGCCAATATGGCAATCTATTTGATGAAGTTATCGGCATGCTATAAAAATATACATACACTGTACATGTTTGCTAACAACAAAAGGCATATGTGTACCAACTAACAGCAGAGATTTACCAGAATACAATAAAAAACACCTTCGATTCTCGATACAAACCTTTAATCATATTCTCCAACATTGCAAACACAATTTCGCTCACAGTGTAAACAGTCATAACATATTCGTGAGGTCATCACGCTGTACTAGATTACATACTTTCTTGTGTTCTGCCTGTCTAATGTGCTTTCTCTACAAATTCGGGTTCGTCCCGTCTTTTAACAACCGGGTTTTTCAATCCGCAGCGGCGCAGAGCAGAGCGCGCGTCAGAACAAAGTATTAGGCTTAGATAAACACACACACACACACACCTGCTTTTGTTCTGACGCACGCTCTGCTCAGCGCGTAAGAACGATATGTGCCTTCACTTCAGAGAGTGCTGCGCGGCGCTGAGAGATAAGCGTCAATGACAGAGCGACGTGCAACGCAAACATGTGCAATGAACTAGGTACGCTCATGAGACGCGAGATAACCATGTGAAGTGGCGAATTTGTCCCTCTTCTGTGCTCGAGATATTAGTGTTCGGCGACATTAAGGAATCGACATAACCGAAAAGAAAATACTAAGACAAATAGGGAGTTTGGTGGTTCCACTTCAAAAACGTTGACATAATAGGATTGGCGAGTTAACCGTGAGTCGAGGTAACTGATAACTCTTCAAGTTATTAATTAGTATTAATTAGTGGCATTTGTGCTCAGTTCTGTCAACCGGTTGGTGAATGGATGGAGGCAGATCTGAATGCGAGCTTGTAGTCGATTGTAATAAAGGTCCAAGATTTATCTGAACAAACAGATTGAAGAAATCTGGCATATATCACCAGAGAGGCTACTCATGGGTGAAAGTTGGCAAAACTGAAAATACTGAAACTTAAAGCTGGGGGCCTGGGGGCCGCCAGGGCAACGCCCTGGCCAGGTGTCCAGGGGGCCGGAGGCCCCCTGGAAGCTCCTGCATTCCTTGCAAATTATTGTGTAGAAACGACCTCTCCTGGCAACTTGCAGCTACTATAAAAAGGGTGTGAAATAAGTATTTCAAGTTAGCAGTTGAGAAAATATTCACCAATTTTGGGAGTTCTAAATTATTACTAGAATCCTTCAGAAGTATTGTATTCTATAACTCTGTCATTGGTTTTGCTTCTGCATCTGACTGTTGTTCTATAACTAACATTTATATTTAATTTTGGTTTGTTACTTAATTCACTTTCTCTAATCACCACAATCCATTACATCATCATCAAAAAAGCTTCAAGCTGCTTCATGTTATAACCAACCGGCAAATTCTTCATTTTTTTCAGATTAGGCTACTTTTAAAATTTGCGAGTGTTGTTTTCTTGTACCTGTTGTTGTCCTCAAGCGAGTGTAAATTGAAAAATACGATTGGACGCCGGAGTCTCACTGACCAATCAGAATCGCCGACACAACTGCACTCCGCGCGGTTCGTCTGTCGCCCACCCGGAACTTCTCGGGTAATTCTCTACGTAATCACATTATCTCCGAAGATCGCCGAGTAGGTACGATTGGTCTGTTGGTCTGTCGCCATGGACATTGGTCTGTTGGTCTGTCGCCCTGTACCCCCCCCCCCCCCCCCCCCCGAACTGAATTCTCAACGGATTTACGCGATTTGGAAAAACGGTTCCTGGCGAGGTTCAAAATACGGAATTCCGTCATAATACGGAAAACTTTCACCCATGAGGCTACTATATGTTAAAAAAAGAAGGTAAAAAATGTAAGCATGCATGGATTAATCATTTGGAATAAAAGCAATAATATGTATACAGAAAACATAGGATGGGTTACTGGGTTTCCAACCTCTAAAAACTGTGTTTAAAGAAAAAGGCTTACTAGTGATTTTCACTAACAGCATGACAACTTAACAGAGTAGCTGAGTAAAATGAGTTTAACTCATGAGATCCACCCAGTTTCATCATCACTCTTAACAGATTAAGTGTTAATGTCCTGGTCTGCTGTTTGAGGTGAGAAGTGTGTGCTTTAAATGTCAGCGATCAAGTGCAGAGAAGAAAGTTTGATTCATTATGCGTGTAACCAGACCAAAGGACTTTGTACTTTGTACTTATAACCTGAGCAACTCCAGGTATTCCTGTCAGTCGGTATGACCTGCCATGTGCCCTCTCTGTCACAGTAGACAACAGACTAGGGGAGTGAGCACAAGTCAAATGCAAACTGACAATGCAAAGTAGATCATTTTATGATCATTTACTGAAAAAAAAAGATTTGACTTAATAGAGCCGTCAGCAATATACTAACCTATTTTAAGATTTAGTTTGGGAGAACTATGTTTTTGTCAAGTTATGTTTATGTCCCTTCTAGAAAATCCATGCCATATCAGACTGCGAAGTTTAAAATGGGAGGTTTACCAGCCATCACCAGCTTAATCTGATCAATTTGCATCAACTTTTAACTGGGCAATGCATTTTAAAGACTCATCACCTTGGTCACTCAAGAGGTTGAGAGAATAGCAGAGATAAAAATAATAAAAACTAAAATAACCGTTAAATAGCAAAATGTTTTTTCTTAACAACATGACTGAATAGAATGAACTGCAAAAACTGAGCAAGGTATAGAGACATGCATTTTAAAAGTTATTTTTAATTGATCTTGAGCTGTAAAAGTGTAAGTACAGTGGTCAAACATATGCATCAAGTACATCTTTACAAAGGTTAAAGAAATGGGGGGAAAAGTAGAAAAGCAGCACAGTGGAATGAAAAATCTTGAGGTATTGAGTCAAAAAGATTAAGATACACTGTTCTAGTGTCACAAAGTACAGTCCACCATATTTCCAAGGCCTGGAGTGCGTTTTTATCCCTCCTGACACTTTAACCTAGATATTCAGCAAAGACAGTTGAAAAGACTGAAGAAAATGCAAACTGGAATGATATAATGGAAAATGCACAAACAGCACAAACAGCAACTGACTGTCAAATGCTAATGCCCCCCAGATCTTATTTCACAAAAAATTAAAGCATACATGGATTAACATTTGGAATAAAAGCAATAATATGTATGCAGAAAACATTGGATGGGTTACAGGATCTCCAATCTCCAAAAACTGTATTTAAAGAAAAAGGCTTATTAGTGATTTTCGCTAACAGCATGACAACTTAACAGAGTAACTATAAAATGAGTTGAATGCTGAAAACGTGGAGTATCTAATGCCCCCCAGATCTTATTTCACGTGAAATGCAGACACTCTGTGGCAAGATCTGGGAAAAAGCTTCACTTCATAAACAGGCAGACAGATCGAATGCAAACTTTAAATAATACTAGTGTACTAAGGCAAAAAATATATATATTAAAATGATTGTTTAAGCTTTAATACACCCCCACCCCCGACTCACTTGCCCCCTTCCAGAGAAATCCTCCAAACAGCAGCCACTGCAGAGCCTTGGAGCAGGACTCAAATGTTACCATATCAATCTACTGGGAGCTGTTAAACAGTAAAATATGTTTTCCAGCAATGAGCAGGACACAGGCAGAGAAGAAGAGGGAGCAGAATGAGAGAGGGGGAAAGAGAGAGAGAGAGAGAGAGAGAGAGAGAGAACCAACATCTTTGAGGCAATAATTTGTAAGGAACAGTTGGACCAGTATTTCCACAAGAGATCTGGTGAGAGTACGAGAAATGAGTCCAGTTATAGGCCTACCAGTTATTAAACAATTAAACACAGGATAACTTGAGATAGATGCTTAGATAAAAAACTGAGGAAAAGAAAAATATGTTAATGACTTTCACATTATTTTACAGAAGCTAATAATTCTGAAATTTCTTTCATTTTGTGTGAAACAAGCTAGTAGCCTGCTTGACAATCTACTAGCTTAGCATAGTGTTAAATGGTTATGAAAGTGATCTGCCTTTGATTCCAGATTCATTTCCTTTTTTTAATACTAGTTTTTAATGCAAAAGATTACTAAAGAATCAAATATACAGATACATGAAAAAAGAGAGATGATTTTAAGATACTCCTCTAGCGATTTTGGTTACAAAACACCAGACTTGACACAATATCTCTTAAACAGCTGTGAAACCTCATCCAAGTGCACTATGATCATATTTTCCCTTCAGTCACAGTTCCAGGTTCACACCTGCTTATGGTATCTGCAAGGGTTAGAAACACAGATGCACCTTCAACAGAAGTATGCTGTTAGTTCAGAGCAGCTCATCTCCAAAAACAAAAAAGCTATCTCCAAAAAATCTGATTTACACTTATTTGCAGCTGAAATCTGTTTCTGCTCCACAGCACAATAGCATCACAAATATTGCAAAAATATTGACTATTGTGAAGACTTCCTGAACAATCCCTTACATTCTACAAATTGTCATATTTATAGTAGTTAACTTGTCTCAAATCTGCATGACTATTTCATCAATTATCCATCATGAAAACAATGATCTACGCCTAACCTGAATTCAAAGATCAGTAACAACTATATTCAAACATGTTAGACAGGGATCTACTTTTTAAAAGTTTACAATAAACAACCCTTTATTTAACTTACAATTTAGACACAGTATTGTAAATTACCTTCAACGAAAATAGTTCCAAACAAATCCAAAGTGCTGCTGCTGCTGCTTTGAGCAACACACTGGTAGCTGGTATTTAATACTTAAACAATTCAGGGTTTTTGAAAGAATTGGTTGAATGAATGATTCGTTGACTCACTCGTGAAGATAATAATGTCACCACCTACTGGCGAAACAATGTAACTTGTAGAAAAGAAAAGAAAAGTTCCCCAGTATGAAAGGGTGGATCTTATAGGTGGTTCTCAACGATGGTACTAACAAAATATTGTGGGACAACACCAATTTGTTATTCTGTGACCAAAAGACATTCAATTCAACAAGAAGATGATCGCATGTCCTAAAAAATGCAGTAATAAAGTGAAACGCATAAGTTTGATAATCTGATAACTTAAGTGTTCTGTTCTCAACTTGATTTTTCCATCCACTCAATGTCTAACACATGTTCTCAAAGGAACACTAATTTGGAATCCTTATGACATGCTGGACTTCTGGCTAGAGATCGCTAAATCTGTGCCATATCTCACAGGGCTGGCGAAGCTTGGCTACTTTCTTGGCCAAGAGTGACAAGATATGCTCCCCACTTCACAAACAGTCCTTGTAAAGACATTTGGTAAGAGAACATGAATGTGCATAGTGAATGTCCTCAAAAAGGCTAACTGAACAGTCTAGAGAATAAGTTCAAATGAGAAGATTTAATGATTTTATACTATAGCATTATATGGGGACTAGTTGTCAAGGCATGTATCACACTTAACTATACGGTAAAGTAAAAAGAAAATTACATATGTGTGTTTTCTCTAGCTGTGGCTTTGAATGCGTTTAAAATGCCTTGTTAAAAAACTAAAATGAGTTACTTGATGAATGTATTACTCTAAGCTTCAGTTTATTGATTGTTATACTATTAACCATGGTTTACTATTTTTGTTCTTTTTATTTTTTTGCAGATTTATTTTCCATGATTATTTTGCATAACGTAAATTTAGCTGAAAAACCTATGATACTTTCTACTGTTACCCCATATAGTGAGAAAACATGCCCCTTAATGGAGCTATAGCAACCAATGACCACATAATGAGTTACCAAGGAGACAGAAAGGGAAAACATGAACACAGGAACAGAGCGTGAGGGATGTGGACCATGGTGAAGAAGAGGGAGCATGGAGCCAAGGTGGAGGCGATGGATCAACTTGCCACGGTGGAGTCCAGGGCTCAAAGGCTCAAGGTGCAGTCAGGAAATCAACACACCAAAACGGAGCTGGTATGAGCAGTCAAGTGGAGCCACTGATGGAGGAGCCATGGGCTGAAGGGACCCAGCAGTGATGGGGCAAAATAATTGGATGGGATCGTCAGAGGGAGTGGGAGGATAGGCTGGACCATCAGTGACAACAAAGACTTTGTGTTGGCTAACGAAACGGAAGTAAACTTGGTACTGGGAGACAAAATACACTTAGTGCTGGGTGGTACCAGTGGCAATGAAGAAGATTCTGATCTGGGCGGAACCAATGCTGACAAAGAAGACTTCGAGCTGAATAACAAGGGAGGTTGAAGGTTTGATTGGACCAGCGACGCAGGAAGGACTCTAGACGAGGTCATGACATCCTGACCAGGGCAGCAACAAGGGTGGAAACTGGCTTGATGTCATCAAGATCAAAAAGCACCCTAGGCAGCCAAACGCCACCAACATACCCACAAGAATGGACTGGCTTACACACCTGGTCAGACTTGGCTGTAGATTGATTCTACTTTTCATAAATTTAAAAGAAGACCCACTCAACCACAGAGCGATGTCAAGGTACTATGGCAGGGTCCAGCTGCAATCACTTCCTGGCATCAGTAGTCTGTTCTCATCCAGTCCACTACAAAAGCAGTCGTAAATGTGCACAAGTCCTTCACATAACTCACAATGACATGTCTGTTTCGGCAGAGAGAGTACAGTATGCCCCCTAGCTGAAGAGAAACTGCTGCTAGATCTATTATTTTCCATACTTCTGTCAGGCTGGTTACAGCAAGAGTTTGAGGCTAAATCTAAATTCAGCAGTAAAACTTTAATAAACAATAAAGCAACATAACAAACACTTAGGAGATTATTAGCAGAACAATCACTTAACAGGCAAGAATGCACAACTGTGATCACAAACTGATTTCTATAAACATAGGGAAAACAAAGAGAGCTAAATGAAACACAGGTGACACTAGTCAGTAATTATAGCAACCAATGAACACATAATGAGTAACCAAGGCGACAGAAAAATAGGAAAAACTAAACAGAACATAATCCTGACACCCTGAGATAGTACATTATTTTTCTAAGTTGATAAAAAATCAAAATATTTGCCAGTCCAAAACAACGATTTTCCTTTGAAATTATCAAAAAAAGTCATCAGAATTCCTCCGCCAGGCAGTTTAACATGAAGGTATTTCTTATATGAGTAGATTGTGACCTTAACCTCTCTTCCAAAACACATACAGTATGCAAACAAACACAACTTAAAATGTTATTCAGCAAAACCATGTGCAAATATTCTCTCCATCAAGAGCAAAGCTTTTCATCAACAAAGTGAAAAACCACAAATATCATTATTACAGTACACATATAAGTGTTTGCGTATGTGGGGGGTCCTGGGTGTACTAATATTTATTTCCTTAAAGTGTATGACTTCCTTAGAAGCCATCTAATGGATCTATGTGCATATGGGCAGATGCTCGTATATTTTGTTTTCAACACTAAATTATCCAAACTTGCATTTTATGTTTGACATAAAAACAAATCAAAAGGGTTAATTTCACAAAGTTAAAAACCTATTAGCAGTGCTTTTGTCAATTCATCGCTTTCAAATTAATCACATAATGTATGAAAACAATTCTCTTGATTGAAACATCTGTGTTTACCATTGGGCAGCAATATTGGACATAGTTTCCAACATTACGAGAAACGTACAGTGGGTGGAAGAATTGGATAAAGATGAAATGCTAAGTGATTGCTGAAAATAAGGCCATTAACTATGGCAGATGTACTTCTCGGGCTATACATTTTGCAGGCTCATCACAACCGACTGGCTAACACTGGGACGAGCAGGAAAGAGGAAGAAACGGGATCAGAATTTCAAAAGATTCCTGTGCTGTACAACATCTCTAACCTGAGGCGAACATTTAGCATGCTGTTCTTATTAGACAGCATTCCTTCAACTCACATCAAAGACAGACTCTGGAGATATTGTCTCGCAATCGGGCGTACTGCATTGCTTAGTACAGCAACGGTAAATGTGAATGGAAAATGAGAAGTATTTGTGAATTTTGTTGAGTATGTGGGGATACAGTACCGTACTACTGAGTTTTTTCTTCTCATAAATATTTTTACTATTGCTCTTTTATACCTCTGGATAGTTATGTTGCATTTATTTAGCAAGCATAAATCTTTCCTCAGACTTTTCTCAAAAACTTTCTTTGTGAAATTAAAATAAGACAATAATTGACTACAGTTAGAGTACAGAGCCTTAACATTGCCATAACAAATTTTGGCTATATTTCTGGCTATAATAAAATACAGTGGAACCCATTTATCTCGAGCTCGATTAACTCGGCAAACCTATTATGTTGACGTTTTTGAAGTGAAACCGCCAAACTCCTTTTTTTTTCTTTTTTCTGTATGGTCGCTCACTCCAATGACGCTTCACTCACTCTTGCAGCACAGTGCCGTGCAGCCGCAGAACAACTCAAAAATTAAAAATCAAGCCTTTCAGATGCTATCTTGGAAGAGGAGGCGCAGGAGTTTCGCCATCACTGTCCAGGAATTCCCAGATTACATGGACATCGACAAAGACGTCTTTACTGATAGAAGCTTAGAAGCATTTGTTTTCAAGCAGACCGTTAAAGACAAAAAGCAACAAAGCATTTTAGACTTTGTACAGAAACCATAGTAACTGCGTATGCAATACTTTTCATAACTGTGTCAGACCGAAATGACTGTGTTATGAGCGAATGTGTTTACGCTGTGATCGAAATTAAGTTTGCAATGTTGGAGAATATAATTAAAGTTTTGTATCGAGAATCAAAGGTGTTTTTTATCGTATACTGGTTAATCTTGTGACAGCTGTCAGAGTGGTTGACGACTGCCCAGATGTTAAATAAACTGTTAAATAAACATATATAGTGTGTGTAAATTTTTATAGCATGCCGATCGCTTCAACCAAAAGCCAATATGGTGATTTGTTTGATATCTCGATCCTCAGTTATCTCGACGCTTTTTTGCAACCCCTGAGGCCGTCGACATAACCAGGTTCCACTGTATATAATTATATCTATAGTTAGAGTTATAAATATAACTATAGATAAAATGACGATTTCAATTTGAAATCTCTGGCTTTCCTATCTTCGTATATCTGAGCACAGTTTGAAACATTCTCAGGAGAAAAATCTAAGTTGCAGATGTGTTCCAACAGCTCAAATAGTAGAGCATGGCTTTAGCAATGCCAAGGTCATGGATTCAGTCCTCAGGGAAAGCAAGAAATCATAAAATGTGTAGCTTCGATAAAAGTGTCTGCCAAATGCTTAAATATAAGTAGTAAGGAAAATACTATTTAATCTAAGTGCTATTGAGAATAAACAATTAAGAAAGACAAATCTTTTTCTATGGGAAAGAAAAACTGTTCCTATAATAGAAAACAACCACAGCTAGCCTAATTTGCAGCAGGTCACGCTGTTCATAAGCCACACCCACTCTCATAGCTCTCCAAAATATGCTGAAATTTGCCAAATATATAGAGTAGCTTAACTGTAAATATACTGGTTGGAGTGATCTTTGGTTCAAAAGCAAGTATGCAGCATCTTGTATTGATCTATGGAGAAATAAAACCCACTGACATGCCCTATCATTCATAAGTGAAAATGAAGGGCTTCATCTCTTCACAAACATCATTTGACTGCGCAGTAAATCAAATCATTTGGCAATTTCCAGCATGTCATATGAACTCAAGACACGCTAAACAGTGTGAGCATCCTGGAACAACAGCTGTCACTGTGGCGGTGCTTTACTAATATATATTATGCAGCCTTTAGGGGTAAATAAATGTACAAGGTGTACCTTCAGAAAGGGTAACACCCTAGTCACAGCTGTTGTACCATTTTCTTGGTGTACCAGAGTTTATCCTTGGCCTCCATTGTTCCAAAAATCATAACTGGAATGGACTGTATGTACCAGGGTTTTTATAAAACAGCTTAACTTGCCTCGAAAACTTCCTCGTCCAGGATTCTGGTGCCGAAGACAGTTATGCCATCTGTGTTAATGATTGCATGGTCACTTCTGCTGAGTGGTTTAGAGATCTTCTTCTTACAGTCCACAATTATTGTAACAGTCTTCTTTTCGATGCTAATAGCCACACGGTGCCACCTGTTGGGTAGGAAAGACAACAAAGAAAAACCATGAAATTTGTGATTAGTTTGTAGCATGATATATATGGTACTGTCCGCTTTCACTTGCACAACTTACTAAAACGCAATTTTGGTACTTTACATTTAAATAGTGATTAAAAAAACTGCCTGCCAGCGAGGGAGCTTCATATTAGTACAGGATGTTCCTAAATAAAATCTTTTGAAAGGAAAATACAAACAGTACTCTCTCTATCCATGTGCATTTAAAGAGGCATTTTCTCAACACTCATGCTTACTCAGTTATAAATATTTCACAAGCTGGTTTTTGTTTAACACCATTTGTTTTCTCAAAAAAAGGTCTTCACTACATGAATTGTGAGAAAAAACCATTCTTTTATCACATGTAAACCTCAATGTGGCTAATCAAAAGCACAGAAGCTTACTGCCATTCTAGTTTTCTTTTCAAGTAAATGTTTGCTTTGCTTAATTGGTTACATATGGCAAAATATTAACATCACACATTTTCCCAAATTTAATTATATCTATATAGATAAATAAATGAATAGGCAGATGGAAAATAGTACCAATAATAAACACAGTGGACTAAACTAGCCACTGGGAAAACGTCATAAGCAAATTGTAGAAACAATTCAAACACATTCAACGGCCAGTTGATGACAACTGTACTACAGCTTGTTCAAATTACACACAAACACACACACTCATTCTTGTACAGAATGTCTATCTTTGTAAGGTCATTCATTGACATAATGCAATCACTTGATCCTAACCCTACTCCTGACAACTAAGTACCCTGAAGCTTTCCTATAACTCAACCAGTAGAGCATTGGTGTTAACAAACGCTAAGATCATGGGTTCAACCCCAGGAAACACAAGAACTGATTACAATATCAATGTGTTCCTTGAATGCAATGTAGGTCGCTTTGGATAAAACCGTCTGCCAAATGCATAAATGTAACCTGATCCTTATCCCTAAACCCAGGTCTTGTCCCTCAAACAGGCCTTTAAAAGAGTCTTAGAAAGTGATGACTGGCCAAAATGTCCTCACTTTATTCTCTTTGTCTTTAATCCGATGGTCTAAAATTTAAACTGGCCCTCACAAAGATAGTTGTACAAGTACACACACACAAACAAGATGCTAAGGCACATTAAACACTTCAGATGTTCAATCAGTTTAAACCAAAAATAAAAAAAATACAAATAAAGAGTCAACTTGCTTTCCATCTGCAAGGTTGATTGCACGGAAAAGGGGGTAATCCTCAGGAGCGGGTTTCCCATGCTGATCCTCATACAGGAAGATCGGCGAGCGGCCCACCTCCACACCCAGCTGTTGGATGCCCTGCTCATTATATACCGACAAAAGGAAGGACTGTATTCCTGCCTTTGGCTTGATAGTCATAAGGATAGAGAAATCCTGAGGGAATACTCCTCCTGAAGATACAGGAAAGGCATTGTGGGTTAAACATCAGCTGATGATTGATTGTCTTCCATACTGTGCCAGAGATGAGCTAAGACTATCAAACTAGTGTAGTGTGATCTAAAGAGGATTTATAATATGCAATGGCCTTTTTACAACAACCCAATATTTGTAGGGGATGGTTTAATGAAGTATGAAACAGATTGTCTTTTCTGTTGGCACATTAACTTTACAAGGTGTTAGGTGACAGAACAGATTTACAGTTAAACGGGAACACTAGGGTGGAAATAAAGTAATAAATAAACAAACTATCTATATCTGAAATGCTTTTCTCTTTGCCAACCTTGAGGGAGATTTTGTTTCTTGCCAACGTACTATTTAGCTGAAATTTCCAGTCTTAAAACTATAAGGCCAAAAATCACAGAAAAAGAATTGTTCATTTAATCTCCTGCTATTTTGTGCCTCAGTTACCCTTTGCGGCCTGGCCAATTTGGAAGATACCCAACACACACAGAACAGAGGGTCCAACTTAATAGGACAAAAATTATAAATGCATATGGTGTTGTTGTTATAGACTGAGGAAATAATTCGAGATTTTCAACAAACCATTAGTAAAAACCTTTCTCAAAACTGTGCTTACCATGGACCTGCAAGGGACACTTTTTGAATGATTAGTGTTACTATATCAAATAGCCATCATTTTAATAAGTAAACGTTCATCCTCTGTGTTATGCTACAAACAACATTACAGTACTAGCCTCTGTTATAGGGCTAAGGCTACAGCTAGCACTAGTTAGCACCAGTTTCGATCTTTTATCTTAATCTCTTTTTTGCTAGTCGTGGATGATTATAAAGCAACACTCTGGTCAAAACCAACCCCAGGCTCATTGGGAAAACGTGCTATCGGTGAAATATCTCTGATATGATATTACATTACTTATAGCAATAGCAAATTTCACAACACTTTCAAACTTTTTGACTGCCGTATGTTTTATTTTGTTTGTTGGGAAATGAAATATCTGGTGAATGGAGCTAAAATGTTCATGCTCTACACACTAAACCCAACCCTAAACGTAACTGATAGTATTAACAAAGCCAAATGTAAGATAAAATGCATTTGTTGAAGTAACTGTGCCACTTTAGCTCGTTTTTAGCGTTTCAATGGACTTGTCCTCAGTGAGTGACCAAGCACATCTTTGGTGTTTTACTGCCACTTGCATTCATTTCAGCTGGAAACTGCTGTGTCTAGGTATATATATTTTTCATATTTTCATATTTGACTATTTTTCAAGAGTCATATTTTTCCAATGAGCCTATGTTGGTCAAAACAGTAGCTAAAGAGCTTTCTCTCTATCCTAATGAACTATTTCTTGAAACAATAAATATGGCTTTAATTCCTTCAAGGTCTGGGCATCAGACTTCTAGCATTGTAAACGGTCCAAATGCATTTAACTGAGACGGTCAAGCTACATTATGAACTTCCTGTTGGATGCATTTCAAAGAGAAAAAACAAACAAACTTAAATGTCACTTTGCAAGAGAAAACCAATTACACACATTTGATTTACAGTCTTGCCCAACTAGAACAGTTATTCTATTTAAAAGTAAGTAGGGATAAGAGTACATGTATTAGCATAAATCTGGGAAGATACCTGGGAAGAGCTGCTTGGTTGGGGAGCTGAGTTGAGCTCGTTTGTCCACTCTGTAGGCCACATCTGGTTTGGATCCTCTCCGGATGGTGCAGAAGCCTTGCGTTTTCTTCACTCCTTCAGGTGAACTTTTAAAGTCTAAGACTTTGAGCACATCCACTGGTTCAGCTGTGAGGCAGAACATTGAGTGCTATGATCAAAGTGTTTGTCATTTTTGATTAAAATTTTTCAACATTATTAGCATCAGTAGCTTTGTAACATCAAGCCGAAACAATATTTGTAAAGTTATTTCCATTTGTTCATCTAATTTAATTGAAGGCATAATTCTGTAAGCAAATAGGTGGATAAGAAATGAGGGAAAGACTATATCGCTTTAGTATCAGTCAGTGGACGCAAAAGGGAAAAATTAAGCACCACTACCCAAAGATAATGTAATTTGTCACAGATGAAGAGGGTGCTTCTGGTGTGAAATTACTGTTCTCAAAAACAAACCTCCATTTACATTTTCAGAAATGCTTCCAAGTACAGTTGGGCTATTATGTAATTGTGTTACACTTTCCAAGTTTAAAAACAAGAGGACAGTTTCAATACATATTGTACACCTCAATTAGACTGCTTTCCTTAATGCAACAGGGCTTACATATCCTTATCCTGCCTTGAATGATGACCACAGATTGGATCAGCATCTCTACAGTAAATTATCATTCAACAAGTGAGGACAGTTATGGGCCACATCTTGCCATTTGTTAATATGAACAAACAAATTCCCATAAAATTCCAGCTCGGTCCTAAACGTGTCATTTCGCAACAACACTAACTCTGACTGACACTTTTACAGTGTGTAATTCCCTTCCATCATATACAGCAGTAAAGATGTGAAGACATATCCAGTAGGGATAATTGACCTCCCTACATGCAGATCCATTTACAAAGCCAAACATTCCAGGAGTTAAAGTCACTGGTGCTGGTCACTGCGCCTTTATGGTTATGGCAGCTCAGCATGACCAAAACTTTACAAGCAGTTCAACTCCACCAATATGTCAGGTACTACACTTTATCATGTTGCTACTGCCGATGTCATATATTGAAGGTTCTGGTTTCGCTCAGCCTGCACCTCACAAATAGCCCATTTCTAATGATCCTTAACAAATCTATGCTAATGCTTAAACAGGCAGGGAGATTTATGATATGATTAACATGGCAATTTAGAGGCTGGTACTGTAAAGTGGACTCTGAGCAGCACTGTAATGTCACAGTGATTTATGGCTCTGCTTGAGTCTTTTAGACTTCGCCTTTGATGCATTGAAAAGGAAAAGTTCACTCAAGACGATTTGAAGATGAATGAGGATGTACACAGGGTCAGGGAGATAAGAGTATCAGCTGGGTTACTTACATCCATCACTATCCGTACACAACTTTTTGTCCCTAAGACGCATCTGTTTGTCATCACCACTGCAAACGTTGTGCTTGAGGATGCAGAGTTGTGTGAAGTCTCAGGATCTCAGGAGGTTTA
This sequence comes from Rhodeus uyekii, assembly GCA_037043235.1. NCBI lineage: Eukaryota > Metazoa > Chordata > Actinopteri > Cypriniformes > Acheilognathidae > Rhodeus > Rhodeus uyekii. Next base: position 833,165 of record JAWRVZ010000076.1, on the reverse strand, counting down.
AGGGAATAGGAACAGAGGCTGAGTGGATGACTAGCACATAAACACTCCTATTCCGACTCCCCCGCTACCAGTGACTACAAAAACTTCTGAGTCAGGTCAAATGGACATATTTGTCTTCTGGTCAGGCATCAGACAGGAAGTATCCCTTTCAAAGCCCTAAAAAAAATAAGCCATACAAACAAGAACGAGTTGCTAAAACTCATTACTCTCTCTCTCTCTCTGGACTCCTTTGTGCTCAAATCAGGGTTTTATTTTCATATGGTTTGACATCACAAGAGAGCTCATTTTCCACCCTGTCCCACTCAACTAAGACTGGGAAAGCACTTTAGAAGAGTTATACTGAAGTCTTTTGATAGATCAGCCCTATAACACTGTGCGTAACGAACAATAAAACCAGTAAAACCTTTATAAAATATTTAGGACCATGAGCTGCATTTGTTAAAAATAGACACTGTGGAAAAGTCACTCAGACGCTTGGTCATCAAAGTCACATTTAATTATATTTTATTTCATTCTAAGGTGAAGAGCAGAACACAAATATTCTGAAATGTACTGTCTTGCAACTTTATTTAAAAAAGCCAAGTTATTTTCTGTAACCATATGGTAAGAGTGAGCAGGAAGTGTTGATTCAGTAGTTCCTGTTGCACATATGTGGACAGGAGCTGAAGTGTGGTGCTTATTTAGGGTTACTGAACATGCTGAACATATTATGGAGTCGGCATGGCACAGCCTGCAGATAACTTCTCCTCAGAGTACCACCAACTAAGTTCTAATATACTGAAAACACAAACGTATTGTTTTTCAACTCTAAGATAAAGGGGCAATATTTAACAGCAAATGATGCATTACTGTTCAAAATTTTGAGGTTTGTTTTTGAATGAAATATATACTTTTATTCAGCAAGGATGCATTAAATTGATCTATTGAATTAAGACTTGTTTCAAAAAACAATAAAACATACCATGTGAACTTTTGAAAAGCAGAGTGTATGTTCAGAATGGTTTATATTTTTTGCTTAGTATCCTATATATATATTGTAAAGATCTTTTTAATGTTTATTACAAAACAACTGAAATATTTTCCTGGATCAGCTACATTTTCTTGATAACTTTAAAACAGCTGCACACAATAAAACTCAGCGTGTCTACATCCGTGTGCATGTTTGTGAGCTTAATGATGTGGTTAGTTCCTAATGTAGTTTTGTCAAATCACTTTTTTGAGAGTTTCCATTCAGCGTAACCCCCACTTACAAAACAAAGAGCAGCCCTCTGTATTATCATTCTAAACAAAATGTTAAAAAAAGAAAATGATATCTCATTAAGACGCATCCAGACTGTTCAAGGAGAGGGTAATAATCTGTAGGTCTTCCAAAATGCAGTGCTACTGTTTTTTCTTTTCAAAACTCTAAACTAAAGGTCTCTTTGTGCTCTTCAGAATGTCTCTCAGCATTACTGCATACCTAAAGGCCTCATATATTCCAGATGTGGAGAATTGGCAGGAACAGCCCCCCCCCCACACCCCCCTCTCACAGAAGCTCTTAAAAAAATGTCAGTATCCAAAATATATGAAAGCAGCAAAAAATAATGTTCCTAATGCAACTCCACAATTGAAAGTACTGTTTGTTTTCTTTGTATTATGAGTGCCTGTGTCATAGATAATGACACAGTAGACTTTTCAACAAAATATATATATATATAAAACAGAATTTAGCAGAAAAAATGTGGCTATAAAATGAAATGGCTATAAAACTTGAAGAAATCTGGCAGAAAGGTCAAAATGCTGTTAAATACACAAGAGACACAATATCAACTGGCCACTCGAGATAAATCATAACATTCAATCTCATCCAGCGAGTAATTACATGTCCCAGTATTTGACATCAGCCCTACCTGTACTATGACAAATATCAAATGCAAAACAGGCCATACATCCTCATTGGTTGAGTCATTGTATATCTCAGTGGGTGTGGCCAATATCTCATGTGGACTTTGTGAACTGCTGTAAGAGATATCTTATATGGATTTCAGTTCAAATAAACTATCCAGTAAATAAGAGCCAAAAGGTAGCGCTCATGCTTGGAATGTAGTTGTGGTCAAGATTGTTTTTAAACCAAAAATGTGAAAGCTCACCCCCACCACCCAAAATTGGCCTGCAGAAGTGCAATGTGGTGAAGACATTATCAGGCAGCCATTTTGAAAGAGGTATGTTACATATCTGAAATGGCCATCAGAACGACAACAAAAGTAATATACTATTTATCACTTTACAGAGTAATTATTATATTTTGGATATGCTTAAAGTAGGAGACACAGGTCCTTTAAAAGACTATTAGAAAGACTGTGTATAAAAGTTATTTGCTATTTGTGATTCTCTGGTGAGAAAGAATGCCTAAATTTTGATTTTGATTATTTCTAGAGTATACAAGAGGACTAAATAAATAAATGATGGATAGGACCACTTTTAAACACTCAAGTGTCCACTTTAAAAGCAGACAATGTGTCAAAGTCAGAGTGCACTTCTACAGTACATTTCTGCCAGGAAACCGGTCTTTAGTGTGGACTGGGATAGTGTGGAGAAACGGTATCTCTCTCTGTCTGAGCAATAAAATGTCCTAATCTAATTCTGGGCACTCGAGTGCCTCACCGGTGTTTGCAGGGTAGTGCAGTTACCCTTAATGCTGCCTCATCAAATATAATAGTTATCAAATTAGGTAAGACTATTTTCTGCCAAATACCTTACATTAAATTGTTTTTTTTTATATGTAACACTTTGAAGATCAAGGTTAGAGTATTTAAAATATAGGCCATATAAACAAATGAACGAATAGGGAGGATTGACAGAATCGTCCATGCCTGATTTCAAATACTTCCATCATGTAGGCTACTAGAAGTAAATAAAACCTATAAACAATATAATAATCTATACATATTTTTCAAAATAAACATTACTGGGTATGTCAAAGCTATAAAAAATGCCACTATCATCACAACTCATGCCACTGATATCACTACTCAACGAGTAGTTTTTTCTTCTTCTCATTAACTCGGTTATTTGTCTCAAGACAATATCTTTGGCATTATGATACCCACAAATATCATTTTAAATACTCTTTACCGGCATTGATAGCCTACACAAAAATACTGCCCAGGTAGGCAGCTCAGTAGTTTTTGAGATGGAGCCAATACATCTTACAACACATACCCGGTGTTTTAATAACATTTTGACGTTGAAATGCACTCAAACATTAAGTCCCTTATAATTGTATATAGGCTATACTGAGGCTGGCAGCACTGCAGGGCTCGCGACGAAGCCCCTCAACCTTTCCTTACCTGCTCTCACGTGTGTTGCCTGTAGGACAAAAGTCAGACTGAAGATTGCACTTAAAGCGGAGTTCCTGAGCCACTTTTTCGTTTTCCATCTCGTGGACCACCTTTCCTTATCCATGACCGGCGCACTCAACTGTGTCTTATTTTAAAATTAGTTCCTTTTCCACAATCCAGATTATTGTTATTTATTTCTGCACTGCCATGAGCGGGGGGAAAAAATCAATTGGTTTTCGTCGAAAACAAACTTCTTAGTCCCTCCGCCCAGCAGTCTCTCAGACTGAAGGTAAACGGGCTCTCGTGAGAAAAAAAAAAGGAAACCCGTTTGTTCCCTGAAGAGCTCAAGTCTTTAGGAGGGTTGGACGTGCGGACTAAACCTGACCCGTAAGGAAAAAGAAATGAACACGGAAAAATCACCAGTCTTGGAAAGATCCGCCCATTATTTTGATGAGAGCTTCAAAAGTTTGACACTGTTCCCCCGAAAGCTCAGAGCAAAGGTATATCTGCTCTGAGGGATCATACAGTGGTGATGGTGATGGGACAGCGGTTTACCAGAGGAGAGAATCACATCTATCTCCAAGCCTGGATTGTCATCCTGCTTCCTGAAACAGTGATAGAGGACTGGATAAGGACTATCTCCAAAACATTTTACAACTTACTGTTTTTTGTTACTTCTCACATTTGTAGATTACCATTTGGAAATATTAATGTGTATATGTATTTATTTAAATATCTGTGTATTCTATGTCCTGTCTGTAATTTCCACTACAGACTTTTGCTCCACTAGCCTAGATACAAGGCTGGAATAGCTTTAGGTGTGATGGCACTTCTAGGTATTGTAGTCAAAATAGGCAAAATTGTATTGCCTCTATAAAAGAAAATTGTTTCTTTTATAGAGGCAAACCAAATGTTGGCCTGAAGTAGCTCATTTAAAATTCCTCAAGAAGCAACGATAGCCAAAAAAGATACCATCCACATGAATGAGAACTACAGATGAGACTTCATAGCCAAGTTGGAATTTCTTCCAGAGTCCACTTATGGGATTGCTGTGGCACAGACATCTGAAAACAATTACTCTTTTAAAGTCATCGGACAGGTGGCAGCTTTGTAATCCAGCCGTCAGTTTTTTCCTCCACTGTTTAATGTTTAGATGCTCAATTGACAGCATAACAGTCGTAATTGTGACTGAAATTCAGAACACATTGTGTTATCCTGCAATAAATTGGGGCCATCCTAATTCTTTTTGAGAATGCAGAGGGAAACAATAAAAGTAACCGAAACAAAGAAACTGCTTCACATAGTATATCTTCTTTCAAAATGCTCTATAAAATGAGAGGCTTTTCACTAAGATGTGTTTTGAGTTCAATCTCTTTTTTTGACTATGAAAAGATGTTTAGTGGTCAAAATGCCAAATTCTGACTGAACTTAAAAGAATTATTACATTTAATACTTAGCACAATGCACAATTAAATATATGTATCAAGATTAAAACATTCCTACTTTGTATAAAGCAACGAGAGTGGGAACATTGGAAGATTTTCATGTGTCAGATGCATTCAGCATTAATTTCTTTCCCATAATAGGGGTTTGAGTAATCATTACCAGACAATTCTGTCTTGTTTTTAGATGGTAATACATCTACCCAAACTTTCTCCATTTGTAGTAAATGCTAATTAAGGTAATGCTTAGTGTATAATTTTCTTTTTCCATTTTTTGTTTTCTTTTACACTTTCCTGAATTAATAAAGAAGACAAAAATACATGCTGACCCCTTTAGCGGGACAGGCAGAAGAGTTCAAGTATAAGGACACTCAGCTCTAAATGTTTTTCTATTTGTTTTGTTTTTATTCAGGTCAGAACATACAATTGTCGACAGGATCCACATTCGTATCACTCATTTATCTATAAACCATGTGATTAAGAAATCAGTGTGCATACATCCAAATTATAGCATGCATTATATAATTATTCTATAATTGTAAGTGAATGACCTTACTTTTGTTGCTTTTAGACATTCCGAACCTTTCAATTTGTTTGACTAGCCAGTTCAAATTTATCCCAAAAGAAGCACACTCTCAAGCCAGACATTTTAGATGGTTGTTCTTCAAAAGCAGTTGAAATGAATTTATACTATACGTTGATCAACCAGACATTTTGAGGCATGAGTCCACTATTCTGATCTCAGTCTGTTCGCTGCTCCAAACCTTTTGATTTCAGTCAAATCCTGACCTCAAAGTTTCTTGTTCTAGGTCATTGCTTACATCTTGGTTTTGAGGTTTTGTCTTGACTTCTGTCTTGGCCTGAGATGAGACCGGCGATTCATGTTCATCTTGATGGTGTGGCATCCTGCTGGTTGAGAGAGATCAGAACAGGGTTAATGTAGTCAGATTTCCCTTTATCTGATATCAAATGAAATTAGTGAGGTAGGCAGAAGTTACAGTAAAGGTGTGCGGTAGGTTACGGATGACTGACCCAACCACAAGACTCAGGAATGTTTTCTAGTCTAAGCTTAAAATAATCCATTTATATATGTATTTAAAAGTGGTCAAATCTACTTGTTTTGTGCTGTCACAGCAATGTCGAAAGATTTAGTGCATTCATACAGTATGAACTCATATTTTTCCATTTTACAGCAATACATTGTATGGTCATTTTTCTGAAAATTTTTGGCAGTTGAAATGTGACTGTACATATTGTATACAATAGATTTGAAAAAATTTAAAAAAAAACATTTAATCTATAAAGAGTTAAATCTCATTGAATGGCGTTCAAAAATGCTTGTCTTGCATTATGATCATTATATCAGACTTGAGCATTTGCTTAAGTAACATTAGCCATTATAGACATATTTATTCTAATTAACTGAGACAATTTGTGTACCTGACGTGTATGGAGAACAGTACATCATTAAACCATATTTTCTTCTTGGTAGGATGTTGATATAACAACTGTTCAAGTATAAAGTAAATTTCTTTCATGATGTTTCTCCTTTAATCAGACATGAAATTTCACACGTATTGTCCCTCATTACCTGTATTATAACAAGCCTAAGCAAGGCTAATTCTTATACTACTTTTGACATACCAGAAGAAAACGGAAATGTTTTATATAATCTTTCAAAACACTCCCTCACCTTGTTCATCTTCTGAGTGAACTTTTCTCTGAATCCTTTGCGAGAAATGGAGAAAACAAATGCATGCAAAACCTGAAGTAAAATTATATAATTTTCTTCTGCTGTAGATATACACTTTTCAAAATAATATATTAATTTCAAGATGTAACATTAACATGACTAATTTAAGCGTAGCCTTTGTATTTTCTTCGTCGACTAGCAGTAGAACTATCGTTTAGTCGACTTGTTGGCTCGTCTCAAACATCCTTATTGATATTTCCAAACATCCTCCCAATTGAAATCTCCAAATATTTGTTCAAAATAGTCATTTTTTCATAAATCTGTTAAATGAACAAGTCACTCTTCAATGACCTGAATCATATTTTCCCTCTCTCCTATTTTAAAGTGTGCAACCACTTGACTACATGCACAAACAAGCTTGTAGTTTGAAGTTTAAAGTTTGAATCTTCAAAGATTAACATTAACTTCTTGCTAGCATGTTTACTATGTTGCTAACATGAATTAGTATGCACCTATATGTTTTGGTATGAGTTGGCATGTTGCTATCATGTTTTTGCATTAATTTTTATGTTTATATGTTGTTGTTTATATGTTGATTTAAAATGACGCTTGAATGTTTTAACAAGCTGTTAACATAAATTAAGATTTTGCTAGCTATGTTTTACCATAGAATTAGCATAATGCATGCATGATTTAACATGCTGCCAAAGTGAACTAACGTGTTGCTACCATGTTTTACCACATTGTTAGCATGAATAAGCATGTCACTAGGATTTGATAGCATATTGTTAGCATGTTTTATCACATTACTACCATGAATTACCATGTGGTTAGAATTGAATTTTTGCATGAATTAATATGTTACTAACATGATTTTACATGTTGCTAACAAGTTGTTAGTATGATTTGACATGATACTAACATGTTTTAACATGAATTAGCATGTTGCTGGCATGATTTAATATGTTGCTATCATTAGCAACATTGTTAGTACATTGCTAGCATGAATTAGCATGTTGCTAGCATGTTTTAGGCACATTGCTAACATATCCTAAGCTAGTTGTTAAACAGATACTAGAAGATACAGTTCAAATTTTGGCTCAGAAGAAGAGGTAGTTTTAAAGCTCTGGGTCAGGGTTTATATCCTTAGGTGGTTATTTAACTGTGGCCTCAGATCTAACTCTCAGTGGCACCAAGCAGGTTGAGCCACTCTATTGTCCAGTCTGTGGCTGCTATGGTAATAATGGAGAGAAATCTCTAGTTTAATTTGTCAGGGTTCAAGAAGCCAGATAAAGGTATTCTCATTGTCCCCGTCTCACCCTCTGGGCTGTTTGGCAATGCCGTTGAGACTGTAGTGGACATGCTTAGAGAGGTGAAAATGCAGTCAGCTGCCTTCGGGAAGGATATCCCTTGCCAGGTTGAGGCCCCAGTTAACTCATCTACACCAGTGGTCGCCAACCCGTCGATCGCGATCGACTGGTCGATCTTTGGTCGCCATCCGGTCGATCGCGATCGATTGGTCGTCCTTTATCACCATCCCGGAAGCTCCCGAAAATAAGAACGTTTCAGTTGCCAAATTAGCGAGTCTGTCACGCACCGCGCTCTGCAAGCTCCGATAGGACTACAACTCCGCTCCGCGCGCGCGCACCCTCCCCCCATCAACAGGACGACCGCTCCGCGCGCGCACCCCCCCCCCCCCCCCCCCCTCACAAGTCGATCTTGCCTCTCATTTAAGCAGAGGAGGGTGATCTTCAGTTTCAAAAAGTTGGTGACCACTGATCTACACCCTTTCCAGGAAATACTTCCTGGGGAGAAGAGCAGAAGAAGAGTGTGGATGCCCAGCCTCCCCCTCTGAGGAGGGCAAAGGCACCTCAAAATTAGAAAGCCATATACACACTTCCTTCTGAGGAACTTCTGAAAAAGTATTAAAATAGATCTGGTTCCTGAAAAAAGTGCTGCTGCTTGAAGCCTTTGCTCCTTTTTCATTCCTTTCAGCTCCTCCTAGATTGTCTGTGCCCTTTTCAGGAACAAGTTTCTGGGGAGAAGAGCAAAAGGAAAGTGTGGTTAAAGCCAACTCTTCTTCCGAGGAAACAGGGAGGAAACAAATCAAGTCAGACACAGATCTGGGTGCTGAAAAAAAGAAGAGAGTGATTGAGCAAGGACATGGTCTACTTTTTCGTTCTTTTCCTTCCTTTTCTTTATTTCATGTCCTACCCTGTTGAGGTACAAGATAGTGTTTTTAGAGGGATTTTAATGTAGGAGTTGGGAGGCTGGTTCTTGTGGCAATTAGTAGACTGAGACAGTTGAAACTGAGGTTGGGCCAACTCCTCACTCGAAGAGTGAACTATAATATGTACTGTTATACCTTTTGCCTATCCAATGGTTCAGGGGTGAGGCCTCCGAGTTGTAGGCCTTAGATTGTTAGTTTGAGAACAACAACTAGGCATTGGTCAACATGGTTGGTATGGTATCCCCAGCTGACACAGCATAAAACCCCTGTTCCCTGAGAAAGGAAACAAGATGCTGAGTTACGCTGCTCGGGCGTAATCATTCAGACAAGGGTCTCCTTCTTATACACTGGGGTGCACTAAGAAATGTCTTCACACTGCGTCAGTCATTGCATGGTGTGTTCACATGCCTCAGACACCAGGTTACGTGAGGGAGCATCCCCATAACATCAGCAGCTGACACAGCATGTCAGGTTTTGTGCCAGGGGATGAAGTGAGGACTCAGTTGTGCAGGAGGAAGGGCTTTTAACAAAACAAAATAAAATTCAAACTTAAACAACCCCGAGGGAGAGAAACAGACTGTCTAATTGACTAAAAATGCAACGACAAGACTGTACTTGACTGACTAGGACAGGACTGGAGCACCAAGACATGACACGAAAGACCAGGTATAGACAACGACGTGACACAGGACAGCAAACTTAAAGGGATTAAATACACACAGGAGGAAGGGTAATTGAATCGGGAAACAGCTGGGACAAATCCAACTAATGACAAGGAAACAAGGTGGGTAGGGTTAAAAATGACAAGACAAGAACACATCGCTGCGTGTCCACATTAAAAAAAGACGGCGTGCAGCTGGTGACAACCAAACTGCATACGCAACACCAAAACACAACATGAAAGCACGGGGCCCGAAGTAAACACAAACCTCGTGCTCACAACACTACACAAAGACACGAGAGCACACGGTAAAAACAGAGCTCAAAACCGCGCCCACTCACATAACGTAGAGTGCGCGAGAACGAGCAACCACTCGTCTCACGCGCTCACAACAAGGACGAACACATGGCCCCAAAACAAAACCGAATGACGAATGACCCGAATGACCCCAAAACAAAACCGACCGAACAAGACTGTCTGGAGATCAGGCATCATAACTCGCACACAAGACGTTACACAGACAAGAGTGTGCGCGACTCGAACACTCGAATCCGCGCGCACACACACAAAACACTAGACATTACGGTAGTATCAGAACTCTGCCATAAAACCAAGAAATGACTAGACCGATGTATGAATGGCTCACATGAAACAAACAGTAACAAAATGTAGGAAAGACAGTGACAATTCAAGATATTACAGCAGACATTATATTAAACAGATTGTTTTGATTTTAAGGCTTTTGTTGAAAGCTATTGTTTCTCTTATGACTTTTTGGTTTCACCTTTTGCCACTTATGTGGTTCAGTTACTGAATAATGTCACATGCTGTACACTTGTAAAAATCAATTTGATCAGAGAATCTACCAAATAAAAAAATACTGTATATTAATGTATTGTATTATGTTGTGTCAAAAAAAACTACATAAATAGTTAACAAAATGGTAATATAATAGTTTTGACTTTTTACAGTAATCTTACAAGGGTGTGGTTTTGGTGTCTCTACATGTTTTTTATTAGTACTGTTTTCACTTAGGTTTAATCTAGTGATGTCATCAGTGCTCTGAAGCTTTTTGTTTTTGAATATATTCCCTTTGAAAAACATACAATAGTGTTGGTGTCCTTGTTATGATTTGTAGCTCAGAAATACAGCATAGTATACAACCAATCAGCCTATAAATCTTATTTTCTAGGCTGAGAAGAAATGAAAAGCATGACAAAATATTCAGAGAAAATGACTTGAGATAAATCAATGTAATTAGCACCAGATTCTCTGCATGTGTTCAGAGCACGTCTGTACAGTAATTACACCAGAGCCTATTCCCAGTACTCTTCGTTTTAAAATGATCACATGACTTTAAACAACATTGACTGTAAAAGAGTCAATTCACTGACATTACTGACTGTAAGAGATAGATAACTCTCTGCATCTATTATCATTGGCCAGTCTTATCTGTTTTCTTAGGTGCGGATGCACAGGGAAAGCCATTGGAGGAGTTGAATGAAGTGATCACACTTGGGGCGTCCTTTACAAATGACAAAGAACACCACAAGAGACAAACCATATCCGTCTTGAGGATCCTACTTTATATTTCCTTTTATATATACAGAAAGATCTCAAATTGGATAATCTGATTAATTTGAATCAGTATGCTGCTTAAAAACAATTGGAAATTGGAAACAGCAAGACCTCTGGAAACAAAGTAAACAAAGTGCATACTTGGGTTTACACTACAGGCTATAATACAGACTAGGTGCTCTGGAAAATGCATTATCCCATTCCCTCACAACTCTCCATTCACTCAGGGACTTCTACAGACTAAACAGGAAGTTCAAGAATGGTCAGTATAAGTGCTGCAAATTCAGAGACTTCTAGAGAAAGTCTAGATTTAATACTTCATTGCCAGTTTAAAGATCTTTCAGTGTTGTCCTTGGAGTGGAAAGGATTGTTAAAATGTGAACTCAGTGAATGGGGGATTAGATAAAGCTAAACAAATTAGTTTCATGATCAACTGCAAATATTAGAGGGCAATAAAATGTAGGACTCAAGGACTCTTTTTATTTGCCTGACATCATCCTGGATCTTCAGCTGATCTCACCAAACAAATGGAAAAATCAAATGGCAAAAAGAATGGCTCTTACATTTACATTTTACATTTATTTATTTAGCAGACACTTTCATCCAAAGCGACTGACAAATGAAGAATACAACAAGCGATTCATCTTAAGAGGTAATAAACAAGCAGCTGTAGTAATAAAAAGTTTTAGATGTTATTTCAAAATAATAATCTTGAACAGGGAATTTTAAAAGCTTAGAAAAAGAAATTAAAATATAAAGCTCTGAAAACTATAAACTTATAAGTAATATACAACACCCACAAAAACTTATCAGGTTACGTATGTAACCCTAGTTCCCTGAGAGGGAAAGAGGCGCCGCGTCAAAGCGCTATGGGAACGCCTTAGCGCTTTGACACAGCTCAAGTTCCCCTAGAAAGGGAACGAATGTCTAACTGGATTAAAATGTCTGCAATTATCGCAAATAAATGAAATATTGCTATGATTTCTTAACATTTGAAGGGTTGTGACCTTCAAAGAGAGAGAGAGTAAAATTATAGTTAAAAAGGTATAAAACTATGTTTTTATGAATTTTATTACGAAAATAAATACAATTATAAATATAAAGCAATAAATATACTTTACATGTATAGTCATAATTCTTGCTTTGCTTGATTAGAGAACTATATTGTCACATCTGTTGACACAACCCAAAAACATGTATTTAAGAAGAATGCCAATAATAAGCAGGGGGGATATCTGTATCTGTTAGAAAACGTTAGCAAATCTTAAAGATGTCACTTTCTCGCTGCACCAGAGATCGTAAATTAAGAACATATTGGTTTGATTTTCTTTCCAATTATTGCTGTAAACCCAAGCTAAAGACCAAAGAGGCAGCTCTGGCCAAGGGTTTGGAAAAACACATGCACTGGATTAGCCGCACTGTAATCATATCACTTTCAGTGGAAGGAAAATGAAAGGAATGGTGACTGGTCATCCCAGAAATGAAAAGATGAGAAAAGACAGAATGTCCATCAGTAAAAATAAACTGCGGAATGCTGAATATTTTGACATAGAACTGGAAAAAACTCTCATAACATAAAAAAGTATCATTGGTCTTGATAGGAGAGATTATAAGAAAGCAAAGAGATTGCAGATGATACTGTAACTAAGATAAACAGGGACAATACCTCAAAATGATCACTGTTAAGCACTGTTATTGAGTCTAGTATTGCAGCAACCAATGAAATGAGAATAATGGAGGTGCTCCTACCTCATGCCCACACTCAAGATGGGAGAGTTAATAGTGTCCTCCCCATTTCATCAGCTGACACCTTACTTGCCCTGAAGCATCTGCTTCCAATAGTGTGATGGAACATTCTGACTGGAAAGAAAATCGCACAGATTTTCCTTTATGGTCTTTACCATGGTCAAATCTTTGTTTCCATTTGCTTTCCTGGTGATCCGTAGAGTTCCAATTGCATCAATAGCTTGAGTCATTTTCCTCATATCTTCGATACATTATACCTAAATGGCCATTCATAACACCAACATTCTTCATTACATTTTATGAACCAGTCCAGACCTATACCTGTTTCCCCACATTAAAAACTTTTATTTAGCAGCCAGATCACATTGACCAGTAATGTGTTATAATGTGGATTTTATAATTATATTACAAATATAAAGTACTTGTTATATTGATACATTTTAAAATTATATTTGTAAGAATAATATTTTGAAATCCGATAATATGGATCTTTTTACAAAATGCAATTTTTATGAATTATGTGAATACTGTAAATAGTTGATATGGGCACTTTTGAAATGTTACAAATGTTTTGTTTTGAATCAGTGGTTCACTAGTGCATTGTTTCGAACCTGTGAGAATGTTTTTTGCTGGAAATTTCATACATACGTTGCTCACCCATGCTCCATATCCGTAAATGGAGAAAAGTAGCTCCTGGTGGGGTATTCCAGAAATCTTACCATCAAACACAGCCTGAACTCTTGGTTGATTACCCAAACCTTGCTTAGTCAAGGTATGTTGGTTCCAAAAACAAAAATACATCCAGGAATAAATTAATCAAACCCAGAGTATGGTCAAGATATGGTCAAGACATTCTCAACAGAGCCACAAATCCATCATAGAAACAGATGCTTAGAAAAAGTTTGCCATACCACAGTTTTCTTCTTTTATTTAATGACGATTGACATACTTGGTAAATATCGCTTGGTGAATATTTATATTTTTCTACATTTTTGTAGAAAAATCTTTTAATCACTGTTAATAATAACTATATTGTTATTTGATGCTAATTATAATAAATAGAAAGATGTATTAAGACGTGCGCACACATGTGTGTGTGTGTGTGTGTGTGTCGCAATCTGTCACGCTCATCGAACTACCGAACCATCAAGTGTGAGATGACGTTAAGAACCAGGAGTATAACGGTTCCCCCGTGAACCGGAAGTGGAAGCTTTAGTGTCTTCAGCAAGCACTAGAGTGAAACATTGTGTGTGTTTGTAATGATCTGTGTGTTTGTTCAAAAAAGATCCCCAGCTGTTTTAGAAAGAACAGGGCAAAGCACACCATACTAGATCTACTATGGCGACAAGCAGTTCGATTGTGTATGACTACCAACCCTTGCAACCCTTACCAGGGATACTTACAGTCTTTGTGTTGTTTGTTTGGGAGCAGAGCATGCATGGTCAGCGTTTGAGGACACTGGCTATGTTTACTCTTGCAGTTACTCTGTTTACGCTCCGATCCCGCCTGGCAGTTTTAAATCTAAAATTGCTGCACAGGCTTGTGATCTTCAGGTTCGGGTGTTACAACATGTGGACGAACGTGTGTGATGCGGAGAAAGTGGCTCGAGGAGAATAGGTACCAGAACTGAAACACTCTTTTAAACGAAAAGAAACAAAACACTTTAAATAGAACATAAACGGCACGTGCAAAACCTGGAAGCTACAAACACAGGGAGATAACTAGGAGTGAATGGCATCCACACAAACAGAGAAAGGAACCTGACAGACCATAACAGAAACAACAACTGACCAGGACACACAAGTGGGTATATATAGACAAGGACATGAGACACACCTGGAGACACTGATGAGATAAATGATACTTTGATGTATACTTTCATGTATTTTGTCTTTTTTTTCTCTGACCCGCTGCTTGCTGGACTCCTGAAAATACTGAAATGGAATTGATTAACTGGTCAATCGGCGCGATCGTTAGGATTTTCTCACAAAGGAAGGGTGCCCCGGGAGAACCCACCTGCCCGGACGGGACCTTTGCTGCAGGGTACGTGATGGACCCATGGAACAACTGGCAAGTCCTGTGCCTGGAGGCTCTGTCCGTAGATGATGCGGAAGATTGTTGGATTATTAGATTAGATTATTATTATTAGATTAGATTGGATTATTGATGGCGGGGTTCCTATTCTTTGGCTTTGGGACTGCCCTGACCTATCGGAAGATTGGTAAGACAGCTGTAAGCAAATTCACCCAGCCGCTGTCTGTGGAAATTAAGGAATGCTTCGGGGTTGTGTGTGACCGTTTGAAGGAATTAGATCAGAGAGTGATACAGATTGAGGAACTGAACCGTAACAACGCAGTCCAGACTGCGGATACGCAGGGAAGAGTGGGCTCCATCGGGAGTCAGATTGGTGAACTTTTACGGACTGTAACCGGTCTGGCCATGAGGCTGGACGTAATGTCTAGGGGAACTGCACGGACCGAACGCCAGTGCTGAGGACCAGAACTGATTGATTGATTATGATCCGGACAAATTACTGAAGATCATCAAATGGATTAAAAATTGTATTTACCCACCTGAACCTCACTTGTCCCTATCTCTCGGTTGGGAGGTCAGCCTGACAGCTTGGTCTGCTATCTTTCCCTGTGCACTGCCTTATCTCCCTTCAAGGACAAACCATAGAACTGAACTCAAAAACATCTGAAGTTTTGGCTAACACTCTCACACAACACAATCTCAGACTCACTCGCACCATACACACCCAATCCCGATCCCAGACCCCCTCCATCTGTCTGCCTGTCCTTATCTATCTCCTCTCCCACTCCATACAAAAAATCCCATCACGTGACCACGCGTACTGTGTCATGTTATGTTTTGTTGTGTTTGCTATGTAATGCTTGCTAAACTGCATTCTTGTATTTCTGGAGAGAAGATGGCGCCGCAGATTGCTGCCTCGGTGTTGAGCTCTTCAGTGATTGTTTTGTTTTTGTTTGTTTGTTTCATGTTGTGTTGTATATGTGCACTGGAAGCTTTAGCCCTAAGACAAATTCCTTGTGTGTGCAAGCACACTTGGCAATAAAGCTCTTTCTGATTCTAAGTCTGATACAAGACAGGTGTGGAAGGATCTTGAAGGGCCCGTAAGTGAACAGGAAGTGTTGACATGATAGACAGGAAGTGACAAGAGGAAGTGAACCCATGACCTTAGTGACAGGGAAGTGACAAAGACACAGAAAGACAGGACCAAGGGTGACATTGGGTCCTCTGATCCTCTGATTTTGTAATCAGGTTAACAAAGAGACCTGTCAGAGGGGTTAGAGACAAGCCTGGCCTTATCTCTGCCCTCACCTAGCAGGCCCTATGCCTCTCCAGGGATCTGGAAGCAAGCGCTGTGGATATTTCCACTCTGGTTACTTCCACCCTTGCTAGCTACCTCACTCCACATTCTCTTCAGCCTTTGGTCCTGACACACCATAGCCCCACCCTGTACCACACATAGAGCAGTCACTTCAGGCATTCCCTGCAGCACAGGTCCCTGGAGTGAAAGCTCAAGAAAATACCACAGGCCAGTCTCGAGAGACTGGCTCTCTAGTAGAATTTCTGGCAGCGTTGCTACGCTTGCTAAATTTTTCTCTTCAGACCTGTGCATTCTTCGCCCACATGGGGGGCCCTAAGGAGGCTCTGGTAATAGAGAACAACTAATCTCATCTGAGTTATGGGGCATTGAGTACCTCTCAGCTGTGAAATCGGGTTTTCCATACCAGTATTTCTCAGTAATGAAGGATGGATGTGATTCTGGTTTGGAGCAGAGCACGTTTGACCAGCAGTCAAGCGCGATGTGCTCCCTCTCGCTCCGCTCCATTCCCAACTGGCAGTCGCCGAGACAATCTCATCTGAAAACAGATATCACATAGGGACCAATAAGTGGGGTTAGAGACGGGCCTAGGCCTAATCCCTGCCCTCATCTGACGATCTGATTTCCTTTTCTGGAGCTGGAAGCACACACCTCTTCCACTCCAATAGAGGCATTTGTACTTCAACTATCCAGTTCATGTGGAACTGGACATATTAACATTTGACACTGGAGAAGTCTCTTGTGAGAGACTTCATCCTCCAACTAAAACTACAAATCAGGTGAAATGTATACATCCTTCAACAACATAGCCTCATAAGTAGGCCAGTCACTGGACACTATATTTCTCATTTTGGGTTCCTACCCACAATGGTAGGCCCAGAGCAGGCTCTGGCTATGGAACAAGAACTCACTGCTGGAGATAGTGGCCACAGAGTATGTACCCCTCACAGCCAGAGTTTCCATTTTTTAAGCCGATATTTCATTGTTCCAAAAACTGATGGAGGACATTCTCCACTTATAAAGGCAATTTGCGATGCAAACCAGGTCTGAGTCACTTTAGCCACTTCTCCATCCTTCAAAAATACAGGAAGTTCCTCAAAGCAGGTTCTTCCATTCGGTCTAGCTGTTTTGCGCTTGAAGGAGCTGGGACTGACACTATGCGAAGAAGAGTGTTCTTTCTCCAACCAAGAGGGCCACCTTCTGAGGTGTTGAGTGGGATTCTGTGTCGCTGTCAGGCCGGCTTAATTTTTTCGACAAAGGTCTCTCTCATGGGCTGGGGGTGACAGAGAACTTTGGTTCTCCCTCATTTATCCAGCTCATCTCGGACTGGATGCTGTGGTTCAGACGTGACCAAGCCTGCGTTTGTATGCATTTCCCTCGATCACTTTGCTCCTGGGAGTTCTGGAGAAAATTCACCAGCATATGGTCTGTCTCACCTTAATCGCCCCGCCCTGGCCGGACAGGGTGTGGTTCTCGGACCTAGTGTCCCTCATCGACGAAACTCCATAGGAGATTCTGCTCAGGAGGTACCTCTTGTCCCAGGCAGGGGGCCTAATAGCCCATCCTTGCCCAGAACGGTGGGAACTGTGGCTTGGCCTCTGAGGGGGCCCAGCTCATAGACTCTGGTCTCTCAACTGAGGATAGAGATCAATCTCCAGTCCAGAGCTCTGTCCACGAGGAAACTGTATGCCCTGAAGTGGAAACTCTTCACTTCTTGGCTGAGGCCAGCAGTATGCATTAAAGTTTGACCTGGGACTGGTCTCTGATGCTCCAGGGCCTATCCCAGGTCCCCATTTTGAACCTATTGAGGTCTGTTCCTCCTCACTCTTGCATTTCTTTCTGAGATCTCAAGCCCACTAACGCGGCTCAGCCTTAGTAGTGCAGGCATTCTGTCTTCCCATTGTGACCAGGAAAGGATCACTGGATGCTTATGTCCATGGAGCTGAGGCCACAAATGTAACCCTAGTTCCCTAAGAGGAGATCCAGCGTCGTTCCTCCAACGTGCCTGCCGGCGTCTTACTTCAGACACTTTTCAAGCTTCCGCTTCTGGTTCATGGTGCATCTTTATACTCCTGGTTAATGGCGTCATCTCACCGCGATGTGCATTCACACTTTGTTATGCCCCGTGGCTCAAAAGGGACGCAACAAAAAAATGGGACACACGGAAAAGCCAACTTGCAACTTAATTAATTTATTAACTTAAATCAATACAAAACTGTGTAATGTAAAAGACAGTTACCAGTAGTGTCATGCAGGGTGAATAAGTGGAAATGTAATATGCTGTAGTGATGCATGGAAACCAAAACAAAAAGAAATCAAATCATGTCGGACACGCTGTCTGCCATCAGTCTTGCTTCTTTTAACCGGAACAAAGGGAAGTTGGCCACAAGTGTCGTCGATCCAATCAAACAGGAGGGCGGAGTCCTCATCTAATGATGAGGAATCCACAGACGACACAGGTCGTCACAACACTCGATAGTTTGATAGTGCTTCACGAGACAATACGCTAAGGCATTCTCAAAGTGTTTCAAAGCAGTGTCTCATTCCCTCTTAGGGAACTAGGGTTACATACGTAACCTGAGATGATATTGCTCGTTTCTGCATCATCTTCGCATGTGTTTTGATTTGAAGATTCAGTACTCTTTCGGAAAATGTGTAGCACCCCTTACCATTTAATTGTGAAAACATGAAACATTTTCGCTGTATTTTTTTGCTGTGTCTTTTTACATTTTGACTAAAACACTAAAAGTGTTTGTTTATACAGTGTGATAGAAATTGTATTTCTTATGTACTTATTAATCCTTAGAAGTATATGCACTTATTAATCCTTATCCTTAGACGTAGGCAAGCTTATCAATATAACTGGACGTTCTCTTTTTCATTTGGGTTGCTTGCTTGGATGTTGTCTGTGTGTGTGAATGCCTTTCTTGCAAGAAATAAAGCTTAAGATTGTTAAACTTTTCGAGAATTTCACTTGTGCTTTATTGATAAACATTTAGGAAAAGAATTTCCAAGACAATTAATTGTTAATTGAACAAATTCCTAAAACGCTACAATTAATTTGCCTCAACATGTCACCTCTGCCTTCGAGGAATCTCCTGTTTGAAACAAAACAAAAAACAGAGGAGACTCTGCTGGCAAAATGAGAATTTGACAGAGCTCTGTCCTGGAAATTATTTTCATAAAGAGAGGGAGATAGAGAGCGGGAATAGCCACAGTAACATCTTCAGCAAGTCAGTTTGAGATTCTTTCCATATAAACAAGCTATATCATAAACTTAGCAGTAAATGTTTTAGGATAATTGCATGCAAATAAAAAAAAATGCATGCAGGTTGTTTTTTAACTGCTAGAGAGCTCGAAGTTACATATTGTACCTTTAGTGCACTTAAATTTAGCAGATTGTTTATCATTAAAATATGCAATAAATAAATAAAAAACTGAATGGTTAAGTATTAGATTAAAATAATCTTAAACAAATTACAGTTTTTACAGATTTGATACAGTGTCAACTAAAAGATTAAATTACAGTTTTAGTCTTGTACCTAACACAAACCTAAAGAGCCATCAACAAGCTGTCTGTGCTGCATTTGCAAATTACATCAATGCTGCCAATGGTTTTTAATGTGTCCTTCAAGTGGAGTTGGACATATTGTATAATGAGTTGTGAGCACATGAATGACCAAGCAGTCATATTGTCAATTGGGAATTTCTACGTTTTATATGATACATATACAAGTTGCTGAGTTGTGACATGGGAAGGGGAATGTGGATTTGAAAAAATAGTGAAAAAGTTTGATATATCATATGTTGTGAGGCAAGAGAGCACCATTTCCATATGCGAAACTGGCCTGCTGCCATGCCAACAATTCGCTGACAAGTGTCAGATGGGACACAGCTATGATCAAAGAAATCTACTATGGATGTTATGAATTTTAAAACCGAGAGAGCATTCAGAGGCTTTTGTAGCATATCTGGAAGCAGTTAAAAAGCAAGGGGACATGTTCCGTTATGTGGAATCACCTTTTCCCTTGAGGACTCTCATTGTTTCCTGAAGCCCCAGGATTTTTACAGTACTGTACCTTTAAAAGGTGGATCTGCTTTTGGAAGGACATATAATTATGCAATGTACATTTATGTTCTTTCTACTGTTTTTGTCCTTTAATTGCAAAAAGCTAAAAACGTTATCTAAATGTCGTCTGCGCTACTCCGATTTCCAGAATATTTTGACTGTCTAAACGTTCATCAAGGAACACTGAAAAAATATCATGGTTTCCAAAGAAATAATATAAAAAATAGGCAACAAAACTGTTTTAAACATAATAATAATAATGCTTCTTGAGCACCAAATCATCATATTTAAAAAATTTGAATGGTTATGATGCTGAAAATTCAGCTTTGATCACAGGAATAAATTGTATTTAAAATTATTTTAAAATAGAAAAGAGCTGTTTTAAGTTAGTAATGTTTCATAATATTATAATTACTGCAGTATTTTACTGATGAAGTAAATGCAGCCTTGATGAGCATAAGAGAATTCTGTCAAAAATATTACATTACATTATTATATATATATAATTTCTAAATAGTAGTGAGTAAAAAAAAAACATTCAGTGTACATAATTTTTTCTTGCAAAAAAATCACATTTTAGTTCCTTACAGTATAATGGAATTAAACTATTTCAAGTGCACTTTCATCACAGTGAGCTTTTCAGAAAAAGCTTTCAAGTGATAAATGTTTTGCTTTTCCTGCAGCGCAAGCTTTTTCGACAGCCTGCAATCACACCACTGTAATTGGTGGCATGATGTCACAGACCAGAAGCTTCAGTCAGTAGTATGAAACCACAGAACCATATTCCAGTCTACTGTGGCTTTGTCAAGCTTGCTTCAAATATGTGCAACATTTGCCTAATGATGGTCTTGGATGTAAGGCAGTGGTCATGAAGTTTTAAAATCCCTGCGACGGACAATCACGAAGCCAGTGGGTCAATGAATGCCATGACAAAGATTGCACACATGTGGTTGGTTTAAACTTAGTGTTAAATATGCCTGGGAACCCTGTAGTCATGAAAAATGCATAATGTCAGGGGGAGCAGCGGTTCAGTGTGTCAGTGAAGACACGCAAAATGGTCTGGCCAATCTAAATGAGGGTTAGAGACATGCCCTCTGGTGCCAAGCTAAAGACTGCTTGATACACACTGGGAAACACCTCCCAAGAGCCTGGCAAGAGCTGAAGTCTGTAGAGTGTCAACTTGGTGACTATATCCAAATGAGTCAGTGGGAAAGTGTTTTTTTTTTAAAAACAGACTGAGTCACTCTTGCTGCTTCTGAATATGCCTACTTCCATACTGTAGTAGTTGAAAAAGCCGAATAGTATGTCCCAATTCATAGTATTCATAAAGCAGTAAGACCGGCTACCCAGATGTGACCTGCTACTTCTGGCGAGATTCTGAATTCAATGGACGCATCATGAGGCCACGGGAGAGGATTTGCGAATGGACGTAAAGCAACGCTGATGCCATCAACTGATGCCATAAATCACATGACAATGACAACAAGGCAGATGTAGTATGTCTATGTCTACATGTCTACCACACACATTCATCCTATATCATACTATAATATTCATATATAAACCAAATGTAATACCAATTATATTGTATGTGATTTGAAACAGCATATGTTTTTCTCAGTTGGTAGAATGATATTCTTTCCTTTCATCGTCTGTTGAAAATGTAAAATAACTAAAGATCAGTTCTTGAAAAGCAATTCTGTTCACTTTCATTATATGATATGGCATTTGATTGTGTGGAGTGTCCTCTAGTGGAAAGAGTTGATGGAAAGTGATGACACCACACAAGGTATTTTTAAGAACAGCATTATTAAGACACGTTTCATTTGGTAGACACTTTTATCCAAAGTGATTTACATTAGATCAAGGAACACATTGACATTCTAATCGGTTCTTGCTTTCCCTGGGGATCAAACCCATGACCTTGGCATTGCAAGCGTCACACTTTACTGTTTGAGCTACAGGTAAGTATATGGTTCAACCATGTCATCATTAACAGACTCCTGACGTCATTAGTGTAGTATTTCTCATAGTGTAGTCCTTTTACATCTTTAAGATCATATGGAGAGAGAAATTTGAGTCTTATGCTTTTTTTTGGAGTCCCTGTCTGACTGCAGAGCCAGTATTAGCTGTTTCCAACTGTACCTCCTGCTCACATCTCTGTGTCTCCTAAGTTAAATCTGCAAGAGCCTCCATCAAAAAATTGTGTGTGGCCTCATGCCAGAGTTAACTTCCTGGATTGCTCAGATACAGACTTACTCACTGAACACACACAGTTACATTTCTTCATTTGACAGACGCATTTAACCAAATCAACGTACATTGAATTCAAGACACATTGACATTCTAAACAGTTCTTGCTTGCGTTCCCTGTGAATCGAACCCTTGATCTTGCCGTTGCAAGCACCACACTCTACTGTTTGAGCTTTCAGAAAGCTCTCTCTCACACACGAACACACACACACACACACACACACACACACACACAAACACCCACACGCGTGCACACACACAATGGAGTTTCACGTTTTATGGGGACTTTCCATACAATGATTTTTATACTGTACAAACTGTGTATTTTTACCACCAACCCTACCCAGAAAAATGCCTGCACTTTTACATTTAAAAACAAACAAAAAACTATTTTTATAAGCCCCTTTTCTTGGCTTGCTTGAGAAAGGAAAACAAACTTAAAGGTCCAGGGGTTACTAAAGAATTAATTCAGTTTTAAGTATTATGAAAACTCAGTTCGTAGAGTTTACATAAAAGTGGCTGTGAAATACCCCATATGTTCAGATTACCTTAAATGACCATTTGGTACCATGCAGCCCTATCATGCCTCTGACTGACCGTGACCTTCATGCCAATGCCAGATCACACAATACCAATATTCCTCCTTTGATGGCCATTCGTTCATCATGCTATCAGAGGATGCTTGGCAAACAAGCATGCAGGTACAGAGTGTTCAAAATTTCCATTAAGAGAGAACTTTTGTAGCACCCAACTTTCAACCCAGGCTCGTCCCCCTCAGTGTAAGAAATACATATATTATTTTTTTCGCCTTATATACAGTATTTTACATACTTTGAGACATTCTGTTGAATAAATTCAGTATATAAATGTTATTTTAGTTCAAAAAGAAGAAGATCTTAGAAAGAGAGAGTGGGACAAAACGTGAAAGAGAAATGAAAAAGAACTGTGAGCTCAAATACAACCACTGGAAAAGGTATTTATAGTAACTGCTAACTACGCAGTTTAAAAAACAGAGCAGAAAGATTGAAGACTATGTAAAGTGAAGTTGTCTGTACTAAGCGAGTCTCTTTTTTTGTCCCAGTACTGTAGCAGACCGAACGCCAGTGCCAGTGCTTCTGACAAAAACTTCTCTTGGCTACTGTTATGGCAGTGCATTCGAGGCAAATGGGGCCAGCCGAAGACAGAAAGTTGGAACAAAAAGTGGCAAAACTGTGAACTGCATCCATGATCAAAAACGAATAAATTCCACAGCCACTGAATCATCTGGTCAGCTTCTGTTCGCTCCAAACGGCCTTTACACTCGAAACAAATAGGACACTCTTATTGTCACAATATGAATGCACTGGATTTGCAAGATATACATTTTGGCTACAGTTTTTAAGCATTTCTGACAACAGTTGGCAAAAGCAGTCTGAGCAAAAATCATATAAGGTCTGGAAAGATACTTGTGGTCCTAGTCAGTTAAAGGAAGATGGGTTAAATTGTTTCCATGTAATGTAATAGTGTGAACTTATGCTGGTTTCGTCAAGCACAAAATGTTTGTAATTTCAGTTGTTTAACGTGTGATATATTGTAAGACTTACATTTTTTGTATCTTTTAATGTAATAATTGTCGATAATAGTCACTTCATTGAAAAGTCAAGTTTGAAAACTAGAGAGAAAAGATAGAACTAGAAAACTAGAGAGACAGAAAAGTCACAATTTTGTCTGGTCTGAACATTTACAGGTTACAACACAAAGGTTTAAATGTTCTGAGAAAGTGTAATGTAAGAAAACAATATTTCCTCATCAATGGTGTGCTCAAATATTTAGACAAGACAGAGAGCGAAAGAGAAGAATTTTCCCCTCAGTTACGTCTTTCTACTTGCACTTCCCGCTGACTACAATGAAACGAGATCATTAAATTGATTCCATCTGTAGGTTTGTGGATAGCTTTCCATCCACCAGCACACACTTCAGACCCTTTCCTGCATATTCCCCTCATTTTCAAAGATTTACCATCCGTCTGTTTTTTCATACTGTAATGCTATATACATTTTTTTAAAATACCATATAAAGTATAAAATCAACCCTTTAGCAGTTTTACCAAAAAGCAAAATGTGAATTTATAAATGATCATTTAATCCTCACTTAACTTAAAAAGCATTAAACATACTCTGTACGGTAAATGAAACACTACATGCTGTAAATTATAAAAAACTTCGGGACAACATAAAAGAACTTGCTGACAGTCCTGGACTAATTTCAATGGGCATACCATCATCTCATAACAAACGCCTCACTGATGAATGCTGTTTGTGTGTGATGTCAAACTAATGGGTGTTTATGGAGTTTGTAGACATTGTCCTTATCCAAAAGTCAATTAGCTTGCTCACTGCAGACATTCATCAGTTTGAACTGGATCAGTTGTGTAATCAAACGGAATGGATTTCAGTGAACATATTCTGATATGTCTTGAAGATAACTTCAAGATGTGTTATGCAGTCTGTAACCCCATCTCCTGTCTCATGGTGGCGCTGGTGCACTTTCTCACATACGGACAGGAAGAGTCCTTTTTTCCAAATATAAATGTAAATTGTGAGACACATTGCAAATCAACAGACAGTAAATTTACAGCAGTCACTTAAAAAGAAGATGGAACAATGTCAAGATGACTTTTAATGATAATTTCATAATGTCACAATGTGTAATTTATCATAATGATAATGTAAATAATCTTTTGAATAATGGCTTCACCTTTATTCAAATAATCTAGTTTTTCCAGTACACAGAGTACATGTCTTTTCATTTTAGATGATAATTAAAGTTTGCAATATAAACAACAAAGTGTTGTCATCATTAGTAGTGGTCATAGTATTATAAACAATAATGCCTTATGTCATTATTGTAATAATGATATCAGAGTTGAACAATAATATAGTTGAATACATTTACAATTATTTATTATGTCTCAATAATGGCATTTTTGGCTTATTTAATTATTAATTATTAAACATTTTTTCAGGTATTTTTCCTAGTTTATTTTTTCTGAAGTAAGCATGTGCATCTCCTCGAACCTCCTCCAGGCAGGCCAGTATTTCAGCTCCCTAGAGCACAAAGTGAGTATTATAAATTATATGCTGCTGATGACAGTAATTACACACTAATGGAGTTCTAAACAAAAGTTTGGAAGAAACTTGTTTAGCAGAACTTCTCGCCTGCTGTACTCAACACTAGTGGATTGCAGGGCTGTGAAATCATCCCTCCAGTACAACTGCATCGCTAAACACAGGAACACTTGACGTCACGTCATTCAATTTGTAGATGGTATTACAGTTGTAGGGCTGGTTTCAAAAGTGTTTCTAACAATATGAATTCTAAATTCCATTCATTTAATTATTACTATAATAGAGAAAGCAATAAGTCAGACTAAATCAATAATTTCAATCGGATTAAATCAGTATCAACAAAAGTCAAAGCCATCTTTGCACTTCAGTGGCACCAGTTATAATGTATTTACACACTGTTTAATGCCACTAACTAAATAATAGGATGAGATAAAGTTTTAAATAAAGTTCAATAGAGAAATATGAAATAATGATAAAAATGAATGATACTTTTCAATAATAAATTAAAACCACAAATTAGGAGGTGGCAAGTCACTGTCTTAATGAGTTAGTCATCGAGTCATTAATTCATTAAGAAGCAAGTGACTAATAGATCATTGAATTATTGATTCGGATTTCATTGGAACTATTATTAACTTTTATTTCCTAGTAAACGTCACTTAATTTGACATTTTTTTGTTGTTGAACTATTGTATAAAATCAACTATACATTTGCCATTGTGTAGATATTTGGGAGAAATTGATACGTTGTCATGAAAGAATGGCAGTAAAATACAACATATCGTATGCATGCTGATTGTGTAGTTTTTCAGACTTTTTTATGTCAAGGAGCCCTAAACAATCCTCTTGTGAAATAAATTATTTATTAGGCTTACATAATATAATATAATATAATATAATATAATATAATATAATATAATATAATATAATATAATATAATATAATATAATATAATATAATATAATATAATATAATATAATATAATATAATATAATATAATATAATATAATATAATATAATATCGGAATTGTGCGATAAAATAAAAATAATCAGAAATTTAAAATAATCAGAATTGTGATATCAAAAATACCTTTTTTTATATTTATTCAGTGGCATGTTCACTTAACTTATGGACAGAGGCATTCAAGTGTTAGGGGTGCGGTTAGTGTATTAAGCTATATTTATTTATTTCAGTTTACACGTTATACATTTAATACTTTATATATACAAGTAATACATTATTTATAATTATATTCTATGTATAATTATTGTTATTATGTCTGTAAGAGTTACTGATCAATTAAGCCTTAATGATTTAAGATAAACTTTTTTATTTATTTGTTTTTGTTTTAATTTATTCTTTCACAATATTTAAAATTTTTGTCATAACTACTGCATTACATAACGTGATTCAATGATCACACAGAATCACACACACACATACAAAAGTAAGCAGAACCTTCTAAGTCCATTTAATTTATAGCACATTAAACAATACAAGTTAGTTGTGCATTAAATATTAGTGTGAGCATTTTGAAAGAAAAACTTAAAGTGTCTCAAGTCTGTAACTTTTTTTTAATTGCCAAAGTTACTTTTCATTTCTTACCTAACAGTTTTATAACTACACGTGCTTATGCTGATAAGATTATTCTGAGAAGTCTGTATTTTTAGCTTGAAGCATGAGAAACAGACAATGTTTTTCACCTGCAGTTCAAAGTGGCTTTCTCGAACCTTTGAGGTCCCTGATTGGCCAGAGGAAAAACTTCATTTTGAATATAAACTGCACATGAGCCCAGGTTTTGTTGTAGGTTTTCTCTGTGCCACGGCATGATGAAGCTCCTAATCCTGGCAACACTGCTCGGGCTGAGCCTTGCTCAGCACAACCCAAACACCAAAAGTGGAAGAACTGCCATCGTCCACCTGTTTGAGTGGCGCTGGGCTGATATCGCAGCGGAGTGTGAGCGCTACCTCGGACCAAATGGCTTTGGTGGAGTTCAGGTATTTTTAAACACATCATTGTAGTTAGTACTTGAAAAGGTTATAATTTATTGAGCTTTATTAGTAAAAACATGTAATAGTAATAACAAAATAAAAAATTTTCCCATTTCAGATTTCCCCTCCAAGTGAGAGCATTGTTGTCACAAACCCTTGGCATCCCTGGTGGCAGAGATATCAGCCAATCGGTTACAATCTGTGTTCCAGATCAGGAAATGAGAATGAGCTGAGAGACATGATCACTAGATGCAACAACGTTGGGGTAAGTCCAGCTATAATCTACAAATAGAGTACAACTAGCCTATTGCTGTATTATTCTCATGGAAAATGAATGTTGGTTTTTGTAGGTGTACATTTATGTTGATGCAGTCATCAACCACATGTGTGGAGCTGGTGGTGGATCTGGTACCCACTCAAGCTGTGGTTCATATTTCAATGCTGACAGCAAGGACTTCCCCACAGTTCCATACTCAAACCTGGACTTCAATGATGGCAAGTGCAACACTGGAAGTGGAAACATCGAGAACTACGGCGATGTCAACCAAGTATGAGATAATATCATGTCTCAGTGTTCATTTCAATCTCTGATTTATTGTGCAGTGTGGTCTTGTTGTCTTGGTGTTACAAATCTGAACGCTGTGATGATGGCAGGTGAGAAACTGCCGTCTGGTTGGTCTTCTGGACTTGGCTTTGGAGAAGGACTATGTGCGTGGCAAGGTGGCCGACTACATGAACAAGCTGATTGACATGGGAGTGGCTGGATTCAGAGTGGACGCCTGCAAACACATGTGGCCTGGTGATCTTTCTGCTGTTTATGGCCGTCTCAATAATCTGAACACTAAGTGGTTTCCCTCTGGCGCCAGACCTTTTATCTTCCAAGAGGTATTTCCATTCATTTCCAAAAAGAACATACGGTAAGTGTAAAGGCAGCAAAATATTTAATAGCAATCTACTTGTTATTGGGTGTGTTATTAGGTGATTGATCTCGGTGGAGAGCCCATTACATCAGGTGAATACACTGGACTTGGAAGGGTGACAGAATTCAAGTTTGGTGCCGAGCTGGGCAACATCATCCGCAAATGGAATGGACAAAAACTATCCTATGCCAAGTAAGTAAAGTTGTGGATTTGCATTGCTATTAATTATATAACAGTCCTCAAATTTTATCGGTACAAGAGCGCTGGGACATTGTTAGATGGTGAAAAGTAACTGTTACTGATTAATTCAACTGATTCATTCATGAAGGAAACACGTGACTGTTTTTATGAGCAAGCAATTGAATAACTTGACCCATTTGTTCGAAACTCTGATTCATTCAAAGACAATACAAGTGAAAAAGCAAAAAAGTAACTGAGTTTTTTGTTTCAGGAACTGGGGTGAGGGCTGGGGCTTCATGGCTTCTGATAAAGCTCTTGTGTTTGTTGACAATCACGATAACCAGAGAGGACACGGTGCTGGAGGTGCATCTATTGTGACGTTCTGGGATTCCCGGTACAACTTTGTCAAATTTTAATTTACAAAGCAGCATATGCATTTAATTTACAAAGCAGCATATTCACCTGTAATAATCCTTCTCTTTCTAGACTTTACAAAATTGCTGTAGCCTTTATGTTGGCTCACCCATACGGATTTACCAGAGTGATGTCCAGCTATCGTTGGGACCGCAACATTGTGAATGGACAGGTAGATGTTTAAACTTAGTTAAGTGAGAAAACAAATGCTAATATGTTTTGTAAGGGTCCAACCCCTCCCCCCCTTATAATTGTTCACTTTTTATTGCTCAGGACCAAAACGACTGGATTGGACCTCCCAGCAATGGTGATGGATCTACCAAACCTGTTCCCATCAATCCTGATAATACTTGTGGAGACGGCTGGGTTTGTGAGCACAGATGGCGTCAGATCAAGTGAGTTCCTGTAGTTTCATTGAAAAGATGTCTTGTGCTTGCTAACATACACTAAGGTTCAAAAGCTTGGGGTAAAAAAATATTTGACCCAAAAATTTTAACCGTAATGTACATCAGAATTTAGAATCATTATAATCATAAAGTAAGAGTTGGAAATGAACTTTTCTCCACAGAAACATGGTGATCTTCCGTAATGTTGTGGATGGACAGGCATTCTCCAACTGGTGGGACAATGGAAACAGCCAGATTTCGTTCAGCCGTGGTAATCGAGGGTTCATTGTCATCAACAATGATGACTGGTAAGACTTTGTTCTTTAAAGAAAGGTACAATATAAGAGTAGATTTTAGTTTGTATTTCTATTGAGAGATATGTTTTGTTTAAAACTGGCTGTGAATATAGCTACTGTCACCGTTATTAGCAGTATATAATATATAAATTCCCTTGTGCTCTAGGGAGCTGAATGAGACCCTGAACACTGGCCTGCCAGGAGGAACCTACTGTGATGTGATCTCTGGTGAGAAGGAAAATGGCAGATGCACCGGGAAAGAGGTGACTGTTGGAGGAGATGGACGTGCTTCCTTCAGAATCAGCAACCAGGAAGAAGACCCATTCATTGCCATTCACGCAGACTCAAAACTTTAAATAATGCAACTTAAATAAAGAACCTGCATGCAAGTTACTACCATTGTCTTTTTTTCTTTTTCACGGTTTCATCCCGTTGGCTGTTTTTCACGGTTTCACGGTATTTCTAATTTATCAATATTTGCAGTATCTTTAGAATTATTCATCATTAAGAACTATAATATAATTATAATACATGTAATATTATAAAATAATAAAATAATATAAATAATAAATAAAATAATAATAAAATATAAAATAATTTCACAGTTCTAAATTCCATCCACTTACCCTACATACTTTAAAAGCAGTGAAACAATACATTAAAAAACAGTAAAATAAATTTTAAAAAAGTATAAAAATAAAAACTGATATAAAAAGTGATGGTACAATAATTACACTTTAACTGAAATAGCAACATTGACACTATTACATTGTGTTTCCATTAATGGAGTGCAGTTGTATCTCATACATCAGCACAAATCCCTGTGATGCTATGAACACGTTCGCTTTGCCCCTCTCTGATCATTCTTATGAAACCTGAGAGGGAAAAAAACTGCTTCTCCACTTCAATAAAGGCAAAAGAAATGAATGCAAGATCGGTCCTTGCAGTCCGTCACTCAGCATGATGGCCAATAATGACCTGTCAGAGATACTGGCCACACATTGCAGAGCATAACCCAGCAGGTCTGCTGGGTCCTGCCTTAACGAATACTGAGATGGACTAGTACACCCAAAGGGCTTGAGATAATGCATAATCTCACATCAATCAATTCACATCCCGCCTCACATCAAAAGTGACATAAATGTATTCCCTTAAACAATAGTCTTTAATAGCTCAGAGAGGAGCTTTCGATGAGTTTTAACCTAACCATGTATAAATGTCAATAAAACACAAAAATTCAGCTTTAAAATAATCTGCTTTAAAATAATCAGCTTTAAAATAAAAATTCAGCTGTCTGCAAAAAACAAACAAAGGTAACAGTTGGCATTTTTGTTTACTTTACTTTATTTTATTATTATTATATTTATATTATTTTATTATTGTTCTGAGTGAATTTGACTACCTATAATTGGCCAACAATTACCTATTTAGATAAAGCAACTGTTCTTCTGATTTGTTTAAAAGAAATAACCGTAGGAAACAGCATTAACTTAACATAAAATGTGTCTGAATAAATGTGTTAATTTCTGCAGATAAGGGCAACAGTCAACTAACACATTTTCAGAAGAGATATAAAATTGTTACCTTTAGTCCTGTTTGTCGTGTCATCTGTGCATTTCCTGTGAGGTCAATGTTACACTTCCTGTCGGTGAGGTCTATTGTCACTTCCTGTGTGTCGTGTCATTTTTTACTTCCTGTGTGTCATGCCATGTGTTGTTTCACTTCCAGGTCCCATCTGTGTTTCCTCTCGTGCCCTTCCTGCACCTGTCTTGTCATCACTTTCATTTGATAGTACTCCAGGTGCTCATCATTCCCTTGTGTATTTAATCCTCTTGTGTTTCGCTTGTCTTTGTCGGTTGTTAATGTCTCTTGACGTCGAGTTCTTAGTTTTCGGGTTTCCAGAAAGGTTTTGCACATATGTGCTGTTTTTGTTTAGCTATTTAAAGTTTTTTGTTTTTCGTTTTATGAAAAAAGTGAGTGCATCGACAGGTTCATGCATCCGTGTATGCTAGGAAGTGGATCAATAGTAATAAATCGCATCTTTAAAGTGACACTTTAAAATAACGTTTGGTTTATTAACTTTAATGAATGCATAAATTAATTTCTACAACATCTATTCAAAATCATGTTTCTTCATAACACATAAACTAGTAACTTGAAAATATCAAAATGTGTTAGTGTCTGTAGAAATTAAGATTATTAAGTGCTTTAAAAACATAATTCAATGTTAGTTCACATTATCTCTAATAGCTAACTGTCAACAAATTTAACCTTACTGTAAAGTGTTACCAGTCCATCTAACCTTCTTCTGCTGTTGGTTGAACTTTTATTCATAATCAATATATAGTATTGTAACGTAAAAGCTGCAATGAGATGCATTACTTGTGTTCCCGAAAGTTGTTTTTAATAGCAAGTAAACCCCAAATCATCATGAACATTGTTGGTTCCCTGTCAAGGGAACTCGCACTGCGTCGAGACGCGATTGGGAACCTTTCAGTTTATATGTCTCTTGAAGCACAATCAAACTCAGGTGCGGGAGTGTACGTCGCCGTGATGACGTCATCACGTCATGACCCGGGAGTATAAAGGCACGTCACGACCCGGAAGCGGGTTAGCTTTCAGTGTCTTCACAGCGCTCTAAGCTCAACGTGTGTGTGTATTGCAGACCTGTGTGTGATTCAGCCCAAGTCTAGTTTAAAAGAAAAGGGATTTCACTGTGTGTCTGTTGGAGTGTTTGTAGAAAAAATGGCGGAGCAAGTTTTTCGGCGCTGTGTTACCCCTTGTCCCCGGTTTCTTTCGGGAAGGGATACACACGCCTTATGTGTAGCTTGCATGGGAGAGGAGCATGCACGATCAGCGCTCGAGGGCACTGATTGTGCAGACTGTTTGCAAATGAGTTTGCGAACACTCCGATCCCGCCTGGCAGTTTTCGAGGAAACTGCCCGGGCTAGCGGCCCTCGTGGTTCCGGTCCCGCTGCGGCTGAGGCCCAGCGGCGGCTGCGATCATGGGGGTCGCAGATGGATCTATCAGAGGGGTCGGAGACGGGCTTTGCCTTTTCTCCGCCTTTACCTGGCAGATCTAGCCCCGTTAGGGAGCCGGAAGCACGCCCTGTGGCGGTTTCTTCCGACCCTGACGAGGCGATACTGCAGCTATCCAGTTCCGAGGAACTGGATGTTGTTAGTATCGACGCTGATGAGGAGGTTCCGCCAGCCCCCTCACCAGCGTCAGATGAGTTGCTGGAGGTGGTGACTCGCGCCACCGCTAGGCTGGGCCTCGAGTGGCCGGCTGAGCGGACGCATGCTCGTCCAAAGAGCAGGCTGGACGAGCGCTTTTTGCCGTCCAGAGCACCACCTCAGCGCCGGTGTCTGCCTTTCTTCCCCGACCTCCACACTGAGGTGTCGAGGTCCTGGAATAGGCCCGCCTCCCACAGGGTGCATAACAGCGAGACCGCTGTTTATGCCTCCCTAGTGGGAGCTAAAGATCGCGGATACGGGGCAATGCCTAGAGTAGAGGAGTCCTTGGCTAATCATTTGGCTCCTCACTCACCGCAGCCCCTAAAGGCACCGGTGCTCCCCACCAAACCTCTCAGGGTTACGTCATCGTTGGTGGGGCGAGCTTACTCATCGGCTGGTCAGGCTGCAGCATGCCTCCACACCTCTTCCATGCTGCAGGCCTACCAGGCGGAACTCCTCGCAGATCTTGACGAGGAGGGAGGTATTGGGCCAGAAGCAGTCGCAGAACTGCGGAGGGCGACGGATCTTTCTCTCCGGGCTGCTAGGGAGACGGCCGCCTCTATTGGCCGATCTATGGCAGCCCTAGTAGCTACGGAGAGACATTTGTGGCTGAATCTGACTACCCTCAGCCAAAAGGATAAGAACATCCTCCTGGACGCCCCTCTGACGCCTCCTGGCCTCTTCGGCGATGCGGTTAAGCTAGCCGTCGAGAGGTTTCAGGAGGCTGCTAAGCAGGAGGCGGCGTTCAAAAAGATCCTTCCACGCCGCCCTCAAGGTTCGCAAGCAAGAGCGTTCCATCCTCAGCCCAGTACCTCCTCATACCGCGCTGGGCAGAAGCTGAGTGTTGCGACTCGTCAGCCCCCCCCGAAAAAGAAGGGGAGGGCTTCGGGTCAGCAACCTCAGCCTCAGCCTTCTGGCCGGCAGACCGACCTGAGGGTCGTTCTGCAGGGCAAGAAGGCTAAAAGTAAGAGGCCCTGACATTCATGGTGTCAGGCCTCGCAGGGAGCCCCCCGTTGGTCCACCAGCCTGCCAACGCCCTGCGGTGGCCCCTGTGGATCTGGTTTCTCGAGAGAGCCAGTCCGATCAGGGACCAGGTGGTCTACCCCAGTTGTCACCCCGGCAGGGTGCACTGGGCAGATTGCCCCCTCTAAGGAGGGTCCTAGAGCATCCACTCCAGGTCCAGCGGCCTGGAGTGGAAACCCGAACAGAGACTGGTCTCGAGAGACTGGTACCCCTAGTAGAGTTCCTGGCGGCGTGGACACGTCTGCCAGGCATTTCTCAGTGGGTCCTGCGCACTATTCATGTGGGTTACACTATCCAGTTTTGGTCGAACCCTCCCAAGTTCGCGGGGGTTCTTCGGACAGAGGTAGACCCTGGGCAGGCTCGGGTTTTGGAACAAGAAGTCGAATCATTGCTGAGGAAAGAGGCCATAGAGTATGTACCTCTCTCAGCCACAGATTCGGGCTTTTACAGCCGCTACTTCATAGTTCCGAAGAAGGATGGAGGTATGCGTCCTATTCTAGACCTTCGCCTGTTGAACAAGACTGTCAGGCGCCTGAAGTTCAGAATGTTGACTTTGAAACAGATCGTATCCCAAATCAAGTCCGAGGATTGGTTTGTGACGATAGATCTCAAAGACGCATATTTCCATATCTCCATCCTTCCTCAACATCGGAAGTTTCTCAGGTTCGCCTTTGGGGGCAAGGCTTACCAATACCGAGTACTTCCATTCGGCCTAGCGCTATCCCCTCGCACCTTCACCAAATGCATGGACGCAGCGCTCGCCCCGCTGCGGTCCACTGGTATCCGTGTACTGAACTACATCGACGATTGGTTGATTTTGGCTCAGACACAAGAATTAGCGGTCCGGCATCGAGATGTCGTACTCGCGCATATGAAGGAGCTGGGGCTGAGACTCAATGCCAAGAAGAGTATCCTCTCTCCTGTGCAGAGGACAACCTTCCTAGGCGTTGTTTGGGACTCGGCGTCAATGTCTGCACGGCTATCCCCCGTGCGCATTGCCGCCGTTCTGTCCTTAGTCCAGGATATCAAGCTAGGCCAGCTGCTCACTGTCAAGCACTTCCAGAGAGTGCTGGGGCTCATGGCGGCAGCGTCCAGTGTTATCCCACTCGGCCTGCTCCACATGAGACCCCTGCAGTGGTGGCTGAAGACCAGAGGGTTTTCCCCGAGGGGCAACCCCTTCCGTCTGATCAAGGTGTCAAGGCGCTGCCTTCGAGCCTTGCATCCGTGGAAGCAGAACTGGTTTTTGTCCCAGAAGCTCGCACTGGGAGCTATCTGTCACCGCGTCATGCTGTCGACAGATGCGTCCCGCGCGGGCTGGGGGGCGGTCCTGAGGGACCGCTCGGCCAGGGGTCTATGGGACGGGCACCACCTCTCCTGGCATATCAACGCCTTGGAGATGATGGCTGTCCGGATGGCGCTACGGGCGTTTCTCCCCGACCTCAGAGGCCGTCATGTAGTAGTACGGACCGACAATACGTCGGTGGTCTCCTACATAAATCACCAGGGAGGTCTCCGGTCTCGTCGACTTTCCAAGTTGGCGATCAGGATCCTCCTCTGGGCCCAGAGGGAACTGCTCTCTCTTCGAGCGGTATATATCCCGGGGGCCCAGAACCTGGGGGCAGACTTCCTGTCGAGGCAGGGGCCGAGGCCCGGGGAATGGCGACTCCACTCTCAGTGGTGGAGCAGATTTGGGAGAGATTCGGCCAGGCTCAAGTGGATCTGTTTGCGTCTCGAGAGACGACTCACTGCCCACTCTGGTTCTCCCTTTATCTTCCAGCGCCTCTCGGCCTGGACGCCATGAGGCAAGGGTGGCCAAATCTACCCCTGTATGCCTTTCCCCCCGTAGCTCTGCTCCCAGGGGTTCTGGAGAAGGTTCGCCGGGAGAAGGTCCGTCTCACTCTAGTTGCCCCGCGCTGGCCGGGCAGGGTGTGGTTTTCGGACCTGGTGTCCCTCCTAGACGGCTCTCCGTGGGAGATTCCGGTCAGGAGGGACCTCCTGTCCCAGGCTCAGGGGAGGATTTTCCATCCTCACCCAGAACTGTGGAAACTGTGGGTCTGGCCCCTGAGGGGGCCCAGCTCATAGAGTCTGGTCTCTCAGCCGAGGTTGTAGAGACCATTCTCCACTCCAGAGCCCCGTCCACGAGGAAACTGTACGCTCAGAAGTGGAAGATTTTCACTTCTTGGTGTTGCGAAAAGCAGCTGAACCCAGTTACCTGCCAGGTTGGCACCGTGCTGGAGTTCCTGCAAGAAAGGTTCGCAGCAGGGCTGTCCCCCTCCACACTAAAGGTTTACGTGGCTGCCATAGCTGCTTACCACGTACCTTTGAGTGGTGCCGCTTTGGGCAGGGACCCCCTCATAGTTCGTTTCCTACGTGGCACTCAGAGGCTGAGGCCTGTAGTACGTTCAAGGGTGCCTCCTTGGGACCTGTCCCTGGTGCTCCAGGCCTTGTCCCAGGCTCCCTTCGAACCGCTGGATGAGATTTCAGACAAGCACCTTACTCTTAAAACTCTCTTTCTTCTCGCCATTTCTTCCCTCAAGAGGATTGGTGACATGCAGGCCCTCTCCGTGGCCCCTTCATGTTTAGAGTTTGCGCCCGGCTTGGCTAAAGCTTTCCTCTATCCCAAGCCGGGTTATGTACCTAAAGTGCTGTCTAGTCCTATGCGCCATATAGTGCTACAGGCTCTCTGTCCTCCTCCATTCACTGATCATGACCAGGAGTTAAAGAACAGGTTTGTCCAGTGCGAGCACTGGACGCCTACGTCCACAGAACTGCTACGTGGCGTAGGTCAGACCAAATCTTTGTCTGTTTTGGGGCCCCCAGGGGCTCCCCTGCTTCTAAACCTACTATGAGCAGATGGATTTCAGAGTCTATTTCTCTAGCTTATGAGCTGGCAGGACAGCAGTGTCCACTGTCTGTCCGAGCTCATTCTACTCGGAGCATGGCTGCCTCGAAAACCTTTTTCGCAGGGGCTTCCCTCGCGGACATTTGTGATGCGGCTGGCTGGTCCTCACCGCATACCTTTATTAGGTTCTACCAGTTAGACCTAAACCCCGCCTTGGGATCATTGGCGTTATCGTAGTGAGCTACGTTTCGCTTGGCATACCCCGTACGCTGAGGCGGCGTGGGTATTCCTCGTTCCCAATCGCGTCTCGACGCAGTGCGAGTTCCCTTGACAGGGAACGTCTCAGGTTACGTACGTAACCATAGTTCCCTAAGAGGGAACGAGACACTGCGTCTTGCAGCCTCAGCTCCTAGGCATGCCGGCCTGTTCAGACACTGTTCAAGCTAACCCGCTTCCGGGTCGTGACGTGCCTTTATACTCCCGGGTCATGACGTGATGACGTCATCACGGCGACGTACACTCCCGCACCTGAGTTTGATTGTGCTTCAAGAGACATATAAACTGAAAGGTTCCCAATCGCGTCTCGACGCAGTGTCTCGTTCCCTCTTAGGGAACTATGGTTACGTACGTAACCTGAGACGTTAGTTATTCAGCATTATTTATCTAGGAATAGTTTTCACACTGCAGACTATTATAATGAAGTGCTGGTGTGCGATACGAAGAGACGAGGGAGACGCGGCGATCCAACAGAAAACACTTTATTCCAACACGGAGAAACAGAAACGGCACTAAACAGTGCAAAACTCTGAAAACTAAGAGACTTGGAAAGAGCATTCGCAAATGGAGACCAGACACAAAAACAGTTTCAACAATCGACAAAGACAAGGGAGAACATGAGGGTTATAAAATAGGCAGGATAACGGGGAGCACCTGAAACTACTTACAAGGGGAGTGGCTGACGTGACACAGACACAGACACAAGACACAGACACAGACACAAACACAGACGGATCACACTCGCGGAAAGTGACGAAACAAGACATGACTGCTACACAGACGAGTCTAATTCATATAAAATCATATTATAAAAGTGAAGTAAAACCCAAATATCTTTGAAATAACAGCTTGTTCCTCTCCAAATTTTGGTTTAAAAAGTTTTAAAAAGAAGCATTATCAAAGAAAGTGATTCACGCTGTGCTGGACTATATCAAGTGTTCCTGACCCAAAATCTCTTCTTAGAGACATTAAAAACACATTCAGTGAATGCAACGCAACTAGCAAGAGCTATGGTCATCTTTACTACAGCGCCTCATACAAGCTATTTGGTTAGCATGAAACAGACTTCAGTCTTTGATCTTGGAAGAATGTTTTCTTTCTGTTTTTTGGAGCTTTCATGCTGCTGCCACCACGTCGGTTTCACCTGAGTGCAGCTGTGGCAGGGCCGTCAGGGCAGCAGGGGCCCAGGGGGCCACCCTCCGCGCCCCGTCACACACACTCAAGAGCTCGACATATACACACATACAGACCTGAGCTCCAGACATGAGAGCTTAGACAGCAAAGGTGACATTCACCACACCACCCCACTTTGTCGTCATGGCAACTCTGGTCTGATGACAATCTGGAATACAATAACTTTATTATACTGATATATGAAGAGTGAGTAACCTTTGCTTCCCTGACTCACTCTCTCATATATATATATATATATATATATATATATATATATATATATATATATATATATATATACACACACACACACACACACACACACACACACACACAATGTACAGCATAAATGAAACTATTAACTATGACTATGACTATGAAACTTAACAAATTTAGCAATTACTCTTTATTTAGAAGACATGTTAGGGTTCAATAGAGATATAATGTTACAGGAAATCTGGCAATTGGTCAATTACGAAAGAATCATATCAAAATTATTCAAGATGAATAATTATCACTTATCAAACTGATAAAATGTTGTAGTGATCTTTACTTTCGCCCATTCAAAGATGCTATGTAATGATTAGTATTCATGATTTTTGGATCTCATGTCATTTAAGGTGTGATTTTGAGTACTTCATCTTACCCCTCTTTTAGATATTTTACCTTGACAGTATGATAACACCCAACAGGGGCTGTTGCTAAATGAATACCATGAATGATAAATTAATAAAGTGCTAAAGATCCATAAAATACATGTGATTAAGTTGAGTGTGGCTATGGAAAAGTTACGCTATCTTACAGAAATATAAACTGTTGTTTCTCTGAAGCTAATAAAGTGAAGAATCTCATTATTATTTGTTATTAAACAGCATCAGTTTTATTACCTCTAATGTAAATTATTAAATCAGATACTGATAATATACACTCACCTAAAGGATTATTAGGAACACTATACTAACACTGTGTTTGACCCCCTTTCGCCTTCAGAACTGCCTTAATTCTACATGACATTGATTCAACAAGGTGCCGAAAGCATTCTTTAGAAATGTTGGTCCATATTGATAGGATAGCATGTTGCAGTTGATGGAGATTTGTGGGATGCACATCCAGCGCACAAAGCTCCCATTCCACCACATCCCAAAGATGCTCTATTGGGTTGAGATCTGGTGACTGTGAATTTATTGTCATGTTCAAGAAACCAATTTGAAATTATTCGAGCTTTGTGACATGGTGCATTATCCTGCTGGAAGTAGCCATCAGAGGACGGATACATGGTGGTCATAAAGGGATGGACATGGTCAGAAACAATGCTTAGGTAGGCCGTGGCATTTAAACGATGCCCAATTGGCACTAAGGGGCCTAAAGTGTGCCAAGAAAACATCCCCCACACCATTATACCACTACCAGCCTGCACAGTGGTAACAAGGCATGATGGATCATGTTCTCATTCTGTTTACGCCAAATTCTGACTCTACCATCTGAATGTCTCAACAGAAATCGAGACTCATCTGACCAGGCAACATTTTTCCAGTCTTCAACTGTCCAATTTTGGTGAGCTTGTGGAAATTGTAGCCTCTGTTCCTATTTGTAGTGGAGATGAGTGGTACCCGGTGGGGTCTTCTGCTGTTGTAGCCCATCCGCCTCAAAGCTGTGCGTGTTGTGGCTTCACAAATGCTTTGCTGCATACCTCGGTTGTAACAAGGGGTTATTTCAGTCAAAGTTGCTCTTCTATCAGCTTGAATCAGTCGGCCCATTCTCCTCTGACCTCTAAGAATCAACAAGGCATTTTCGCCCACAGGACTGCCGTATACTGGATGTTTTTCCCTTTTCACACCATTCTTTGTAAACCCTATAAATGGTTGTGCGTGAAAATCCCAGTAACTGAGCAGATTGTGAAATACTCAGACCGGCCCGTCTGGCACCAACAACCATGCCACACTCAAAATTGCTTAAATCACCTTTCTTTCCCATTCTGACATTCAGTTTGGAGTTCAGGAGATTGTCTTGACCAGGACCAACCCCTAAATGACACCCCTCAGAACTTGTATCTGTTAAAACAAGTCATTAATGTTTAAATTTCAATTTTGCCATCTTTCCATGTATTAGTGATCAATAAGAAAATACATATTTTTTACCGGGGTCTCAAACGTGGGCGCAAACAAATATGCTTAAGTGCACATCTGCTAGAATCAGTCCCTAGCGCACCTCTTGAAGCCAGGAGTGAGGTTTACACGTACAAGTCATGGTACTAAAATGACGCTAAAATCTGCAGCATGCAGTCAGTTGCTAGAGCGCCACTTGAGATCAGGGGAGTGAGATTTACATGCACAGCTCCTAGTGGCCTACTTTGTTACACAAGCAACTGTAACCCTGGTAGATAGGAAAGTGTTCAGTCCAAAGAGCCAATAAAATAATTATTTCAAACAAGCAGTCCAAAAGAGTACGAATGGCAAGAAACCAGACTAAATACATCAGTGATGGCAGAGAGAATGGAGACGCACACACTTTCAGTAAATTATTCATTCCAACGTGTTTTGCTTTAGAATGTCTTATTCTGTGATTGTTTCTGAAGAGTGTGAGTCCTCTCGCATTGTGCTGTGCAATACTGACTGTATACATACTGAAACACACACACACGTATATACATATATGTGTGTGTGTGTATATTATACATGTATACACAATTATTTATTTCTTCCCAAAAAAGACTATAGGGCACCATATTGCATTCAATAAATAATTGAATTGTCTGTCTGAGTTGGACAGAGGGGAAAGCTGTACCTTCCGATTAGAAGCTCAAGTGTCACTGCTGCAGGTCAGAAGCTTGGACTTGTCATTTTCACTGATGTTTTTTGACATCACCGTCAACACTGTCCCTTGTACCCACACCGCTGTCCTTTGCTCTATAATTTATTATGCTCACAGTGAACTTGACTGTCAGTGCACATATGGTGGACTGCCTAACCACAAACTTTTTTCCTAATTATCTAAAGGGGAGGAGGGAACGGTTGCAAAACAGTTTCCTGAAGGTCCAAATATTATGCTTATAAATAATAAAATAATCTATGGATGAATTAAGAACTGTGCTGCATTTTACCACACTACATTTCATTTTTGTGACAGGATATCTAAATATAGTGAATAGTGACACATAGATGGCAGTCTCACAGAAAGAACATTGCTATGACACCACTGCACTTAATCTTGAATACAGGGTATATGGAGTTTTATGGAAGACAAAATAAATAGATAAATGTACATAAATGCATATATATATATATATATATATATATATATATATATATATATATATATATATATATATTCATATAACAGTTTATTTTTAGAACAAACAAAGTTAGTGTCAAGGGTGCAATATTTGTAATTTGTTTATAGTAATATATCCTCATGCAGCTAAGTAAATAAATATGTGTGTGTGTTCAGATGTCTTCTGTACATCCCACTGGCTCTCCATTTTTCACAGTTACCACAGGGGTCAAAGGTGGAGGTAACACAAAGCTGATCCATGGACAAAGTGAAGGGGAAAGAAGACACAAGTAAGCATATATTGTTTCTTTTAATAAATATAAATACCTCATGAATAACTGTGCATCATAATTTAATTGTACTTCATTATAAATAAAGTCGAGTACCGCATTTTCCGCACCATAAGGCGCACTGGACTATAAGGCGCACGTCCGGTTTTTGAGAAAAATTAAGTCTTTTAGGTGCTTCTTATAGTGCGGAAAATACGGTAATTGTTTGTCTTGAGTAATGAATTGTGAGCAATGCACAAAAATGCTTATGCCTAATGAAAAACATTTAGATTTTCATAAAACATTGTAATCTTATTATTCTATTAATTAAATTACGACTATTCTAGCATGCAAAGTCCTCATATAATTTTCCATTATCATGTCATGAAAGGTCTTTGCATTCACAACATCCTCCTATCCAAAAAAAACGAAACAAAACAAAAATCCAAATCCATATGCCCTGCCAATCTTATTTAAATATTTACACAACATGTGGCTAAAATATTTCAAGGATCCTTCAACAGATTTTACAATCTAGTCATGCATTTTCACCTCTCCATTGTTTGAACAGCCGTTTCCATGGACTGTTTGTTGACAGCCGACAGCAGCTGATATGACAACCCCACAGTGTCCAAATACAGGCACTAATTCAAATGTGTTTATCCAGTAATTGCCAGCGATGTTGGAGGCGGACCCTGGGCCCCATTCCAAATGCTCCTGGGGCCCGTTGAGCCCTCTGCAGAGCAAGCTGCGATGAGAAGGAGCAGATGGAAGCATGAGTACTGCAGCACTTGCCCACCCTCGACTACCTCTGCCACATCACGGCCTTTGCTCTCATTACCCATGTGCTTAAAACCCCATCACACACACTTCTGTGAGATGATTTTCCATCAGGTTGTAATCA
Source organism: Rhodeus uyekii (assembly GCA_037043235.1). NCBI lineage: Eukaryota > Metazoa > Chordata > Actinopteri > Cypriniformes > Acheilognathidae > Rhodeus > Rhodeus uyekii. The sequence continues at coordinate 790,538 of JAWRVZ010000076.1, read as the reverse complement.
CATGCATATATTATGATTGCTTTATTACCTATTTGACTTCACATAAACACATTACAGGCAGCTCGACACACAAAGATCACTGTGAAATGTGACTTGATTTCAGACGACTGGTGTGTTGATTTATAGTGTTAGTTCAGAGATGTTCAACTGTCCTTGTATTATTACAATGCTGATAGTGTATATAAGTAAACATTGTTTACTCTTTTGCCATGTTATCTAGACTAGTTATTTGTCAAAAAAGTCAGCAAAACACATCATCTGGCAGACTTTTGACAGCTCCAGGGCTTTTGTGAAAACTACAGATTGTACTTACGCATTTTTTTTTTAACTCTGCCCACAGTCAGATCAACAGAGGGTTATCAATCATTGTAGGCTTATCATTGACAATTATATCATACTTTGTCTAGTTTTTAAACAGCACTATGGTAAAAAAATACTAGCTTTCTTACCTGATTGTAATGGCACTGCTTTGGGAAGTTGGGAAAGTGCTTACTGTTGCTTTTCTTCCTAATTAACTAATAACAGCAATTTCACATAGTGTTCATAGTGTTGTTTTCTCCATATTCACAGGAAACCGAAAATAACTAACTCCCACTATATGTTTACTAGTTGAAATCTTGCTCCCACGAACAAAACAAGTTAAACAATACAAAACACATTCATTACATAGCATTTGCTTGTAGACTGAACACATACGCAAAATACGCATGTGCCATTTTCCCAGATTCACATTAATGGTATTGTTTTCAAAAACAATGGAACCCATTTTCAAATGTTTGCATTTTCAGGCGGTCAAAATGCCGTTGTCGTGTAAATGATTGGCCAAAATGCATAAGTGTTCCGTTTTGTAGTTGAATGCAGTGATCCCTCATTTATCACGGTTAAGGTGGACCAGAACCCCCCGCAATAGGTGAAAATCCCCAAAGTAGGATCAGCCAATCAGCTCGCGGGATACATCCACTCGCGCTTTCATTCTCTTGCGCATCACGATAAAACAACGCTGCTTTCCGCAATACGGCTGTCGATATGACGCTATTTTTGAATTTTTATTTTTCGATAAATATTTTTTAAAAATCTGTGATGCACCGGGGACTTGAACTTCAACTTGAAACTTGAACCACGAAGTGGCAATGGATTACTGTACCATGTCACTAAATGCACCCTAAAAGTTTGCTACAAATCAAGCAAGGTAGAATTTGACTAGTCATTCCTATCTGATAGGAGCAGATGCCTAGTGTTGAATCTTTCTTATTTGGAAAGAAAGACAATGGCCTTTTTCAGTTTTCTCTACTGAAAACTGATAGCACTGAATAATATATATATATATATATATATATATATATATATATATGTTTTTTTGTTTTGTTTTTTTTTGCATTTCTACCACATAGGAAGCAAAGTTTTATTGAAAGCCCAATTTGGCATTGGTGAATTACTCCTTTTTGGCTGAACTATCCACTTTCATTTTAGAAAAGTGGATGTTAGAAAAGTATTTCAATAAACCAGTCGTGAATAAAAATGAGGGGAGATGTGATCTGTAATATCACATTTCACAGGATGGCTCCCACTTAAATAGCAGTCGATTTTAATGATCATTAGTTTACATAACTGGAGCCTGTGCAAAAATAGATCAAGTCTATGCTGTCACTACCTGTGTCACTACCAATAAAGCTAGCTCAACTCTTTTGCGACAAGTCAAATCAATTATTTTGACACCAGTGGAGCCAAGGAAAAAAATTGGTTAAATATTTATGAACGTGTATAATCACAGAAAGCATATCGGCAGGTGGGTAGATTAAAACGGGGTCTCGTGATTCAGGAGAAGCCCAAAGGCAAAATTTTATTTATTTGTTGTCACTAGGAATGTGATTACAGACATGAAATTAAATTCTGCACAGAATCATGACATCGGCGTCAGAAGCGCAATGACACATTTCACTGCAGAATCACGAATGAATGAATCACAAACAAATCAAACACCAATAGATTATATGCTATATTATAACGTAAACCATTTGGAAGCTATTTGATATGTAGAGGAAAGATCATACAAAGATACAACCAAAAGATCAGAAAGTATCTGCTTGCAATAGTTAAGAATAGTTGTTTCAGTTAAGAATATCAAACTACATAAATGAATCAAAGTATAATGAAGTAACAATCGGCTGCTTTATCAGTTTTTAAATGGTATCTCCAACCAATTTTTGTCAAAATTGTCATTTTCAACAAGAGGGAAGTCCACAAAAATATTTCAATAATATATGACTCCCTACGGCAACACATTGCATTAAAATTGCATGGCTGGGTCCACTAGCTTTAGAATATGTCAAAACCTGTTTGTGACCCATCTATCCAGAACACCACACTGCATATTGCAGTTTAGATTCATACACATAAACTGTGGCACATATCTGCCACATGAGTTTCCTCATCGATACAAACCTCCATTCTCATTCCCAACACATGCAACTTTAAAAGTAAGTTGTGTGATCCTTTTTAGCTGGCAAAAGCAATATGACATTGCAAGACATCTTTTACATATTTTCTATGTTGTGAATTGGTTTGTGTTTGTAATTGTTTTACTGCTGGAAAGCCTGTTCAATGACAGGTTCCGCTGTGACAACTTACCCCACATTGTATGACAACAAAATGCAAATTATTTATTTTTTTAAATGAGAAAGTACATTTGTTGGAACAACTTGTACTGTACCATCAAAGGTGAAGAAGCATTAATTAAACTATGTCTCTAATAATTTCCATATTTCTTATTTGCAGATAAAGGACGTTTATTCCATACATAATTGTAAAAAATTTGGTTTGCTTATTTGATTTCTTTAGACTGTAATTGGCAGTGACAGTGTCTGTTTCAGTGTTTCTGCTGAGAGCTGTTCTTCAGTGTCTATGCCAGCAGCTTGATTGATTTAGGTCTGAGAGGATTGGTACCTCAATGACAGGTGCCCGAATGAGAGTGGTGTTGGGACGGCATATTCTGTCAGGACACTGATGATCCTATTTGCTTCTGAGATAATGGCAATCTTTGGAATCAACTAAAATCTGCAGTAGGACAGGAGAATTTTGTCAAGTGAGAGATTTTATATTATAGGCAAAATGCCACTCACCAACAACAGGATGATTTGACTGATACAGCTATAGTCCACAACTGCACAGATAAAGCATGAAATGTACTGTTTATTTTTTAAAGAGAAAAATCTGGGTAAGAAAAATAGGTGAACCTAGGTGAATTTCCCTCTTCTGCTGGACACAATAAAAGATATTTCGAAGAATACAGGTAACCAAACAGTTGCTGGACCCCATTGACTTGCATAGTATGGAGAAGAAATATATAAATATGAAATCAGTGAGGTCCATCTATTGTTTTGGGTGACTAAATGATGACAGAATTTTCCTTTTTTAGATGAACTATTCCTTCAACAGTTGTTTACTGAAAGGTTCTTCAGAGATCCAAAAATGGCACTTCTGAAAAGAAAAAAAAACAACAATTCCAAACCGTTATTTATAAGAGTGTACTTTAATGTGCTTGTCCTTCAGTATTAAATATTCTATTTTTCAGTGGAAATGAATCAGTCTGTGACCTCTCAGTGAAGCACACATTACGCACATGAGAGCTGATTATGCTGCAAAAAAAAAAACATGAAGCAGACTCTCGCTCTCTCTCTTTTGAAAGTTAATTCACTCTCCCAGTGTAATGGGTATCTGCATGGGGTCCATATGGTTACAGCGGGGCAGACTAGAGAAGTGGTGGGGATGGGGGGATTGGAGATGACACAATTTAATGAAATCTCACAATGACTCCTGCTCACCTGTGATAATCCTACACGAGACTGAGCCAAGTGTGATTCACTTATCTTAGAGAACGTTAGAAATGATCATTTCCTGCTGATCATTGTTTTTACTTTTAGGATATTTTTGGATTTTACATTTATATTTGTATATGGTGCTGCCAGTGTCATCGGTTCACTGACTGACATGTCATTGTCTGATCATAATATGTTGTGAGTTTCTCCATTAGTGGTTAAAATTATTCAGAATCTCTGAATAGCTGAGCGATTGGGCTAGAAATATGACAAATATGATAATTTAGTCCATAAAGAGATACTTTTCAAAAACTGTATGAAAAAGAAAACATTTCCAATATGACGGGTTGACAGATTTACAGAATTTCACAATAATTTATGACTGAGTTGTTGTCAGGGAAACTGCCTCTCTGCAACTTCCCCAAAAGACAAAAATACTTTGAACAAGTATTCTACCTGTCTATCATCTTTTCTTCGACCCAGTGTGAAAATGTATTTGTTTATGGGCTGTTTATCCATTAGTACATTCATTATTTTATACTGTTCTGGGAATTTTGACCTGCTTTGTAATCACCTTAAAAAAGATCAAACTAGATCAAATGCACAATTTGATGCAGAATATCATTTGTGCACTCATTTTAAATCTTAAACATTAACAAATTCGTTTAAATATACTCCATCAGGTATTGACTGAAATTAGTGTGACAGGCCACTTTGCAATTTAGAAGTAATTAAAAGAAGAAAATTGTGTACCCAGAGGGCTCTTGACTGTTCTTCAGTCATCTCTGCTTCATGCCTGTTTCCATTATAGTCAAATAGCACAAGGAAAATTTGTTGTATTCAGCAACAAACACTCTGAAAAACATATCAGACAGCTACACAGTCTGGACTGTGGTCGCCACAACATTTCAAATATTTATTAGAGGCTCATCCTGAGATAAAACGTTACCCAACTGGACTGAAGCGCTGCGATTTGACTGGTTACGCCTGAATGCCCAAGGTCAAGTTTTTGAAAACAGCATGTTATCAGAGCTGGGAAGGGTAAGCAGAGCAAATCTTCCCTGCAAGGTAAAGCCACTAGGGGCCTATTACAGGCTTCAGATTGGAGTGGCTTGTCATGCACTCAGTCTGTTTATTCTCCTCAGCTATCTTTTAAATAATGCACATCAGCATCAGGTGAGTCCTGGACGTTTATGTGTCATAATGCAGTTACTCTGTAATGATGATTACCACAACACTTATTTTTTGCTATGCATTGTAAAATTAATTTGTGACAGATGTTTTGTCTACAAGTAGAATAATGCAGGAGTTTTTGTTGAATACTGTTACGATGACGAGCTCCACACTTTCCCCCCTCTGTCCACCGGAGGGAACTATCACACTTATACTGACACACATTTCCCACAAGCCCATACATTGGACTGATTATCACACCAGCTGTTAACCATCACCTGGACTATAAAAGACTCTATCATTCACACTCAAACTGCAAAGTCTTGTTTTGCTGTAGCTAACATTTCTGAGCATTGTTATACTTGTGTCTGATATCCCGTTACCGACCCTGATATTTTCCGTTGCCGATCCTGATCTCTGCCTGGTATTTCACTCGTGATTGTTCTCTGCCTGCCCTGACTTCCCTGCCTGTATGACTATTCTGATCCTATCTGCCTGCCCCGACCATTGCCTGGATTATCGTTGTGTATGTTCTCTGCCTGTCCTGAACCTACCACCTGTCTGAGAGTCCTTCCTTACAAATATTTTAAGAGGTTATGATATTTATCTGGATGGGTGAATGGATCCAGATAAATATTAATTTATCTAATTCCACTAATTGCATTCAAAAAGGGAAACTTGTATGTTATATTCATTCATTCATTCATTACACACTGAAATATTTCAAATGTTTATTTCTTTTATTTTGATGATTATAACTGACAACAAAGGAAAATCCCAAATTCAGTATCCAAGAAAATTAGAATATTGTGAAAAGGTTCAATATCGAAGACACCTGGTGCCACACTCTAATCAGATAACTAACTCCTTTAAGTGGTCTCTCAGTCTAGGTCTGTAGGCTACACAATCCTGGTGAGAGTCTACTGACTTCATAGTTGTCCAAAAGACGATGACCTGCACAAGGCCTCTTTGCACAAGGAGGGCAAGACACAAAAGGTCAGAGAGTGAAGTGAAGGGAAGGAAAATATGTTGTAGAAAAAAAGTGTACAAGCAATAGGGATAACCACACCCTGGAGATGATTGTAAATTAAAACCCATTCAAAAATATGTGGGAGATTCACAAAGAGTGGACTGCAGCTGGAGTCAGTGCTTCAAGAACCACTACGCACAGACGTATGCAAGACATGGATTTCAGCTGTCGCATTCCTTGTGTCAAGCCACTCTTGAGCAACAGACAGTGTCAGAACGTCTCGCCTAGGCTAAAGACAAAGAGGACTGGACTGCTGCTGAGTAGTCCAAAGTTATGCTCTCTGATGAAAGTAAATTTTGCATTTCTTTTGGAAATCAGGGTCCCAGAGTCTGGAGAAAGAGAGGAGACGCACACAATCCATGTTGCTTGAGGTCCAGTGTAAAGTTTCATCAGTCAGTGATGGTTTGGGGTGCCATGTCATCTGCTGGAATTGGTCCACTGTGTTTTCTGAGGTTCAAGGTCAACACCGCCATTTACCAGGAAGCTTTGGAGCACTTCATTCTTCCTGCTGCTGACTTTATGGAGATGCAGATTTCATTTTCCAACAGGATTTGGCACCTGCACACAGTGCCAAAGCAACCAGTACCTGGTTTAAGGACCATGGTATCCCTCTTCTTAAGTGGTCAGCAAACTCGCCTGACCTTAACCCTATAGAAAATCTATGTAGTACTGTGAAGAGGAAGATGCGATATGCCAGACCCAATAATGCAGAAGAGCTGAAGGCCACTATCAGAGCAACCTGGGCTCTCATAACACCTGAGAAGTGCCACAGACTGATCGACTCCATGCCACACCGCAGTAACTCAGGCAAAAGGAGCACCAACTAAATTTTCTGAGGTACTGAATTAGGGATTTTCCTAAGTTGTCAGTTATAATCATCAAAATTAAAATAAATAAACATTTGAAATATATCAGTCTGTGTAATTAATGAATATAATGATATTCTAATTATATGACCAGCACCTGTATATGAGCAAACATGAGGGTTCATATCATAAATGTTTAAAAACTCTGCTCTCTTTTTCCTATATCCTCATCTTTGTTTTTCCATGTTGCCTGCACATAAATTTGATAGCTTCTGCGGCAAATCACGTTTTAAATAAAAGTGTAATATTTAATGCTCTCACTGTTTTCTTCTCCATGGCAGCATGCTGTTTAATGTATTTTTATCGTTCTTTTCCAAACGCGGTTTAGGACCATGATCTGTTCACACTGGAATCTGATATTAGCCACATTTAAAACAACAATGAATACCTATACAAAAGAATCTGAGCAATACATTGGAATTGAGCACTAAGGCTCGCAGTATGAACGTAGACTCTGCTAAAATCCCATCCCTTACAATCGACTGCAAGCTCACGTTTAGATCTGTCTCCATCTACTCAACAACCGAAGGACAGACAGTTTTTTTGGATAATCTGTTTAACTCTGATGTGTCACAATGTGGTAGAAAAGATTTTTTGCTAATTCTGTTTTATTGTATCTAAAAAGATTAGCTGATTCTGCATCAGAACTCTAAAAGTCATCCACACAGAAATATGGTAAAAGCATATAAAGAGAATATGTGATCTTGTTTCTCATTATCCATGCTGAGCTTCAGAATCAATGGCTTCCTGAGCAGCAGATGAGCGTAGGTTAAATCTCCAGGCCATCTCAGTGATCTGGTTGATTTTAATGCCACCTGGGTGAGCAGATGAAGTAGCATCATCACTGCAGAGGCCAAGCTCTGATCTCATCCTACAAAGATGACACAGCTCTGCTCCCTGATGAGATGAAGATACACTCTGGCCCTGGGATGAGGAATCATGGGATCACATGAAAATACATCACAGTAAAAGAAAAAAAGACAGAACATATCTTGGATCTGGGCGAATCTTTCTATTTTAAGGTACAACGTAAATGACTCATTTTTACACACCGAAATGTGCAAAAGTCCTTTCCTGTTTATGTAATTTTATCCTTCAAAACCAATGGTTCCTTATGGAGAACACAGAGCACAATAACTTTTTAATTGTAAACTGTAACAATGAACGTCTCGGGTTACGTATGTAACCCTGGTTCCCTGAGGGGAACGAGACGCTGTGTCGAAGCACTAGGGGAAATAGCCTTGCGTGAGTCACGTGAAGATCTATGCAACCAATGAGAAACGAACGCGTGTGAATGCGTCACTGCCGGCCGCAGCCGGTGACGTCATGAGGCAGAGCATAAAGCGCGTCTGAAACCGGGGCGCGTCAGCCATGAATGCCTGAAGCGGGCCCGGAGGCGCCAGGAGCTGAGGCCAAGACACAGCGTCTCGTTCCCCTCAGGGAACCAGGGTTACATACGTAACCCGAGACGTTCCCTTTCTGGGAACTCGAGCTGTGTCGAAGCACTAGGGGAACGCTATGCCAACGCCACCTCAGCGACGTCAGCATCCGGGTGTGTCCCAGCTCACTGAGAGAGCACCCTGGTTCCCGGGGCGGCATCGAGGTCTAGCTGGTAGAACCTCATGAATGTGTGCGGTGAGGACCAGCCGGCCGCAGCACAAACATCAGACAAGGCGACTCCGGAGAGGAGAGCCTTGGATGCTGCCATGCTCCTAGTGGAGTGGGCTCAGACCCTCAAAGGAGAAGCATGTCCGGCCGACTCGTAAGCTAGACAGATAGCCTCGACTATCCACCTGCTTGGTGTTTGCTTAGAAGCTGGAGCCCCCTTAGGGGTCCTAAAGCCAACGCAAACGAACAGTTGGTCCAACCTACGCCAAGTGGCAGTCTTTGACGTAAGCGTCCAGTGCTCGCACTGGACAGACCTTGTTCTTGCTCCTGCTCATGATCATCAAATGGGGGAGGGCAGAAGGCCTGCAGCATGATAGACCGAGCCACCTCAGTGGGAACCTTGGGGATATAGCCTGGCCTCGGGTGGAGAAATGCCTTTCCCATCCCGGGCGCAAACTGAAGACATGAAGGGGCCACTAAGAGGGCCTGAAGATCCCCGACCCTCTTGAGCGAGGCGATTGCCAGCAAAAGAAGGGTCTAAAGAGAGAGGTACTTAATAGAGATTCCTCTAAAGGTTCAAGGGGCGGCTGGGACAGGCCTAGGAGTACCACGGACAAGTCCCAAGCCGGCACCCTGGTCTGTGCCGCAGGTCTCAGCCTTAGTGTACCACGGAGGAAACGAGTGACTAGGGGGTCCCTGCCCAAGGGTACCCCACCCAGAGGTACGTGGCAAGCCGCTATAGCAGCCACGTAGACCTTCAAGGTGGAGGGGGACAGCCCTGCCACAAATCTTTCTTGCAGGAACTCCAGTACTTTGCCAACTTGACAGGTTACTGGGTTCACCTGCCTTTCACTACACCAAGAAGTGAAGAGCTTCCACTTCAGGGCGTAGAGTCTCCTCGTGGAGGGAGCTCTGGACTGAAGGATGGTCTCAACAACCTCGGCTGAGAGACCGGCCTCTATGAGCTGGGCCCCCTCAGGGGCCAGACCCACAGTTTCCCAGAACTCCCGGGAGCAGAGTGATGGGAGGAAAAAGCGTACAGGCGTAGCCTCGGCCACGCCTGTACCATAACAACCCGCCCCAGAGGCCCTGGATGTTAAACGAAAGCCACAGAGGGCAGAGAAATTCTTACGGAGGCAAACAGGAGACCTGTGCCTGCCGTATCTGTCCCAAATCTGCTCCAAATAAGGGGACCAAGGGTTCCAGCCCTCGGGGAGAACCCCTGGTTTTCAGCCACCACTGCAGGGGTCTCGCACACAGTCGGCCCCATGGAATAATCGCTGGAGCCGCTGCATGGACCCTAACACCTCAGAGTGTCTCACGTGAGTGGCTGCCCCTCGATACTCTTGACGGCTGAACGAAGGCTTGAATGCGCTCGGGGAAGAGCCGAGCCAACATAGCCACTGAGTCCCAAAGACTCCCAAGAAAGTGGTTCTCTACGTGGGAGAAATAACACTCTTCTTGGTGTTCAGCGTAAGAGTGTCACTCGTCGCTTAACAGCTCAACGAACGGCCTGGATGCTCTCGGGGAGGAACCGAGCAGACATGGCCACTGAGTCCCAAATGACTCCCAAGAAAGTGGTTCTCTGAGTGGGAGAAAGTACACTCTTCTTGGTGTTCCGCCGTAAGCATCGACGAGAACCAGGAGTTCTTCCGCATGCTCAGGGTGCGTGGGCATCGCCCCGTGACCTTGATTGCGAAGCGGGTACCCCTCAGGGAGAACCCCTGGTCTTAGTCCTAACCCCAGCTCCTCTGTGTGCGGGCACAACACCTCGATGTTGTGCTGCCCGTGCAAGTACAGATGAGCTTAGAGCAGCCGGACCAAACACGGAAGCACTGATACTGGTACGCCTTCCCCCCTGAAGGCGAACCACAGGAACTTCCTGTTGTGGAAGGATGGGAATGAGGGATTTATATGTCTCTGATGTCGATCGTGCCGGACCCGTTATAGGACCTAATCTGTACTACGATCCGCCTGAGCGTCGCATCTCTTCGCATCAATTTAAGAGACAAAAATCCAGAATGAGCCGCAACCTTCCATCCTCCCTTCGGAACTATGAAGTAACAGCTGAAAAGCCCGGACTTGCTGTTCACGAGGGGTCCATACCCGATGGCCCCTTTCGCCAGCAGAGTGTCTACTTCTTGTTCCATGACCAGAGCCTGCTGAGGGCCTACAGCAGACTGTAGGACCCCCGAGAACCGGGGTGGTGAGACCCCGAACTGAATGGTGTACCCTAAGGTGACCGTGCGCAGGACCCACTGAGAGATACCGGGTAGCCGTGACCACGCATCCCGGAACTCTACTAGGGGAACCAGCCTCCCGGGGCTGGCCTCTGGTGCTGATAGCATGTCCACCACTGGGCCGGGATTTCCGGATTCCCGGGTGGAGTGCTCTAGGACCCTCCTCGGAGGGGGTGGTTTTCCCATGGCGGGCTGACTGGTCAGCTGCTCCAGGGATACACCACCTTGTTGCGGCTTGGCGTCAGGGCCGCTTGCTCTTAGCCTTCTTAGCGCTCAGGACAACCCTCAGATCGCCCCTCTTGCCAGAGGCTTGAGCCTGTCGACCCGACCCCCCGGGATTAACCGGAGGAAGACGGGTGGCGACACTTCGTTTTTGAGCGGCCCTGTGTGAAGAGCTTTGAGACCTCCCTTGACTGGCGGTCTCACGTGGAGGGCGGCGGGGAATAACTTTACTGAACGACACCTGCTGTCGTGCAGCCTCCTGAAACTTGTCGACAACGCTTTTTACGGCGTCGCCGAGCAAGCCCGAAGGGGACAGAGGAGCGTCCAGCAAAACAAATTTGTCCTATCTTTCATAGCTGACAAATTGAGCCAAAAAAGTGTCTCTCCGTAGCCACCAGAGCTGCCATGAAGCGGCCGACAGAGTAGGCCATCTCCCTAGTGGCCCAAAGAGACAGATCCACGGTCCGGCGCAGCTCTGCCACTGCCTCCGGACCGATACCGCCGCCCTCGTTGAGGTCCCCAAGCAACTCCGCCTGATATGCCTGCAGCAGTGTCGTGCCGTGCAGACACGCTGTGGCATGACTCGATGCGGAGTATGCTTTCCCCACCAAAGACGATGTGACGCGCATCGGCTTGGAGGGGAGCGCCAGAATTTTAATGGAGGACGCGGACTGAGGGACGAGGTAACTCGCCCTCATCCACTTTCTTCAACCCTCCATATCAATGATCTTGAGCCCCACTAGATTATTATACATCGTAATATTACGTGTATAAATTTTCTCGGAGGCTGGCCTTCCCCAAGATCTAGATACCTCGGCATGTAAATCAAGTATGAAAGGCATTGCTCGGCGCGGGGAAATGACGCGAGTCAGAAGATAACGCTCGTCTAACATACTTAGGACGAGCCCTTCTGGTCTCTGCTGGCCAATCAAGCCCCAGACGAGAGACCGCTCGCGCCACAACCTCAACAAGCTCCTCAAACGCCGGCGAGGAGAGTGGCGAATCCTCCTCGACCGGGTCAACACTAGCTAAATCGATCTCACTCTCTGAACTTGATAGAGCTAGTGTTGGAGTCACAGCACGGGCATCTCACTCAGAGTGCTCGTGACTGGGACCCGCTTGATCTCGTGAAGGCTGAGGTAAGGACGGACCCACCCCAGCAGCCTCAGCGAGATCCATTTGTGATCCCCAGGACCGAGAGCGCCACAAAGCCTCGGCTACTGCAGGTCCCGAATCGCGGGGAACACTAGCCTAGGCGGCCTCGTTACAGACCGCCAGGCGGGAGCGGAGATCATGCAATGAAAAAGTTCATCCCACCGGGGCTCCGAACCCCGGTCTACCGCATGATAGGCAAACACACTATCCACTGTACCACAGTGAGCATGCAGATAGAACCTCTCGCAGTCCTTACAACCGGCACTCTCAAGTGCCGACCGTGCATGCTCCACTCCCAAACAGATTACACACATAACATGTGTATCCCTGCCCGTTATGAAACGTGGGCAAGGATAAACACACGGTGTGAACCTCTGTTCATTCGCCACATTTTCACACTCATTCTGATGATTTTTAGCTATCTCAACTCAAAATCACTCTCACACAGACACAGCACGCTGAAGGCATTCAGAGCTGACGCGCCCCGGTTTCAGACGCGCTTTATGCTCTGCCTCATGACGTCACCGGCTGCGGCCGGCAGTGACGCATTCACACGCGTTCGTTTCTCATTGGTTGCATAGATCTTCACGTGACTCACGCAAGGCTATTTCCCCTAGTGCTTCGACACAGCTCGAGTTCCCAGAAAGGGAACCATTTTTACAGAACTCGATGACATTTTGGATTTTGGTAAAATAATCAACTCAGCTTCAATGGAGTCCATCTGTCATTAAACAAACAATTATAGTGACATCCCCAAGACTGGTGGTAGCATTTAAGTTGCAAATTACTTCAGTTAGCAGGGGAGTGTGCTCATTTTTGTTTGTTAAATAAATGAGGCGATACGGATTAAACAATTCCTTTTTTTAAACAAAACGAGAGTTAAAGAGAGTAATCCAACGAGACGAAAAAGACACATGACAGTATGCTAGGCAAAACTAATGGCAGACAATGAGTGAATGAAACGGAGGTCTGTGAAATCAATGAAATGATAAGAAACCAGTGATAACCAATGATAGTTGATAGTTTCACTGCCATTCATAAATCCTCTCCTGTGGCCTCATGTAATTGTAAGTTGTCCATCGTAAGCGTATTTCAGAATATCACCGGAAGTAGTAAGTCATTTGGGTACTTTTTGCCTGTACTCTTTAACGAGTACTGTGAAATCGGACATAAGTCTACTTTTGTTTGCCACATACTGTTTTTCACCAACTATAGGGAAGTACCTTCCTTATTTGTGACCACCACCAATGTGCAGAATCTATCTGGATGACACAACATATTGCCCCAGAACACCCACCAGCTGATTGATGGAGAGAAGACCAAGTGAAGTGATGAAGCCAATCATTATATCAGGATAATTATGAGGCCATGATGATGGACAGAGTACAATGGGCAAATTTTGCCAGGATGCCGAACACCTAACACCTACTCCTTACGAAGGAAATCCTAGGTTTTTTAATGACCATAGAAAGTCAAGACCTTGGTTTAACACCTCATCTGAAGGAATGAGGCACAGCAGGCACAGTGGTGATTTTGTCCTCAGGTTCGCAAATAGACCTGTCAGAAGGGTTAGAGACTTAATTGGCCTATCTTTGCCCTCACCTGGCAGGTCTTATGAATCTGGATCTGAAAGTAATGCACTGCGGTTACTTCCACTCTGGTGGTGATATTGGTGCTGCAGTTACCATCTCTGAGGAGCTGAATGTTGTTAGCATCTAGCTGGAGATGAAGATTCGTCACTTCAATCTCCAGCTTATGAGATGAGAAAACTCAAGCAGTGTAGGAACCTCCCTCTTTTGATCCTCACACTGAGGTGTTCAAAATAAATAAATATATAAAGAAGAAAGGCACACTATGGGCATCTATAATGGAGGAGACGCTTGCTAGCTACCTCACTCCACATTCTCATCAGCGACACGCAATAGCCCCACTCTGTGCCACACATAGAGCAGTCACTGCAGGACAGGGCCCTGAAGCGAAAGTTCAAGAAAATACCAGAGGCCAGCCTCAAGAGGCTTGTTCCCTAGTAGAATTTCTGGCAGCGTTGCTACACCTGCTGAATGTTTCTTTTTGGGCCCTGTGTATTCTTCGGCGTATAAGGACCGATCAGAGGGGTTAGAGATGGGCCTAGGCCTTATCTCTGTCTTCATCTGATGGTCTGATTTTCTCTTTCGGAGCTGAAAACACACACTGCGGTTACTTCCACACCAGCAGATGCTTTGGTACTATGGCTATCCAGTTCCTCTGGAACCGGACGTCATCAACAATTGACAGAAAATGTATGACTGTACCTCCCCTTCAGTAGTGGCTCAAAACCAGAGTTTTTTCCCCAGTAAGGCCACCCACCTCTAATAATCATGGCTGGTTCCCATAATAGAGTTTCTGGCAGGTGCCAGACATATCTCAATGGGTCATGCACACTATATTTCTCATTTTGGGTTCCTACCCACAGTAGCAGACCCTGAGCAGGCTCTGGTTATGGAACAAGAAACAAACTAACTGCTGGAGATAGGGACCATAGAGATCATTCAAAGAATGATGGAGGGCATTCTCCACTTACGAAGGCAATTTGTGACAAACCAGATCCGAGAACTGGTTTTTCTCTTTAGCCACTTCTCCATCCTTCCAAAAAACAAAACAAAAAAACAGGGATTTCCTCAAAGGCCTACCAGGACTAAGTTCTTCCATTCGGTCTATCTCCTTTACCCTGCACCTTCACAAAATGCAATGGACACAGCACTCTCTATGCTGTGCTTCCAAGATATCTGTGTTCTGAACCTTATCATCAATTTTTTGATCATGAAGTAGTACATGAAGAAAACCTTGAGGACCACCTTCTGAGTCATTGTGTGGGATGCTGCATTGTTGTCAGCTCATCTTAACTCCTCTCTGGGAACACGGGTGTTATCGTAGTGAGATACATTTCACTCGCCAGGCCCTCGTCACTGTGGTAGCATTGGTATTCTCGTTCCCAAAGCGTTTTTGACGCAGTGCGACTTGACAGATAATATCTCAGGTTACGTATGTAACCCTAGTTCCCAAAGAATTGGGTTAGAGAGGCTCAAATATTTTATATAGTTATGCTTATGTCAATGACAATTTAGATCTGGTTTGGCAACATAAGACAGACATTATGTAAACTTTTTTTTCCTGGACATAACTGCCATGTTCCTGAGAACAGAACTCTGACTGGATAACAGTAGAGTTGTTTCTGTATGACTCCTTTATAAGATGTCCTGAGCATTGGATATTGTTAGGCCCCCTCTCACTATAGACAGTTATGTTTTGGTCCTCAGAGCTCAGCTTGGCAGTATGCTGGTTTGTTAAGCCCTCTGTGAGCCTTCTTGACAACTGCCTTTACAGTACTGGCATTATAGAAGGTCATTCTTCTGAAGCTTTCACTCCCTAGAGTATTTCAGTTTCTGGGCTTTGAGCCTCCTTATTATGAGTGTAGGCCGCCTCTTGATTAAGAGTTATCATGCCGAAGTCTTTGTCCTCAAAGCTCAGCTAGGCAGTATGCTAGGTTGATAGGCTCTCTGTGAGCCTCCTTGACTACTGTCTTTACAGTACCGGCACATTGTTAAAGCTTCCTATAGTTATAGAGAGTCACTCTTTCAGGCCTCCACTCCCTAGAGCTCCACCTGAATGGTGGGTCTTAATTAGGCTTTGCAAAGCCTCCTTGGTAAGCTGTTCTGAGTCTAGGACAATAATAGGCCATCTCTCACACTAGAGAGTCATCATTATTCAGGCCTCCATCCCCAAAGCTTGCCAAGCAATATTGCTGAGTTTGGGCTCATTGAAAGCCTTCTTGGCCATCGATTTCAGGAGGAAGCTGAGAGTTGTCTTTATTGAGGCCTCCATTCCTCAGAGCTCCACTAGGATAATAATTATGAGTTACAGGCTCTCTGTGAGACTCCTTGCAAGATATCTTGAGCGTCAAGCATTGTTTGGTCTTCTCTCAATTTAGAGTCATCATTTCTAAGGCCTTCGCTCCCAGAGCTTGGCCAGGTGGTCTGCTAGGTCATTAAGCTCTCTTGGAGCCTAATTGGCTACTGACTTCAGTGTGAACTGTTGCTATGCCTACTCTCGTTATGAGAGTCGCCGTATTGAGACCTCCACTCTGCAGAGCTTCACAGGCCACAGTGACCCCTAGGGGATGCAGCTTGAGTTCTCTTGAAATGGAACGTCTCAGGTAATGCATGCAACCATGGATCCCTGAAAATAGTTAACGAGACGTTGCATCCCTTTGCTTTGCTTCCAGTATTCATGCACACGTCTCCTTCAGAAAAGAAGTTGATGACATATTTCACATGAGACCTTTTATACCCTCAGTCACACCAGTGTTGATGTCATAGGCCTGCCAATACAAAGTTAATTGTCGTATTTAGACTCATGCTTCAGACAACAGTCATGCCAAAAGTATGTTTTTATATATATTTTAAAGATTTCTTTAAGTACAATTAAATTATTTAGCAATATTTGTATTAATAAGTTAAATAGTGACACCATTTCTCTGTCCCAAAAAAGAAAGAAAAAAAGACGCTAGAATATGCAAGAAATTTGATATACACTGACAAATGATATATCCCTTCTGAATCTCCCAATGCTCAAACACCTGACTGCACTTCTAGAAAAATCCCTGCTTTACAGCATTTGTGTTGGTGGTTTGTTTTGCTCTGTTGTCTTGTGTATTTCTGTGTGAGTTTGAGCAGCTGCGTTTCAGGTTTGTTTACTTTACTTTGACAAGCCTGACTAACAGAGGCGCCTTTTTACTGAAACAGAGCCATTTGATGATTATATAAACAGGGGATTCTTGGTGCAAAATGCCTTCTTGATTTGATATTGGGTATCAAAAAGTGGCAATATGCTGAAGACTATTAGCTTTGCTTGACTACATAGTCAGAAAACACATAGAAGCTAAAAACAACTAAGGGGTACAAAGCAGTTGTTCCATAGTTCAATCAATATAGTCTTTAAGAACATACTGGTCTGTTTTGTCCCCTTTTCAGTCACCAAGACAGGATTGTTGCACAAAACATCTCATGCATGCCAGTGGGTTTTGTCAACACTTTTGCTCTTGATCAGCAATATATAATTATGTCTTTTCTTCTTCAGCCAACACTTTCTCTTATAAATTTAAACATGCAAAGTTTAGTCCTTTTTCATGACTTGAAATTATTTCCCTTTGTCGAAACATTGGCAGTGTAATCCACACTGTGTGTGTCATGAGGCAGTCAACAAAGTGCAGGTGCAGAGGATTTATTTCTGCTGCCAGTCCAGAACACCCAGGGAGGATAGACCTTCACAACCTCACCCTCACATGATGCTGGATATCATTATTATCCAGGATCAAGCCTGAGCATTAACCACCAGAAGGCATTTCTTGATTGAGTATTGACAACCCGCCGCTGCCTGCAACATTTTTGGATTGACTTGTTGTTAGGTGATGCCTGTCAAGGGATCAATTGAGCTGATCACAGGAGAGCATGTCTTTTTTTCACCACACGCCTCTCAGAGGTCAAATAATTCCAAAGGCGTTGTCTTAGACAATTCACTCACGTAATTTAGTAAACAAATCTAAATAATCTGGGATTATCTGAAAAGTTCTGATTCTAAAGAACTTCACTACTTTTCTTCATACAGGTTTGGAAGCATATGAGGGTGAGAAAATGATGACTGAATATATAGCATTGATGACTGAATCGTTATAGCATTTATGCATTACTGATCTATACATTTAATCAAAGATGTTAACATTAAATATATATTTCCTAAATATTAAGTGCTAATATAATTTTTTTTTTGTTTTGTTTTTATTCATGACCTTAATCAGTATGTTTTCCCTATTAGTTTTGCATTATAAGCTAGGAGCATCAACTTATGTGCTATGGAGACTGTAATGAGCTGAAGGGCATCTGAGGGCAAATGCATTCAGCCTCTGTCAGCCCCCCTCCCCGACTCCATTACGTGGCTCATTTTGATGCAGCTATAGCATCTAGTGAATTGCAATTGGTGTTTGGATGATTGCATTGTTGAACAGAGATATGCTCATTGCTCTGTGATCCCAGCAGTAATCAATATCCTTATGCAGACCTTCTCCGACTCCTGCATGTAAAACATTCCCAGCATACCATCTCCCATCCACCCATACATTCATACCCTCAAAGACATCATGGCCCTGCAGCATTGACACAGCTTCCTGAAATCTGTCTTTTTTAACCTACACAAACGTGATCACACTTTACATAGTTTTTATTTTATTGCAGTCTGGGGCTAATTGTAACAAGCTGTCACATATTCATAATCACATAGCAAACTGTGTGACAATATTTTCTGTTACATATTACATGCAAATATAAATAACTATATTATTTTACATGTATTATTTTACGATTTCAAGGTGACTTAAAGGCACAGTAAGATAATCTAGACAAAAGCATCCAATGAGACATTGTACACCGCAATATGAACAATGTAAAGTGTCATCAATGCTGTATATTATAGCAAAATACACTATGTACAAGCTAGGGTTGTGAGATTTAAAGTTACAATATCTCAAAAATATTCAGACCAACAGCACAACTACAACAATTCAATAATGTATCGGTTACGTAAGTAATGTTGGTTCCTTGAAGAGCCACTTCCCTGAAGTTCCACTTTGCCGCTGTGTCAAAGACACTATGGGAACGCTCTGTTGGATTGAGTCATGAAGCACATGTATAATCAAACCAGTCGTGTGAAGAGACGCCAGAGGCATGTGACGTCACAAACCAGGAACTATAAAAGGCATGCCAAACCAAACAGGTAGCTTCTAAGTGTCTGAAGCAGTGGCGTAGCCACTCAGATTTTCTCAAATCCCTCAGATTTTCAATTGGTTAAAATGGCGCTTTTCAGAAGCGAAAGCACATATCGCCCATACTCCTGCCGGTGCTGACGATCGCTACGCACCCCCCGTCAACAATCGCGCGCACCCCCATCCCCCCCCCCTCATTTTAAGCTGGGACCCCACAAAAATAAATTTATGACTACGCCCCTGGTCTGAAGTAGTCACTGACAGGCACACAGACAATATGGCGAAGCTCCTACCCTCATTCAGCCTCAGTGCCAGCAACATCCAACTCCTCAGAGCTGACAAACAAACGTAGACAGACAAAAATAAGACAAACGGTCACAGAAGGCACAGAAGCTACCGCTATTTGGTTTGGCATTACTTTTATATTTCCTGGTTCAAATGCCTCTGATGTCTCTTCACACATGTGCTTCATGACACAATCACGCAGAGTGTTCCGATAGCATCTTTGATGCAGTGCGGGGTACTTGAAGGGAAAAAAAGGTTCCAGTTGCATTATTTTTGCAAGCAGTGGCACAACAATTGGTCTCCAAACAACAAAGATTACTGGTGTTTTTTTCTTGAATGAATCAGTGGCTCACTCACAAACACTCGCTTGTTGTCACATACTGGCACGACGACTTAACCTGAAACACAAGAACTGATACAAACAGTGAAACGGCCAACTGAAGATGGACTATTATGAAGTCATATAGTTTAATTGGCTGCTGAACAGAACAAACAGTGAAGACACAATCAGCAAGAAGGCATTTTGCAGTGATATGAGAACTGTAACCAATAAAAGGTATGTTGGGAGATATAGTTCTGCTCATAAGTTTGCATACATCTTGCAGAATATGCATTAAGAGCATCGGTGTAAACTTTTATAAAATGCTAAATTAAAACAAAAAGATCTTGAAAGAAGAAAATGTGTAAGCCACGACTCTTAATGCATCTCTCATTAGTCTAAAACATGTACCAACTTTGTCACGATGGAAGCACAAATACAGACGTAAGTACAAGGTAATCTTTATTGGAGACAGGGAAAAAAACAGTGTCCTTGTGAGCAGTGATGAACAGGTGAGATGTAACACAGGTTGAAGCTTATCTGACAACGGTAGCTGAAAGCTGCTGAGCGCGCCCTTGCCTCCTGAAATCTTGAGACCACTGCCTCAATAGAGGTCCAAAAGCTCGCAAGGCGAGACCGGTGCATCAGGGAGGGACTCTCTGACAAAAAGAAAAGATGTCAGCTTGGTGGCATGGAGAGCCAGGTCTGTGGTGTGGCGCGGCTCAGTGACCGCCTCGGGGGGAGCCGCTGGCCCTAGTCCAGTCCTTTCAGCAGGTCCCCCTGGTACACCTGCAGCACCACCATGCTGTGCAAGGCTGCACCAGCTTGACCTGCTGCCGCGTAAGCTCAGCCATTCCAGTACATTTTCTGATGTAGCATCGGACATGGCATAGGCATGGAACCTTCCACACGAAAGCCCAGCTAACCAGCGTCTCTTCCACTGGAAGCAGCTTCGAGTAGCCATGCACTTGCACGCCCTTCACATAAGCATCATTCACTGGAGTCTTGTGTATGCACGCTCAACATGGCTTTTCCCACGATCTCGGGAGAAAGTGAAGGGCTGCACAAGGCTGGCATTGTATGACTCACAGGGAAGTGCTCATTCAGAGTGCCAGGGGGATTCAAATTTGCGGGATCGCAGCACGAGCCGTAACTGCCAGCTCATCGTACGTGGGACAGACAGGCTGTGAGTGATCAAAGAGTTCACCCACACAAACAGCTCCCTAGGTTTGCGGGGAGCTGAGAGCTTGCACCGCGATGAGGAGAGAACAAACGCATTCTCCTGCAGAAGCTCACTCTTGTCAGCATCTCACGGCTGATAAAGAAACACTAACATCACTAATTGATGCTTCAGACACTTGTCATGCCGGAGGTATTCCCCAAAGCAACCCCTAGGAGACGCAGGGAGGACAGGTAGGACAAACTAAACAATAATGATGTGACAAGACAGGCGGAGTTACACAATAGGTCTTAGAACTCATGTTAAGTGTGATTATTGAGCCATGTGCTCTCCAGCCTATTGTGTAACCCCACCCATGACGTCACACAGAACATGACGTGAACACGCAGCTAGTGAAAAACACAAGCTGCACACCACACAGCACAAGACAAAACATGACATGAAAATATACGGCTGATGTACACATGAACCACGTGCTGCATTACAACTGACACGGACAAGAGAGTGTGCAGCCTGAGTGAACTCGAAACAACACAAACAGAGATTCAGAACAAAGTTATATGGAGCTACAAATGCAAACCACTCAGCAGTGTGGTAGACAGTAACCGAAAACCTGAAGTTTGGTGCCACTAATAGCCAAGGTAGCAGTCTCAGTGAATTAAAAATGGACATAACAGATGACAATTCCAAGGAACAAGGTATGACACTTGACTATGACACATTTGATTTTACTTGAATATGTTAATTCCTTTCCCACTGTTTTCCCTTTACATATTTAATCACCAACTAACATAAGTTCCCTGTCAAGGGAACTCGCACTGCGTCGAGACGCGATCGGGAACCTTTCAGTTTATATGTCTCTTGAAGCACAATCAAACTCAGGTGCGGGAGTGTACGTCGCCGTGATGACGTCATCACGTCATGACCCGGGAGTATAAAGGCACGTCACGACCCGGAAGCGGGTTAGCTTTCAGTGTCTTCACAGCGCTCTAAGCTCAACGTGTGTGTGTATTGCAGACGTGTGTGTGATTCAGCCCAAGTCTAGTTTAAAAGAAAAGGGATTTCACCGTGTGTCTGTTGGAGTGTTTGAAATGGCGGAGCAAGTTTTTCGGCGCTGTGTTACCCCTTGTCCCCGGTTTCTTTCGGGAAGGGATACACACGCCTTATGTGTAGCTTGCATGGGAGAGGAGCATGCACGATCAGCGCTCGAGGGCACTGATTGTGCAGACTGTTTGCAAATGAGTTTGCGAACACTCCGATCCCGCCTGGCAGTTTTCGAGGAAACTGCCCGGGCTAGCGGCCCTCGTGGTTCCGGTCCCGCTGCGGCTGAGGCCCAGCGGCGGCTGCGATCATGGGGGTCGCAGATGGATCTATCAGAGGGGTCGGAGACGGGCTTTGCCTTTTCTCCGCCTTTACCTGGCAGATCTAGCCCCGTTAGGGAGCCGGAAGCACGCCCTGTGGCGGTTTCTTCCGACCCTGATGAGGCGATACTGCAGCTATCCAGTTCCGAGGAACTGGACGTTGTTAGTATCGACGCTGATGAGGAGGTTCCGCCAGCCCCCTCACCAGCGTCAGATGAGTTGCTGGAGGTGGTGACTCGCGCCACCGCTAGGCTGGGCCTCGAGTGGCCGGCTGAGCGGACGCATGCTCGTCCAAAGAGCAGGCTGGACGAGCGCTTTTTGCCGTCCAGAGCACCACCTCAGCGCCGGTGTCTGCCTTTCTTCCCCGACCTCCACACTGAGGTGTCGAGGTCCTGGAATAGGCCCGCCTCCCACAGGGTGCATAACAGCGAGACCGCTGTTTATGCCTCCCTAGTGGGAGCTAAAGATCGCGGATACGGGGCGATGCCTAGAGTAGAGGAGTCCTTGGCTAATCATTTGGCTCCTCACTCACCGCAGGCCCTAAAGGCACCGGTGCTCCCCACCAAACCTCTCAGGGTTACGTCATCCTTGGTGGGGCGTGCATACTCATCGGCTGGTCAGGCTGCAGCATGCCTCCACACCTCTTCTATGCTGCAGGCCTACCAGGCGGATCTCCTCGCAGATCTTGACGAGGAGGGAGGTATTGGGCCAGAAGCAGTCGCAGAACTGCGGAGGGCGACGGATCTTTCTCTCCGGGCTGCTAGGGAGACGGCCGCCTCTATTGGCCGATCTATGGCAGCCCTAGTAGCTACGGAGAGACATTTATGGCTGAACTTGACTACCCTCAGCCAAAAGGATAAGAACATCCTCCTGGACGCCCCTCTGACGCCTCCTGGCCTCTTCGGCGACGCGGTTAAGCTAGCGGTCGAGAGGTTTCAGGAGGCTGCTAAGCAGGAGGCGGCGTTCAAAAAGATCCTTCCACGCCGCCCTCAAGGTTCGCAAGCAAGAGCAGCGTTCCATCCCCAGCCCAGTACCTCCTCATACCGCGCTGGGCAGAAGCTGAGTGTTGCGACTCGTCAGCCCCCCCCGAAAAAGAAGGGGAGGGCTTCAGGTCAGCAACCTCAGCCTTCTGGCCGGCAGACCGACCTGAGGGTCGTTCTGCAGGGCAAGAAGGCTAAAAGTAAGAGGCCCTGACAATCATGGTGTCAGGCCTCGCAGGGAGCCCCCCGTTGGTCCACCAGCCTGCCAACGCCCTGCGGTGGCCCCTGTGGATCTGGTTTCTCGAGAGAGCCAGTCCGATCAGGGACCAGGTGGTCTACCCCAGTTGTCACCCCGGCAGGGTGCACTGGGCAGATTGCCCCCTCTAAGGAGGGTCCTAGAGCATCCACTCCAGGTCCAGCGGCCTGGAGTGGAAACCCGAACAGAGACTGGTCTCGAGAGACTGGTACCCCGAGTGGAGTTCCTGGCGGCGTGGACATGTCTGCCAGGCATTTCTCAGTGGGTCCTGCGCACTATTCATGTGGGTTACACTATCCAGTTTCGGTCGAACCCTCCCAAGTTCGCGGGGGTTCTTCGGACAGAGGTAGACCCTGGGCAGGCTCGGGTTTTGGAACAAGAAGTCGAATCATTGCTGAGGAAAGAGGCCATAGAGTATGTACCTCTCTCAGCCACAGATTCGGGCTTTTACAGCCGCTACTTCATAGTTCCGAAGAAGGATGGAGGTATGCGTCCTATTCTAGACCTTCGCCTGTTGACCAAGACTGTCAGGCGCCTGAAGTTCAGAATGTTGACTTTGAAACAGATCGTATCCCAAATCAAGTCCGAGGATTGGTTTGTGACGATAGATCTCAAAGACGCATATTTCCATATCTCCATCCTTCCTCAACATCGGAAGTTTCTCAGGTTCGCCTTCGGGGGCAAGGCTTACCAATATCGAGTACTTCCATTCGGCCTAGCGCTATCCCCTCGCACCTTCACCAAATGCATGGACGCAGCGCTCGCCCCGCTGCGGTCCACTGGTATCCGTGTACTGAACTACATCGACGATTGGTTGATTTTGGCTCAGACACAAGAATCAGCGGTCCGGCATCGAGATGTCGTACTCGCGCATATGAAGGAGCTGGGGCTGAGACTCAATGCCAAGAAGAGTATCCTCTCTCCTGTGCAGAGGACAACCTTCCTAGGCGTTGTTTGGGACTCGGCGTCAATGTCTGCACGGCTATCCCCCGTGCGCATTGCCGCCGTTCTGTCCTTAGTCCAGGATATCAAGCTAGGCCAGCTGCTCACTGTCAAGCACTTCCAGAGAGTGCTGGGGCTCATGGCGGCAGCGTCCAGTGTTATCCCACTCGGCCTGCTCCACATGAGACCCCTGCAGTGGTGGCTGAAGACCAGAGGGTTTTCCCCGAGGGGCAACCCCTTCCGTCTGATCAAGGTGTCAAGGCGCTGCCTTCGAGCCTTGCATCCGTGGAAGCAGAACTGGTTTTTGTCCCAGAAGCTCGCACTGGGAGCTATCTGTCACCGCGTCATGCTGTCGACAGATGCGTCCCGCGCGGGCTGGGGGGCGGTCCTGAGGGACCGCTCGGCCAGGGGTCTATGGGACGGGCACCACCTCTCCTGGCATATCAACGCCTTGGAGATGATGGCTGTCCGGATGGCGCTACGGGCGTTTCTCCCCAACCTCAGAGGCCGTCATGTAGTAGTCCGGACCGACAATACGTCGGTGGTCTCCTACATAAATCACCAGGGAGGTCTCCGGTCTCGTCGACTTTCCAAGTTGGCGATCAGGATCCTCCTCTGGGCCCAGAGGGAACTGCTCTCTCTTCGAGCGGTATATATCCCGGGGGCCCAGAACCTGGGGGCAGACTTCCTGTCGAGACAGGGGCCGAGGCCCGGGGAATGGCGACTCCACACTCAGGTGGTGGAGCAGATTTGGGAGAGATTCGGCCAGGCTCAAGTGGATCTGTTTGCGTCTCGAGAGACGTCTCACTGCCCACTCTGGTTCTCCCTTTATCTTCCAGCGCCTCTCGGCCTGGACGCCATGAGGCAAGGGTGGCCAAATCTACCCCTGTATGCCTTTCCCCCCGTAGCTCTGCTCCCAGGGGTTCTGGAGAAGGTTCGCCGGGAGAAGGTCCGTCTCACTCTAGTTGCCCCGCGCTGGCCGGGCAGGGTGTGGTTTTCGGACCTGGTGTCCCTCCTAGACGGCACTCCGTGGGAGATTCCGGTCAGGAGGGACCTCCTGTCCCAGGCTCAGGGGAGGATTTTCCATCTGTGGAAACTGTGGGTCTGGCCCCTGAGGGGGCCCAGCTCATAGAGTCTGGTCTCTCAGCCGAGGTTGTAGAGACCATTCTCCACTCCAGAGCCCCGTCCACGAGGAAACTGTACGCTCAGAAGTGGAAGATTTTCACTTCTTGGTGTTGCGAAAAGCAGCTGAACCCAGTTACCTGCCAGGTTGGCACCGTGCTGGAGTTCCTGCAAGAAAGGTTCGCAGCAGGGCTGTCCCCCTCCACACTAAAGGTTTACGTGGCTGCCATAGCTGCTTACCACGTACCTTTGAGTGGTGCCTCTTTGGGCAGGGACCCCCTCATAGTTCGTTTCCTACGTGGCACTCAGAGGCTGAGGCCTGTAGTACGTTCAAGGGTGCCTCCTTGGGACCTGTCCCTGGTGCTCCAGGCCTTGTCCCAGGCTCCCTTCGAACCGCTGGATGAGATTTCAGACAAGCACCTTACTCTTAAAACTCTCTTTCTTCTCGCCATTTCTTCCCTCAAGAGGATTGGTGACATGCAGGCCCTCTCCGTGGCCCCTTCATGTTTAGAGTTTGCGCCCGGCTTGGCTAAAGCTTTCCTCTATCCCAAGCCGGGTTATGTACCTAAAGTGCTGTCTAGTCCTATGCGCCACATAGTGCTACAGGCTCTCTGTCCTCCTCCATTTACTGATCATGACCAGGAGTTAAAGAACAGGGTTTGTCCAGTGCGAGCACTGGACGCCTACGTCCACAGAACTGCTACGTGGCGTAGGTCAGACCAAATCTTTGTCTGTTTTGGGGCCCCCAGAGGTTCCCCTGCTTCTAAGCCTACTATGAGCAGATGGATTTCAGAGTCTATTTCTCTAGCTTATGAGCTGGCAGGACAGCAGTGTCCACTGTCTGTCCGAGCTCATTCTACTCGGAGCATGGCTGCCTCGAAAACCTTTTTCGCAGGGGCTTCCCTCGCGGACATTTGTGATGCGGCTGGCTGGTCCTCACCGCATACCTTTATTAGGTTCTACCAGTTAGACCTAAACCCCGCCTTGGGATCATTGGCGTTATCGTAGTGAGCTACGTTTCGCTTGGCATACCCCGTACGCTGAGGCGGCGTGGGTATTCCTCGTTCCCAATCGCGTCTCGACGCAGTGCGAGTTCCCTTGACAGGGAACGTCTCAGGTTACGTACGTAACCATAGTTCCCTAAGAGGGAACGAGACACTGCGTCTTGCAGCCTCAGCTCCTAGGCATGCCGGCCTGTTCAGACACTGTTCAAGCTAACCCGCTTCCGGGTCGTGACGTGCCTTTATACTCCCGGGTCATGACGTGATGACGTCATCACGGCGACGTACACTCCCGCACCTGAGTTTGATTGTGCTTCAAGAGACATATAAACTGAAAGGTTCCCGATCGCGTCTCGACGCAGTGTCTCGTTCCCTCTTAGGGAACTATGGTTACGTACGTAACCTGAGACGTTCACCAAGTGACAAACCTTTCATAACAGATATTATTGTTTATCATATAAAACATTTTCTATAACAATATAGCATATTCTTATAGAAAATCGTTTCTAGTGGACAATAATGCTCTTCATCTTCATTCATCAGTGATAGAGCATATTAAATCTATTTAACTAATCCAAGATGTTAGGGTTGTTTAAAGGGCTTGGCAAAAGTTTGGGAATGAAAGTACCAACATCGCCATTTGATTCTGTGGATTCAGCAATTCAGATATCATGCACAAATGAAAAACAGTGCCTTTAGCACACGGTGCCCATAGCAGTGTGCTACATTAATCAGGAAATCAATAGTGTTGTCGATCTGCTGCTTTGAAAGGGTTGTTGAAGACTTCAGTGGCACTAGACCAGAAAACTACCATCTCAATGATAAAGCAGTCTGACATGGTCTTTAGCTTTTTACTTTATTTTCATTTATCTGCAGTATTGACTGATTCATTTTATTAAGTTTGTCTTGAAGATAATAACACAGAATGTGCAATGCCAAGTGGAATACAGACCAACAAAGAAACATAAACATTTATGAATATCCACTTATGAATAATTTTGAGATTTTGAAATATAACAGCTTTTATGAGCACTTTGTATTTATATCACACGTTTAAGCTAAGCTTTTAATAACTCAGTGAACACTACAGTCTCTGGGCTCACGGCATCCCAGATTCCAATTTTTTTAAGATTCATAAAAGATAAATAACTATCACAAATTGCTTAAAACCACACATTTATATTATACATAGTTCTATTATACATAAGTTTATTTATAGCTTTTGTTATAGAGATAAAGGTTAGTTTGTTTTGTTTTTGTTTGTTTTGTTTTGTTTGTTTGTTTGTTTGTTTGTTTTTTTTGGGGGGGGGGGGGGTTGGCATTACAGCACACTGTGAGTTTGTATTAGCACTACTTGTTGTTTAATTTTTCTCTTAAAGGTTGGAAAATAGGCTTTAAAAGGACATTGTGATTGAAAATTATGACATATTTCTGAAAATGTCAGGGTTGAGTGAGGGATGAGACAAGGACTCAGAGATGGACAAGCTTTTGAGAAAAGAAAATAGAACAAAATAAGTAAAATCTACCCTGTGAGGGACAACAAGACCAGCATTTGAACAAGGCAGGACTGGGCACGGTACATAAAACAACAAAATGGCACAGGATGGCATACAAGATTGCAATAGGGAGAGCAAGGACAGCAAACAAAGCAGGTAATGAGGGAGGACAGGTGGGAAAAATTAGCATACAATTAATTTAATTATAATTTTTTTATTGTTTTACATTAATAAATGCAGTTGGTAATGTCTAAATATCTAGCTCTGATGTGTAGGAATCTGTAATCATCTAAGCAGGAGATGAAAACTTGCCACTTCACTCTTTAAACTATGGTGGAAGTTTTGACTTTCGCTGTTGCTAGATTAAACATTGACTGGCTAACTGAGAAGTAGTACGTATTTCCCAAAATAATTGCTAAGAGACCTTGTTGAAGGCAGTAAACATGTGGTTGTGTTTGAGAAGCTCCTACCCCGCCACTCTTAGGTCTCGGGGGCTACTGAGCAGGAGCAGCCCCAAACATCAAAAGCCAGCTCCTCACACTGCTACACAAAAACAGAGTGTCACTTAGTGAACTTCCCTTACCCAGAGGGAAGGAGAATCAGGGAGGAACTCTGAACTGCAGCCTTCTAGGGGTCAGATGGATTTGAGGAAACAGCTTGGATGCTCACCCCATCTGAGGAGGGTCCCAGAGCGATCAATTTGGTAGTTTTCGGCCTGAAAACCATTTCAGGGCACCAAAATGGTTGCTCGTAAAAACACCAAAGACCACTCTCGAGAAGGTTGTTCCCTGTGGCCAAATACATCTTTTTTGGGTCCTACACACAGTTGAATAGGGTTACACTATTCAGTTTGGGTCTTATTAACCCAGATTCATGGGTTCCTACCCACAGTGTTAGCACAGGCTCTGGTTATGGAACAGGAGGAAAAAACTTTGCTGGGGAAAGGAGCCATGGATAATTGGGCATTGCATCTCATCTTGGAGGGGACATCAATTGCCTGGAATCCATATCCATATCCATATCCACCATATCCTTCTGTGGTACCAGGATAAGCTGCTTTCACTCAGGGCAGGTTACATCCCTAGCTCTAAAACAAGAGAGTAGACATCCTGTCAAAACCAGGGCTGAAGGCCCTGGGAATGGAGGTTCTACCCCGAGGTGGTGGAGCAAATATGGAGGTTGTTTGACCAGGCTCAAATTGATTTTTTTTTGCGTCTCAAGAGATGTCTCACTGTCCACTCTGGTTCTCTCTTACACATCCAGCTCCTCTCAGACTGGAGGCTATGGTTCAGACATGGCAGAGGTTACGAGGTAACCAGAACTAATGAAGCCGTGGGTTTGTCCTCTGAGGGGCCTTAGGTCTAGTCTTTCAACTGAGGTTGATGAAATCAATGTTCACTCTAGAACTAACTCCACGAGGACATTGTATGCCATGAAGTGGACAGTTTTCACTTCTTGGTGCTGTGGTCATCAGCTGGAGACAGATAACTTCCCTTTTGGTACAGTGCTGGAATTCCTGCAAGAGTGTTTTACTGTTTACATTACTGTTTACCACATTCCTTTGGGATTTCATTAGGGAACATGTTTCCTCTGTGGCATATTGAAGCTAAAGACAGCAGTACGCAGTGGAATGCCGGCTTGGGATCTGGCCTTGGTGCTCCAAGGCCTGTCCCTGTCTCCCTTTAAGCACATTGAAGAGGTTCCAGTCAAGTTCCTGAATCTTTAAGCATTTCTCCTCTCTATCACTTCTCTAAAAAGAAACCTGACAGTTGCACTTTCGTTTGAAATTTGCACCTGCCATGGTGAAAGTGCTTCTTCACCCTATTTCTATGCTCCCCACAAATGAGGCCAGATTTATTGAACAATGAGTCGGTCAGACCACATTTTCCTTTGTCAGTTTGAGGCCATTCTACTAGGAGTATGCCAGCTTCTAAAGCTCTTCTTTGATGAATATCACTTCAAGATGTTTGTGATGCAGGTCCTCACCGCACACATTCATGAGGTTTGATGACTTGAAATTAAGCTCTAATGCTCTTGGCAAGGAGCATACACACTCAGTCCCCGAGGGGGTTGTTTGCATTCCTGGTGCTCACAGATGAAGTTCAGTGGAGGTGAAAACATCTCTTGTGCATTGAAAGCTTAGGCAAGTAAGCAACCTGACATGGACATAATATAGCTCACCTCTTCGAGCCAAGGCAAGCAGGAGGCTGCGGACAAAGAGACAAAGAACTGCTGGCAGTTATGGTTCACTTAACGGGCTGTGGAAGCGTAAAGAGTTTGAGGACCCAGTTGAGCGCTTTCTGTCAAGCCATAAATGCCCAACTCATGCGACCCTTCCCTGACATTTATTCATTTATCAGACACTTTTATCCAAAGCGTCTTACAGCTTGAGGAATACAGAAAGCAATTCATCCTGAAGAGGCAAAAATACACAAGAGTTCTCACAAAGTTTCGAACATTGCTTGAAGTAGTGTAAGCCTGGAGAATGGAAGGATTAAAGGAAAGTGAAAGCAATGAAGGAACAGTTGTGTGTGAGTGTGTGTGTTCTGTTAGGTGCTAATGGAAGAGATGAGTTTTCAGCTGTCGTTTGAATATTGACAGGGATTCTACATTCCGGATGAAGGCAGGGAGATTGTACCACCAGCAAGAAACAGTGAACAAAAATGTTCTTGAGAGAGATTTTGTGCCTCTCTGTGATAGTACCATGAGTAGTCGCTCATTGATCAATCGTAGGTTTCTGGAAGGTGTATAGATTTGTTGTAGCAAGTGGAAGAAGAAGGGTGCTGAGCTTTTTTAACTCTGTAGGCAAGTGTCAAAGCTTTGAATTTGATGCAAGCTGCAAGTGGGAGCCAGTGCAGAGAGATAAAGCACCCTTTGTGACGTGTGATGTGGGTCCTTTTGGGTTTGTTGAAAATCAGACGAGATGCAGTGTTCTGGATCAGGCGCAAAAATTGTGGGGAAAGCCATTGTCCGCCCGCATCAACCTTACACAAGTGATTACGTTGACGTGGAGGGGATACAGGCGCATAGTTAGGCTGCAATGCCTCTGATCAAATATATGACGTCTCTCAATGGGCAAGGCATCTATGTTTAAGGGTCCGTCTCTGCCATCCCAGCCACTGTAAGAACGTCTTGGCTGAACTGCAGAGCATATGCGGAAACAGGTCAGGCTTGTTGCATGCTTGCCAGGACCAGGGCCCCAGAGGTACACGCCCCAGTGACTCAGGGGTTACTTAACATCTGCCCTCAAATCCCTTGGATTTGAGAGTGTACTTTACAAAAGTAAAGGCCCCACTCTCTTGAGCAAAGCCGTACTGCACCTCAGAAACTATCCCCCTTTTGGGTGGGTGTAAGGGCAGTGAGAGTAACCTCCTTGACGTCATAGGTGGCTGCCAGATGATTTGTGGAATAAAAACCCTTCTTTGACACGTTAATTCTTGGCACAAGCCTTCTCCTGGTTTACATGTCAGTGCTGTTTGATGTGACATCTATGATTTATGACAGAACTCTGTGTCGAATTTGAACACTTCTCACTAGATCTCACAGCTGTGTTATTATTTCTGCAGTGAATTCAAACACTCTCTCATTGGATTTCCCGTATGCAGTAACAGTGTGGCATGATCGAGATCATCCCACGAGTAAACGTGTTCTAAGAGGGGGCTGTACTGTTTATGATTGGTCCAAGCTGATAAATGGTAAAAGCTGTTCAGCTCAAACGAGTAGCATGGTTTAGTTTTATTTGCTGTTTGATGTTTTTAACACACAGAACATGACAACATGAAAGCACATTCAATGAAAAACATGAACTCCGTGCTACACAGCATAGGACAAAATAACATGCATAAGGCTGAAACACAAACCACATGCTACACCAAAACACACAGATAGAAGAACATACAGCCCAAGTGATCTCGAATCTGATGATCACACAAAAAGACAAAGTACAAGGAGAATGAACGAATGCTCATCCTGTGCACTCACAACAGAAGACAAACACACAGAGCATGACTATCTGAACCCCTACAGAGAACTGAACCCAAACTAGAACAAATCGCCAGGATCCAAACACCAAGCTCTCCACACGAAACAACTCACATGGAAAGAAGAGCCTACAACCAAAGCGAGCTTGAAACCACGAACAAAGCTGGATTCAACTGCAGAGTAAGAATAAAAAAAATACGAGTAGCAACAAAAACAATAGGGAGCACAACTGAGTAAAACAAACAGACATACTAGGACAAGATCTGACAATCTACACAGAAACACTGAGGTTTATATATGCAAGATAATAAGGATAATATATACACAAGATAATATAGTCAGATCAGGGTGAAAGTACCATGAGAGCGATTTGAAAGCATATAGAGCTCAACATCCTTCAACACAAAACAGATGAAACAATACAGGAATTGTAACAATTTCAATTTGTTTTCATCTTCAAAAGAAAATTGCAACTGTAAAAGTTTTGCAGGCTGTGTACAAGAAAGTAAAGATTTGTGATTAAAAGCAAAACATGGTCAAATGTATTTGTACACTTATGGTTATTATAGAGACAGCCCTAGATGAGATAAGACATTAGATAATACATTAGATTAACATAGAGCCATGGCAACTTTAGCTTGGGAAGATGGAAGATGTGAAAAGAGCCCACTGAATACTTTTGGGATGGATTAGAATAACTACTGTGAGCCAGGCTCCATCCATACGCCCAACATCTGTGACTTTACTCATGTCTGAAAGGAGACAAATTCTCACAGCCATCTGAAGCTGTTGCAAGGTAGAATCAACTCCTGATTGATGTTCTTGGTGTTTCAAATGCTCAACAAGTACATGTGGCTGTAGTGTTTGGGTGTCTGAATATTTTTGACCCATACAGCATACCGTTACTGGAGTCATGTGTAGACTGATCGGTATTTAACAGTCTCGCTGATGTGTTCAGATGTTAGAGAATAAGGAATAGAATAGTTTTTTTCACAGACATCAGTATTGGAAACATAATTTAGGAAAAGAAATAAACCCTGCTTTCCTGAAAGGAGCGAGTGCAGCTTTTATCCAGCAAGGTCCCCCTACAAACCACTCTTCATTGGTGTTGCTCTCCCATGTGTACTTCAAATGCTTCAGCCATCATATTCTGAGCTTGATCTATCTTTTTGAAGATCCTCTTTATGGTCAAAGTTCTATGTGTTCTTTGTTATTGTCAGTCAGATGGATCTCAGCTGCATAAGCTAAAGCTAAAACAGAAGAGGCAAAGGACAAACAAAAGCGAACCAGCAGACTAGGTGAAGTATATGTGAGCTTGAGAGCTGTGATAAAGACAAACAGGATTACATTTGGACTACTAATGAGGGTTAATGCTAAAATTAGCTAAATGTTACATACAGGATTATTTAGGAATGCAGTTAACTATTGCATGATACACTGTATTTAATAAAATCTCCCAAATAGCACTGAAGTAAAAATCATAATTGTAGTGTGATGGGTCAAACAGGACTAAAAATCCCAACATTACGAAGTGACTATATTTGGTGTGTGTGTGTGTGTGTGTGTGTGTGTGTGTGTAAAACCGAGTTGATTACATCACATCCATCAAAATGCTTATTAGGGTCTCCCTGCTGTGAGCAGCTGCTTAATTATCAAGAAGAATCTTGTTGTGGATGCAAATGGTGCCTTTTGAACTGAGCATCATGTTCTCTGTCAGTCACTAAACTCCTATACCCATGAAACTTTTCACAGCCATCAAAATTATGTGAGAAGCTTTGTTTAGCCTTAAGGAAATAAAATATAAAATAAAATAATAGTAAAATAAAATAAAAAATATAATAATTTGTTTACTTTTCTTCCAAGTAAATTCAAAATATATTCAATATATACATATGTATATATATGTTTTCTTCAAGGTTGTTGGAAACCATTCATTGTATGTATTCAGATCACAAAGACTAAGTAATATTAAAGGTCACAGTAATATTAGTAAAAATAAAATGTCAAAATTCAAATAACTTTAGACTATTTAAACACTTTGTGTGTGATCACTTGTTGCAAAGTCTTGTTTGTCCTTGCTACATTTCTGAGTGTTATGGTTCCCTGTTATTCTGCCCGTCTCTGCTGTAGATTACCTTGTACGAATCTTTGCGTTAACAACTTCTTTTGCTGTCTGCTGCCTGCTCTGATCCTCTGCCTGTTATGAACATGTTTACTTCTCTGACTCTGATATTGTTGTTTGCCCTGGTATTTTTACCCACACCTGTCTGTACTTACTTTGTTTTAATAAACCGCACATGGATCCCAACCTGAGTCTTCGATACAAAACTGGGATGATGCTAAGAATAATTTCCTGCGAATTCTCTGGGTTAAAATGCAGGCTTACTAAAGCTGTGATGCCCCACTGTGCCCTGGATATAGTGACTCACTGGATGGATGGGATGATTAAACCACTCAGTAGAGAGCTTATAACAAAACACATTAGAAATACTATGAGCAGCAAAAATAGATAAATTAATTCTCATAACCTCCAACATCTGAAATTGTTTTTGTTTCTAACCACTCTGTCTGTGTGCAATTTGCGCCAAGAGGCTTTTATTTTTATTATAAAACAAAAATAATGAAGGGGTTAAAGGGACAAAGTGCAATCCAGGGACATATGATGTGGGGATGAGCAAACATCAGGGTATGCTGTCTTTGAGGACTGAAGTTTGCGGAGTGCAAAGGGAAAAAAAATCCATATTCATGGAGGTTTTCCAAAGCACAAGGGCAGCAAACTATCAATAGAGTGGACTGCAGAAAACACTGAGTGCAACATGATTTAAGCATGTCCCCACCAACGTTAAGAGACCTCTATGTTGAATAACCTCTAATAATATTTCTAGCTCTCGCATTAATGATTAAAATGCACTATAAGTATAGAATGCCATATTGTTTAATTTAAAAAATGTACATAGAAAGTATGTGTCATTTATGCATTCGTGAAATAAAAGTAGTATGGTGTCACTCAAGACTTCCCATGATGCAGATTGTCATTATAGTTTAATTTGGTTTGTGTTTATGACAGCTATTTTGCAAATGTTTGTTAAATTCAGGCATTTGGTATAATTTTATTTGACCCTTTTTTGTTGCCTACCATTGATGAGAACACTGTTTTAATGGCTTGTGTCAGTTACCCTGGCTGCTCGATTGAGATTTATTCATTATATTTATTCATTCTGTTCCCAGAGTTTAACTTGTCTTGATAAATAAAGTTATCAGTTATTTAGAATGTATTAATTGCTTGTTAAGCAGTAAGTTAATGTCACAATAATGGTGTTAATAAATAAATCAGATGATGCACCGGCAATTTAATGATGTCCTCGCATTTGTGATCTTGACCATTATTGAGACAAAATCCTGTCCTTTCAGTCTGAGACCAAGACAAGACCGAGTACAAATGCAGTTGAGACAGACAAGACCAAGACCTTAAAAATGGTCTTGAGCTCAGTCTTAGTTACTGCTTAACTAAGAGCACTGTTGGGGAAAAGTTACTTTTAAAAGCAATTCAATACAATATTGTGTTGCTCCCATAAAAAGTAGCTAATTGCATTTCTTATTTACTTTTCAAGAAAAGTAATGTGTTATGGTACTTTTGCATTACTTTGTCACTTATCTGGGTTGGGCTTGTTGTTTTATTTTTTTCTAACACCAACAAAGTTCTATTTTTGGGAAAATGTAAAGGCACTTTCACTACAAAATTTAAATTATAAGACTGAAGAAATCTAAACTCCTTCAGTCTTATCATTTAAATTTTCACTCCTGTACAGTAGAGCTCCAACAAATATTTCAGCTGTGCTGCAATTCTGGATCGGAGAAGAAGAATGTTTAACACTTATTGTTTTGAAGAAAAGGTTTTTTGGTTTCGGTTTAAGCCAATCATCAAAGGTCATACATTGGTCAATAAAGTGAGATTAATTGCATAAACATATTTGTTTTATTCAACATATTTAATTATCGGAGGTTTGTGTGGTATATTCTGATTATTAATTTCACTGATTTTATTCATTTTGAGGAATACTGATGTAACGGAAAAACCGCGAGTGTTGGTTGTGCGATGCAGAGAACAAAGGAGAAGGCTCATCTCCTTCTCCAGGCTCATCTCCAATTGCACAGCATTGGTGATACATTCCAGTCTGGTTTCAGGACCAGGCACAGCACTTAATCGGCGTTACTGAGAGTACATAACGACATTCTTGAAGCACTGGACAGAAAAAGCTCTGTGGTCTTGGTCTTACTGGACCTTACCGCTGCATTTGACACTGTGGATCGTGCTATTCTCATCTCTCGTCTTCAACATGTTGCTGGTTTGCAGGGGGCGGTGCTAAAGTGGTTCTTCTCATACCTCACTAACAGAACTTTTTCAGTTATGCTTAATGAATTATGAGATTATTTGAAAAAGTAACTCAGATATTTTGTCATAAATGTAAAAGTTACTTTACTAGTTACTTGAGAAAAGTAATCTGAGTAATCTAACTTGAGTTACCTCTAACACTGGCTAAGAGTGAACTACCTTTATGAGAGAAAAAAATCAATACACCACCTTAATAAGATAAGCTGTGAATTAAAGACATTGATCAATACACACTGCTAGATATTATAACATTTAAGACCATATGCTTCATATTTACACAACAAGCCATTTATAATCTATGAAAGAAGCAAATTGTCTAAACACATTATTTAAAAATATATACAACTTTTCCAGCATGTCAGTTAACATGTGGCACTGTATCCATCACATAAGTGACTATGATGCAAGCCAGTGGTATGGTAATGTAGCTGTTTGCTCTGGGCAATTCTGAAATAAAACTGGCAGAGTGGCAGTGCAAGAGTGATCTCTAAATCCTTCAATTCATGAGGAAAACAGAAATCGAGGTGAAGAGTCTTATCAAAGACAAGGATGCTGCATGGAATGTTAAAAGGGTGGAAACAGGCAACGGCAACGGGAGACGGAGAATAGTATAATGTCACATTTTCTGTTTCCTGTCTGTCAAGTCTTGAAAACGGTCTGTATTTGTTTGGGTGTGTGTGTGTGTTTTCTTTCTTTGTTTTTTACCTTCCTCGGAAATATGCTAAGCCCACTGTGATTAGAATATGAATAACTATGAAGGCTTTTTATCAGTTTTGATTTGCAGAATGATTTTAAGAAAGTTCTTGGTCTCTTTCTTGCTGCTGTAATGGCAATTTATTAAGTCTACTGTATTTTTAATTCACTATTAAATCAAAAAGGTATGGGTTGTAATAGTTATATGTAATATATCATCATTATTGAATCATTGTAGACATGAGCCTCCAGCATCCCTTCAATAACAACAAACAGCTGAAGAATATTCACAATAATGAACGGAGGACAAAAGGAAACCAGTGTTGATCAAGGCAGACTTCGTTTCAATAAAAATATAGCATGGTTATAGATGGTTAGCCTTGAGTCAGGCTTTATTAGACAGAAGAATAATCATTGTTGGTTTATGGGAGCTTTCCTACATAATTAGTTTATTAATATAATCAGCCTGCAGCCTTTCAGGCAGCTTCATGCAGCTTAGATTAGGATTGTTGGAGGAGAAAAAAGAAGAAAGGAAGGAAAGCTTAATTATATTCATTAATACTCCTCACATATTGTGAATGAGAAAGCAAACCAAATTAAATGAACAGACCAGACATAAGCAAACTAAAATGCATTGAGTCTATGAGGATGCTCCAAGGTATTTTATAAGAGAAAGAAAAAACTTTTTTGATAACATGAATAAAACATTACATCTATGATTCTATAAATTAACTACCATTTTCCATTACCATGTACACATTATGTTTGTTTTTGTTTGTTTGTAGTATTAAAAAGTCATCTTAGAGTTATAGTGACACCTAGTGGTGTGGATGCAACATTACACTAAATAAAATGGACAAAACGGTACAAAAATCTTTCATTAGTAAACATCACCTGTCAAGATTTGGTTACTTCCAAATGTTTTTAGTTTTAGATTTTTAGTCCTCTGAGATGGGCTGGGGTTGTCTAGGTTTTGTAGCATGGCAGAGACAGGTTAAATCAATATTTTTTAGAAAGAAATGTAAATAGAAAGAAACATGAATATGAACATGAATATTTTCCCCACCCAACACAATTTTAAAATCACTGACAAACTAAATGCCATAGGCATTGTCGATTTGGCTTCGAAATTCTTCTGTCCGGCTGTTAATAAATTGACATGCATATTATTTTTTTTCAAGCACCACCTGAGACTTCTCCCATTTCTACCAGTGACGCGTTTCAAATTCCCACATCCGCAACCTGCGTGGATATCAATAGCGCGGCTGGGTTGTAGGTTGCCAGGTTGAGTTAAAAAATGAATTGAAATTTGTAGGTAGGATGCGTTCATAGAAGATCTGGCAACTCGACAACCTTGGAATAATACATTGATGTGATCATTAATATAACGGGGTTTGTGTCAGGTGTGTGGTGCGAGAGGATGATGGAGATGAGTAGACCAGTATCTGCGACTTCACTTTATTTACCAAACTCCAAAGACTCAGTGGGATAGACTTGGAGGAACACACCAACAACACAACTAAACATATGTGATGACAGATTAAGACAGACAATGTTTAAGGAAAACATGAGGGCTTAAATACACAAGGATTGATGGGACACAGGTGACAAGACTAACGAGATGAGTGATTGACAAGTGACAGGTGAAGGAAATTACACTGGGAAGAACATGGAAGGAAACAGGAAGAGAGTGGAGAGTTTGTATGTGAAACTAATTTAGCTATCATGAACTAAGAATGAACAATACTTCTAAGTTTGCTTTTACTTGACGGTCATTTCACTTTTACTAATACATCACAATCAAACGTTGCATTTGTTAACATTAGTTAATGCACTGTGAACTAACATAAACTTACAAAGAACAGCTGTACAGTAGAACCCTGACTTACGAAATTAATCCGTTCCGAGGTTGGCTTCGTAAGTCGATCTTTTCGTAACTCGGTCAGGCTTTTACATGTAAATTATCTAATCCGTTCCAAGCCCTACGAAAACACCACATTTAATTTTATGATAAAGCTATGCTTGTTCAGTATAGTATGACAAGCACATCCCAGCTTCATACTTCTCAATTATCTCCCTTTTCGTCTCCATGGAGAGCATCCTCTTCTTCTCTTTCACTTTCACTTTCATCGTGAAATGAAATGGGTGAGCAACGCCGCTACGCAGAGGCTGGTGAGAGCGATGCTGACCAATAGGAGAGCAGGATGCTGCAGCGAAAGCTAACGTAAGAGCCGGGAGCAGTGTTGCCAGATTGGGCGAGTTTCCGGGGGTTTTAAGCTGCAGTTGGGCTGGAAATCTTCAGTCCAATCTGGCAACACTGATTGGTGCGAGTTTCCGGGTCAGTGGCGCGCGAATTTCAAAACAAAACTCGGAAATCGTCGCCTCGGCCAAGATTTCGTTTTTCGCATCTCGATCATTTTGTCGTCACGCGGGCGGAAAAAACCCCGAAATCTTTTATCGTATGTTGAACTTTTCGTACGTAGAGCGTTTCGTAAGTCGGGTTTCTACTGTATTTTTATTAACTAACATTAACAAAATGAATAAATACTTTTACAAATATATTGCTCATTGTTAGTTCATGTTAATACAGTAGCAAGTCTGAAAGTGTTCTATGTTCTATTCAGGTGTTATGTAAGTGCATATATGTTGCATAATGTGTAATGTGTTCTGTGAATGCAGGCCTTTAAGGGGTGGGGTGTTTGTCAGAAGAACGAGCCTGCGCAGTGTTCTGGGGGAGGGCTCCAGAAAGAGTGTTTTATTGTGGTTGGTTATGTTCAGCCATGAAGTCAGGATTATTAGATGTACACAGGTGCTCATATTAATAAAGACACCTTAAAACTGTTGAGAAGTTGACAATGAGACCTTATTGTAAAGTATTACCAACAAAGGTTCTAGTTACTGGTACCATTGCAGTATTAATTCATTAATTTAGTTATTCCTCAAGTGAAAAGTATCTAGAAGGCAGGTTGCAGAGAAAAAGTTATTCCCTTTCAAGGAATCTCACTCTGCGTCAAAGATGCTAAGAGAATGCCTAGTGTGACTACATTGCACATCATCACTCGAGGTCACGTCTTTGAGGAGGCTTCCCAGGCTCATGGTCCTCAGGTTTCAGGTTTTGCTGCTACTGAGCTAGGCCAGTCACTCATTGTAAAACAGTTTCAGAGACTGTGCCTCTGGGCAGCAGCTTCCAACCTTATTCTGTCCAGTCTTCTGCATTTGAGGCCCCTACAGAGGTTCAAGTTGAAGTTCAAGTTTTTTATTGTCACATTACCACAGCACATGTGCCTTGGTAAGTGAAATTCTTTGGAGCATGCTCCAGAAATTTGCAGAAACAGTTAACATATAACTATACAAACTTCAACAGGTAAAATGTGCAATGTGCACAAACATAGTCAGTACACACAGTGTACCATTGGCATGCTTACAGTTAGTGCTACACTACACATTATACTCAGAATATACATACAGTTAACATCACATTACACTATACATTGTTTACGCAATTACACAGAATATACAAACTACATTATTGACATATATACACATAAAAATAAAAATGCTGAAGTGCCACAGATTGTACGTGAACTGGAAAGAGATGTGATGGATGTGCCTGATGTAACAGGTAGATGTTAAATGCAGTGTGTGTGTATATAGTGCAGTGTTGACTCAAAGTTAAGTGCGGTGTGTGGTGTGCCTTATTGTGGGGGTATGCTGTAGGGTGTATTCGTTTTGAATGTTTAGTAATCTAATAGCCTGTGGGTGGTTAAAAACCAGAAAGTTCTCCCCAAGGGACAGTCGATCTCACACAATCAAGGTCATGAGGAGATGCCAGTGCGCCGTGGTTGTGTGGGAAAAGGCTGCTCTCAAACTGGATGCTATGGTTCAGACATGTTTGAGGCTACATCTGAATGCTTTTCCCCTCATGGCTCTGCTACCGGGAGTTCTGGAGAGAGTTTGATTAGGATTAGGAGAGATCTCCTGTCCTAGGTAGGAGACTTGATAACCCATCCTTGCCCAGAACTGTGGAAAGTCTGGGCTTGGCCTCTAAGGAGGCCCAGCTCATAGACTCTGATCTCTCAAAGGAGGTCATTGAGACCATCCTCCTCTCCACAGCTCTTTCCATGAGGAAACTGTATGCCCTCAAGTGGAAACTCTTCACTTTTTGGTGAAGTAGTCGTCAGCTGGGCCCAGTAATCTGCCTGAAGTATAAAGTACTGGAGTTCCTGCAAGAGGGATACACTGCAGGATTATCCCATTTCACCCTATAGCTTTATGTGGCAGTCAACTGCTTAAAACATCACTTTTGTTGGTATGTCCTTGGGGAGAGATCAATTAGTTACACATTTCCTCTTTGGTACCTTGAGGCTATGACCTACTGTAAATAATAAGGTTCCAGCCTGGGATTTGAACTTGGTGCTCTTTGAGCAGTTGAGGTGGATCAAATTTCTGCTTTTAAAAGCATTGTTCCTCCTAGCTATGGCATCTTTAAAAAGAATAGCACTGGACCCACAGGCTTGGAGATTACCCACTGTAGAGAGAAGGCCTTCCTCCACCCTAGAAAAGGCTATGTGCCCAATGCTCCTATAAACATGGCACACCTGACAGTACTGCAGGCTTTCTGTCATACCCCTTTTCAAGATCACGACCCAGAAAAAAAGAATCAGTTTTGTCCAATGTGAGCAATGTACACAGAGCTGTGGCACAAGTCAGAACATCTGTTTGTCTGGTTTAGGTTACCTCAAAACGAAGAATGAGCAAATGGGTAGTTGAGACTGTCTCACTTGCTTATGAGTCAGCCAGAGCCAATTCAACTAGGAGTGTGGAAGCTTCTACGGCTCTCTTCCTCTATCAGAATTTTATGATACGGCAGGCTTGTCCTCACTGCACAACTTTCTACCAGTTAGACCTAACACCCCTCCGGGAACCCGGGTGCTAATATATTGCTCTAAGTTTCACTCGTAATGCCCATGTCGTTACAGCAGTGTGGGTATTGTCGTTCCCCTAGCGTCTTCTACGCAGCGCAAGTTCTCTTGAGAAGGAATTTCTCAGTTATGACTATAACCTTGGTTCCCAGAAAAGGCAACAAGAAGCTGTGTCAACTTGCTACACCTCCTGCGTTCTTGCTGGTGACCTACTTCAGTCACTTATAGCTGTCGCTTCTGGTATTTGGGATTCTTTTTTTAGCTTCCTGGTTCGTGACATCACCCATCTCTGACACACATTCACACCATTGGTTGGATTGCACACGTACTTCATGAGTTAGTCCTGTTCCCTTCGACGCAGTGTTTTGGTCCCTCTACAAGGAGTCATAACCAAGACAATAGTATTTAGCTGGTCATTTGATCTCTACAGGAATGGCCTCGGTGACCTGCTCCATATATATAAAAAAAGCTTTGCTTGAGTGGACATATTAAAAAAAAAAGTAGCTTTGTTTGTTAAATACTTATAATGAGGAAGAAATACAAAGGGTTTACCTAACTCTGAAATATCAACTGTATGC
Organism: Rhodeus uyekii; assembly: GCA_037043235.1. Taxonomy (NCBI): domain Eukaryota; kingdom Metazoa; phylum Chordata; class Actinopteri; order Cypriniformes; family Acheilognathidae; genus Rhodeus; species Rhodeus uyekii. The sequence continues at coordinate 748,127 of JAWRVZ010000076.1, read as the reverse complement.
AGGCATCCAGATTCAGAAAGAAGAGAAATAAACTGATTAAAAGGGAACAACAAGCTAAAGCATTGAACATATCCATGTACATCTTACACTCACTGTGATTTTGGCTTAGGGAGCACCGGCCCCATTCAATCACAGACAAAAGCACCAGAATGAGAAACAAGGCACGTCCGCCAGATCACAGGAGTCAGTGGTATCAAAGAGGTAAAAATCTGAACCGCTTAAGTCTGTGATGGTGAGGCCAGATAAAAGTCACTTTCATCAGGGCCAATTAAAAAAATAGAGGGCCACTATTCTGGGACCCTCTTAAATTAATGGAGTATTTTCGTACTCCTAATGTTTTTGGAAGTTCAAAGGTTTTGCCTCACATCACTTTCTCAACTTTTAGAGACGATCTATAGATGCAACAGGAAACACAACACAATCTGCAACCAAAAAGGTCAACCTTGTGCATTTCTTTTAAAGCAGAAGTACCATGCCAGTACATGAGCTCTTCAATATGTTTGAGGGATTTTTTTTTTCAACTTCTCACAGAAATACTCAAAGGGCAGGTGAAAGTTTACATGGTATTTATTCCATACAGGATTAACAGATGGTATTGAGCTACAATGATTCATGTCGACAAAAAAAAAAAAGCTCTTAGGCTGAGCATGATGCAATCAGTGTTTCCACATGATTGAAACAAGTAAAACCCAACAGAATCAAGTATCTCAGTTTTCTAATTTTTCTAAAAAAAATTCTTAAAATAACACTTTTAACTATGTTAACATTTAATCTACCAATTAAACCCCCATGAAAGTCCTGTTTGATTAGGTTACTTGATTGAAAAATTATTTAAAAATGTAAACGTCAAGTCAAAGAGTAATTTCAGTCAATTTAATATCAAGCAATCACACTTGAATCAGAAACTTAAAAAGCATTAAAAAAAACAACAACAAAAATTTGATTCTACTCATGTATGTAAAAAGCTGTGAATGCAAAAGAGAAAGTACTTATATATGCCAAGGGCATCAATTATAAAATGTGATATGTACAGGTCTTTGAATATACATATATGCTAAAATCCATGCCAACATACATATTTATAAAAGTGGTCTTTGACATGGATTGCCACATCAGGGTCTAAACAGACTTTTTCTTGTAACAGAGAGTCCTGCAGGTATTTGCAAATCTAAACAATTCTTATCGTGGCCCATTCTCAAGTAAAGGATTTGGATGTTTTCTACAGCTCTTTTATATGCCAATGACATTAATTAGGCGCCATTTACAAGGTAGGTGTAACGAGTAGAGTTGAGCCGGATACTCGGCTGAAACGAGTATCCGGTACGGATAAAGCTCTTTTGCCGAGTACGAGTATCATACGAGTAATACGAGTCAATATCTGTGCTCGGATTGAATGAGAATCCTCATTGGGTAGCTGACGGTGTCCGCATTCTGTGATAGGCTAGTCACAGCTCCCCTGCACTATACGTACAGATTTGCTGTGTCCCGCGGCTCCAGCCTGCTCATTCACACCCAGAAAACAGAGAAGAGAACAACTCTCTCTCTCTGTCTCTCGCTTAGTCACCCAGGTTCGCGGGTCTTTTCCATTAACGTTTAGGGTTTCTTCTTGCTACTTTTGACTTCATTTTGACTTCACTCGTCTGCTTTTGACTTCACGCAAAAAATAAGGATTAAAAATTATGATTTGTTCATAATTGGAACCACATGTGTTGTATTCATTGTTGCAAAACTTGTTCTGTATATAGTTTATTTGTTATTGTGATTAAAACCATTGATCTGAAGGTCAATGCTGATGCTGACATGTAAATAGTTTTCTAATCAGCAATAAATATAACAATTTCTGATCAACCCATATCAATTGCATGATTAAAAATAACATATTGGTTAAAGCTCCCCCCGACCCATTTCCCCCGCCCACTTCCCGGTTAGGCCCCGCCCAGTCCAAGTGCAGATACAGATACAGATCATTCATATTTTTAACAGATACAGATAATGCTGTACTCGCTCATCCCCGGTAACGAGGACTCTGGGTGAGTGAGACCTATGTACAGTTTATTAAAACACAGCATGATCAGAGTACAAACAGACATGCGTCAAAATACCAGGGCAAAAAAACAATATCAGACAGAGCAGTAAAAGGAGTCATAACAGGCAGAGGTTCAGGCAGCAGACAGCAAAATAAGTTGTTAACGCAAATACAAGTGGTAGACAGACAGCTAAGAATAGTACAAGGTAATCCACAGTAGAGTCAAACACAGGCAGAACAAAACAGGGACAATAATGCTCTGACAATTAGCTGGGGCAAACAAAACTTCACAATGAGTGATCACACACAAGGAGTTTAAATAAGTCTGAGTGATGAAGATCAGGTGTGCAGTAATCAGCCCAGATATGTGGGCTCTTGGGAAATTTCCAAACTGAATGCCCCCCCCCCCCCTTAAAACAGGATGACAAATCTTCTTCATCTATCTAAATATTGTTTGTCATCTTTGTAAACATTAGTTAACTAATATTAACAAATTAACCCTTAGTAAAGTGAACCAGAAAAATATCACTGTGTTGACTGTGTAGGTCAGTAATTTAAATAAAAATAAAGTTATTATTGTTATTTATTACATCAGGAATTAAACACCTTGCTTGCTTAGCAAAACGTGATGCCTCAAGACTTGTTAAAAACTATTTTTTCTTTTGTCATATCACACCTAAGGCACAAAGTGGGCACAGAAATACGACGAAGGCCCATTAGAAAAATCTAAAGGTGCATGAGGCCCATGTTTTTAAGCAATGATTTTAGAAGACTTGTCAAAGTTGATTTTGCTAAGCAGACAAATGTTCATTGGACATTGATTTGCTATCCTTGTGTATTCTGTGCAAGTGGAGCTATAAAGGACTCCACACATCAGTGAGTGGAATAAGGTGGTGAGTGAGCGCAGTGGAGGTAAGGGCAAATAGGTATGCATGGCAGCTCTCAGGCAGATGGAGAAGCTGCACTTCCACACGGTGGGATGATCCTCAGGCGTTTCTCTCTCTCCGCTGTTCCCCTGAGACATCCTCCTCCAACCTCACACTCGCTCAGTCTGCCTAATCCAACCCTGACAGGATGAGGCCAGCATGCATTCATAAACACCTATGCTCAGATACAGAGACACTTGATAATTCCTTGTTAAATCAATTAACATATACAAAATTTCCACACATACAGTAACAAAATTCATGTTTCTTATGACAAGTTTATGCTTGGGATGCTTGAAAGTATTTTTGCAGACCAATGTAAATTGTCACTACATATTAATTCCATTAAGGGAACTTGAACGGAATCAAAGATGCTGTGGGAACGGCAGCTTCTATGAAATGGTGAACATCCAACAGTTTAGATAGTGTGTGCATCCCTGCCCACGTTATATCACGGGTGCACACATACATGATCTATGTGTTGTTTGTTTGGGAGCGGACCATGCATAGTCAGGAGGCGCTGGCTGTGCACATTTCTGTCAAGAAGGACGATCTGCTATCGCCTGGCGTTTTTGAGTGAGCTCAGGCTCGTGATCCCCAGGACATGGGTCCCGTTGTGGCTGAGGTTCAGTGGCGATCTATCCTGAAGATCACAACAGAGGGGTTAGAGATGGGTGCTGCCCATCTGCAGTTTCTTCCAGCGTCCATCGACGCTGCAACTATCAAGTTCTGAAGAGTTGGATGTTGTTAGCGTCAAGGGTAGAGATGAGGATTCAGCACCTCATTCTCCAAACTAAGAGAAGCTGTTTGAGGAGGAAGAGTCCAATATCATACCTCTTGGCCTGATACACAAGGCCCTTGTAGTGTTGGCTTAGAACTAGTTTTCCTCAAGGAGCAACATTTCGTGCCCTGATCAAATGGAAGAAACACTGGTTATTACCCCAAGGGTCCATGTTGGAAACTCCTAGTTGTTGCAAGATGCTAAAGACAAATGTGTCCTCACGGGGTGGGGAGCAGTTCTAGAAGGTCTGTGAATTTATTGCCAATTTTGCATTGATATTTTTTTATTATGCCCCATTGCACTGCATTGCAGCTCTGGTTGTTCCGAGACGCAAGATTATAAGTCCCTGGTATATTAAATGGGTATAAGGTGTAAGTAAAATCATCTCGGATTATTCCCTGAGGGGGAACGAGACGCTGCATCGAAAATGCTAGGGGAATGTCTTGGCATGTAATTTCGTGAAGCACTGTGAAACCGATCATGCAATAGCAGAATGATTATTGCGAGTCGTGACGTCATGATCCAGGCTGATAAAAGGGCACTAGAAACCAGAAGCTGAAGCTCAGAGAGTGTCTGAAGTAAGCCTGGAGGCTCAAGGAGCTGAGGCAAATATGTTAAATGTTACTTATGTAACCCTAAACGTTCCCTTTCATGGGAACTCAAGCTGTGTCGAAAACGCTAGGGAAACAATATGCCACCTCAGTGACGCCGGCCGCAGGTGTGTCACAGCTCACTACGAGAGCACTCTCGTACCCGTAGTGGAGTAGAGCTCAATCTGGTAGAATCTCTGGAATGTGTGCAGGAAGGACCAGCCCACCGCAACACAAACACAAGCAAGGGAGAACCCTGTGAGAAAGCCATAGAAGCAGCCACACTCCTAGCGGAGTGGGCCCGGAACCTCACGGAGAAGGAAAACTGACCGACTCCTAAGGCAGAGAGATAGCCCCAGCTATCTATCCGCTCAAAATAATTTAGATGCCGGGGCCCACTTAAGGGTGCAAAGCAAAAGAACAGCTGGTTGGTCCTACGCCATAGGACAGAAGCCTCAAGCCATGAAAGAAACAAGTACCAAGAACGAGTCACCCGGAGGTACGTGGTAAGCAAGGCAGCCATGTAAACCTCTCAGGTGGGAGGAGAGAACTCTTTAGTGAAGCTGTCCCACAGGAAACAGCATGACTTAGGGGTGTACAGTTTCCTCGTGGTGGGGACTCTGGAGAAGAGAGTGGTCTCAGCAACCTCAGCTGAGAGACGGGAAACTATGCGCTAGGCCCCCTTGGCAAGGCCAAGAACAGAGATAAGCACTCTCTCCAGACTCTCTCTAGCTAGGGAAAGATATATTTTGTTTCACACACACAGATCTACCAGCTTCAAACAAACACAACGGACACAGAGCTTTGCTGAAGACACTCAAAGCTGCCGCTTCCGCCATTTTATGGTCCTGGATCATGACGTCTCTGACCCGCGACAATCATTCCGCAATCGCATAATTGATTTCACAGTGCTTCACGAGACTACATGTCAAGGCATTCCCCTAACATTTTTGAGGCAGCTCGAGTTACCATGAAAGGGAACTCACTGTTAAGTTATCCCTTAATATTGTTTGAATATGTCAATAATCGTTCACTTTAATTAGCTCTTCCACTTCTATAGCCATACTTTGCTTTGTATGTCTCATCAATCTTTTGTGGATGCCAGAAATACGATACATGTGAAAGTCTTCAAGTAATACCAAATGCTGTTTGTGTCTTCTGTTACCTTCTGTTGTTTTTTAGCTGCCAGTGTCATGCCACATTGACTTTTGTCTCTGTTCTCAAGGTCAGAAACTACAAGAAAAGCTGTCCAAGCAGGATCAAGACAGGACAAAGGAACTGAAGCACTGACCCCTTGTCTTAATGAATAAGAGACGACGAAAGCATTCATTATTTATCGTGTGCTGTGTTGAGATTAGTCACTGACACACTCCCAAACTATATAACTTCTAATGGATCTGGGAGATGAGACATCATGAAAGTTCATGTTACTGCTTTCCCAAACTCAACCCATAAAACTTGTAGACTTAATAATCTATACATTAATCATCTAACATTACTGAAGGCAGAGCCTTTCATGAACTGTCAAAATACATATATTTTTATAATGCCTCAAACGGATTGAGATAATCTAATATGAATTCTTCTGTATTGTTTCTCGGTAGCTCAAAGGTCAGCAATGTGAGGACCACCAAGAAGCAATACAATATGAGAGATGTCACTGTCGCTGGGAATTAAACAAGAAAAGGGTGTGTAGAAAATATCTTGGGTGTATTGCAGACCCTGTTTTTATATAGTAGCTGTATGATCCAATTCAGACATGGGTTATTAATGTGTATAGGGTCTGAAGATTGAGGACGTTATGGTGTGCTGAAAAAGGAATAATCTGTGTATTATCATTGATCAACCTGTCCCAGTGACATGACTCTGGTCATAGAAGGTCTCGACCAATGTGAATCACTTTTATACCTTGAGGCTTTAGAGGCATGAGAAAATGACAGCACTCTAATCTTTAAACTGAATTACTCAAACTGGTGCTCTATGTGTTCAATATTGACTGATCAGGCAGGCAGATTACTTATCTGATAGATCCAGCAAATAAAACAACTACCCATAAGCAATGAAACATCAAATGAGATCTTATTAATGTGTCATATGTTTTCTTGTAGACAGCAATGAGATTAAATAGAAAGCAAAGGAGGCCTTTGCATAAAAAAGTAGTAACATCAATAGAGTAACATCAATTTATATGCATCAATAGAGTTTCAATAATAATTCAATAAAATCACAAAGGTGTTCAGACCTGCAAATTCTTCAATTGAGTGAAAGATTTCAAGGTAAACTATTGCTTGTATACTGTATGTCAACTACTGGCATCTATTATTTGTGTCTATAATAATCCACTGTTTTCTGAAAAGTAAAATACTTGAAATATATGAAAACATGAATAAAATCATCATCCTCAAATGCCACAGGTATGCTTTGTACAGTTAACAAATGTTGTATATACCGTATATATATATATATATATATATATTGTTGTTTATTATTGTGACTGCAGGGATAATACCCTGGTTGGTTTTTTAGAGTGAAACCTCAAAGTGATTTAAACCCCACGAATATTGACTGTATTGAAAACCCACAAATACTTTGGTTTGACATTAATCAGCGGTTATTGTAAACAAACATAAAAGCGCAATTTGATGTAAGAATTGAATAAAGAACCAAGTAGACAAGGCCATGATCTCCCCCTCAGGTCACAAGAGTACTTAAAGGTCATTTTTCATAAATTGTCAACAGAGAAATGCCATAGAAAGCCCCCCACGGACGACTGCTGCACACACGTAAACAAAACACAAAATAAAATGTCCAGGCCTGGTCCTTTCTGTCAGGGAACGGGAAGGATGCGAGGACCCAATCGCAAGGGGGAAGATAATTTATTGACAAAAAACAAAACAAAAACAAGACTCAAACAAAACCACCCCGAGGAGGGGGCGGACCAGGACAAGACTAGGATTCACTAGAAATCAACTAGGATACTACAAGGTCTCAACAAGAAAATAACTAGGACTCAACTAGATGTCAGGACAGACAACAGAAGACATTGAAGCAGCACAGGTCAGCAAGCACAAGGGGATTATAAGGGGAGCACATGGAGAAGGTAATTGATGAACACACCTGGGAGAAATCAAAGTAATGACAATGGAACAAGACGGGCGGGGTAACAGACAAGACATGAACATGCAGCCAATGCGGACTCGCATTGCTGCATGTTCACATTAAACAAAGACGACATGCAGCTGGTGACAACCAAAATACAACATGAAAGCACGTGGCCGATGAAAACACGAACCGCATGCTTACAACACTGCACACAGAAACGAGGGGACGCGGAATCAAGCAAGCCCAAAACCGCGCCCACTCACATAACAGAGCACGCGAGAACAATCAAACACCTATTCTCGTGCACTTACAACAAGGACGAACACACAGGTAATGAATGTCCAAATCCTAATCCAAAACCGAAACTGAACCAGACCAAAGAATCAGGACCGGACATCATAACTCGTACAAAAGACTTCGAACCCTCGAAGCCGCGCGCACGCACACACAACTCGAGACATTACGGTAGTGTCAGAACCCTGCCACAACAACAAGAGATTACTAGACTGAATGTGGCAGAACCCTGACACTTTCTCATACTTCACTGGTGTTGTTCCCACTTTTATGCTTCCACTCCTCCGTGAGAGACAAGGCGGATGTAGCGCACAGGTGACACTCATTATCAATCATGCCACCGGGCTCGTACCATTCTCACAGCCCTCTGCCTCGTCCTGAACGTCACAGGTACAATTTCACATTTGACCTCTGAGCTCAAGTACATTGCATCACCAATGTATCAACCTATGTAAGTTAGAAAAAATCTGATACCTGATTTTAAGGAGGCATGATTGCTATTAAAGTAGTTCATATTTTTGTTTGGGAAAAAAAAATTAAGTTACATGTAATTTTACAAGACATACTAATTTTACAGGAGTATACTGAATCATGGTGTTACCAAGAGAAAACTTTTACTTCATTTTTATTTTTTATTGTTGTTGTTATTTTTTTTTAATAATTTTTCAATTTCTGTTAATTACAGTTTCTCAGTGGGCCTCTTAAGATTGAGTCATCTAACCACAACATTATGGACAAGGAGCTGTGGGCCCATTTGCATTCAAGAGAAGAGTTTGCAATTGTAAGAATTAATAGCTGTGCTCATTTTCTGTGTGAACAAACTACCAATTGCCTAGTACCACCAACAGATGTGAATCCCTCCCCATTCAGGAAAGATGACAGTGTGTCTGTTTCATGCTGTTGAATCCCTTTGCTGAATCATTGCTTGAGCAGAAAAAAAATATGTATCTCCATAATTCAACATCCATTATTTCACTCTCATAAGGTCAAATGCTCATTGCTTATTTGGCAAAAGAAAGAAAGAAAGAAAGAAAGAAAAAGAATGTATAAGCAAGAAATTGGCTGAGCAGCAATCCAAGAGCACAAAATTACAATTCTTGCCAACTGGGACTTTTCTCTTATGTCTCACTCAGAAATATGGCCATCTTTCTGAGAGAGTCGTTGAATCTTTCACTCAATTGATGCATTCAAAAATACTGATTCTTTCAACAACAAAACAAGTGTGCTTTCTTTCAACCAATATGTTCAGCTGATTTGTTCAGTAAATAAACACTGTACTGTAATACTGTGTTGCTTGGAGACTATCGTTATGTCAACATCTGTATAACGTAACATAATTTTATGTCTAAAATAGTTATGTTGTGTCTATAAGTTATTCAGTTCTAACTTATGTAACTTCTTTTTTTAAAGCAACGTTGTGCAGTTGGATTGCATGCAACCAATATTTCGCCCATGGTCATGTCATTTGGAAATTCAGCTTTTCGGGTAAGTATGTAAATTAAGGCATAGACTGACAATAATGCAGTTACTGTGAATAATTCTGTGTACATTGTTGTTTAGTCCTCCTAATGAGTGTCTCATGATATATACAGTGTCACGGTTCTGTCTGTTTCCAGTGTTATTAGTGTTCTAGTAGACAGAACCGTGGCACTGTTCTCTCTCCCCTGTGTTTGTCTCTCATTAGTGTCTGCCCCGCCTTCTTGTTTCCCTTAATCATTCCCAGCTGTGTCTCATCACTACCTTCCCTCATGTGCCCTATTTAATCCCAGTGTGTTTGCTGTCCTGCGTGGTGTCGTTGTCATTCCTGGATGTCTTTTTGTGCCTGGATGTTCCCTGCCCTGATTCCTGGTTTGTTTATGTTTTCTTGATGTAGTTATGATCTTGTTTGAGTTACGTTTTCCCCCTCGTGGGTGTTTCCTTTGTATGTTTGTTTATTTAATTATTGTTTAATAAATCCTCCTTCAACCCTGCACTTGAGTCCTCCCTTTAATATATCGTGACATACAGTATATGAGGATGTGACATTGCATGCTTGCTTCTGACTTACACAAGACCTCATTCAGAAAAGGATCTGACAACAAAACTTTTATTTAGATATGAGAAATGCATTTAAAGTCTAATTATTTAGTTATTTTGATGTGGTGACATAAAGCCAAGAAATCAGAGAATGGCTTGATTATGACTGCTCTCAACAATGCAATGTCGAAAATTTACCTGTTCAGCTACTAAAATGATTCATTTACATCAGCTAAAAGAGGGTATAGCCTGTAGTCAGACTCAATTCATCAACAGCCCATGAAAGAGCAACAGGAAAATCGTTGGGCCTTTTGAAAAATGAGCCTGTCTTAAGTGTGATCCTCAGTCACCATGTAATAATAGATTCACAATGCAAGCATCATACATTCAGGGTTTACAAATTGTTGCTATTAACCTTGTAAATGGACCTACCATCCTCTTGAACAGCACAATTATAACCTGCCTTGTTGTTATCCATGTGATGAGGACAAATATAGTTAACATGATGTCAAATTATATAATTAATACACACACACATTGAAAAAAAAACAATTTAAATGTGGACCTTTAAGGTAAAACATTTCTATATTTTTTAATTGAAAAAAAATAGTAAAGTAATAGATGCAAGAAAAGAATGAATATATGTTGAGAATATTTATATAAATATATAATTACATATCTTCAAGCATTAAAGCAGCAGTAAAGAAATGTGAACAAGAAAAAAAATCTCCCACTTTCTGCTCGAGCTGTGTTAAAATACCTTCATTTTTGCCCCAGAGGAGCTGTAGCTTGTTTAGATGTTCTTCCAGACAAGAGGTGGTGGAAGACTGAGTGCTGAGGTGTCTCCAACACACTCATTTCCACAGATGCTCTTTCTGCCCGCTGTCAGAAAGAGACTGTCAGTAGAAATATACACTCCCTCAGGAACTAGTTACAGAACAAACAAAATGAGCCTCACTATCTTAAAATGGCATAAACAGCCATCTCCTTGAACCTCCTATGTACAATTGCAAGGCTTCCTGTAAGCACATTTATTGAGTCAATAAAGGGGGATAAAACATGGTTTTATATGTTTTAATAAAAATAGACAATTTTTCCGGAGTACTCTACCATGGATAGAATTTAAATACAGTAGAAACACTTTACAATAAGGCTCCATGAGTAAATATAAATATATATATATATATATATATATATATATATATATATATATATATATATATATAAGGAATGTAAGAATGTGTATATATACACTCACCTAAAGGATTATTAGGAACACCTGTTCAATTTCTCATTAATGCAATTATCTAATCAACCAATGACATGGCAGTTGCTTCTATGCATTTAGGGGTGTGGTCCTGGTCAAGACAATCTCCTGAACTCCGAGCTGAATGTCAGAATGGGAAAGAAATGGCATGGTTGTTGGTCTGAATATTTCACAATCTGCTCAGTTACTGGAATTTTCACGCACAACCATTGCTAAGGTTTACAAAGAATGGTGTGAAAAGGGAAAAACATCCAGTATGCGGCAGTCCTGTGGGCGAAAATGCCTTGTTGATACTAGAGGTCAGAGAAGAAAGGGCTGACTGATTCAAGCTGATAGAAGAGCAACTTTGACTGAAATAACCACTCATTACATCCGAGGTATGTAGCAAAGCCTTTGTGAAGCCACAACATGAACAACCTTGAGGTGGACAGGCTACAACAACAGAACACCCCACCGGGTACCACTCATCTCCACTACAAATAGGAAAAAGAGGCTACAATTTGCACAAGCTCACCAAAATTAGACAGTTGAAGACTGGAAAAATGTTGCCTGGTCTGAGTCTCGATTTCTGTTGAGACATTCAGATGGTAGAGTCAGAATTTGGCTTGAAAAGAATGAGAACATGGATCCGTCATGCCTTGTTGCCAATGTGCAGGCTGGTGGTGGTGTAATGATGTAGGGGCTGTTTTCTTGGCACACTTTAGGCCCTTTAGTGCCTTTTGTATTATTTCATGTTTGTCTGGTCTTCTGTCATGATACATGACTGTTAATGAGTAGTTTCGGTGTAGCGATCTGATGCTGAGGGTTAGTGTTAGTGTTTGCTCTGTTTTCTGTTTCCTTTTTTCCCGCTTCTAGTTAGTCTCTTAAGTTACTCATTGTTAGATTGTTTACACCTGATGTTCATTTAGTTTGATCTTGTATTTAAGCCCTGTTTCTTTCAGTTCATTTTCTGTCCTCATCTGTACAAAGTTGGTTGTTCTGTCCATGTTCCTGATAGAACTTGTAGAGTAGTTTGTGAAGATTTGAGTTTATTTCCAATTCAAACTTCTGCATGTAAGTCCTGCAAAATTTTCGCTCAGAAAAAAACCTAAAATTAAAAAAACCTCAGAAGGACAAACAGTTTGAACATGAATCTAGCGGTATATAATATAATTCCTCCTCTTGCAAGTGAGCCAGGCACACATCGGTATTTCATCGGTACTTCGCCATCGCATTTATTTTGATGAAGACTGCCTGTGTCTGTTTTTCCGGACAAGCCTCAATGTGAAGACAACAGCATGGCAACATCACCAAAATCGCCTGTGCCCCTGGGATTACTGATTAGCCCCACCCCCTCAAATGCGGCTGATGAGTCTCGTTATAGACTTTGAGAGTGAATGTACCCTGCTTGCTTCTGTTTCCTACACTGAGCCTGTTCCTGTACACAATATAGAAATTTTAGAATTTGAGCCTGTTTTAATTCTGCCTGTTCCATGTCTACCTGTTCTGTGTCAGCCTAGAGACCTGTTCTCTAATTTTATGCTTGTTAAGTGTGATCCTGCAGTGCCTTTGTTCACCATCTCACACGTGAAATCACAAAAAAATTCTACATATAATTAACCATTGCAAATTAAGTTTCTAACATACCCCACATATTTGAATCTTTCAACAACAGGACAAATTGTAGACAGAATACTTGTGAAGACACGTCTAGTTTAAATAGTTAATTTGGGTTCATGTAAAGAATTTAGAAGGATCCTAGAATCAGAAACAAGTGGATGGTTTATTTTAATGGCATCCTGGATAATATCAGAGAATTATATGTTTGGTCAAAACATGTTTTGTCAGTGAGGCACAGTGTAAGGGAGAGTTTGCAAAGAAACTTTTGTTGAAAGATGAAGCCGCCAACTGTACTGGATTTGACAGCAGCTGCATCACAAATCATGAGTACGTTATTGAATAAAGCTTATTTGTCATGACCAAGTCCATGTGATGACCGCTTGAACTTCAGTATCGCATGCTGAACTGCTGTTATTTGGAAATGCTTCAGGTGTCCGATTCATCACTGATTAAAACATGGGTCATGGGTCAGAAATGATGAACCATATGACATAACATCATCATAAGCTCTTGCTAGCATTATCATATATATTCAAGAGGCTGGAGGGTGCTCAATCACAGAAAATAAAAAGATGAATTAATGTGTGACAATGCGCTGCCACAGGGTGGTAACAAATAATTATTGGTGCAGTCATGTTCATATCAATCCTAAAAGAAATCCACTGGCATTTTATCCCCCATAAAAAAATCCAAGAAAGAACTCATTGTTGCTTCAACAATACAGTCTATGGCCTGGACATTCTGAGTGTTCTTCCCATTGCACTCAACCTGGCTGGAGAGTTCAAATCAACACTTAGCTAAAGTGAAATCTCAGTGTGAGAGAGCTCTCCCAGGTGACTGTACAGCATCACTAATGGGCTTGTTCAGGGCCCGGCCAGCACAGCCTGTCGATACAATTCGCTTCCGCCTTTTCCGGCTGCCAGGTCCCATCTGGAGCCAATTCATGATCTCAGACGATGTGCACCTTTCACCAGCCACTAGCTCCCGCACGCCTGTATGAAGCTCTCTCCATTCAGCAGGTCCTTTGTCCCCATCCCCCTCCCTCCAGTCGACTCCCGTGTTGAATGTGACAGGCCTGGAATGTGTCCCTGTGAGTCAAGCTGAACTTTAATGCTTCAGGTAAAGCAAAAGTACTACTGTCAGTCATGAAATTGCCCTCCATGCAGCATAAACATCCTTTATAACTTTAGCCATTGAAAGGATATTTGCTCTTATTCTGCATTTATCAGTTCAGGAAGGAATTTAATGTAGATTTATAAAGTATAAAAAAACGGTTTCTGCTGAAGCTATCATTATTAGTACACTCAACTTTTGTGCTTTCCTGTACCTCAAACAGTAGAGAATGGTGCTGGGTTCGAATGCAAGAACTGATTAGAATGTTAATCTGTACCTTCAAGGCAATGTAAGTCGCTTTGGATAAAAGCATCTGCCAAATGCATAAATGTAAATGCTGTATTTTGTTCATTCACTATTGAATTCATTGGGGACAAGCGGATGATCTGAAATACAGTTGATTAAATATTACACTTTATAATATTCACGAGTTCACACTTACAAATAAGTCAGATAAAAATAAAATATATGTGTATTTGGTGTGGCATCTGAGGAGATGGCTCAGAGCTCAGTATTTGGCCCGAACCCATAGTACTCCCCCCTGTATTCCTGGCTGGGGTAGGAACAATCCAAGAGTGAGGAGTCTGGATGGTGGGGGGACGCTGAAAACTGTCGAGAAATGTAGGTGAATAGTTGATTGGATAGATCATTTGAACATGCTCCTCTCCAACCTTAATGAAACATCATTTAAATATCATCATGCTTGGAAAACTGCTTTTTTGTGATAATAATTACTTTTTAATGCAATATATTATTATTTATAGGTACCAACATTGCCATTAATATCAGTAAAACTGGCCTTGATAGTACTTGATAATGAATTAAAACCAAAATAAATAAATAAATAAATAATTGGGGGGGGGGGGGGACATTTCCACTTTTCATCAAGGTGTCATGTGGTTTTTAATTTAACATTCTGTCTAAAATGGTTAACTGATATATGGTTTGTGTAATTCAAAGGTTAATTGCACTGAAACTTCCCCCTTGTTTAAGTAGCACTTCTTTTTTTAATTTCATCAGAAGACTATGTGCCAATGCCATGACCAATGAAATGTCACCCGTCTCATTTCTTCGGTTTCATCAGGATGTGAACGTCAGGTGCTGCAGTCATCCTGCTGTTGCCTGGACATGCATGATTCATTCGTTTTAGACAGAGATGACCTTGATCTCATCCTCTCTGTCTCTCTCCCTCTCTTTCCTCACAATATCACTGCTCCTCTATAGATATACTGTGGATGAATCACACTTTTAAGAGTTTTACAAGGAAGTTGGAAGAGCTGTTTTTCCCACTGTTCAAGAGCAATGAGAACCAATCATTTGTTCAGTGACAATGGATAATTGTGTGAAAAATCATGTAATAAGCTTTCCACATTGAATAAAGAAAGAAGAGAATTGGAACAAAGAAGTTATGAAAAGATGGCATCTATTATTAGGATGCCTTTCCACTACATTTACAAAATAAAACAATTGGAGGCACTGCTTGACTTTTTAATGAGTAAGGATTGTCTGTCATCCATAAAAGGCTAATTGCCCCAAAATGAAAATACTTGATTTCCTTATATTCATATAGTTTCAAGCCTGTATGACTTTATTTCTTACATGTGACACAAATTAAGACTTTTTTTTGTGCAATTACAAAATGGCAAAAAATTTACCGGTATTTGTGTTCAAGTTGGCCACGCGAATTTGCTGCACTGACCGACGGAAAGCTGTCTAATTTGAAAATGATTTCTGTGTGAGATGTGCTTCATATAAAGTGACAAATTATATTTATGTACATGTTATGTAAGTAGTCTAAACTGTTAAAACGATCACATTGATTTAGATCACAAGCTATAAGAATTTCATCTTACCTTTTGGCCATATAAATATCAGCAGCTGCACAAAATTAACAAATTTTGCCCAGTTTGGATTTGCCAGTGTGGGTTTTTTCATCCTCGAGTGTAATCATATTCAGTTTATCATACTATATGAGCCATAAGGCTTTGTGCATGAAATGTGATAATCAACAAAAACAAAAACTTCAGTTTGTTTAATACAGCCTGGTACTATGACAAACATCTTAATTTCACTCAGTCATGATACTCAGGGTCGTGTTCTGTTTACCTAAACAGACTTCAAAATTATGGCTGGTCTGAATCTGGTCTGGTTTGTATATCGAAAGAGCTGCAGGCACAGCCTTCTTACAGATGAGTCAGCATGAGGCTATAAATAATTATTAGAGTGAAAACTGTGATTCAGAATAGATTAAAATAAAATAAAAATTAACAAGAGAACTCTTGTGCCCTGAAAAACATTCAATTTTTGACTAAAATAAGATAATATTATATGCAAATCTATTTATTTGAACAGCAATGCCCTGAAGCCTGTAAATAAAGGAAGCAGGATGCTGCTTTAGCCAATTTACAATACGTTGGCAAGCTGAAATGAAATCAACAAAGGAAAGGTAACTTTTGCAATGTGCCAGGTTCCATCCCTAGGCTTTTATTCTTAGTTTACAACTCTTAGTTCACATTATGAATTATTTATTCAAAAATGTTCTGCATGATTTTTGAGAGTTTAATCGTCCACCAATGTACACATCTCCTCCTCAGGCTTTTATTTAATTGTAATATTAATGCTCTTAGAACAAACAGTCCAAAATGAGTTTCACACAGGCATTTAGTACTTATTAAAGGAGATTATTTAAATTTCTACCCAAACATTATGTAACGGTAGTAGGCTTAGTGTCACAACTCTACTCACCCAGGACTCTTATTTTGCCTTTGTGTCACATGTTCCTGTTTGTTCCAGATCTTTCTGTCACCTATCAGTTTCCATGGACACTAATCCACTCAGTTGTTTGTCGTTTGTTAAACACTGCATAGACATCACTGTTCTCTCTGTTGTTGGTTCTTGAGTTTGTGTTTGCACTGGTTATGTGTGCACATCTGTTACGATCTCCTTGCTACAATTAAAGTTCTGTTGGATCACCCTTCCTCATCGTCGTCTTGCCATTCCGTGACACTTAGCCATTGACTAACCACTGATTAATTATTAATATTAAACATATAATAATAAATGATGTGTTAAATGTATTTTAAAATGTAACTTATTCCTGATTTTCAGCAGTCATTACTCCAGTCTTCAGTGTCCAATGATCCTTCAGAAATCATTCTAATATGCTGATCTGATGCACAAGAAATATTTCTTATGATTATCAATATTGAAAAGAGTTGTACTGTCTAATTTTTTTTAAATTGAAACTGATACAATTTTCAAAAAAGTTAAAAAGACAATTGTTAATTTCAAAATAGAATTTTGTTGTAACATGTTTGCATGTTACATTGTAACATTCAACATGATGAGAGGTAAAAGCTCATTCCACACCGTAAGAAAATGAGACCCATTCATCTCTGTCTATCAGGTACATCAACAGCTCTGGTGAAAATTTAGCTAAGTCTTCGACGAAATGAAAAAGAGAGAAGACCTCCAAGATAGCAAAATCCCATGGGAAAACTTGTCAATCCATCAGAGAGAACTGGACCTGAGTCAGACTCATTTCCCCACTAGACCTATAGTGACTGTTATTACATAGCTGGTTTAATATCCCTACTGTAGGAATGGGATGATCCATTGAAGTGAGGATCTGAGGATCACATTTAAATCGCATAGATGAAATGCTATCATATCCAGCAATTCATGGCTGTTTCCAATCATTTCACTGATTAACCACAGCCGTCTTCTAAAACAAAATTGCAGTATCCTGAGATTTTCCCTTTTCACCAGTACAGTCCTGATAAACATCGTTATCAACATAACCATCTAAATACAGGCTAAATACGCACAGAAGTTCTTTTGAAAGCAGAGCTCCCAGTGAGCTAGAGAACACCCGGTTGTTTGGCTTATCTTTTTCTTTGAAGGGCACACAAAAAGGACAACAGAGACTGGCATGTAATTTGAGGTAAGTGAGTGCATCAAAGAGCAGAGTTTAATCCCCGATTCATTCTAAATTGGAACATGGAGGGTTGTCAAAGTAGCTCTTTTGAGAATGAATTTAGAGACATCATCTTTTCTTCTGGATTAAGTGTATCTGCTTGGTTCAGCCTAAAGGCTTACATTAACAACCTGATGTGTGCAGAGACAATCACGGCTTGGCTTTTTGCATAATTTCTCAATGACAAAATGTTGAATTTGCCTTATTTACAAATCGTACTATTCCCACCAAATCTTTTCCATGACGCATGTTTCACTGGCAAATTAACCTTGAAGGGTCATACAGCCTTTAACAAAACAGACAAATTAGTGCACTATATTGCATTTCAGCTTTTCCCTCAACCCATCTCTCAAAATTGTTTCACGTTTCAAAAATTGGGCACAATGCAATTTTTGGAGGCTTTTGAGATCCATGTGAGTATCGTTAGATCTCATGTAGCAGTTCCTCTTTGTAATGTATTATAATCTAATTCTGTATGAATGTAACTGATCCAGGCCAGGGCAGATCCTCATGCAGATCTTAAAAAATTATTATGTGTTGTAATCAACCTGTTAACTGTCACATACTTTTTAAGCATAGATCTGAACTTACAGTAAATGGTTGTAATTAATGAATGCTTTGGAATTCAGACCTAAGGTTATTTTAAAGAAGATGCTCAGCACACTGCAGTTTATTGCAAAAGCACTTAAAAAAATTGACCTGTAAAAAGGCTATAGAAGTTTATGTTTAAGGTAAAGCAAATTAACATTTTTATTTTATACTAAATATTTATATTTTACAAAATAATATGGATTCTAAAATTGCTATAACTAAGTTATGCTCCAAATTTGATGTTTATATCACAAAAACAAGCCTGCTGACAGGATTTAAAGTAGTTTCAGATTTAAAGAGCAATGTCTAATTTTAAAATGGTTATCACAGGAGCTTTCGATTGATACATAATGAATATGTTGATTACATAAATATGTGATGCTGGCAAGATAGGACAAAATTCAATAGAAAAGCATGCCAAGTGTCCCACTGAAAGTTACTTTCAGCCACTTAATTCTACCTATTATATTGCTTGTATTGTATCAAGTACTATGGTTATTTTAAAGTAATGTCAATTCAAGGTCAGTTTTTCATGCCATTCACAAGAGTGCTGCTGAATCTGAGTGAGATATCTTCACATTGAAAAAAAACTTGCTCGTTTCAGATCTTTGGACACTTTCTGCTTTGGTTTCAGAGTGAATATAAAAATAAAAAGGCATTTTATTAAGCTAGAGAATGTAGCTGTTTGTATTGTTTTTCCAGAAACATTTACCCTGTGCTGGTGATCTTTCTCATTCTGCTATATTTTGAAGCATGATAGAACAATAATATCACTTTGAGAGATCTCAGAAGTAAAACAAATGATCAGATCGCTCATGCTGTCGTGAGAAGAAAGCAAGAAAAAGTTATTAAGAACTGGCATGTCTAGGAAACTTTCTTGTAGCAAGGCCACTGTAGCAAAATGGAAGCACTCCTCACAGATTTTGACTTTGTGAGAAAATGGCTGTAGGGAAACCTCTGAAAAAGCCTGACCCTAAGTCAAGGCTGCAGTTTGAAGCCATGTGACAAGTGGAAGAAGTGGAAGAAGATTTTAAGATCTAATGAGACTAAAGTTGAGCTTGAGCATGAGGTATAAAGCTGCTGCCATAAAACAAGTCCAAAATGAAAGGATCTAGAGGTATGCGAGCGCTAAAAAATTCTGCTCATCAAAATAAAAGACGCCATCCATCACAGCAGGCAATATGGCTGAGGTGCTGAGAGATGGGCATGATGCCTGCTCATCACCAGCCAGAGTCAGACAGCTCACAACCACTTAATTCTGATTTGGTTCCAGAAATTAGATCTGTTGCACTGCATGACAAAGAAGAAAAAAGAAGACTTTTATTCTCATATAACTTCTCTTAATTATGTAACATATAAAACCAGAATCCAAATTATTATGCTGCACCTGCCAATGATAAGTGAATCTAGACAATTCAGCAGCCATATTTACATATCAAAGTGGCATTAAATCCTTGTCTTTGCATATTAACAACTCAATATCAGTTTTTCAGTACAACTGACAGAATTTTTTTTTTTTTAACTAAACAACGACAAATGTTGCTAGCAGTACATAAAAACAAAACTAAATAAAACTGACTAAAAAATGCTGGGTTGCTTTAGTTTGTGGGGTTGCCAGGAATTGCCAATTTAATTCAAATATGGACAAAACCAGCCATCGGGTTAATTTTTTTCAACGGTTGGGTTAAAACAATACATTTTTTAAGTGTTTTTACATATTTTAGCAAACTAAACAGCTAAAAATGAGCTAAACTAATTTAAAAATATTAATAAAAACTATAATAGTATATAAATGCATCTAAAATTACTGTTTGTGAGAGACTATCATTTTGCCCAGTTTTACTAAAACCATGTTTTATGTTTCAGTTTCTATAACCACTATGAGTAACTGTGCTTTATTTTGTTTTTATTCACTGTACTCTCTCAACACAGTTTACTTAATTTTTTACTTGGTGAGTGTTTTGGACCCCAGAAACTGTTTATACTAATGCTACTTAGTTTTAATACTCAAAAGGCAGAACGTATTCATAGCAGATCCCTCCATTGTCCTACTAGAAGGACACACGAGGAATCCTTATCTACTAGTAGACTACTACATGATATAATTGACAGCACAAGTCACTAAAATAAAGACAATTTCTAGGGGAAATGAACAGCGGCACAGTAGTGTTTCAGCATTGTTTGATACGATGATGTGTTTTCATGAAGTTTCCAGGTCTTACTCATCATGAAGCAACAAGAACAATGCAACCTCCCAGATGTCTCGGCTGCACTCTGTGTTGCTTACATTGTGTGGGAGGTTGCAACTGATAAAAGCCATGGCAGGTGGCTCTTCTTTGAAGCCTTCAATAGACCCAACAGCCAAACAGGACTCAAAACTTTTGAGTCCCTCATAGCAGGTGTCAGGCCAAGAACAGGGAATTATGGTAAGTGATGCATGCAGAAGTAAAAAAACAACCACATGAATCAACCAAACAGCTTCAAACTTGCCGCTTAGTTGGGTAATCCAGTTGGAATAAATCAAAAGAGACTTGGCTAATAGAAAATACAGACAGTTAGCAGCAAAACACTGACATTGGCAGAATCCATAGATCCCATTATTGATCCAATCAAAGCAAACTATACAAATGCAGGGCTTGAGCTCATGTGGCGGAATCAATGATCAAAGATTTAATAGAAATGTCAAGTACAGCACAACGCTGACTGCAAGTAAAGGATGCACCTTCCGACATTCACCGAGTTGTGTGCTTCAGTCAAATGTTAATAGCTATTCAGGACTTGGCTGCTGCAAAATCCTCTTCATCAGAATGGAAATTGCCTTGCAACTTTTTAATGGGTTTATAGGGCTTTGATGCATATAAATGGCTTAGGTAATCAATAACAATGAATGCTTGTTGAGTCACACGTGAGATCACAATCACACAGGATCTCTATCAGCAAAGGCATGATTTTAAAGCCATTTGTAATTGCAATGATTAATCCTTTACAATCATTCTCCATTTACACAAAAGTCTGTTCTTTTAAATGTAAACATCTTTAAACAAGCCACACCACACTTGTTTCTCTCTCGCGCACTCTCTCTCTCTCTTATATACACACACAAACACTTTTACCCACCCTCTATGTACCAACTCATAGCACCACTGCACATTTACAAAAACTAAATATGAAATTATTGATGTCATGAAAATGGGATGATCCACTCAGATATAAAAAATCATCATTTACTCATTCGCATGTTGCTCCAAGCCTGTATAACTATGTTTCCAACACTAAAGAAGATATTTTAAAGAATATATTTTGAATCAAAATTTCCAATATAGCCTATGGAGAAAAACCATTAAAACAGTTCTCAAAATATTTTCTGTTATGTTCCTCAGAAGAAAGATCTCAGAGTTTTGCAACAACATCAAAGTAACTGACAGAATTTTTAACCTTTAACCTTTGCAATTCAGCTCATTTTTTAAAGTGTGGTAACTGTCCGCACCCTGACAATAAAAATGTACAAATACAATTTATCATGCAATCTCATGTTGAACTTGTAATGATTTGCAGCAAAACAGATGGAAATATCATACAGTGTAGTATGAGTTTGCTTGTGTACAATTTATTCTCTCGTTAAGGCAAATCAGTTTAAAATTTGTTATTTAAATTAATCAAATTCGGATGGTTCATGTTCTAATAATGCATTTTCACCGCAACCCTAAACTCAACCAGGATTTAATATAGGATGAAGAGAGAATTTCAATACAACAAAAGTGAATGGAAACTGAAGCTGTCATCTGCCAAAAAGGACAAAATGTACCATAAAAATCCATATGATTAATTCACTATATTCCAAGTCTTCTGATGCCATGTGAGAACTTTCAAATCTAGCACATTCAAATCTGCCTCAGGATGGGCACAAGAATTTGAGGTAAATATGAATGTGAAAAAATTGAAAGCTATCATATGGCTTCAGAGAGGACTTGGAATACTGCACAAAACTCGAATGGAACAAAAGCTTTTTGGCAATCCCAGCTCTCATATAACAAGAAAAGTTTGTGTGGTTGTGTGATTTGATCTAAAATTAAGATTATATTTCATTAAACTGCAATATAATGAAGATACTGTACTTTGAACAGCTGTTGTTAATTGTTGTAGCCTATACAATTTGCATTGTGTTGTTGTACAAATCGAAAGATTAAAATCAGTAACACTTATATTAAGGTGACTTAGTTACACTTTACTCAATGTACTGACAATAGTAGCTTAATAACAGCATATTAAGCATAATTACAACTAACTAACCATAAACCAATCCAAACCCTAAACGTAATTTATGCAGTTAATTACTATTGCTCAGTACTTAAGCCTATTTGAGTAAGTACAACGTAACTACGTTTTAACTTTAAGGTAATTTGTACTAAAAGCAAACCAACCCGTTAGTGGTACAGAATATGCTGTGGATATGCGTATGGAAGTGAGTGTCACTGCTGCTCATTCAACATGCGCGTGATCTGAACTCTGCCGAGGAAAGATGTTGTATGTTCCTCATCATCAGTCCTAGGAGGTTAGCAGAAAACTGCTGCTTTTTGTTTGTTTGTTTCTGTGACAGGTCAGTAACCGTCAGTTACTTTTACCTAAGCAACAGCTTCACGTGGATGCAGGTTTGAAAATGACGGTCAACTGTTAATTAGGGCTTTAATAATGTCTATTTATAAAATAAATGGCAATTAGAATTCTATTCGGTAGGATAGTGTGTTTAGCTAAATGAACATTTGGTTATTTTTCTTAAGACTCAGCCTATAGAACTTAACCGTCGAGCTATATTGAACAAAATGTAATGTAGGTGTGCGGTCCTGAGAGTGTATGTACAGGCATCTGGCAGTTTAACCTGTTTAAGCGGATGTCCAAATGTTCTCGCGGCTGCGGACTCTTTAGGACCCAGCGGAGAGATGAAGTGCGCGGCTTGAATACGCTTCATTCCCGCAAACTTACATTTGGAGATGATCGCTTTCAGCAGGTTACTTGTCCTCTCCCTGACAGGGTATAGGTAAGCGCTGACAACAACTAAAACTAACTGAAGTTTTGGTCGTATTAACTCGCTTTTTACAGGCTGAGTGTTTATTGAAAGGCTGGACTTATTATCTATAAAGTATGTTCAGCTTTCCGATGAACAATTGACAGACGTGTAGGAGAAACCTGTGCATTGCATTTAGTCAACTGCTGTGGAGTAAAATCTCTGGGACGTGATCTGATCAGTAAAGACTGGATTCATTCACTGGATGTTTTTCTGTCAGGAAAACTGTCAAGGTGGGTTATTTTTGTAGCTCGCATGTTGCATGAACCAAAGAGTCTAAACATCATCCATGTGTTGACATTTTCTTAGCATATCTAGAGGAAATCAATTGAGACAGGTATACAAAAAGCAGGTGCTATTTTATGTGTAAATAATTATTTAATTTCTGACATTTCTAAATTGTCCGTTAATCGATAGATGAACGAATTTATCCAAATGTAAAATTGCATTCATCTCTGTAATGTACAGTTTATCTATTCTTACAATTATACCGATCATTTTTGCTTTTATATTTAAAGGAATGCATATCGCACTTTCAATTTGTAATAATTTACTTGACAAGCTCATAGTATTCCATTACCTTTTCACATCTCATGCGCACGAGCGTTTCAGGTGGGACATTGGATAAGACATAACAGATCAGCAATGTTTGTCTCCAAGTGAAGGTGTTTTGTCTAGTGCATTGTCGTTAAAGACTATTTTCATATAGCGCCTTGCCTGTTGCACTTTTTCTTCTTTATCAGAAACAAAATACGTTTATGTTTGATGCATCAGGAGCATGTTTTAAGTTCGAAGAAAACCTTTTTACTCTGTAGTTATTTACAAAAGGCTATATGTACAGGTGCGTTTAAGAACTCAGAAACTATCACTAAAATGTAGAACCCTAACGACAGATCAAGGTTTATTCCAAAATCTTTAAAGAGCTCATATTCAACTCAAGAACCCATTAAGCTAAAATGATAGGAGACAGATCTTTACTCAGCCTTAAGTACCATTGAAAACCCCTTTTTATATATATTATTCGAGCAATTGCCCATTAATCATGAATGTCTACACCGTATAGGATGTTTTGATTTAATAAATAAAAAATTAATAAGGGAAGATTACAGTTAGACAGCAAGATGGATTTCAAAGTCAAAGCACATTTTATTCCCTCAATGATTATTCATTCATTGGCATTTGTTTCACTCTTAAGTGGAGCTCAACACAGATATGTTACTTCAATGGAGTTAACTGGAAGAACATGACTCTGTGTTGATCTCAGCGGTTTGGGAATGTCAGTATGGGAATGCGAGTAGCACTTTAGACCACATGTCACTTAGTGTGTGTCAGAGCATGCAAACCTTTCAGGAAAGAGGCTGTTAATTATGTATGTTTTTTTCTGGTATGTGGTGACGATGGGAAGCAAGTGACAGACTGATTGGCATTACTCAAGGAAAGGTTGGTTCCTACATGTCTAGAAGAGCATGCTGGGCACTTCTGATGTGTGAAGCTTTCCTTCAAACTTCAGCAGTTTGCTTTCTTTCACAAAGGAGATCTAAATTTGAAACGCACACTCTTAAAAATAAAGGTTCTGTATTTTGGCATGATTCATTGGTTCTATGAAGAGCATATGTGGAATCTTTCCACTGCACAAATGGTTCTTTGTAATCTCTTTAGATTATTAAAATGTTCTTTACAAAAAACAAACAAATCTGATTTACTATTTACTGAATGGTTATTTTGGAAACCCAAAATGGGTCTTGCTGTGAAACCTTCTTTCAGAAACTTTATTTTTAACAGTGTAGATAATATATTTTTTTTTACCTACATCATTAACACTATAGCAGATGCTAATCTGTCAGATCAGAGACTGACAGAAAACAAGGCTTCACAACCTTAAAAAAGACTGTAGGGTGCAAAGTTGTTAGGGCTTTGTTTCGATTTCAGCACCTGAACATCTCCAGTCCCATTGCACACAAAGCTAACATGAAAGCATGCGATAATATGTGCTTCAGAGCAAGAGAACAGCACATGGGGGTTAAGGGAAAAAGCAGGAATATTCAAGGGATGTCAACAGCATTGACACTGTGAGGGACAACAAGGATAGTGGAAAGATCACTGAATAAATATAAGTATTCACAGGGGTTTTATAGGGTACCTGAGAGTCTCTAAACAACACGAGCCATGTGCTATGAGTGTAAAAAATACGACTGACTAAAAAAATACTTTGGTATGCTTCAGTTGCCTGGGGAGTAAAATACAAGTGGACACAGGGGGGTGTTTTCAGAGGTTCTGGGGAAAAAAAAATAGGAATGAAGAAATACCCGAGTCACCACTACACTTTTTTTTCCTGGACATATGGGATTCTTGTAAATCATTCATGGTCCTTTTTTTCACAGCAGCATCTCTTATTTTCCTACTGTTTTGAATCCAGATGCAAAAAAAAAAAATGCAGAAGAGAAATATGAGAACCTTTCATATGGCATTTGCCCTTCTTAAAGGAACAGTTCACCCAAAATATATAATGACTATGAAAATATTGTATAATAATAATGAAAATATATAATTAAAACATTATATTTACATTATTTATTTTGTGAAACACAAAGGGGTACGTTTTGAAGAATAAAAAAATGGTGTGACAAATAGTTTTGCCCCCTTCCTGGTTTCTTTTTTTCTTTTTACTGTTACACACATGTAAAAAAAAATAATAATAATAATTTCAGGAAGACGGCAAACTCTTTTTCACACCACTGTAGTTGAGCTGTATAAGACTGAGCAGTTCTCATGAACTGTAGAGCTTATAATTTCTCATTTGATCATCATCTTTATCAGCGTGATGATCTTAAATACTGATGCATAAAAGTGAATTCAGTCACCACAACAACTAAATAAAATAAGGAAACATGGATTTTTACTGCTGAATAACGCTGATAAAAAATTAACATTGGTACATAATAATCATTGGTACCTGTATACATTACATTGCTATTTATGATGATAAAAAGGCAGAGAGATAGGATGTTTTTAACAAATATATATCAATACATAGTTGGTAAGGAAGTCATCTCTGAGTGATTTTGGAAAAACCCTCCGTTTATTTGTGATGAGCTGGCACTTCCACAGTCTCCATACATCTCTTGAAAATTCCAGGAAGCTCTCGTTCCTCTCTTATCAGCCTCCGATGTATTAGTTTCTTCTCTAATGCAAGCCTGATAAGCTCACACTTCTCAAATTCCTAGTGTTAAGTGCATGGAAAAAAGTTTCTCCCATCTCTACTGTAACCCAATCACAGTACTGGGAGTCTGAAGCTTTATCTGGATTAGTAGTGTGATAAAACACTTCTGTGATATTGGACCGCACCTTATCTATCCCTCTATCCATGACTGCTGCCTTTAACTTATTGCCTGTTCTTGCACTTTAGAGCAGCCACTATTTCAGTCTTATTACTGACATTTTTTATGAAACTCATGATGCTGACGGCTATACAGTAATGTCTTATTAATCACATCCTGCCCCGTGCCGGGGGCTGAACGTGGTAATTGGCTCCTTGTTAGACATCAGCATGATTGACAAAGCACATTTAGGGGCTGCTCTAGCTCATCTATCATGGCTCGTCCCCCAATTTGAGGGGGCATGGACCTAATCAATTCACCCAATCATACCCCACCATCAAGGATTCCTTGTTTTGATGGATATGATGGAGGAGTGCAATCTGAGACCTGTTCCTTCATACTGTATGACCAATGTGTGCATTGATTTTAAAATGATTGATAGTTACTGATACACAATAAAAACTGAAAATGTTACTCTAAAGGACTTGTTCTCCCAAAAATGTACTCACCCTTATGTTTCTCCAAACCTGTATGACTTTCTTGTGTGGAACACAAAAGAAGAAGTTTAGCACACTTCTCGTTCCCATACAATGAAAGTAAAAGATGACCAGGGCGATCTTGAAAAGGTGATCTATCAAAATAAAAAATGTGAAAAAGCTCCATAAAATTAGTGTTCATTTAGGTCTGTTCACATCAACTTCGATAACAAAAAAGAAAACTATATTAGCGTGCACACCAATGGAAAGTGATCTGTTTATTATAAGTGCACACTACAGGTATTGTTTGTCATCTGTTGCTTTAAGTGTTCAAGCTCATATAAATCAGGTGGATTCTGATTGGCTCCCAATATTTGTATTGTTCATCAGCTAGAAAAAAATTGCTCTGAAAGAGATTACAACAATAAAATTCCTCTGTGTTGTTACTGTCTGAGACATTCCCTATCTGTCAGTCACTTCAATGTGGGGTCGATGAATGACGCAAGGGATCCCCCGGGGAAAATTGCCATAATACCTAAACCATGTTATGATGCTTTGGTGGTACAGATGTCCCTGTAACAAGCACATATGCAACCTCGTAACCTACCATGTGGGAACAGAGACTTATTATGGGAATAGGTCACTTCAGCTGCTCTTTTATGGAGTAGATGGAATAAAGGAGGTTAATATGTAGAATAGACTTACCAACTGGGAAATAGCACATGTGGAAAGACGTCCATGTGGTAGGTCCTACCACAAATGCAGTGACTGGTGGCAGAGATGGAACTCTGCCTAGGGGAAGACACGTGTTTACCGTTTTGGAAACTGTATCATGGACATACAGACTCTGAGCAGTTCTTTGTGTCCATGTGGTCCACTTAAACAAACAGGACAGGTGTTAGACCCAGCAACAACAAAGGTGATTCTGCCTCATCCCGAGTCAGCACTTGCAAGCCTACAACTTGGTCGCTAAAAGGGGTAGTGGGAACTTTGGGCACGTAGCCAACTGGGGTCTCAGGATCACGTGAGACAATGCTGGACAAAACACAAGGCACGTTTTGGTCAGAGATAATTCTTGCAGGTCCTCAACCATATTAATGGAATGAGTCTGATCAGGAGGGCCATCTTCAAAGAGAGGGCAATTAGCTCTGCTGACTCCATGAACTCAAAAGGAGCTACTCTTTAGCAAGACTACAGAGAGATCCCATAAGGGAATATGGTGTGGCAGGATTTAACGGTACCTCTGAGGAACCTTATTATCATGTTTTACTTCCCTAAAAACGTCCCATTCAGCTATTGCTGAAACAGTCTCAAATGCATCGACCAGAATGCCAGTGAAATAATTTCAGTGGTACTCCTGTTTTTCCCTGTTTTCTTGGAGTTTGGCATCGAATAAGTGCAACATGCTGTCATAATGATGAAGTCCACCACCATCCCGAGAAAAGAGATGCTCTGGACCGGGGATTGCTTGCTCTTTTCCCATTGACCTGAAGCCCCTAAAGTCCCTGTGTGCACACAACAAATTTTGAGAGTGAGCTAATTAGCCAGTCATTGAGGCAGCTGGGAATGCTAATGCCCACTTCACTTTGTGTCTGAACATGAGGAGGCGTTAAGTCCATCATGTCTAGGCTGTGAACTATGTGACCCAGAGAATGTGAAAGTTGCTCCAACTTGGGTGAGTGGCAGAACAAAACAAAAACAGAAACCAAATATTCTCCACCTGGCCCTGCACTGCTACTTAGCTCTGTGGGCTATGGGTTTGGGCTGCAGTGGATTCAATGTGGCAGATGGAGGTAATGAGCAAACAATAACCTTCATCGCTCAGAGAGCGAAGTCAGTCGCCGAGCACAGCTCCTGCATCAATCCCGGATCAGAAATACCCTTGTGGAGCTCTTTTAGAGCTTTGGCCAGATGGGTTTGCATCAGGTTTTGACAAGCTTACAGCTTGTCCAGTAGCACTGTAAGCCTTCATCGTTAGAGATTAGGTGAACTTACAGGCCCTGGGCAGGAATCTGTGAGGATTACACTGTTTTGCAGGCATAAATGCACAGCAACCACATGCTCCACTTGCGGAACGGCAATACACCATCCCATCGTTGAGAGTAGTAAGGGTTTAAGGTGAAGGTTAAAGGTGCCCTCCATGACTTTGTCAGCTTTTTATGCACTTCCAGGAAGAAAGGCACTAGACTAGGGCATCACATGGCATGGCATGGCTGTAAGTTGCGTTCCGAACCCAGAAACCAATCATCCAGCTGCAAGCTCTAAGGACAGGGCAGAGGATTCCACTCCAACTTGATGCTTGTGGCAGCCTAGCAAAGTATGGTTGCCAACTCTGCATCAGACTGAGCTACCGCACACAAGAGTGGAAATCCGAGTTCTCAGTGTCAGAAGCCCATCCTATTGATAGTTTGTCCTCATCCAAAGTGAATGAAAAAAAATTGAAAGTAATGTAGGAGCTTACAATGTGCGAGATGAAGATTGAGAGGTCCATGGGGATTGACCTGATTGTCCCGTTGCCCTCACCTCTCCCTCAGTGCTAGCTGCCATGGTCTTGTGCATCATAGAAGGATGGGCACGAGAGTTTTTCTCTCTCTTACCAGAAAAGAATGTCGCGATTGCAGTGTTGCCATGGTTATGTTCAAAGATCGTGGACGTCCAAGGACGAGAGATATCAACCACACCCAGAAACACACAGTTGGATAGGCATCTTTGTGCTTCCTCTTTTATAGAAAACTACACTTTCAGGCTTGCTGAAGTACCCAGGGGAACTTTCTCTGCACTTACCCATACCTTCTCCATGAGAAAGGCCACAGCAGTGCGCCGTAATACCAGCAATTCGCTTTCTTTAAAAAGGATGAATGGATTTAGCTTGTGCATAGGTGACTATCACTTGGCTCCAAAGAATAAACATCTATTCCCACTGTCTCCCTTTTATACCTGTATGTCCATGGGAATAACATGCAAATTCTTGGCCTTTTCTGAAAGTTTCATATGTGGACTTTAATACTTCCATAGAATCAGAACAATTCTAATAACTTTACAGTTATAGTTATTGTCCTTGGTGGGAATGGGCCTTTACTTAGATGCAAACATTTATTAAAAGCCATTATTAATTGATAATCTGTTCCTCTAGTGCACCTGTTCATGTATAATCAAGTACGGTGTATTGAAATATGTTACACCAGGTTTGACGTCAGTCATGCCAAAGGTCATTGTTTCTTATGTTTCTTATTCACTGATCTCAAAGTAACAAATTTGAATATGTGCATATTTAAAACAAATATCACAAAAATGAAAATTAACAACTATGATTTAACAGATTAAGCTATGAATTAACAGATCAGAACACCAACTTAAATGTCTGTCTGTTAATCACACAAAGTAATCAAAGTAATTGTTGAAACTTTTATGTTACTTCTCTTTTTTGCCATATTTTGAGCTTGACAACCCCTGGTCATGAAGGTGAGTAAATGATGACAAAAATTTCATTTTTGGGTGAACTAGCCTGACAGGTATTTCAGCCTGACTTGACCCTTAAAAATGACTTTCATTTGCTCTAACCTACTGTGGCCTGGTTGAGTCAGTCATGTTAAATAAATCCAATTAAATTTTCGTACTTACTGTATATAAAACCAGTTACTTTTATGTTATCACATGAAGCACATTTTAGGCAACTTGACATAATATTTTTTTGCAGAGTAGCACTAGTAACAAGGTCCTCTTTCTCTGACATTAAAAGGCCTATGAAATGCATTAAGGTCTATAAAATATGAAGTATGCATACATTTCTATATCTAGAAAAAATAATGACCTCTTTCTGCCACTGCTTGCCTCACACTAGAACGGGAATTTTTGAAATCTCAAATTGCTGAGAGACTATTGAGAGTTGCATGTTGGAGAGATTTGCAGACTTAGACGGTCTATTTGTGCCTGCAGGGATGTTTGGCTATTTGTCTTCCATAATAAGCAGGTATTTTTAGGATATTTCTCTATGAAGTCCATCTCAACAATAGAAAACACTTGACCTGCACCACTTCACCTTTTCCACTGGGCTCCTCGTTATTCGCACAGCACCAATCCTGAAAGCTTCTCTACTGACACACTCTTGTTTTCCTCTTCTTTTGTTCTTATCCCCTACAGACTGCAGAGAGCACAGTGAAAATGGCGATGGACAGGCGGATGATCTGAGATGGCCTCCACTAATAGCTTCAAGAAGGAATTAATATCATTCTGTCACATCGGAGACGCATACTTGCTGCAACTTTGTCAAAATACGTTCAAGCGCTGCAACACAATCAGACAAAAATAAACAAATAAATGAAATTACAGCAGCCTAAGGAAGCTGAGTCAAAACTGGCACTGTTCCCCTTTAAAGTTCAGTGTTACCATAGACACAATCTGCCAGGCCTTCCTTTGCCTCCTTATTATTTATCAGACTCTATTTAATGAGGCATCAGAAGAAAGACTCAAACATGTACTTGCTGCTAGTGTTTGTACTACAGGCCCTGTGGGTGAGTTGGTGTCATGCCACACAGCATTACCCAGCCTCATGGGGGCACTATGATGTTTGTAAGTCCCAGGTATATGCTGAGGACCGTCTAGCTTGGCATTACATGGCCTGCCAGCCTGAAGCCACTGATATGACCAAATACCTGAGAGTGTCTCTGGACCCACCCAACATTACCTGTGGAGACCCACCTGAGATGTACTGTGCCCTGGTGAGTTTCAAACTGTTTTATTAACTTCTTGATGAGTGTCAAACATAACATTAGGCAAAACAAGCTACATTGCTTTTATTATTATATGGCTAGAATATTTGATTCTTACTGGTCAATTGTGGCATTCAGCAGTCAAAGATTTGTTGAGTGAACGGTGCAAAATATATATGCTTAGACATTGTCACAGGCAATCAATTTCCTGCATAGCTTTCTAGTTTCCTTTCGTATCACTCCACTGTCAATTTCACGCCCCTTTATTTATTTGATATGTAGTGACATAAAAAGCAATATAATGTACACTACCTCTTGAAAGATAATGTAAAAAAATAAAATAGATAAATGCTGTTTTTTAAACTTTCAGTTCATTAGAGAATCATTTTAAAAAGTATAAATTTTTCCACAAAAATATTAAGGACTGTTTTCAACTATAATAATAATAAGAAGAAATATTGTTTTTGAGCAGCAAATCAGGAAATTAGTATGATATTTGATGGATCATGTGACACTGAAGACTGGAGTAATGATGCTGAAAATTCAGCTTTGCCATGAACTACATTTAAAAATATATAAAAATCAAAAGGAGTTATTTTAAATTTTAATAATAATTAAATTTTTTAGCTTGATGATAAAAAGAGTATCATGCTGCATTATGAGTACAGTTAATATCAGCAGGTTGAATTATTGATGCATATACCAGCATACTAATAAAAATATGCTAATGAAATGTTCATACAAGAATCTTTTTCATTCCATTATAATCCATTATATCTTTTTTGGTGAGACATACACCTTTCAGTGGCATTTACAATAAACTATGGATCAGCAAATCAAACCAGAGAAAGTGCGAGAAACTCTTGCCATGTAGAGTGACAGATCACCTGATATAAGCAAAGTGTCAATTATTTAACATGTTTTAAGGTAATGTATTTTATTCATGAGGGGCTTTATTCAGGAGTGTCTACAAGAAATAGTGTCAAGCAATGATAAACTTTCAGAGTGGAATGCAGTAAATGGACCTTTGGTAGCTGTGTAGAGGAGACAGGGACTAACTTGTCATATGGGGTGAATCTCTGTAATACGGGGATTGAGTTAAAAGTAAATCTACACAAAAGTTTGTTTTCTCTATAGCAGATGTTTTGTATGTTGGTTTAAAGTACTGTAATTTAGAATATTTTGGGAACTCCAACCTCATCATATTTGTAATGGAAACCGTGAGCAAAGGTATAATTTTACAACAAGGGTATCTTTCATAAATGTCAGGTCGGGCAAATAAATAAATATAATTGAATGATTTATAAATTATATATTACTTGTAAATGCAATAAAATCATATTTTGGTCAAAACAAATATTTGTTATTTAATATTATATATTATATAATTATTGAAGCTTGTTTCTGTTATGGAGTAAAACACAACAAAGGTATTTACGATTAATTAATACATTAATTTAACTTACAATAACAATTATGTATAATTGTAATTATAACTTTTTATATATATAACGAAATGCTGTGTCGAACGCTAGGGGAACACCTTGATGATAGTCTCGTAAAGCATTTATGTAAACGATCGAACGATCGATCGATCGATCGACCAAGTGTAAGTGACGGTCACAAGTTGGTGACGTCACAAACCAGGGTGATAAAGCTGCACAGGAAACCGGAGACAGTAGCTGAGGCCAAAGATGCAGCATCTTGTTCCCTCTTCAGGGAACTATGGTTACATTCGTAACCTGAGACATTCCCTTTCAAGGGAACTCGCACTGTGTCAAACGCTAGGGGAATGATATACCAACGCCACCTCAGTGACAAAGACAAAGGCCTACAGGACGAGAGGACCTGTGTTTCTGGAACAGAATTGAGGTCATAGAACCTCAGGAATGTGTGCGGGGAGGACCAGCCTGCCGCATCACAAACATCAGACAGGGAAGCACCTGATAGAAAGGCCTTAGAGGCAGCCACGCTCCTAGTGAGTGGGCACGGACCCTCAGTGGAGATGGGGAACCAGCTGACTTATAAGCCAGAGACATAGCCTTGACTATCCATCTGCTTAAAGTAGGTTTAGATCCTGGGACCCCCTTAGGAGTCCTGAAGCAAACGAACAACTGTTTTGACTTACGCCAAGGGGCAGACTTTACTCACACTGGACAGACCTTGTTCTTAAACTCCTGGTTCCTGGTCACTAAAGAGGGGAGGACAGAAGGCCTGCAGCACAATAGAGCAGGCCACATTAGTGGGCACTTTAGGAACAGCCTGGCCTGGGGTGGAGGAAAGCTTCCACAGCTTCCACAGTTTCCATAGTTCTAGGCAGGGGTGACATATCAAGCCCCCTGCCTGGGACAGAAGGTCCTCTCTGACTGGCGACGGGGAGCAATAACAGTGAGATGGACTTTGTCCTGGCGAACTCTCTCCTGAACTCCCGGGAGCAGAGCAAAATGGGGGAAAAGCGTACGGACGTAGCCTTGGCCATGTCTGAACCATGGCCTCCAACCCCAGGCTGGATGAGAAAAGGAAAACCACAGAGAGCAATGAGTCATTTCTACTGATACGAACAGGTCTAATTGTGCTCGGCCGTACTTCAACCAAATCTGTTCCACCTATAGAGAGAGCAGTTTCCCTTTGGACCAAAAGAGGACCTGCCGTGCCAGTTTGTATAGTGGCCACGAGCGTAGACCCCCTGATTATTTATGTAGAAAACCATCGATGTGCTGTTGGTCTGGACAACCACATGATGGCCCCTGAGGTCTGGGAGGAATGCCTGAAGTGTCCGCCATACAGCTATCATCTCTAGCAGGTTTATGTGCCAGGAACATTGGTGCTCATGCCACAGACCTTGGGCGGAGCAGTCCCTCAAGACTATCAGCCCATAAGGGACCTGAACCTGGGTGGGTGAGACCCAAACTGGATAGAATACCCTTTTTTATAATGCACAGGACCCAATGAGAGACCTCTGGTAGGCGTGACCACGCAACCAGAAACTCTAATAAGGGAACCAGAATTTGCGAACCCCAGGACCTAGATCGCCACAGATCCTCAGCTGCTGCGGGACACGAGCCCTGAGAAGTGCGAGCCTGGGGGGTCTCAGTATCAAAGACCGGCAGGCGGGAGCAGACCACCCACAGTGGTGGCTGCAGTGATCACATTCAGCCCTTTCGAGTAATGAATAATGGAGAGCCCAGTTCTTTTTAAACTAACTAGGGAACTCAACAAACCAGCACGACACAACACACACTCTCACACACAGTGCTTGCTGAAGACACTCTAAGCTGCCGTCTCCATTTTCCGGCACAACTTTATCACCCTGGTTCATGACATCACTGACTTGCAACCGTCAGTCACATTCGGTCGATCGATCGTTTGATTGTAAGTGCTTCATGAGACTATCGTCAAGGTATTCCCCTAGCTTTCGACGCAGCGTGAGTTTCCTTGAAAGGGAACAGTGAATAATCTGTCATTGTTTTCTGTAAAAAAATCTGGATTTTTACCCAGTCACATACCAATTTTTGTTCATCTAATATTTGCCCACCTTGTGCATCTTCACATTAGGCAAATTACAGCCAGTTAATTTGCTTGATATAAAGTTGTTGTTTTTTTCATGACAGTAATTTGACTAGCAATGAACAGCAGCATTACAGTGTTCCCAAGCTTCTAACCAATGTAAAGTCAGCTTCATTTGAGGTAACAAGGTACATGTTGGAGGTCCATGTTGATCTTGTCTTAGCCGATAAAACAATGAGAGCGGATTTTTCTACTCCATCGTACCTTGGGGGAGGTGCGGTTGGGGAAACAGGGGTGTCATGTAACAGCAATGAGGAGTTATGTGTTAAGTGCAGTGCTCAAGGGCACAATAGCAATGCTCAGTGGTTGGTGGTAAAGAACACAGAGTATCTTGTTACTCAGCAATATTTTCTCTTGATGCCTCATTAGGCTTTTTATAGTGGGAGGCGAGTGCAATATTTCTGATATAATTATACAGTTAAACTAATTTACTTACTCTGCACCATGGCTTCAATCCATTAAAATATTCAATCAGTTGTGTTTGCTAAGAAGCTTAAACTTCCTGGCATGATCAAATATGATAAAGGGAAAAGGAACAGCAGATGGTTAATTTAAGATGCTATCAAAATTTTATGAGTAACCCCCCTAATGTGAGATAGAAGAACACAGATGACTGGTGTAAAGTAAACAAGGAAATAAAGCACTGCTGTGGGCCCCATCCTAACATGCTCAACAGTTCACCTTGTGTGGAAAATACATTCAGTGAAGTAAACACACACACACACACACACATGGCTTCCATGTTTTATGGGAACTTTCCATAGACATAATGGTTTTTATACCATTATATACAAACAGTATATTTACATCCCCTAAACCTAACTCTATCTCTAAACCTATCCATCACAGAAATACTTTTTTAACATAATTTAATATGATTTATAAGCAGTTTTCCTCATGGGGACCCTAAATGTGTCCCAACAAAGTAGGGAATACCTGAAAATACACGCACTGACACACATTCAAACATACATATTTACATGAAATTTAACCAAGAAACAAAAGGAATAGTACTTTTGATTAAATCTGATTTATTTTTATGGGTTTTTAAATGTGCAGCATATGGAATAAGAAAAATATATATAAAGCTTATATCTTGCAATTCTGACTTCTGTCTCGCAATTTGGACTTTCACACAATTGCAAGAAAAAAAAAGTCAGAATTGTTCAATATAATGTTACAATTATGTGTTTTATTTTTTAATTCTGTGGCGGAAACAAGCTTCTATAGTAGAGTCATCTTTTCACTTATATGAGATAAAGACACCAGTCATATAATACACTCACCTAAAGGATTATTAGGAACACCATACTAATATTATGTTTGACCCCCTTTCGCCTTCAGAACTGCCTTAATTCTACCTGACATTGATTCAACAAGGTGCTGAAAGCATTCTTGATAGGATAGCATCTTGCAGTTGATGGAGATTTGTGGGATGCACATCCAGGGAACGAAGCTCCCGTTCCACCACATCCCAAAGATGCTCTATTGGGTTGAGATCTGGTGACTGTGGGGGCCATTTTAGTGCAGTGAACTCATGAACTCATTGTCATGTTCAAGAAACTAATTTGAAATTATTCGAGCTTTGTGACATGGTGCATTATCCTGCTGGAAGTAGCCATCAGAGGATTGATACATGGTGGTCATAAAGGGATGGACATGGTCAGAAACTATGGTCAGGTAGGCTGTGGCATTTAAACGATGCCCAATTGGCACTAAGGGGCCTAAAGTGTGCCAAGAAAACACCCCCACACCATTATACCACCAGCCTGCACAGTGGTAACAAGGCATGATGGATTCTTGTTCTCATTCTGTTTACGCCAAATTCTGACTCTTCCATCTGAATGTCTCAAAAGAAATCGAGACTCATCAGACCAGGCAACATTTTTCCAGTCTTCAACTGTCCAATTTTGGTGAGCTTGTGCAAATTGTAGCCTCTTTTCCTATTTATAGTGGTGATGAGTGGTACCCGGTGGGGTCTTCAGCTGTTGTAGCCCATCCGCCTCAAGGTTGTGCGTGTTGTGGCTTCAAAAATGCTTTGCTTCATACCTTGGTTGTAATTAGTGATTATTTCAGTTAAAGTTGCTCTTCTATCAGCTTGAATCAGTCGGCACATTCTTGTCTAACCTCTAGCATCAACCAAGCATTTTCGCCAACAGGACTGCCGCATACTGGATGTTTTTCCCTTTTCACACCATTCTTTGTAAACCCTATAAATGGTTGTGCGTGAAAATCCCAGTAACTGAGCAGATTGTGAAATATTCAGGCTGGCCCGTCTGGCACCAACAACCATGCCACACTCAAAATTACTTAAATCACCTTTCTTTCCCATTCTGACATTCAGTTTGGAGTTCAGGAGATTGTTT
Source organism: Rhodeus uyekii (assembly GCA_037043235.1). Classification (NCBI taxonomy): domain Eukaryota; kingdom Metazoa; phylum Chordata; class Actinopteri; order Cypriniformes; family Acheilognathidae; genus Rhodeus; species Rhodeus uyekii. The sequence continues at coordinate 710,349 of JAWRVZ010000076.1, read as the reverse complement.
TGACCAGGACCAACCCCTAAATGCATTGAAGCAACTGCCATGTGATTGGTTGATTAGATAATTGCATTAATGAGAAATTGAACAGGTGTTCAATTGTGTATAAAAGTGTGTATAAAGCTGCCTAATAAATTTGCATCAATAGGTGTGGGTATTAGCCAAATTTGCATCAATAGGTGTGGGTATTAGCCAAAGATGACTAATGTATCAATCAACAAAATAAAACCAAAACTTAACCTTAAAAATGGCTGACATAAACACTTAAAAGTAATAGATGTTATTTATTTAAATGAAAATGTCTAGATGCTATGTGAGATATTCCTTGTCTCTCCCCTACACTTACCTCTAACCCAACCCCTAAAGCATTTTAGTCCCAAATACCCGTTAGGCACTTTATTTCCACTTCTCAAATATTTTAAAATTTTTATTTAAAATAAATGGAGAAAAATGAGTTTATAAAAATTATACCAGGTAAATAGCAGCAAAAGCTAACATCTTACCGCTATCAGATGGGTTTCTTTTATAATTTTGTCTGGCTCAACTAGACATTTGTGGATAAAGTTAGTGTAAATAGCCTCTCCCAGCAAAGCGGGTTATTTGCACTTGGTGTAAAGACACTCAGTTTAAATACAGATAAATCTCCATTAAGCATTTGTATTATGAAACAAAGGCATTGTTATGAGAAAAGTCAACGTGAATCTTCTGTACGTAAGTGAACAACAGGGTGTATTTAAAATAACCCAGATAATTTACTGTTTCACGAATATTAAGTATGTCTGTGGGGAAATCTGACTCAAACTTATCTTATTGAAGTTACTGTTTTCCTGAAGATGTCTTAGATTTCAGAAAAGTCTGCCCACAGGTAGAACCATGACAGGAATTTTAAGTAGCTTGCGGTGCAAGACTTTAAACGTGTTCCTGGGGAGAGAGATTGTTTAAAATAATCTAAGTTAAAAACACAAAAGGCATCTCATGAACCTAGCTAGCGGTTATATTCCAGTGTGGATCAGTATATCGTCTCTTATAACACTGAGGAGAAGGGGAGCTATAGTCTCATGGTCATTGCATATTACATTTGCATAATCAGTATACTGCATGGAAAATAAGCATGGAAAAACCTTGGACTGGTAAAGTCATCTCTAGACTTCATATTAATATAATATAAATTATTTATGTTATTAATAGATTAATATAATTAAATATAAAAAGACGAGATTTACCTTAAACAGCGAACCGGTTTACTTTCATGTCTGTCCAACTACTGTTACTGTAGCATTTTTACTAGTTTTTTTATAAATATTAAAAACTTTTCATTATTGTTTATTCTTATTATATTTTTATTTATTTATTTTGTAATCAAAAAAGTCTGATCATCAGGAAGCAACAACTCAAATCTGACAAAATATATGTGAATGCATCATTTCTGCCACTAATTGATTTGCAGTTATCAAAGATACCAATTTTAAAAGCTGCATTACGTTTCTCTAGGTTTCAATTCTGAGACACCACGTTCCCTGTTTCATTGGCCATAATGCTGCTGTTCAAAGTGTCCTTACTAATATGACATTGGACACTATTATTACAAAGAGAAAACAAATGGTAATTGTTGGTCTAATTTGTGCTCCCTAAGTATTATCTCACTCTATATGAATCCTGAGCATGAGGACAACATGACCTGTGGTTCCACAATAGCAATGAATCTGTTGTGTTTTATGATCTATCACTGCTTTCACTCATTTATCACCTACACAGAGGTGGGAGACTGGACTGCACACACACACATAGCAGAAGATGGAGTGTATGGGACAGTTTTTTTGCAGCAGGGAGTTAACCCTGATATTATTTTTAGCAGCAGCAACAAGGGAGTGTGTCCAGAAACATGTAGATGAGCCGTTTCTCCTCTAGTTCTCTCTAACCTTACATCTTCAGCTTGTTTGCAACATCAACAAAAATACAGCATAAAACAAAAAGCAATGCAACAATATCTCTCTTTGTCCATTCACTGTACCATGCAAGCAGGGACATGAAAAGATTGTGTAGGCATTGTAATTTGCTATTTAGGCTTCACAACATAATTTTGTCCATAAAGGAAGACCTTGCTGTTAATAAACTGTGTTCAGCATGACACATTAATCTTGTTAATTAAAACAAAATGTTCTATTACTCTAAATCTATTCTAATTGTTTTGAGGAGGGGCCATGGGTACAAGGATGTTCTTGCAAGTTTTTAAAGATCAATTATGGCTACTAAAGCGGGACAAGCAGAGCACCTAAGAGATGTTGGAACTTCTGAAGTCTAGCGAATATTAAAGCATTTCAAGAAAATCTCAAAGGAAATAATTTGCATTATAAATAAACTCTAATTCCTTGTTCTGTGCAAGATGTTAACGATTTCTGGTACTTGGATAATGCATGCCACTATATACATTAAGTAAACGAAGCTCACATGCCATTGTACACGTTACTTAAAGAACAAATGAAAACTAAGTTAGGATGTTTCAGTCCTGTGTTTTAGCTTTACGGCAATTCATACACTTCTCTACCCGAAGGTTAACTTTTAGTAGGTATTCTCAATTAAAATCTGTCTTCTGACTTTTTTTCTGGAAAAATGCACAAAAACATGCAATCTTTAAGAGAGGCTGCTTGCTCACCGCTGAGCTGGTGGGTGAAGGTGGCTGGATGCAATGGGTGGAGCTAGATAGTTAAACTGGAAATTGCGGTCCAATGCTACTGCTAATTTGAAATAGTTTAAGAGTAGTCCAGACCAGCAAAAGAACTGATAAGCATTTTGGAGCACATTGACAGCAGTGCTTTGAGTCATTAGATTTCTATAATTCTAATGAACTCTGACCTGCTCTGAGACAGAATGCATGAATGTGAACAGAGGTGCAGGATTACAATGTGGTATGCAAGCAGCTTACACAAGAAAATGAGGATGAGTGTACAGCTTAGCGCTGCTCTGAGATCTTCTGAATATTGACAGGCTTTATGGCAGAACTGTCTTTGTTTGGGAATGATAAGCAGAGCTATTTATAGAGCCTCTTGTTTGGTGGTTTAATTGTCAGTTGCTGAATTTAGTTCCAAACTACGGACAATGACCTAATGTCAAGCCCTGACAAGGCCATATGGTATTTTGTCTTTAAGGTTGTATTTGGGAGTATAAAATTGTATTGTGGAGGGACATACTGTATGACTTTGAAGCATCCAGACATTTAATTTCTCGGTAAATGTGCGAAAATAATAATTTATATATAATCCCATTTATGTAGGGATGTATCAACAAGACTTATGGTTTTCAGGATTATTATTTCCATTGTGGATGTGCAGAGTGAAAAACTGCAAGACAGAAAGTGTGAAACAGCTATTTCTACACACACTCTCTCTCTCTCTCTCTCGCTCTCTCTCTCTCACACACACATACACGCATGAAAAGCTCCAGTCAAAGACTATAGCTGGGTGACAGTGGTATTAGTAACTTATTACCAACACTATAGTATCAACAGTAAATAAAACACTGTTTCAGCAGAAACAATCGATTAGTCACATGGGTTTAATGTTCACTACATCAGAATTTAATTGACACATGCATCTTCCATTATTTGCATTAACATATTAACATAAAATATTATTTTTTACAGCCATTAAGCCCTTCCCCAGTGTCTTGCATAGCCAGACCTTCAGACTGATGGCAGAAGATGTGGACTCCATAGCAGCTTTCAGGCCAAACACTGTCATGTAAAGCAACCAAGCAGTTTTTGCTCAACACAATGTTTAGGGAAAATTGGCATTTATGGTCATGTAGAATGAATAGATTGATTTTTTGTGCATTCTTAAGGGGAAAATTGTTTTGGTGTACGAGCATTTTGGTTTACGAGCTCGATCTTGGAACAAATTAAACTTGTAAACCGAGGTATTACTGTGTGTGTGTATATATATATATATATATATATATATATATATATATATAGTGGTACCTCGAGATACGAAATTAATCCGTTCCGAGGCGGCCTTCGTATAATGAGTTTTTCGAATTTTGGAACACATTTTACATGTAAAATGGCTAATCCGTTCCAAGCCCTCCAAAAACACCCCATTAAATTTCATAATAAAGCAATATTGACCTATAAACAATGAAATAACGTAAAATGTCGAAGCTTACCTTTCGAGTGAGGCTATCTCCGAAAGTTGCGGCAGAGGAGGAGGACGACAAACGGCAGATAACGTACGTACGTACGTACACTTAACTTTATGAAAACACATAAAATTTTTAAAGTTTTGGGTGCGGACTGGCTGAGCTAAAGCACGCCAGCACGTACGTATAGAAGATGCATGATGGGAGTGATGCTGTCCAATTAGAGAGAAGGATCTCATGGCTTGGCTAGCATCAGGAACCAATGGGAGAGCAGGAGGATGGTGGCGAGTCTACTATAACTAAGATGGCGGCGTGCGGCGCGAGTTTCAAAATTGTTATGGGGCGAATCTCGGACTTTCAGAAACCTTTCTTATCTTGAAAACTTTTCGTATGTAGAGCAGTAAAAATTTTCGTCTTTGCTTTCGTAACTTGGATTTTTCGTGAGTTGAGCCTTTCGTATCTTGAGGTACTACTGTATATATATATATATATATATATATATCAGTTTTGCCATTTCATCTTGCTTTATTCTTGAACTGTGTAAGTAACAACCTTGATTTGAACTTAACACTTGCCCTTGTATTGTTTTTCTGGACCATTATCATTATAGTTGTGGTATGGACTTAGCTATTGTTATATATTCAGAATAATTTTTACAATTATATCTTAATCAATATCATTATATGTATCTTCTTTGGTGTAAATAGGCATTAAATGATTAATTCACCCAAAAATGAAAATTCTGTCATCATTTACTCACCGTTATGTTGTTTCAAATCTGTATTTGTGTTTCTTTCTTCTGTTGAACACAAATATATATATTTTGAAGAAAGTTGGTATAACCAGTCCAGTCCAGTTGGAAAAAAATACTATGGAAGTCAATGGCTACTATCAACTGTCAGAATATGCCAACTTTCTTCAAGTTATTGGTTATGGCTGTTAATACAGATAGAGGTATCTAGGAAGATTTACCAAATTTATTTGCTCCTGACATTTTATTGCTCTGTACGCTATACATTACATTATTGCTGTTATGGGAATACTAGTCCTACATAAATTATCAAGAATCAACTTGCCTTATCAGTCTCATTTCCCCAAAAAGCCAAGCTGAAGCCAAGATCCAGCAAATAAATTAATGAAAGTAAGGGCTTTTGGCAATCCAGCGCAAACTGTCTGCCAGCAACATGCTCCAGACGGCAAGGGATTCCTTTCAGAGTCTGGCCTGCTGGCTGGCACTGTGAATTTCCCATCCTCCTTCTGATCTGAGCAGCTTGGCAGACTTTGAGGCAGAGCCTCATGAGCATGTGTCAGACCTGCATCCGAAGACAGCGAATGCTAGACTAAAGGCTTGTTCGGGCTCGCAGGGGTCACAGATGCTGAAAGCCTCTTCACTCAGAGAAATACAAAAGCATCAAAGCAACAGAAATACATTTTTGTTTGGACAGTTTCTGGAATGGTAGTTTATGGGTAATATACTTCATAAAATGCCATAGTCGTAAACTCCCGCGCATCATGTGGCATGTGGGGACAACAGTTGCTTTAATGGCTTGATACTTTTCTTTGTCAAAAGTGCATGTGTCATTCTTCAACTGTTCTGGGTGGACTTGTCAGCATGAGGTGTTGTTGGGGGAGACTGGCCACTATTAAACTTAAAATCTACATTCATCATATTGGTGACTATTCCCTGAATGTAAAATGGTTTTATTGTGTTCATCGAAACACTATAGGGGGAAAAAATGAAATAGAAATTTTAGTTTGCAGGACAGAATTGACAAAAAAGACTTAAAGATTTCTGCTATATGTTTGAAACCAAAATACAAAACCTTTATAAAACTTTGTGTGACTTGACTTTAGGCTAGTTACTAAGATATAGAATGATTTCTGATCTTCCATGTGTGACAACTATTGCCCTGGTCTTTCCTTTATCAGTATAACACTTAGACAGCATAACAGTATATCAAAAATACTAAAATAGCACCTTTATAGTATTTATTAACATTTTAAATGAGCATTATTCTTATATTTTCATATATAATTTCATATATAATTCAGCTTTGACTTTAATTTTGAATTAATTTTTTCGCTACGTGCTTTTGTCATTTTCATATTTTTTTTAAAGTTAGTTTATTTTAGCTTTAAATAATTTTTTTATTTCAGTTTAGTCGTTTTAATACTTCAGCTTCATTTTGGTTGAAGTTTTTATAATTTTTTTCATACAATATTGACATTTTATTTCAGCTTTACATTTATGCATTTGGCAGATGCTTTTATCCAAAGCAATTTACATTAAATTAAAGGAACTGCCAGGATTCTGTCACTTTGCTCTAGTTTTCTCATGGTTTTGTGACAGAGCTCTGACACCACTGTATTTTCGTGTCTTTGTGTGAGCGCGTAGCTTCAAGTGTGCTCGAGTCGCATGCTCTCCTGTCTGTGATGTGTCTTGTGTGCGAGGCATGGTGTTCGTATCCAGGCACTTCGGTCTTGGTTTAGTTTTGGTTTTGTGTCGAGGTTCAGACCCGGTTTGTGTTAGATGCATGTTGTTTTTAAATATTACTTACGACATTCAAAAGTAACATTCTCATAAATTATAAATTGGAATGTTCCTTGAACATTTGTAACCATGAAAAAAATTCATGGCCCCCAGAATATTTTCTTGTATGAATATCTGAACATAAATCAAAAGAAAGAACAGACCCTCTAGCTTCCCTTCCAGCTACATGTATTCTTTTTTTTTAATCAAAACTTGCTTTCAAAGAATGGTCAAAATACAGATGGAGTAGATCGAGTCCATCAACACCCCCAAAGCTTCACAGTCCTATAACTAATTCTGGGTCGAGATCTCATTCAGTAACATTAGGGAGTTTTGATTTATATGCTGTTAATGTTGATGATCACGTTATTTTACATATGTTTATGATTACATATGATGTTGCTTGTTTCTGCATCATCTTTGCATGTGTTTTGATCTGGAGATTCAGTACTATTTCAGAAGATGCATAATAGCGCCCCTACCATATAACAGTGAAAACATGTGTTGTGTTCTATGAATAATTGTGAAACTAAGTATGGTCGCTAGAGGGCAGTAAAACCTAATAAGGAGAAACCGAGAAAGGAGATGAAGAAGTTGAGTTGTTGATTTGCTATGGCGATGTTACTGATGTTTCCTACGTTAAAGTCGACCGTTTGGAGTTAGCTTTTGTTTTCATTCTTTTTATAGGGCCAGTCACACAGCCGATCACGTACGAATCACTCACAAATCACGCACAGATTGGGTTTGTGCGTGCTTGTGCGTCAAGAAATTGACCAAAGTATTCCACGAACATTCGACGCACACCCGACACAAAGTGCCGGAGCGCTTCCAAACACGCATGCTTCGCGAACGTTCCACGTACAAGCACTTTCAGAATCCACATTGTCAGTGGAATGAACGTGATACATGTGCGGTTCATGCGTGATATGAAGGTGGGGCGTCAGTGGACGGACGTGGATGTGCGCGGTTTCGAACCAGTTTCGACGCATAAGCACTGACGGCAGACGCGTGTCCCGCGCATAGTCACGCATACTCGACGCATAAACTACGCACGCCGACTCATGACAACACACACCTGTGCGTCGGAAATATTTTGAACCGTTCAAAACTCAAAATCACGCACAAACCGCCTTCGACGCACATCCACTTCCACAATCACTGACGGTCCATGTTCGTTCCACCGACGAATTACGCATACGACGCACGCTCCGTGCAGAAACAAAAATTTGTGCGTAATTCGTGCGTGATTCATGCGTTTTCGCTTTGTGACTGGCCCTTATACAACTTACAACATCACAACATGGAAAGCTCAAGCCCAGCATTTTCTCACAAATTACAAAAAATTCCAGCAGTGACATGGAAAGAGTTAAAACATCCAGTGAACGTACAAAAATAATGTTTCATAACTTAATGAAAATGTTAGCAAAACATTCTTAGAATACATTGTTTTAGCTGGAGAAGCTGCATTAAAATAATGCCATGATAATGCTGACTGGTTGATGGTATATAATTAATTACTAATAATTAGATTTTTGTATGCACAAGGAGTCTGAGAACAGCTGGTGCTCCACACCGAGATCTTATCTCACCAACATCTCACTGGTGTGCGTAAATGAGAGCACATTACTCTTTCCATTGGCTCCCAATTCACAACGGAATTTATTTTAAAGTCTTGTTGCTAGTTTTTAAAATCTTTCAATGGATGAGCTCCAGTATATAATTCTGATCTTTTATCCGTTCACAGTCCTGGAAGGTCATTCAACCAGAAACTGTTATATATTCCTTGGGCAAGATTGAAAACGAGAGATCGTGCCTTTGGCGTTGCTGCACCGAAACTCTGAAACAGCCAGCCTGTTTTTATTAGAACTGCCTCTACACTGCAGGAGTTTAAAGCTAAACTCAAAACTTATCTTTTTTGGGGGATGGGAGTGGGACTTTTAATTGTAGCTAATTTGTGCTGTGCCAATGCTAGCCAAACCTTGAAGTCTTGAGTCAAAAAGATTCTGGGAAGAGAATCTAATGGAATCTTCCACATCACTGTGGTGTGAGTAAGTGAGGACATAATATTAATCAAAATGAGTCACACTGCTTAAACCCATCTTCACTTTCTCCCCTAGAATTGAGTTGATTTGAGAAACAGCTCATTAATCACGCTATGAAATTTCTATGACTAGCCCAGCATTAAAGTGGCAATCAAGAAAACATGAATAGTCAGAGGGTTAATCAGCTGAGTCTTTTGTATAATTCTTTTCATAAGTGTGACATATTTAAATTATTAGTGAGGGTCACTTGTTTAACAGAAACTACGTCTGCATCGTGCCGCGCAACACTGAGGGGGAAGAGCTGATGTGATTCAGAGCCGCATTTATGATATACAATAAGATAACAAAAAGAGGTGAAGGGTGAGCAAAGTGTAATGGAGGGCGGATGTAAAAGTTCAAGGCGTGCAAACATAACAGCAATCTATTGGTATGGGTGAACAACGGAGGTGATGGGCTCACAGGTCACTGGATGGGTGGCAGCCCTGCCACGTGCCACACATAACCCTCAAGGACACCTTATGCATGCACCAGGAGAAAGAGTAACAATGGATTTGTTGTTACGGACAGCCGCGATGAGGCATGATATCCATCAATTCCTTGCGTTTTTCACAATTAAAACTAGAATGCTCCTGTTGTAAGCCTAAGGTCACTTATTCTGCCACGTAAGAAAAAAAAAAATCACACTTTGATAAATCAACTATGACAAAATGAAATTAAGAGATAAAAATTAGATCAAATATTTTGAAATAAAAGCACAATTAGTATCTCATAAGTTTGTCTTTTTGTTATAATTATGATTCAGATTATTTTTAGGTATGTGCAGCATATAAGCAGAATTATTTTTAAGTATGTGAATTTATTCACTCATTTGAATACATATTTTTGTATTAATCTCTGAAAAAAGGAATTGACTGAAACTTATTGGTCATGTTCTAAAAAATATCTGGCTGTTAGTGTTTTCAAAAATATTAATTTCCTGGGTTGTAATTGTGCATTTTACTAAAATACATATTTTGAAACAGCTGGATTTGTTTGCTTTATGCATTCCTCATGCAAAAAAAGAGTTAATTATATGGTAAGAGTAAGAAACAGTAATGTGTTCATAATATTTATCTGTATTTAAATGTAGATCAATTTCATGCAACAACTTTCCTTCAAACAATTAGTAAATAAATACAAAACAATGTGCTGCTTGTTAAGTTGATTAAATTGCATTAATGCAGGACTTGAACATTTTTTCACAAAAAATACAGACAAATGCAGATCCAGATACAAATTAGTTTTATTAATCTGTCATCTGTTCATGAAGATTAATTTAGTACATCAGTGAAAGCAGGTAATGATAAAACATATACCTTGAACGCAGTGTAATTAGTTCTGAATAAAAGTATCTACCAAAAATCAAATTCCAAAAAGTAAACATAAATAAATATTAATTTACTAATTTACAATATAGTTCTGTTTTTGTTGTTGAATGCCAGGAAGAGGAAAAATCAATCAAATCGGGAAGCAAGTCATCTCAGCCCAACCCAACTCCATGTGCTGTTAAGCATGAGAGACAGACGACTAGAACATTGAAGTGGTGGGAAGAACTTTTGATTGAATTCTGACAGCTTGGTGCATCCGGCCTCTTCCACCCCCTCTGGATAATGAAGTGGTGATAAGTTTACCCCAGCCGGACGAATCCCCATGGGATAGATAATGAGGCCAGTTGTTAATTAATGTAAAGTTCTCCTGGTCGCTGTATGCTCTGAATCCCAATTAGTCTAAAGCTTAACAACATGTTGCACTTGATTTTCAGTTCACTTCAAAGCTTGAGCTCCTTCTGTTGTTTTCAGAGTCCCTGCTTTCTCAAAGTCTTTATACTAAAGGGCACACCGCATGGCATTGAGGAAAGACAGCAATGTGTACACTTTTGTTTAGATGCAACTGATGCACACGACGAATCATTAAAACAACACTGTGTCCTTACCAGACGAGACAAACAATGTATCGGCCAACACTAAATGAGAAAATACTCCCAAATGCAACACAAACAACATCAGAACAGAGTGTGGAAGAGTTTGCTGTGTCCGTGCACAATCTCAAATTCGCAACACTATGAAAAGCATAAAACATACCAGCCTATTGTTATACTTTTGTTATACTTCTCCAGATGGCATCCTTTGTTATAGTTTTCCTTGTTGAAAATGAGGGAACTGTTGTGTAATATCAGATGTTTCTGAATGTCTAAAATCGGTCTGTGGATGTTAGATGATTAATATACATGAAGAGAGATACTTCAGTCTGATGAGATTTTAGTGTGGGTGGGGCAACACTGCACAATGCTGCAGAAATAGAACCAATAAATTAATAATAGAATGTTAACAACCATGAATTAGGTATGCCTGATATGTGTTGGATTTTGCATTATTCATATTCAAAATATTTGCTGTTTTGTTTGGTGTGCTGTTTCTATTGTGATATATTTTAAATATATAATTTACTGTATTTCTTTGATGTCAAAGCTACATTTTTAGCAGCTATTAATCTAGTCTTCAGTGTTACGTGATTAATCACGTAAGTTACTTTCATTAATCATTTTAATATGCTGATTTGGCACTCACAAACCATTTCTTATCAACAGGTTTTTTTTTTACTTTTTGGTGAACCAAACTTTTGAACTGTAGTGTACAGTAAACCCTTACCACTTCGCGGTTCAAGTTCCGCGGTCTCAGTGCATCGCGGATTTGTCAAAAATATTCATCTAAAAATAAAAATTCTAAAATACGGCCATATCGGCAGCCATATTGCGGAAAGTAGCGTTGCTTCGTCGTGATGCGAGAGAAACGTTTTCCCAGGATGCCAGACAAAGAGAGAACCCACACACCCACCGGCACTCAGACAAGGCCTGTGATTGGTTCCGGGAGCGAGATCGACCAATGAGAGCACAAGTGGAGTGGGAGCCTCTTCGCCTCTCTCAGAAGCAAATGTTGATGATCCAGCGCCGATATCTGATGATGAGGCACTTCCCGAACTGATTTAAAGGCCTCATTATACCAGTGCAGTAACACCATCATCATCATCATTCGTCGAACCGCACAGGTCTGTCATCGTCGTCATTACTGGAGTCTCAAGATACTGCTGTCATTGATGAGTGTAGAACACCATAATATGCATCGTATGAGAGAGAGAGAGAGTAAATGTATAATATTAAGGTTTTATAATTAAATAGATTTAATTAAAATACATTTAAAGTATAAATATACATATTTTAAACATTCTGGTACCTACACACACATATGTGTAAATTCCTATGGGAGCCAATCCTACTTCGCGGATTTTCCCCTATTACCGGGGGGTTCTGGTCCACATTAACCGCGATAAACGAGGGATCACTGTATTTTAAAGGCAGCACAATTGTTCAAATACACACCCACCTGATCAGATCTATGCTTCAGGTGTGACCTAATGCTATATATATTTAACACGCTGAGATCCTGCAGGAATTTACTTGGCCCTGGATCTTATCATAATGTTTTCATTTTACGGCCAATGAAGTGATTTCCACATATTCTACTGGCAATCTATCAGGCCTACGCCACAGATCTTATTCTGCAGCGTGTGCAGGTCTCGTTGGCTTCAGAGTTCACCACCGCTTTGCTTCATTTCTCTCATGGTCAGTGGGGTAAGTCCTGCACTGCAGTAAAGCACCTCGATGACTATGGACCATTAAAGTGCTATTGAGTTTCTGTCAAATCACCAGCACCTACAATCTCTCACTGTCCCTCCTCTCAGCCCTCTCCATTATCAGACCCCTCCAGCCAGCATGGCTCAACATCACCATAGACATAGCTAAGAATGCTATACCTGGACAAAGTCTGCATTAGTTTCAGCCGTCGAAACCTTGCTTTAGGTCTGTGTGAGGCAGGATGTGATGTATCCTTGTGATTCTGGGCTAACCCATAACCTTACATCAATATAAGCCTTAGCAATTTTGTTCCTCTGTGAGAGATTGGGGACTCAATCTCATATAGTTGCTTGTGAAGACCCTTGTTGTAATTGAATCCTTCTCATAGTGCAGAAAGGCCTTTTCTGAAGAGCAGATAAAGCAGAAATCATTGGTTTCAGGGAGTGGGGTGACCTTGAGAAGAATTTTGACACAGTGGGGCCGTAGCAAAAGGGTCAAGGTTTAGTTGGTTAGCATGATGCCATTACCCCCTGCTGGTAGACACCAGAAATTCACTATCTGGTTTTAAAAACTTTCCCCATTGACTGCCATTTAAAGTGTCCCTACAGTACATGCATCCAAGATCATAAAAACACTTATATACATTGTACATAATCTCGTTTCTCAAATAGTTCATTCAAAGATTCAGTCTCTTTAAACCCTTGCCCTTTAACCCTTTAAAAACTTTTCTGATTGGTCTGATTCTGATTGGTCAGTCGGCCCAGTATGTTGTGATTGGTCTACCGCTTACAGTGAATGTTGGAAACAGAGTTTTAACTCTGGAGGCTTCCTCAGTGCTTGATACATAGTGATACAAACAAATGGCGATAGTTTTTCGATATATCGATTCCAGTGCACTCATTTCGAAGTGCATCCAAAGTGGATTCACTGCACTAAAAACAACGTCTTCTTGACAACGTCTTCTGTCAGCAAAACAAAAACTCAAACCTGTCCAGTCTCAGTTACAACTACAGTGTTCAAGATCGGGTAGACCTTATTGAAGACCATAGAAACTGGTATTATTCAGATTTGTAACATTGTTACGTAGGTGTATACGAGGATGTGAGACTGGAATTACTGATGACTAATTTCAGCATTTCAGAATCAATTCTTTCTTTTCATAATCAGAATGAGCTTTATTGCTAGGTATGTCTACACATACGCAAAATTTGTCTTGGGGACAGAAGATTACAGAGCACATACAAGAATGGCAGTATTGTATTAAAGGCTCATTTCATAAGGACTTTTATTATGAAACCGCGTCATGGCAATATTGTGGTGGTGCGCAGCAGAGCCAGTTGAGCTGCCGTGATCTGCGTGATCGGTTACAAACTGTTGGTCGGAAAGCCGTTTAATTCCGAATATCCTACACTCCTATACAGATGCATGACCAAGGATGTTAGTCAATGACTTCAAACTATATATGTACATCCCTGTCATTATCTGTACCTCATCCATCCAACAACAATACATCGTGTTCAGTGATCACCTGTCTCCTCATTATTTGTGCTCTGACCGGCACCCAGGGGGGTTTACTCAACTATTATAAACCTTGACAGTCCAAAAGTCTCTCCAACAAAATTGGTCCTTCGAGCCGGAGTGAGTATTCCCTTCTGACATTATGGACTCTGATGAGGAGATTACTGGAGCTTCTCGCCCTAAGCGCCATACTCGTCCTCCAGCTTACCTGCAGCAGTATGAAGTACCATATCCTCGAGGTCGACCTGTCACTGAGCATGATGTTCCACACACCTGGGAAGCACCTGTCCATCGGACATTTCTCCCATCCTTCCAGACTTACGCCACTCCCCCTGGTGGTGACATAGTATATTCTGATGGTTCACATGTCATGTCCCTGAGTCATAAGCACCCACCCAATGCTGTATCTCCTCGGCATTCCTTCTCTTTGCCTCCAGCTGACTTTCCTGCCTCTGCACACAATAGTGAATTACAGAATCTGCGCAGTGAGCATGCACACCTAATGCAAACCCATCAGGCTTTCCAAAAAGACTTAAAAGAGTTGAGAGAAGTCCATGCAGAAGTCAGAGAATTAGTTCAAGTGGCTCAGGGCCTTAGAGCTGACCTCAATCAAGCTAGAGGCCAGATCCTCTCCCCAGCACAGCCTTCAGCATCACAGTTATCCAGCCCCTGGGCAAAGCAGTTTGCATCCACGACCTTAGCAGAAGATGGAAACTTTGCTGAATGTCCTCCACCGCCATGGCCTGAGCCCGATGTTGACCTGAGAACACGGGTGAGTGACCTTGCGCTAGATGACGGTGCCACGTCTTATCAACCTGTTAAGCTCGGGGCTAAAAAGGATCCCTTTTTTGCCACAGTTACTCAGTCACGCCCTCCTCAGCATTATGCTCCTGCTGATTATGGACTTCCTCCCCCTCCTACCCCTAAAGAGCTGCTGGAGTTGCTAACACCTGCTGCCATACCCTTATCTGCCAACCACACGGGAGTGCCTAACTCACCAATATTCAGATCGGTGCCTGCTTATTCGTGTCCTCCAGCCATAACACTAAAGACAGACCCCAATCTACGACCTGTAGCACCTCATGTTGGTTCTGAATTTGTGTACCGAGGACCTACCCCTATGATCCCTAAATTCAGTCGGCCTGACCCAGGAGAATTCGCCCGACTTCGGATAGCTTTGGAAAACCTACTTCCCCCAGATGGGACTGAACTTTTCAAATACCAGATATTAGTGGATCACCTTAAGTTCGAGGAGGCTACAATGATCGCAGATGCTTATTTGAACTCCCCTACCCCATTTACTGATACCATGGCTGCACTCCATGAGAAATTTGGCCAACCACATCAGCTAGCCTTAAGGAGGATCGCTATTGTTCTGGAGAGTCCTGACATCAAGCGAGGGGACATCTCTGCCTTCCAGAGGTTCTCTCTCCAGGTGCAGTCACTAGTAGGCCTATTAAGAACCCTAGGACGTGATGGTGAGTTGGAACTGAGTTGTGGGTCTCATGTCGCACGCCTTCTGAGCAAGCTACCCCCAGAGCAGCGTGCTGAGTTTCGCCGTCATATGTTCCGCCAACCCGGCACCACTCCTAATCTGGTTGACCTTTCAAATTGGCTCCGTTACGAAACCTTGTGCCACAGCTATGATGCTGAACTGACATCTCAAGTATCACAACCCAAGGCAGGCTTTGGAAAGAGAACGGTGACAATCTTACATGGTGTTGGAGAATCCCAGAATCCTGTTCATTGGAAAGGTCCTGTTCCACCGACCAAGCCTTCCAAGGGAAGCCAAGGGAAACGCTATTGTCCCTTCTGTGATAAGACGGAACATTACCTGAGCCAGTGTGAACCCTTTGCTAAGCTTACCTCCGACCAGGTCAGGACCTGGATTCGTAGTAACAACCGTTGTTGGCGTTGTGCCAGAGCTCACCATGCCGCTCAGTGTGATCTGAAAAAGCCCTGCAACATTTGCCAAGGCATCCATCTCCGTCCTCTTCATGAGGTGAATGCCAGTCCATCGAAGAGAGATGATTCAACTAACTCAGAGAAAAGCTGCCTGACCAATTCTTCTTCAGATAGGTTCTTTCTGGATAAACCATCTGTCGGAGGTCGAGTTATGCTCAAAGTGGTTCCTGTTAATCTGCATTATGAAGATCGCACCTTAGACACCTTCGCTCTTCTTGATGATGGTTCAGAGAGGACTATTCTGCTCTCTACTGCAGTTAAGGCCTTGGGCATCCAGGGTGTTTCTGAAGATCTTCCATTGCGGACAGTAAGAGATGACATTCAAGTCCTTCATGGTTCCTCCATATCCTTTCAGATCTTTCCCCTCTGTAAACCTCAAACCAGTTTTAAGATCGATCATGCCTTTACTGCAGACCGTCTTAACCTGTCACGCCAGTCTTACCCTGTAGAACAACTACAACAGAAGTACAGACATCTACGTGATCTTCCAATCCATCCACTTAATGAAGTCCAACCTTTACTTCTTATCGGTTCTGATCAGCCTCACCTCATCACTCCTACAAAGCCTATTCGATGGGGTGGCCCAGGTGCACCAGCTGCAGTTCATACGCGTCTAGGATGGACTCTCCAGGGTCCTATACCTTCCTTGAGTTGGCCTTCTGCTACAAGGCAATGTCTGCTAACCTCTGTGGCTCCAATTCAGGATGAACTTTTCCAAAACGTTCAACGACTGTGGCAGTTGGATATGGTTCCGCAGTCGGAGGGTAAAGAGGTCACTCGTTCCAAACAAGATAAGGAGGCTCTTCAGCTACTCGAAACTAAAACTTGCATCCTGGAAAGGGACGGCATCAACAGGTTGGCTACACCCTTGCTGCGGCGAAAGGATATGCCTGTGTGGAAGGCCCCTAAGGAGTCTGTCTTACCTTCCCTTCGCAGTATTGAGAGGCGTCTGCTGAAGGATCCTGTAAAAGCTGAGGTCTATAAAGAGGAAATGAGAAAACTCATTGAGACAGGAGCAGTTCGTGAAGTGACTGACTCTTTACCTGATTCGGATGAATGCTGGTACATTCCTCATCACATTGTTAGTCACAATGGAAAGTTTCGCATTGTCTTTAATTGCTCCCATCAGTACCAAGGACAAAGTCTCAATCAATACCTGCTACCAGGACCCACCCTTGGGGCCTCACTTTTGGGTGTCCTTATACGCTTCAGAGAACATCCTGTAGCAGTGAGTGGAGATATAAAGGCCATGTTCCACCAGGTCAGTCTTTTACCAGAGGACCGTCATCTACTCCGTTTCCTTTGGCGGGACTTGAAGATGGACGAGGCACCTAAGATTCTTGAGTGGCAAGTGTTACCCTTCGGCACAACCTCCAGTCCATGCTGTGCCACCTATGCACTACAACGGCAAGTACGGCAACACCCACAGACGGATGAGGCGATCCGGTTTTCAGTGGAAAAGTGTTTCTATGTCGATAATTGCCTGCAGAGCCTACCTACTGCTGATGCAGCGCGAAGCCTGATCGATCGACTACGGAGTATCCTTTCTGGAGCTGGATTTGACATTCGCCAGTGGGCTTGCAATTATCCTAGTGTACTGAGCCACCTGCCAAGTAGTGCCAAAGCTGCAAGTGTGGAACTGTGGTTGACACAAGAGAACTCTGACATGCCTGAGTCTACGCTGGGTCTGAGCTGGAATTGGCAGACAGACACATTGTCCTACAAACACCGACCTGTGATAAATAACACACCCACTTTGAGGAATATCTATAAGGTCCTTGCTACACAGTATGACCCTCTGGGATGGCTTCTACCTTATACGACTCGTGCGAAGGTCATTATCAAGCAGTTGTGGAACAAACAGAGAGAGTGGGATGACCCCAACCTGCCACCTGAACTCCTCCAGTCTTGGAAGGCGTGGGAGGAGGAACTGCGTTACCTTCCTTGTATCACCATTCCACGGCCTTACATTCCTCCAGAGGTGGACAGGGGTGGAGCAACACATGAGGTACATATCTTTTCAGATGCCTCTGAACAAGCCTATGGAGCGGTGGCTTACCTCCGGACTACTGACCAGGACGGTCAAACTTACCTGTCATTCATTATAGCACGCTCTCGTGTTACTCCTAAAAGAGCCCACTCTATTCCAAGATTGGAACTCTGTGGAAGTCTAGTCGCAGCCCAGTTGGCAAAGTTGCTTCACAATGAATTGACCCTAAGCATCAAGTCTACTTCTTTGTGGACAGACTCTACCACTGTCCTCCAGTGGCTGAATTCAGAGTCCTGTCGCTACAAAGTCTTTGTGGGAAACAGGATTGCTGAGATCCAGGAGCTGACAGAGAAGTGTTCTTGGTATTATGTCAACTCTGCTGACAACCCCGCTGACGACCTCACAAAAGGAAAACCACTTCAATATCTTACAGCACCAAACCGATGGTGTAAAGGGCCGTCTTTTCTTCTCCAGGATCCCAAGGAAAGCTATGTGTCATCAGATGTGGCGGATGCTGATCCAGTTACGCCAAATAATCTTCTGATGGGGCGGCCCGATGAATCTCTCCCTCCAGTCATTTACCCAGAATCCGAGATGTTAAGTCGTCGACCCTGGATACATTCACAGATCCTTGCAGACAGATTCTGGTCTAGGTTCATAAGGGACTACCTTCCTAGCCTACAGACCCGGCAAAAATGGCAAGCCTCGCCACCTGACTTGAAGGAGAAAACAATTGTTCTAATTGTAGATCCCCAACTACCTCGGAGCTTATGGCCTGTGGGACAAGTCGTCAAGACTCACCGAAGCTTGGATGGTCACATACGGTCAGCCGATGTGGCGATAAAGGGCCAAGTTTATACTAGACCAGTAGCCCGCCTGGTCAGATTGCCTGCCATACCGAAAGATGGACTTAAAACCCCCAACCCTGTGTAGTTGAGTCGCCTTTCATAGAAGCAAAGATGTTCCACATCTTTGGGGGCGGCTGTATTAAAGGCTCATTTCATAAGGACTTTTATTATGAAACCGCGTCATGGCAATATTGTGGTGGTGCGCAGCAGAGCCAGTTGAGCTGCCGTGATCTGCGTGATCGGTTACAAACTGTTGGTCGGAAAGCCGTTTAATTCCGAATATCCTACACTCCTATACAGATGCATGACCAAGGATGTTAGTCAATGACTTCAAACTATATATGTACATCCCTGTCATTATCTGTACCTCATCCATCCAACAACAATACATCGTGTTCAGTGATCACCTGTCTCCTCATTATTTGTGCTCTGACCGGCACCCAGGGGGGTTTACTCAACTATTATAAACCTTGACAGTCCAAAAGTCTCTCCAACAAGTATAAAACAGATGATAAAAAAATAATTGAAAAAGTATAAAATATAATGTGACAACACCCATGTACAGTATGTTATATACCAATATTGAGGTATAATAAATAAATATAAATAGGAGATTACTATTTTTGTGCACCTTTATCTTTAAAACTGCAGACAGTTATAGTACACACTGGATATAGGGGCACTTCAGTATTAGCTGAATTCTGACTAAGAATATTTTTGCAACCAACAGATATCTACTTTTCTTTAATTATGGCAGATTTCAAACCGCATTTGGCAAGTATGGAGGGTCTTGCATCAGTTGAGCACTGTTATTTTAGTATTATCGATATAGGCTATTACAGTATTTATTAATATATTAAACTAAGTTTTAGTTTTTAGTTTAGTTTTATTTAGTAATGTTTATTGTATTTTCATATTTATTTTTATTTCAGCTAGTTAAAAAGGTAACATTTCTAATTTTTGTTTATTTTATTTCAATTAACGAAAACCATTTTTAACACATGCCAACGATTTACACGCTTAAAGAAACTGAATTGAAAATGAAATATCAACACTATTCCTTCAGAAATTCCACAAGGAACATATCTGTCTTTGTCCAGTCAGAAGAAAAGAGAGATTAATAAAGATAATTAATCAGACATGACGTTGAAGCATGAGATTCCTCAGGCATTCCTTTGATCAGAGTCTAAACCGTGAATCACACAACTTCCTCTGCGTTGCACTACTGATACATTTCATTGAAAAGCCTTTTCTATTCTTTCCTTTTTGTAAAATTTCTTTCCTTATTGAAATTGCGTACATGGTATCAGTGCATTGTATCACAGGAAACAATTTGCTCCTTAAAAACTTGGATGCAGGTAATGATTCTATGCATAAAAGGAGTGGGCTTCAAGCTGTGATCTGGGTTGCGATTCTCAAACATTTGTCACTTCATGATTTGCAGGGCAGCTTGGACCTATTCATCAGGCCCTGATGTCACTGGGCAGTGAATTTATGTTCCTCATCCGCATACTCTGTCCAGCCTACATCAACAGGGCTTGGCCTGTCAATCTCACAACCTTCCTGTCTATTACAGAGTTTTGTTTTCTAAAGTTACTGTTAATAATTTGTAAAAAAAAATGTAATTTATTCCACTGATGAGAAAGTGGAATTTTCGGAATACATTACTGTAACTTTTTAACAATTGAATGCATCTTTGATTAATAAAATTATTTATGCATTCAAAAAATAAAATCTTACTGACCCCAAGCTTTAGAACAATAGATAATATACAGTGGAGTTCACTTATCTCGACTCACGGTTAATTCGCCAATCCTATTATGTTGACGTTTTTGAAGTGGAACCGCCAAACTCCCTATTTGTCTTAGCATTTTCTTTTCGGTAATATCGATTCTTTTATGTCGCCGAACACTAATATCTCAAGCACAAAAGAGGGACAAATTCGCTACTTCACATAGTTATCTCGTGACTGAGCGAGAGTTTGCGTTGCACGTCGCTTGTCAGTGACGCTTCTCTCACAGCACTGCGCAGCACTCTCTGAAGTGAAGGCACATATCGTTCTGAACAAAAGCAGGTGTGTGTGTGTGTGTTTATCTAAGCCTCATACTCATTGAGTCAATGAGTTTGGTAATGACCAATGTTGTATGAGGCTTAGATAAACACACACACACACACACACCTGCTTTTGTTCTGACGCGCGTTCTGAAGAACCCGCTGTTAAAAGACGGGGCAAAGCCGAATTTGTTGAGAAAGCACATTAGATAGGCAGAACGCAAGAAAGTATGCAATCTAGTACAGCGTGATGACCTCACGAATATGTTATGACTGTTTACGCTGTGAGCGAAATTGTGTTTGCAATGTTGGAGAATATAATTAAAGGTTTGTATGGAGAATGGAAGGTGTTTTTATTGTATTCTGGTAAATCTCTTCTGTTAGTTGGTGCACAGATGCCTTTTGTTGTTAGCAAACACATACAGTGTATGTATATTTTTATAGGATGCCGATCGCTTCATCAAATAAATCGCCATTTTGGCTGTCGGTTATCTCGATAATCGGTTATCTCGATTTTCTCGGTTATCTCCTTTTTTTGCAACCCCCGAAGATGTCGAGATAACCATATTCCACTGTATATATATATATATTTTTTTATTATTATTATTATTGTTGTTTTATCTAAAAATAATATTTTGCTGTAGGAATCAAAATAATGATAAAAGTATGTTTTGATAAAAATGACCGCCTTAATTAAGTTTAAATATTATTATTATTCATCAGAATTTAGATTCTAATCATACATTAATTGGTTTATTGTCAGCATGCATAAGATGTGTTCAGTGTTATCAAAAATTCATAAAAACATATGGTTGCAATAATTCATAATTCATACTTAATTTAAGGCTTGTGTCTGTGGCCAAATGATTAAAAAATAGCTTGTGAAATTAGTAACCATATGTATTAATCTTTCAATTCTGTACCATAACTCATTTTAGGTGTGAAATTTACAACCTGTTTTTCAACTGTGGGTCAGTTGAGGTAATAACAATGCTTTAATTGGAGCTCACAAATTCTCAATTAACACACAATTGTATGATAAATGCCCTAACATCCCTAGTTCAAACCACTGAACCGCTATCCGAGACACAATATTGGATTGCCCCTTTGGCTTTATGAGGCAGGACCTCATTAGCGATCGGTCTAACATGACCTTTATGTTGAAGTGTCTGTGATGCACACTTCTATGGCGGTACTCTAATCAACAGGGATTAATAGAGAGCAGCTTTGGAAATTACTGCTGTGGTCCAGTGCTGCTGATGATGTCAGCTATTCTAATGAGCACCGCTGCACTGTCTTTGTTCCTCTAAAAGAGACCATATATGGAACAGGATATAATCTACATTGATTTTTCACCTTCAACACTGGTCACTCAATCCCCAAGTGTTAAGAGGAGAGAGCGTATTGATCGTGTTAAGGCAGCTGCTTTCAGTCAGGGAGTCACTGCTGGAGAATCCAGTGGAAGGTTTGGCCCTCTTTTTCACATTGAGCCACTCAGTATTGTCTATTTTAGGACATATAAGTGTTGTAATGTGGTGGAGGAAGAAATCAATGATAATATATGTGTGCAGGTGGTAAATCTCTTCTGCTTTAAATGTACACAGAGGGGGGCCGATGATTCAGTAACAGGAGGGCTTCAGTCAAAAATGACCCTCATCACCCTCATGTTGCTCTTAAATCCACATATATTTTCTGTGGGACACAAAATTAGATGCATTTGAAGAATTATAATATTCATATTACACTATCTACACTCTTGCCAAATGACTGCATTCCTACGAACTACGAAAAGAAAGAAAGAAAGAAAGAAAGAAAGAAAGAAAGAAAGAAAGAAAGAAAGAAAGAAAGAAAGAAAGAAAGAAAGAAAGAAAGAAAGAAAGAAAGAAAGAAAGAAAGAAAGAAAGAAAGAAAGAAAGAAAGAAAGACAGACAGACAGACAGAAAGAAAGACGTAGGGCTGTTATGGTGCTTTTATTGTCCTCTTTGTAGCTTGAAATCATCTGGTTATTACAAATTGTACTTGTATGTCAAGTATTGTGTAAAGATTCTTTAGAAATGTATATTTTAGTGTTTTGTGGAAACCAGTATATGGGTTTGGAATGACATGAATACCAGTAAATAAATTTTTTGTTAAAGTAGATCACTAACCACTTGTGCCCGAGTGAGACAGTCTTTGCTCAGTACAGTTTCTAAGATCAAGTCTCCCTGTGAACATTCCTGGACGAAACAAACAAGGGAAACACATTTTGATCCAACAACACAAAGTAGATAATTAATTTGATCTGAGGAAGCATCACAGTCTGTCAGTTCTTCCACTGACAGCAGCGATGGGGATGAAATTATTCCATAAACAAAGCTGAATCTGTTGTCCCAAGACCCTTTAGATGTTATGCCTCTTTTGTAATTGCATTCCACCGCTGTTTGCGCCTGAAACAAAACAAGATTTATGACAATTGCAGACGATCAAACATGTATACAAGACGGAAATTAATGGCCGTCTCCTCAAAGTTCATGGCTGATTGTCATTTGTGCTATGGCTCAGAGGTGTGCTGAATGTTAATGAAAAAGTTGATCTGAGGAAAAAACGGCTCAGCGGTGCAGGGCAGACACAGACACATGAAAAATGCATGGAGCTCTGTTTGTACCTTCAACTTCACTCATCGGAATTCCACTCCCATTCCAACTGGCCAACAAGCAAGAATATCAATTACATTAGCAATTTGGGTGGTAGCGAGCGAGCGGGTAACTGTTGAGCAGCTCTCGTGAGACACACCACTCCGAATGCACACAATGGCCCTTCTGAGCACCATACTCAGCAGTCACCTCAGGAAAACGTCCAACTTATTGAGTTAATGGAGACTGAAGTGTTTTCACTAAAGAATATGTTCATTACCATCGTGATTCATGTGGAGAATCAAACATCTCAGTGTGGGTTCCCTTTGTTCAACTCAAATGAGAGCCAGTGTCTAGCTGGAAACTTGTTACTATTAGTGTACTGCATAATTAACAAATCCGGTCTGTGTGTGTTTCAGGAAAACCCATATATGTGTAATAATGAATGTGACGCTGAAACCGAGGAGCTGGCCCACCCTCCCGAGCTCATGTTTGACTCTGAAGGACGAAACCCCACCACATTCTGGCAATCAACCTCCTGGAAGAAATATCCGAAGCCCCTTCAGGTCAACATCACACTGTCCTGGAACAAAACAATAGAACTCACTGATGACATTGTCCTTACTTTCGAGTCGGGCCGGCCTGAGCAATTAGTCTTGGAGAAGTCGCTGGATTACGGTCGTACGTGGCAGCCGTATCAGTTTTACGCTGCTGATTGTTTGGATGCCTTTACTATGGAGCCAAAAGCAGTACATCAGCTAACTCAAAGTAGTATGCTCGAAATCATCTGCACTGAGGTCTATTCAACGGGCTATGTGTGGAAGTACGACAAAACTGTACGCTTTGAGATCAAAGACCGCTTCGCCCTTCTTGCTGGTCCTAGACTGCACAACATGGCTTCTCTGTATGGGCAGCTGGACACCACCAAGAACCTAAGGGATTTCTTCACTCTCACTGACCTTCGCATCAGACTTCTACGTCCTGCCACTGGAGCCACAATGGTGGATGAGAACAACCTCTCTAGATACTTCTATGCCATCTCGGACATCAAAGTGCAGGGCAGGTAAGTTAATACGTCTTTGAGACTGAGTCTTAAATTAACACAGTGCTTCTCAATTATTTTCTGTCACACTCCCCCTAGGAAGAGGTAAACATCCCCCCCCCCCCCACCCCATTTTGGAACTTTCGCCTTATTGTTTCCATGGCGACGCGTCATATTTGTCACGTGACATACCGCAGTCACAAAGTGCTCTATAATAGATAGATCACATTTATTTAGTTTTTTCTTTTTTATTCAAAAAAGTCAACAACTTGTTGGCTCAACTTGTTGAAACCTAAAAGAAATCTTATGTGGTTGAAATCACTGAATTGTTGTGATAAATGACAAGTTCTGAGCGCGTCTTTTTTTGGATCAGTGCCAGATATCTCGTGAAAACATTTAGCGGTTGATCGCGTGACACATATGAACACTTGCGTGATCGTACATGTCAAAGGGTGAGGGGATGATTATCTGAACTTCATATATGCTACTCTTGTTCAGTTCAAGAAAACCCACTCCCTGGCAACAAAAAAAGCATGTACCCCAGGGTCACGCACGCGCCCCCCCTGACATCGCTCCCCACTATTTGAGAACCACTGAATTAACAGAACATGCCTATCACTGGGTTTACATATAGGTATTTTTGCTCGAAACAAAAAATATTAAAAATAAAACAAATAAATAGCTTTTTGGAAAATGAATTACCAAAAACTAGATATAGATATAGATATATATAAATAAAATGCGCATTTAAAAATTTTGATTGAAGTTTTGATTTAAAACTTATGCATGATTGTGGTAGAATAATTTTTTATTCGGTGGCAGATAACATTTATGCATTTGGCAGACGCTTTTATCCAAAGCGACTTGCATTGCATTCAAGAAACACATTGAATCAGTTCTTGCTTTCCCTTGGTTGCGAGCACCAATGCTCTACTGATTGAGCTACAGGAAAGCCATAACACCAACAACTTGTATTCTTTTCACACAAAGTATGAGTACAGGGGCAGAGTATCAATTAATTAAAAACAAAATCTTTTTTTTGCAAGGTTCCATGCACAATAAAATGTATTCACCTTAAAATACTTTTATATGATTTGCTTGATTTTACATGAGCCATGACTTGTAAACTAATACCTTGTGATATCTGAGTCACATTACCAGCTCCATATGAATGGCTTTTCTGACACAGTAAACTTCATAGAGCAATAACCTTTTAGAGCCATTTTATTCAATGTATATTTCCTTTCACTACCACGATATGTATAGCGTCCATTGTAATAAAATTTTGCCAGATTCACATTCATTGATTTTTGGATAAAAGTGAATGTGCTTTTAGCACCGATCACAGGACATTTTAACACAAGTGTTAAACCAAGCAGTATCAATTCACAGAAATGCCATCACAGGCACATTTTTCCATTGAGCGTGGGTTACATTGACTACAGCGAAATAAGACTCATTTACTGAATAAAGACAACTGCAGAAACACAATAAAGAAACACATTAAAGATGCAAATACAATTTCCTAGACACAACATGATTTATTCCAGTGGACAAGAAATGAACTATTGCTTGGGGGACGAGAAGATGAACCCAGTGCATTTTAAATAATAAAATAAATATAAATAATAAAACAATAAATAAATAAAATTATAAGACATCAAACCATAACGAAAACGCATTTACAAAATACATTTCTAGATGGAAACTAGATTTGATACCTCTAGTGGACAGTGACAATGACAATGCCAAAAAGGTGACTATGGTTCCTTCAAGGCCAAGATTTATAAAATAAACCCTGCATATGAAATGCCAAATTTGATTTTATAATACATTCCACATCCTAACCCTATTTTGATACATTCAGGATGAAATTATGCCGAGGTTTATGCATGTAACCCTGGCTCTTTTACAGGGCTTCACATTGTGTCAAATGACAGAATAAGCGTAGTGAGTGACCACTCTCATTCTACTCTAAAATTAGAAGTCAAGCTGAATTAGGGACATTGCATTGGGCAATAAAGAACAAAATGGACCTCAAAGGTCTCATTTGGCTTGCATAAAAAAACTAAAAGTGCAGATGACTTCACAAGTCAAATGACGGCACAATAGAAACAAAAACACAGCAGCTGCTCTCCAAATTGGGCCGGAATGGCTCATAAGCAGTTGGTTTATGGGAGAATAACTTTGTTCATAATGGTGTATTTGATAGATCCCTTGTGAATCTAAATGCACAGCTCTAAATTAGGATTCAAAGGACTGCAGTGGTAGATTAGGGCAATTACAGAGTGAGCTAATTGGAAAGAGACTAATCCACTAATTAAGACCATTTACTGCTGATTAAATAATAACCACTGGGGACACATCACCATGCAAGTGTGCCTGTTGGGCCACATTAATATGACTTTGCATCTGTAATGATTACTGAGGGTATTTTATGTGGATTGTGGCGCATGGTTTTTGATCCTTCAAATTGCACACCTTTAGAGTTGTAACACAAGACTGAAATGATTTCATTTGAAGACCCGTCGCGCAATATTTCAAACTCATTTTATAGTTCAAAGGAAGTCACATACATGCATGCCAAAGTAGACAATACTCCTCTTGTGTCAGGAATTGTTTGCTTATTGAGTTGAATGAGCCAACAAATCTTAAAATAGGCCTGGGAAATCATGCACATGGTCCATCTCTGAGGCATAAATGAACAAAACAAGAAAATGTTTGTCATTTGGCAAATTGTTTTACCTGTTGCAGACAGCTTCACTGAACTGTAAACGATACAATGTTAAAAATAACCGAAAGCACATTTTGAAACTCTAGATTAGACTTTTAACGTTTCACCGAAACATGATAATTCTGTAATCATTCGTTCACCCAAATTCAAACTCTGTAATCATTTGTTGTCCAAAATTATTAACAAATTGTCAATATTGCAAATTAGAGTATATATATACAGTGGTGCGGAAAAACAGTGGGGGTTTTTTGTGCTTGTTTGTCACACAGGGCCATGTAGGTTTGGATTTTGTTTTCCCTTAATGTTAACAGCCTTGATTTAAAAACTGCATTTTGTGTTTGCTTGTGTTATATTTGACTAACATTTAAATTTTAATATTTAATTTTAAATATTAACAAACATGCAATATATATATACATACATGGTATGGTACATGGTCGACTGTCAATTTTGATTGTCACTTGTTGGCACTTCTCACGTTCAATTCTGGAAATTAAAACAGAGCAAAGAGGAGATAAGGGCCTGCTCTATGTCTTAATGAAGGCATGTGGGGCTTCTGTTGTTTGACTTTGATGTATTGAGAGTCTGTGAGAAGAAGGAGGTATGGAGGGTGCAGTGAATCTCCATCTATAGTCTCTTCATGAACTATGGCTTACAAATTATCCTCACAGGAAATCTTGGGTTCATTAAAAGCTATAATTGAGTCATCATACTTCAAAAATACTGCTTTCTGTTTTCACTCAATAAGACCATAAATGTGATGCATCAATTAAAATTTACTAGCAAACCGATTCAGTGATAAAAGAATAACATTCTTTGATCTTCTCTTTTAACAATGCAAGGAGAACGTCTTTTGATTTATTTTAGAAAATTACTTTTTCACATAAAGAATTTAAGTAATGGTAAGAAAGGAAAAGTGCTGTATGTTTCAACAAACACATTTTTTATGATTAAATAAGTGTTCAATCTGATGCTTCTGCTTCTTTGCAGTCACCATATTTCTCCATTTATTAGTTCCTGAGGCAAATCAGAGGGGAATACAGGTACATCCAATATTTTCTCCTGCCTATGGGTTTTCAATTCAATTTAATCCCAAAAAGTTCTGACACAGAGAAGAATATTACAGAGGTCACTTGACCAGGGTTTTGTAGTTATTCACTTGGATGGGATTAGTAGTTTGAAGTAATGCCTCAGAAGTCCCTCTAGCACTCAGAAGAGAGAGGAATAGGAGGGAAATGCATGCATAAACAAGAGCAGTTATGATTCATAACAGGATCTGCAGCTCCATAATAATGTTATGCTGTAAATTAATTAGATGTTTTTATTCACTTTCTAATTATAACATTTAATCTGTCAAGCTGTCATGTCCTTCAAACATTTTTAAAACTAAGATTGAGTGTGTTAATCTGTACAAGACCCTGAGAGTGAAAAATAAACCAATTAAAACCTGAAAACACAAGAAAAGCAAGTTTGCATGAGATTCGGAAATCATCTAATTCTTCTCCAGTTTTTCCTGCAAAATGTAAATGGCATCATTGGGAAAATGGACTAACATGTGCATGTGCTTGTTTTAACTGTTTATGACCTACTTGATAAAAGAGTATATTTTGAATTTATATTAAGCTTTTACACTGTCAATTTCTTAAATATATTTATGTAAAATCGTACAAGCGAACACATTACTTATTAAGTTGATAGTTTACTCAAGAATTAAAAAAACTGTCATTTTGGACTCACCATCTTGTTTACTTAAATACTTTCTTTAATTTATTAAATGAATGAGTGAGTTTTCAGTCTTCTAAAAAGATTCAATAGCACCATAAAAGTGGTTCATACAACTTGTGTGCTACATTCAAAGTCATATATAGTGAATATTAACTGTTTGATTGATTATATCATCACAAAATCTAACCTGTTATAGCCCAACTCTTTTAGAAAGTTGAATAAACGGCAACTTTAAGCCATAAAGATAATGAAATATAAACATCAACATCTCGATGGGATCATTTAAAAATTACAGTTGTTTTTAGTACTGTCCTGACTGAGATATTTCACATGACAGATGTTTACATATACTAAATAAGACAAAAAAAGCAGAATTAATAAAATTACTCCGTTTAAAAGTGTACATATGCTTGATTCTTAAGTTTTTCATGAGTCTCTTGTTCATCTCGAGCAGTTGTGAAAAATTCTCCAAGTCCTGCACATTCTTTGATTTTCCAGCATCTTTTGCATATTTGAACCTTTTCCATCAGTGACTATAATTTAGAGATCAATCTTTTCACACTGAGGGTGAGTAAGGGGCTCATAGACAACTATTACAAATGCTGAAAGCATTCATTGAGGTTCGAGAAAGAAATATGATGCATTAAGAGTGGAAGGGAGGGGGTATAAACTCTTTGAATTGGATGAGGGTAAATTGTACTTCTTTTTGTCCATTGGGACACATACACGTATCTTCTGTAGGTTTTGGAGAGCAGTACTAAATGAAGAATATTATGCATTTTTTATGATCCGTCTTATTTTGTTAAAGTATATTAACATTTTTAAACATTCTGCAAGGGGTATGTAAACTTTTGAGCACAGCTGTAGGAACCACTTATTTTATTACTATTTTTTATGCTTTTGCATCCTTTTTGAAGCTTGAAAGCCCCTTTCTTCTTTAATATAACTGCATGTAGAAAAGAGCTACCATTCTTTAGAATTCACCTTCTCTATTCTATAAAACAAAAAAGTCATCCAGCTTTGGGAAGACTTGAGGGCATTTAAACGATGCCAGTACTTTCATCTTTAGGTGAATTATACCTTTACTGACTGCTGTACAACAGATTCTTAACATCAAAACAAAAACAGGCCATGAAGACTATATCTAAAAAATGCCTTTCAAGAACCCTTTACATAGCACTCCATGTTTAAGATTATCTCATTTTCAATAAAATATATTTTTAGGCCATTGCAATCTTTCAGCCCAATTTAAATATGCATGATCTGAGGAAAGATTATTCAGATGAAACACTCCAAAGAAAAAATCCCTGAAAAAAGCTGCATCACTTTGGCTGTTTTAGTCCCAGTAGACTCTCGTGTTGTAATACTAAAATAAATGTTTCACACGTCAAAGAGTGCCAACTTACAGCATCTTGCACAAAGATCTACCTAGTTCAACACTTCTGTTATCCTCCTTTTTCTTGTGAATTATGTTCCCTGAACTCACAGAAATGCACATCCACAGCATACATAAAAACATTTGGGAAGTGTTTTTTCAGAAACTATCACGATTTAAATCATAAACATCAAATTATTTATTTTATTGAATGTAATATTTGATGCTGAAGGTGTCAGTCGATGATGGCATGCTCTTGTGAACTCTTCCGAAGCATAAATGAATGGCAATTTAGATTTTTTTAAAGCAAATTGCCACATTCCCATGAGGCTTGATTTGAAAGTCATAGGCTGAGCTTTTGAGTACAAATGTTTGTCACAACTGACCATGTTTCCTGCCAATCATTTCTGATGCACATCTAAGATACTTAATAATGCCTAATGAGAAGCTTTGCTGCAATCATCAATTATAAACGAGCAACTGGAGGAAAAAAAAACATCAACATAAACTCTCCCTTGAGGCACTGCAGTAAACTTGAATATCAACACATTTTGCACTCTCAGAAATAACACTACATTATTCATTTATCCCAGCTGCTTTGGAATCAACATTATGCAAGTTTTCTTTAACAGAACCTATGTGAATATAAATACAGACGCATATGCTGATCAAATAAGATTGAAAAACACATTAATGTCAGTCTTTTCTATTATATTTACGCACCATTTAATTCCCAATTTCCCAGAAACCGTTCCACCACTATATTTATCAATAATCACAGCATTTTATCACATACTTCCACATATGCTGTGTCCCCACTTCACTGTTTATCCAAAACAGCTTTGAAGATGAGAAAGAGGTTGTGTTTGATCAAAGCAGGGATGGGACAGAGTCCCTTATTAGCATAATATTCATGCAGATCAGAGTAAATGCTCCATAATAGGGCCTGTCGTTGAAACAAATTGCAGGCGTAGCTCCCAGCAATGCCAACCAGAGTGCCACAAATTCAAATCGGATTTTGGTTGCACTGGAATAATCGGAGAAGGCGAATTACACTGTGATGAATTTCTAATATTTCCCCTGAAATCTAGAGAGCACCTCCAGGGTCGACTACATTTTGAGGTGAGACACAAACAATTTGCCTGAGATGTATTACATTCCACCCAGACGAGTGAGGAAATTGGCCACCGCGCAGAGTCAGTCAGTCCTAATAGGAATCCTCATTTCAACAGCATCACAATGGTGAATAATGTGCCCATGACTTTTAGGGTCATTATTGAAGTTTCAGTAAACCCGAGGCACTGGGTATGTCAAAATGCAATTGTGATACTTGCGCATTTGCTGTAGTATCATGTAAAACCGAATAA
Organism: Rhodeus uyekii; assembly: GCA_037043235.1. Classification (NCBI taxonomy): domain Eukaryota; kingdom Metazoa; phylum Chordata; class Actinopteri; order Cypriniformes; family Acheilognathidae; genus Rhodeus; species Rhodeus uyekii. The sequence goes on along the minus strand of JAWRVZ010000076.1, from coordinate 678,751 downwards.
AGAAATAACATAGGCTAGATTTGTAGCATTTCACTGGAGCTGCTGTTATATGGTGAGTGACAGCTAAACATAGTTGCCGATCCTCATACACTAACCTCGTAAATATTCTAATACAGTGTTATTTTTAGACATTTTTTGCTTCAGTCACAGATTTTGTGACCCAAAAGTGAAAACCCTCAAGCTATACTAGGTCTATATGATTTTCTTCATTCAGCCGAACACAATCAGAGTGATATTAATTATAATATCTTCCCAGCTTTGTAATTGCATTGAATTGCCTGTATTTTCAAGCTCCAAAAAGTACATTCATCCATCATAAAAGTGATCCATATGACTACATTGGGTTAATAAATGCCTATGGAAGCAATGTATAGTTCAGGTGTAAAGGTAACCCAACATTTGACATATGAGGTAGGCATAGCGTAAGCTTAAATGAGAATAGACACGGAAACCCTCATAACTCTCGTGAACTCATGTACAGCCGTTCTTGGAAGCCAGTGATTATATTTATAAAAATTTTAATATGGATCATTTTCTATTTTTTTAAATCACTGTGTCCTAGGGGATAATATCATCATCACTATCATGTTGAAGAGATTCACACTTTTAAATTTGTTTCTTTTCCTCTAGCGCATTTATACCTCTAGCCTCTTCTACTATGCTCACCCTTGTTTACTTCTCCACTTGATACGGCTTGTCGCTCAACAAAAACTTTCAGGGTATATGACGAGAGCCAGGCAGGTTCTCCAGTAACTAAGGTTGGTTGACATACAAAAGCGAGTGAACCTTCAGCTACATCTGTGAAATTCGGGAAGACGGACAGGTACGGGGTTCTCTCGCCTTCCTTTTTGATGAGATGGCTGTCAGATGTCTCTGTGCCTCCACTAGAGTTTACATTTGGAGTCCAAGTCTGCTTCGCACTACAAAGACATCTAAGACTCTTCTAATCCTCAAGGCCAGAAGGTGAAGAAAGTTTCCAAGGGTCAAACAGCATGAGTAAAAATGTGATTTTTACAGCCACTGGTAAAGTTTCTTTACTGTATGCTACTGTATAAATTATTAATTTATTATTAGGTTAACTTACTGCTAAGTTAAAAGTAAAAAATGTACACATTTGAATTGCGTGTCAAATTTTCTTTAAAATGATTAATAATTAAATGGTAAAATTCTGAAATTAATGTGAAATATTTCATTCAAATCAATTAAAAGAACTCATAAAACTTAGAAAACAAAGTTTTAAAGAATACAGTTAATATTATTAAACTAATTGAAGTTAAGCAGACTTTTGCTGCTCAGGATAGATTTTTTATATATATCTTTTCTGCTTCATGTAAATATAAAGCTGATTTTATTATACTGGCATGGCTGTATAATCATTCTCATCATTTTACAAAATACTATGCCAGCTAACAGGAACTTAGAACATTGACTAATGTTCTGGGAAGATTATCCCAAAATATATTTCCAATTAACATTAACAGAATGTTTGATAAAAGGTCTTTAATAAAGTTCTCAAAATGTTAGTAAAAAAAGTATTTGTAACACTTTACGGTAAGGGTACATGAATTATCATGAATTCATCCATTAACTAATGCATGAATTATGCATTAATTCACGTATCAATATCTCATGACTAACATAACTAACTAACAGCAGTTCAAAGTGTTTCATGCATGACTTCATGGATGAACAACACCTTAATCAAAGCATTAACTAAGATGAGAACATCATCATGAGTTATGATTTATTACACATGATCATGTTTTCTTTGTTCACAGAAATCGATCTTTACTATCCATTGTGGATAAAGCTATAGTTATGGATGAGTCATTATGAATTCCTTTTGAATTTAATCAAATGCGCAAAATTTACATTTCTGCATTTGGCAGACATTTTTATCCAAAGCAATTCGTATTGCATTCAAGAAACACATTGACATTCTAATCAGTTCTTGCTTTCCCTGGGATTCAAACCCATGACCTTGGCGTTGCAAGCCCCACTCTCTACTGTTTGAGCTACAGGAAAGCTACTACTAAAGGTAATTTACTAAAGGAATATACAAAAATCCACATTAAGTCATACATGCATTCATGTCTTCATCAGTACTCATTATTAACTATGCATTAGCTTCTCATGACTTCATCATATGTGTGGCCCCTCAACTAAAATGGTGACTTGGTCCTTTGAAACACTGATGAACAATGTAAAGAGTTATAAATATTAAAGTAAAATATTTAAATATCATGTTTCTGAGAGATTTTCATTGGATAATTATCTAACATTTTTTTAAATGTTACCACTCTTTGCAAACAATACAAAATAAGGCTGACAACTGATAGTAAACAGCATTACTGCATTACTTGAAAATTACTGTTTTTTTTTTACAGAGGCCATTAAGTAATAACACAATAAGATGATGTATTTGTTTCAGCAATAAATGTATGGTATTCAAGCACAATAACAATAATTGAGAAATTATCAATAGCTTCTGTTATTTGTTCTCCCACTCTGGAATTATTGTTTATAAGATATATAAAGTATAATAATGATAACACAACTATAAACTATCAAAGATGCTAAGAACAGATATGTTGGCATAGAGACAGCAGAGCTAACCACATTCCCATATTACATCCCATTTGGGACCAGGCAAAAAAACTGAAATTGCATTTTTCAAAGAATGTGTTTTAGTAGTGGTTGTCTCTTAAATACTGTGCATTGATGGATAGGGAACTCAAATATTGAGAAAATGGAAAATTGGGAGAGGCAGCCAAAGGAAAACACATACCAGGAGAAACCAAGGTCAGGATGAAACATAGCAAGAGGAACTGACATGAAAGTCTGCTTTTTACTTCCTCTGAAGAATTTCAGATGTTGCTGTTTCATAGTTATAGGGTGTAGGAGTGTAGACGCCTTTATGTGAGAACTAACGTTTAGACAGCATTGCATCATGTGATTTCATAACATAAGCCATGCAAGTCTTCTGTTAAAATGTTAAAAAAGAAGGTTAGATTGTTTTTATTCAAAATCGTTTCAAAATCGAATAGTGAAAAGAAGTCCCTTTGAGGCAAAAATTCATGAATATTAGTTATGAACTACATCTCATAGACAATGCCACTCAGCATAACGCCCTGAGCCATATCTTTAGAGAGTGAGTGCACAAAGCAAAACACTTACGCCCTGGATTCATAACAGGAGGGAGGAGAGTGGAGTTAAATGAGTCACTGAGTGGTGCCACTCTTAGATAATGGCCAAAGCCCACTGTGGGAGAGCAAGCAGAAAAAAGGCCAATAAGAATTATTAAATGGATTTTCATCTTCCTGCCAGCACAAACGTTTGCCGTGCCAGGAGTTCTCCCAGCGGCACCCACAGAATGATATTCAACGGTCCCTCCCATTTCAATATGACAATGCCAACGGCAAAAGCATCACGTCCCTCAGCGCTGTGCCATGGATACACTGAACTTCGTGACATCAGCTTGATGATCCAGTTTCGGCTGGTTTTTAATTAACCCGAGGTCAGATCTCAAAGCACACCACTTTAGGGAATTTTACTATCTAGATGAAGGGCAGTTAGATGCATCTACAGATTAAAGATACGGAAGAGATTTAATTGACTACACTTTATGATACTCCAGAGAGTAATGAATCTGTGCTCTTCTGTAATAGCAAAATTGAACGGTAGCCTATTCATATTGATGCCAAAAACAGAAACAGAAATTCACTGCATGACAGTACTTTTTGTTGAAATCATCTAAATGAACAACATTTTACGGGTCCATCAAAGTCAGTGCAAACAAAAGCATTTACTGTAGCTCCATTTGAAGTTAATAGACCATCAGGAAACCTGAAATTAGAGTATTTTTTGTTGTCGTTTTCCCGCAGTTATTAATCATTAATGTACACTGTCATGAAAAGTAGAAAGTCAATTGAAATGGATGTATTTCTGTAACATGTCTGTCTCGGGTTCACAGCAGGAGGTAGCCATATATCCTCACTGCCGCGGTTCTCCAAAGAACAAAAGTCCTCCCTTGAACACACTGCAGAAAAACAAATACTGCATTGATATCATACCGAACACAAACCCTCCAGAGAGGTGTAGCGTATCCAGAATGCTCAATGATCTCATTAACCGCTGGCCATCACACAGGGAGGCGGAGGTCAGAAGTACACAACACGGTTGTAACCTTTTGTCTCCTGGCAAAATCAATGACTGCAAATTATATTTAGAGTAGATATGGAAAGTGAGACCACTCATCTCGAGTGGCAGCTAGGATAATCATCTACAATCGCCGCAGTGTCTCTGAAGCTCACTTTGTTTTAACTAGGAATTTAGGATGAGCAACTACACAGCTAAAATAAAATTCATGGAAGGCATCCTTGTTTTGACAAACTCCAAACTTCAGAAAGTGTGATTTCCTCCTACATTTAATGCTCTCTAAACATTCTGAAACAACAGTGACTCTTTGTCAAAATCTCTTTCCCAGCAGACATCAGAGGAACTTTGAAGAGGTGCTGTTAGTGTCGATAGACTTTCCACTTCTTTTATTCTCTCCTTTTTTCAATGTTAAAGCCCAACCACTGAGATGCTTTCATTCTGCTTTTGTGTCACAGATGTGACCCACGCTTCTATTCAGTATCTCCGCAGGGGCACAGTCAAATGAGCTCTGTTTTTAACGGCATAATGAAGCTCTCTTCCACAGCATCATGGGAAGCCTATGTTAAAGGTTGGAGTTTGTAATGGATATGCCACAAAGAGGCTTCAAACCCATTGCAAAGAAATTAATATTACGATTTTTACAAGACGTCAAACGTTGCGGCTGGTTCTTTGTTCGCGCCACCAACATAGAAACGGTAGCCCAGGATGACATTTCCCATTTGTTATGATGTTTTGTTCTCCATCCTGCTAGGTGCAAGTGCAATCTCCATGCCAACAGCTGTGTTTTTGACAAAGGGAAGCTGGGGTGCGAGTGCGAACACAACACCACAGGGCCGGATTGTGCACGCTGCAAGAGACACTTCCAGGGTCGAGCCTGGAGCATGGGCTCCTACCTGCCCATCCCCAAGGGTACTGCCAATATCTGTGAGTACATGCTGCCATCTCCCTCTTGACATGACTCATGGGAAAGCATAGTGCTCCATCAAGCACCAAAACGTGACCTTTTCATTCCTGTTCCAAATGACATTTTACTTTCAGAGCAACAAAACAAAAAAAAGACCAACAATAGGCCTGTAGGCAGGACGTGTATAAACCAGTCACATATGGTGGGGTTCTGAAATCAGCGTTTTATTACTTATTTTGTTATTACTTTTATTACTACAGTGTTTTAGTACTTTAGAGGAATGTTTCCTTGACAAGTAGCTGAAACAAAAAAAGTTTAAGGTTTTATACATTTTATTTTAATTCAGGCGCTTTTTTGGGTCAGGGTTGATTTTGGTTTTAGTTAATCATAATAAGCCTACTTGAAATGAGGAGGTAAAGATGCAATAATTTCCAAAAATTACCTTTATATTAGAAAATGTTCAGGCCTATGAAACTGTGTTCAATTATTGTCATTACAGTAGCTCCCTCTTCCAGAAAGCACATCCCACTGAGGTTGGAGGGAAGGGGCTTTTGAGGAGGGCAAGGGGCTGATGGAGGGTGGGATGCAGGAGATGATGCAGAAAAGACCAGGGTATGAGACCATGGTGATGGGAGGAACCTAGAGCAAGCCAGACCACAGCCAAGGCGAAGGCCCACACATGCCTTGGGAAAGCATAGTGGAGGGAGGAGCCATGGTTGAGAATTGACAGACAAGCCTGAGGAAAGCGGAGCCCAACGTAGCCAAAGGGGTGGAGCGACAAAGCACAGTTGAAGACCTGGAAGTTCGTGGCGCAGGCAGAGTAACAACTGACCAAGGCGGAGCCAGTAAGAACAATGGTTCAAGGTAGAGCTGAAGGAGGGAGCAGCCATGGTGGAATGACGGGTTTGGTGGCTGAAGGCGGAGCCAGGGAATCCTCTTACTAAGATGGAGCTGGAGACTGGAAGACCAGAGGAAGACCACGCAACAGAGTGGAGTCAGAGGAGGAGCCAAGAAACAGCAGATAACTAACTGACTGTCTTAAATAGAGTAAGTGGAAGGGTGAGACTCTTTGTCAGGCTCACGCTCCAGGGCTATAACCAGCTCAGTCTTTCTTTCTGCCACTGGCATTGCAGTAGGCTCAGGCTCCGTGTCTGAGGTGGGCTCAGGTGTTTCATCTGTTTGAGGCATTGGAGGCAGCTGGCTGGGCTCTGGATCCAGAGTGGGCCTGGTAATTGTCCTGCTCATGATAGTAAATAGCAGATAGTAAACTTTTGTTCACCAGCACCCATTTTACAAATCAGTTGAGGTAGGTGTGCTGGGCAGGTGTGCCTTACACCACTCAAAAAAACACATAGGGAGCAATTGGTGAAGGTGGTATTGTTGTTTAAATTTAAGTACAAAAACACTGTAATGATCAAAGTAATAATAAAATAAGTAATGAAACACTGATCTCAGAAGCTGCTTCATACTCGAGATTTTGTATCCCGTACTCCATACAGAGCAGGCTGGTAAGCCAATTATTTTTTATAAACAAACCAAAACAGACCAATACCGTTACACCATTATAATAAAATATAATATAATATAATATAATATAATATAATATAATATAATATAATATAATATAATATAATATAATATAATATAATATAATATAATATAATATAATTGTCAGGGTTCTGCCACATTCGGTCTAGTAGTCATTTCTTGGTTTTGTGGCAGAGCTCTGACACTACCGTTATGTCTCGTGTTTGGTGTGTGTGCGCACGGCGTCGAGGATTCGAGCCGCGCGCGCGCTTGTCTGTGACGTCTTTCGTACGAGTTATAATGTCCGGTCCCGATACTTGGGTCTGGTTCAGTTTCGGTTTTGGATCGGGATTCGGGCATTCGTAACTCGTGTGTGTTAGTCCTTGTCGTGAGCTCGTGAGAACTCGTTCTTGCGAGCTCTACGTTATGTGAGTGGGCGCGGTTTCAAGCCTTGCGCGAGCCGCGCCTCCTCTCGTCCGTGTGTTTATGTTTGGCACGCGGTTCGCATCCAATCGGCCGCGTGCTCTGTTTTCTGTCACACGCAGTTTGGCTGTCGCCAGCTGCACGTCGTCTTTGTCTCGTCAGTGTGTAACCCTCCCACCTTGTTTCCCTGCTTTAGTTTGATTTGTTCCCAGCTGTGTCTTATTCAATTAACGTTCCTCATGTGTGTATTTAATCCATCCGTGTCTGTTGTCTTGTGCTGGTTTATCGTCGTTAATAGGTTGTGTTCATGCTGTCTAGTCTTGTATCTAGTTTATGTCCAAGTCCAAGCTCAAGTTCTAGTCTTGTTTTCCCCCTCGGGGTGGTTTTTGTTCTCAGTTTTTGGTTTTCTTTTATTATAATAAAATCCCCATGCCTCTGCATCCTTGAGTCCTCACATCTTCAATCAACGCAACCCTGACAGAATAAACCAGCCTAAGAGGACTCAGCAGAGAAATGGGAAGCTTCCTATTTCCATCTCCCAGCCCCTCCGCTCAGCAGCTGGTGAACCAGCGCAGCAGGCTCCTTTCTCTTCAGCAAGAGGGATCCAGTGTGAAGGAGTTTGCTTGCCAGTGCCTCTTTGAAGCGGAGGGGCTTAACATCAGCGACGCCGGGCTCAAGGACATCTTCAACAATGGCCTTAATGAACCCATCTGTGCCTGGGAGATGGGGATGCTGGGGATCCTGTCATTCTGGCAGTTTGTGGGGTATGTCTACAATCGTGGAGAGGAGGGTGGCCTTCCTCCTCTTGGCCCTCCCCCTGTTTTTCCCACTTACTGCCATGTCCCCAGTCCTCCGATGACCCCGTTTGGAAGAGGAAGGAGGAAGAATGGGTCTGCCTCGCCCACCATCGACCCAGAGGTGGCTCAAGATGCTGCAGCACCATCACAAGCAGTAAGTCCCAAGCCACGTAAAAGGAAGAGGAGGAAGAAGGCTTTCCCCGCCTCACTTGGCCTGGAGGCTATCTCTGACCCTGCCACCCGCCTGGAACTTGAGGTCTTGGAAGAGGCTGTAGCGCCCCCAGAGACTCCAGAAGAGGCTGTAGCGCCCCCAGAGACTCCAGAAGAGGCTGTAGCGCCCCCAGAGACTCCAGAAGAGGCTGTAGCGCCCCCAGAGACTCCAGAAGAGGCTGTAGCGCCCCCAGAGACTCCAGAAGAGGCTGTAGCGCCCCCAGAGACTCCAGAAGAGGCTGTAGCGCCCCCAGAGACTTTCAATGAGGCTGCAGCACCCCTAGACAGCCCTGCCATTGTCAAGAAGGCAGTGGACTTGTTTTTTATTATTGCGGTTGTTCATGCCTGGAGGAAGCACAGAGCTGCTGACACTGATATGGCCAAGGAGGCCATCCCTGAGCAGCCCGTCGCTGCCCCAGAGCAGCTCCCTGCTGACCAAGAGACCATTCCGGTAGTACCTGTCAGCCCAGCCATGGCCAAGAGGGCTGTGGATCTGTTTTTTATTTTGGCTGCCCTGCTTGCCTGGAAGATGCACCGGGCTGCCTTCCTCGAGCACCCGCCAGCCAAGCCCTCACAGCTCGACCCGCTGGCCAACCCAGAGCCTCCTGTCCTGCCGGGCCCGCCGGCTGACCCAGAGCCTCGGCTGCCTGACTCGCCAGTCTGCCCAGACCCGCCTGTTCGTCCAGACCTCCCAGACCCGCCTGTTCGTCCAGACCTCCCAGACCCGCCTGTTCGTCCAGACCTCCCAGACCCGCCTGTTCGTCCAGACCTCCCAGACCCGCCAGAACGCCTAGACCTGCCAGACCTCCTCCCAGAGTCTCAGCTGGTCCTGCCTGACCCGACCAAGGTGTCGGTTTCTCCAGCACTGCCCTGGTCGTCTGCCAGGACTCCATACCCGTCAGAGCCTGCCTGGTCTGTGCCTCCAGCACCACCCTGGCTGTCTGCCAGGACTCCAGAACCACCGGAGCCAGCCTGGTTCTCCCCTCCGGCACCACCCTGGCCGTCTGCCAGGACCCTTGAACCCCTGGAGCCTCCCTGGCTCGTTCCCCCTGCTCCAACCTGGCCATCTGCTAAAGACCCGGTACTGTCTGAGCCTCCATGGCTCATCCCTCCAGTTCTCCCTCCCTGGACTGTGTTATTCATGGTGGACTATTTTTTGAGTAATTTTTTTCATGGGATTGATGACTGTTTAGGTTGATCACGTTTTCATGACGTATTGGACTGTTTTCTGAGTTAGGATTTCATGATGCTTGGGGCCTGCTTTTGAGTTATATTTTTCATGACATTGAGGACTTTTTAATTAGTACCTTTTCGAGGACTTTTTGAGTTATTTTCATGATGTTGATTTGAGTACTGTTTATTTTGCCTGCTTGTCTTAGCCTGTCTTGTCTTCCCTCTCTCCCCTTGTCTTGGTGTTCTTTATTTTCATTTTTATTTTTTCCCCTTGTCATGTTCGTGCTTTCTGTTGTCATGTCTCTGTCTTGTTCCTGGTGTTCCTCGTAGGGACGCCAGGTGGCGTCCCTTTAGAGGGGGGGTAGTGTCAGGGTTCTGCCACATTCGGTCTAGTAGTCATTTCTTGGTTTTGTGGCAGAGCTCTGACACTACCGTTATGTCTCGTGTTTGGTGTGTGTGCGCACGGCGTCGAGGATTCGAGCCGCGCGCGCGCTTGTCTGTGACGTCTTTCGTACGAGTTATAATGTCCGGTCCCGATACTTGGGTCTGGTTCAGTTTCGGTTTTGGATCGGGATTCGGGCATTCGTAACTCGTGTGTGTTAGTCCTTGTCGTGAGCTCGTGAGAACTCGTTCTTGCGAGCTCTACGTTATGTGAGTGGGCGCGGTTTCAAGCCTTGCGCGAGCCGCGCCTCCTCTCGTCCGTGTGTTTATGTTTGGCACGCGGTTCGCATCCAATCGGCCGCGTGCTCTGTTTTCTGTCACACGCAGTTTGGCTGTCGCCAGCTGCACGTCGTCTTTGTCTCGTCAGTGTGTAACCCTCCCACCTTGTTTCCCTGCTTTAGTTTGATTTGTTCCCAGCTGTGTCTTATTCAATTAACGTTCCTCATGTGTGTATTTAATCCATCCGTGTCTGTTGTCTTGTGCTGGTTTATCGTCGTTAATAGGTTGTGTTCATGCTGTCTAGTCTTGTATCTAGTTTATGTCCAAGTCCAAGCTCAAGTTCTAGTCTTGTTTTCCCCCTCGGGGTGGTTTTTGTTCTCAGTTTTTGGTTTTCTTTTATTATAATAAAATCCCCATGCCTCTGCATCCTTGAGTCCTCACATCTTCAATCAACGCAACCCTGACAATAATATAATATAATATAATATAATATAATATAATATAATATAATAGAATAGAATAGAATAGAATAGAATAGAATAGAATAGAATAGAATAGAATAGAATAGAATAGAATAGAATAGAATAGAGTAGAATAGAATAGAATAGAATAGAATAGAATAGAATAGAATAGAATAGAATAGAATAGAATAGAATGTATCCTATTTACAGGGGGAGGCATCTCCTCCCTTGCCTTCTCAGATAAAACATTTCTGATATAAACCTTGAAGTGTTATGTTGTGGACTTTTTGGTGCATTGTAGAGCTCGAAGTCATCCTCTTCTTTAGTTTCGTCTTGGCATTGAGTAGTGGGACATCTGTCAAGTTCTCGGCCTAAGGCAGGGGGCTCATTGCCCTAATAAATCTAATGAAGTCAGTAACTGTAGCTCAGGGACAGCAAGAGGCTCAGCACTGTCCAGATGGTGGGAGGACATCCCTCTGGCCCCCTTAGTCCAGGTCCACTCAAAACTAAGTCAATACCATCAAGCAAAATACATTTTATGGAATGCTGCATAATAAGGTGGAAGGCAGCTGCAACATTTCTGTTTATGAATATTCTCCTTTGCATTCTCAACACTGTACAGCAATGCATGCATGATCTTTTATGGCAATATTAGATTCAGTGCACCTGAAGTGCTTTTGTGTGTGTGTGTGTGTGTGTGTGTGTGTGTGTGTGTGTGTGTGTGTGTGTGTGTGTGTGTGTGTGTGTGTGTGTGTGTGTGTGGGTGGGTGGTATATGAGTATACATGCTTTTGAAAGCCTTTAATATTGTTCTAGCCTTTCCCTCTGTTATAAAGGCCCTCATAATGCAGGGGCAAAGCTCAGACTGACAGCCAGTTATTAAAAACCCAATACCAGGACACATCTGTGCCCAACAAAAGAAACCAAGGACCACCTATATCAAAAGCAATATTAGCAGCTGTTTTTGCAAGAAATCCACAATGCAACAGGCTTGCATACGTAATCAAAATAATATTATTGCCCCTGCAGGGTTGTGAAATCAATAGCCTTCGACTGTTGCATCGTCCCCTTTCTCTGCAAATGATCACTTTTGTAGAGGCATGACACTTCTACACAGCTCACATTACATGTGAGGTTATGAAACATATGGCTCTCACATAAAGATAAATTTGCTGAAAGTGCAGAATTTAATTAAGTTGTAATGGCTTTCATCTGTCATCGACTCTTCTGCTGTAATCACAAGAGCAATTTATCTCTAGGTTAAGATTCATGGTAGACAGGACCCTCCTCGTGCAGAGTTGCACTATGCTGTGCCTTTACACCAACACACTATTGACAGACAGAGTAGAGGACCTTTCTTTCTATAAAAAAGGCTGCAAGAGGGAATTTTTTGGGTTTCACTGGGTTTGGGTTAGCTAATGGATCATAGTTTATTTTTAGCACCATCAAAAGTTAATTTCTTAATCATAGATGAGAACTGAGAATGCCTTTTAAACTCCTGTTCGCTTCCTGAATTTGAACTTTACATTTAAATTTAAAGAAGTGGACTAAAAATAATTTAAAGAAAACCATCAGTGTTTTGTTTTAAATAATGCACACTGATGAGCCAGAACATTATGACCACCTGTCTAATTGGTCCTCCGTGTGCTGCCAAAACAGTGCCAACACACTGAGGCATGGACTGTACAAGGCCCCTGAAGCAGACTGCAACGCACTGCGTGTTGAGACACATTCCTCCCATAACCATCATTAAAATTTTGTGACTTGTGCCACAGTAGACCTTCTATTGGCTCGGACCAGACAGGAAAGCCTTTGTTGCCCTAATGCATCAATGAGCCTTGGGCACCCAACTCCCAGTTTATGGTTTGTCCCTCCTAGAGCCTCTGTTGGTAAATTCTCACCACTGCTGACCGAGTCATCCAAAAGCCTTGCCGTTTCTCAGATACTCTGACCCAGTAGCCACACCATAACAATTTGGCCAAAGTCCTTTAGATCTTTATTCCTGCCTATTTCTCTTACATCCAACACTTTGATTATGAGAACTGAGTTTTCTTTTTGTAATTTGCAATTCAGTTGAAATTCCAGCTCATGGATGGATATATGAACGTACTGTGTATGAACGTACTGTGGTTTTGTGGGATTGATCATTTTCCGTCATGCACAAATGTTCCATTAGCATTGCATACAACAGCATTATCCATGCAACTGCAAATAAAAAAAAACTAAAATATTTGTATAATTCATGTGTGCCAGCTTTAACCAGGCAGAACCTTAAGATCTTGATCTTATGTGTGCAGAGGCGGATTTTCAATTCTGTGCACTTGTTGTGTCCCATGTGGGAAGAACAGGTGCTCAAGAAGCGAAGAATTATGTGTGTTCGGTACTTTTGTGATAAATAAGATGTGCGTTGGTTTAATCAATGCACACTGAGCTCATCTACCAGCTGTCCACTTCTTCTTGTTTTCCAGACTTGTCATTCATAGCTCAGGTGAGCAGAATTCCCAATTAGCCTAGAGTCGCTCATGCCGTAACGAGGCCTATGATGTGCTGTGAGAGCTGAATGCAAGAATTCAACCACGTCTGAGTCGGAAATCTTTTGAGGGCTAAACATAATGTAACGCTGAAATAGTTGTTAGTGACTGTTGCTACTCAAGCATTGTGCTGAAAACACTGGAAACACTGGAGAATACATAAAATGTAAAGCACCTTGGTGGTCTGTGATTTTGTTGCCGTAGCATGCTGAGATATTCAGTGCTGTTAATCTTTGAATAGTGTCCAATAGACTGACTGGAGAGCAGTATGTAGGTGCAACATTTTGAAATGCCAGGCCTGTCAAAATATTTGATGGTTGAGAATAATAATAATAAATATATATATATATTAATATTAATATATATATATATATATATATATATATATATATATATATATATATATATATAAATAAATCTGTGTTTATTAAAATGTGTGCTAACAACACCACTAATTAATGAATATTAAATAACATAAAGCACATGGCAGGCTGAATATACACTACCAGTTTAAAGACAATTAGTTTTGAAGACATATGCAAACAGCTTAAATTAACAGTTTAGTATAATAATATTATATAGTATTATATTAAATATTAAAGGAAAAGCAATCAGTGTGTATTCAATATAGATGGGAACTCCTTCAATAGGCTATTTCTAAAATATAAGAATGTTTATATACCATTAAAGAACATCCCATATATTTGAGTCATTTCATAATTTGATGACTTTACTATTATTCTGTATGTAATATATACATATTTTTATTTATATATTACACATTTTTAATATTAATATTGTAAAAATATTTGCTAATATTTTTTAAATAAGTAAAAAAACAAAAAATATAAATATGTATATTTTATAAATATTGAATAATAATAATAATTTGAAAAAGAACATGCGATTAAAAAACAAAAATCAGGCCAAAGTGGTCAAACAGACAAAAAAAATCCTTAAATGTTAAGTTCTGCAAGCCAAAGCAAGTGTGAAAGTGATTTGAAGTCACTGGCAGTGATGAAGCTGTGAAGCACATAACTGCTCATTACAATCAGAGTGACCAGACTCATTTGAGCTGGTTGATTGTTATTTTGTTTGTTTTTTGCCCATAAATCTGATATCCTCACTGAAAGCATGAAGTTATGCTGCATCACAGTTTAAACATATATTTATCCGACTCTTAAACTCTGTAAAAAGCTTCTGTAATTTTAATTTAAGTGATGCTAACCTGAGTTCTTTCTTTTTCCTCAGGTATCCCAAACAATCTTGGCACCTCTGGTGAGTTATTCATTCGCAATAGTGAAATGAACATAATTTGCATTTCATATTTTATTATGGATAAGGATACATTAAAATGAGAATTAAAACAATGAAAATGAAAAATATCATCCTAATTGAGGGCCTGTTCATAACATGGACAGAAGTAACTGAAAGCCAGTTGTGATCACTAAATTATTAAATAATACAAAATAATTTTAAATTAGAAATAATTTTATTTTTATTTTTAATTTCATCAAGTTCGGCCAAATGCTTCTTCACTTGGAGCAGCAAACCGAAATCAAGGTAAGACTTTCAGAAATTAATCATTTTTTAATGCCTGTAAAACAACCAACCACAGATTTTTTTCCAGTTTGAGTAAACCTCATACTAACAGAAAAAAAAATCTTTGTTTCTACATTGATATCAAATCTTAATCTTGCCTCAAATCTTAACAGACAAGAAGTTCAAAAAAACTGTTTTGTGTGACTTATCGTCTGTCGGTTCATTTGTTAGGTTGTTGAGTGCAATGTAATGCTTATAAACAGAAAACTTAAAATAAAAAAATAGTCATGAAGCATGATTTGATGTTAATGTTAAAGGCTGCTAAAATATATTTTGTCACTAAAATTTAGATGGACTCAAAGTTTAAGGATGAACTAAAAGCCACACAACTCTTTTGATGTTTATGGATTATTTAAGAAAGAGGATTGAATAACTAAAGGGTTTTCAGCACCCCTGCTGATGATGAGTGACAGAGAGTGGTATCTTTTCTGTCAGGACCAGAAGCAGAACAAAACTGAGGATTGTGTGGGACCTGTCTGATTGTTCTACACCCATATATTCAAGATACAACCCTTCTGTTAGTAAGCAGACAGAGAACTGCAGTATTTAGTGATAACATCCTGGATATCAGTGTCAGGATTATGTTTTTTTTTTTTATTGTTCAGTTGCTATTTTCCTTTGACCCAGTTTTCCCCGTTTGTCTCATTGATTCATCTCATTAACTCGTTAGCGCCTTTATTTTCCCTTTATATTTAAACCCTCAATTTCAGGTTCAATCTGTTCCTTGTCCTGTATTATTTTACATTTATGTTGAAGTGGTTGTTCTACTCCATGTTATCAAGTTTATCTCCTTGCTTTTAGAAATTTACAATTAGAGTAGTATTGTGAGAAGTTCTTGCTGGAAAACTCACATGCTCAAGGCTGTTTTCTGCAAGGGACCTAATGACGAACTGCATCAGCTCCTGTGTAGATGCAGTTTGTCATTGCAGGAATATATGAACTATACTATCATTGAATAGTTCAGGTTGTGTTATTGAGGAAATCCCTGGGTCCTTTTTTCAGTGGATGAAATTTTTGAATCTGTTCCAGTGATTGAAATCCCTGAGCCTGTTCCAGTGTGTGAAATTCCTGAGTCTGCTCCAGAGAGTGAAATCCCTAAAATAAAATCCCATGAGTGAAATGTCCAAGTCTCTTCCAGTGAAAGAAATTCCTGAATCCATTCCTGTGAGTGAACATCCCTAGGCTGTTCCAGTGAGTGAAATTCATATGTCCCCGACCATATTGGCCGAACCTAGCTCATGTGTCAAAGCCACGGAGGTTAATCCACCTTGGGTCCCTGAACTGCCGATGCCTCCCTAGTCACCTGCACTGCCGGTACTACCCTGGTCACATGTCCGAGTGGACACCTACCACAACTCCAGGACACGTGCCCTCCCTCCCTGGTTGGAGTCTTCTTGGCACAAGGTTGTGCCTGTTTTGTTTTTTCCGTAGTTTTCATTATGTTCAGTTGCTATTTTCCTTTGACCCAGTTTTCCCGTTTGCCTCATTCATTCATCTCATGGTTGTTCTATTCCATGTCTCCAAGGTTATCTTGTTTCCTTGTTTGAATTTAGAACTTAAAGACTATCCATCACCATGCACTCTTTACAGCCACCCAAACCATGACAATCAGGGTCTTCTGATAACCTCTCAATGAAATTAGTTTGTGAGAGAAAGAAGTCAGGAAACGGTAGGTTTACTGCACATGCATTGATTTTCAGTCTCTGCAGATCAATGCATTTTTTAGCAGACTTGAGCAGATGATTTCAGTCAAGAAACTGTCAATCAGCTTATAGGAAAGACTGTAAAAAATAGTGAAAGAAAATAAAGAAGAATGGGTGGAAAATATGTCAAAGGTTTATGTGCACTGGGCACAGAGATACATTTGAGATTTGTGTATGGGTTATGAAAGTAGTTAATCCTAATAAATCAATATAACAAAAGTTAATTTAAGATTTCATGGAACTTAAAATAGCAAGTGTAGAGGATAAACAACAGGCACAATTTTCTATTTTGATTCTGTTAACTAACTTTTTCAAATGGTAGGCAATGGCTCAAAAATGTTTTGCAGGTCTGTTCTGTTCTGGAAAAAACCGTGCTAAAAATCCAGCTTACCATATAATTGTGACTTGTTCAGACAGCTAGATAAATAGGTCTACATTGTAAGGTTTTAAAAACACTTACCATACATTTTACTGATAACATCAGAGATATGGTCACACCAATATTAAGAGTCCGGTCGGTAACAATAAGCTATCTACTAACCAAAAATTACAGAAAATGAAATAATATACTATTTTTTAAATGAAAAATAAAACGCTAAAAAGCAGTGTTGTGGAAACTTTTTACAAGTAACATGAGTTACATAATCAGATCACTTTTTTTCAAGTAACTAACAAAAAGATTACTGAGGATTAGTAAAAGATTAGTTGCGTAGGCCCTGGGGCCAGCTGGGTGCCAGCACATCCACGCCAAGGGTCCCCTCAGTCAGGGAATAAAAAACTGGGAGTGGGACGTGTCTGGAGAAGGAAAAAGATCTACCTGTGTGGCTCCAAAGCATCTTCAGATCAGCTGGACCACCTGGGGAAGGAGTCTCTATTCTCCCAGAGCGTGGGTTGTAGTGAGAATGGCATGAAGGCATGAATGACCTCAGATGCTTCTGACTCCAGAGGAGATGGTGGGGGAGTTGCGGTATGCAACAGGAGATAACCTTGATGTACGCAGAGGCCGCAGTGTTGTCCATGCGGTCATATCACCTTGAAACCCAAGACTTGTTGCCCACTGAAGCTAAGCAGGGTTGCTGCTGGAAGAGGTGTTAGTGAGGTCAGCAGGGGGTGCTCACCCTGTGGTGTGTGTGTGGGTTCTAATGCCCCAGTATATAGACAGGGACACTATATCGTAACAAGCACCGTCCCTCGGTTGAGAAGTTAAACAGAGGTCCTGACTCTCTGTGGTTATTAAAAATCCCATGGCACTTTAAAAAGAGTAGGGGTATGCATACTGCATGGCCATTGTACTTGGAACACCAGTCAGTGGTAGAAACTTGTTCTAGGGCAACTCCTAGTCCAACCAAGGGATGAAGGCTTGGTGATTGTCACATGGTGCGTGCTGCAATGCCATGCCTATCTCGGGACTTGACCATGAAACTAGTGCTGATATAAATCACGTCCTCATATGAAACAATCAGAGCAGAGTTACTGCGGCTGCGGATGGCATATGCCCCAGAAGCCTCTGAAAAAGTTTCAGTGGGGCCGCTGTCCTGTCCTTAAGGGAGTTCAGGCAGTTCAGCACCGACTGAGCACGTTCCTTCATGAGGCATGCTGTGAGGTTGGCAGAGTCCAACTCCATACTGAGAAAAGAGATCATGTCCTTCAGGGCAATCACTGCAAACCAATCTTGGTCAGATGGATTTGAAAATGTGTTTTTGAGTTAGCATTTTGAATGGAAGCTTGTAAAGAGCCTGATTAAAAACATGAAGGTCCAAGATGGGGCGTAATCCAAAACCTTTCTTGGGTACAATAAAGTGAGGGCTATAGAACCCTGCTTTCTTATCGGCTGGAGGGACTGGGTCTATTGCGTCCAACACCAGTAGGACTACAATTTCTACTTGCAGGACAAGAGCATTCTTTTCCAGCACAGAGGTAAACTGAATCTTCCTGAGCTTGGGAGAGCGTCGGGTGAACTGAATCTCATAATCGAGTCTGACAGAATGATTGATCCAGGTGCAAACCAGGCCTCCATAGACTGTACAAGCGGGGTCATAGGGACAACAGACATACCCACAGTTGGGCAGCGAGGTAGAGCACAGGGACCCGACCCAGAAGGCACAGTTTCCCGAAGTGAGGTCTGAGTATTCAGTGCAATACTTACCTGGCAGGGGGTGCATGAGAAGTCATATTGTCCTTGAACCACACACTGCCGACCACTAGCAATATGAGAGGGGGATGAGAGTGGCAAAGTGTACCATCTGCCATCTGCACCCTCTTGGGAGGGTCCACCTTTTTACAACAGGGGAATGGACACCCTTGGTGATGAACAGATTGAGGGGCAGCTCACAAAGGTATTACCACTTGATTGCCACAGCTCTTGACTACAGAGAGCTGTTAGCACACTTTTGGACCACCAAGGTAGACACGTCATGCCGAGAGCCTGCACCATGACAATCAAGGTTAGTCATCATGTGCAGTTCCCGGCTCCGAACTACCCTCGTGCATATGCTCTGGCTTTGTAGATTTGCAGGGTGCCATCGGGTAGAGGTGGCCTGACCAGAAGCACTGTAAGCCCCAGCAGTGAAAGCTGCTGTTGTCTAACAGGTGCTGGACGGGAGCTATGGTTGACCTCACCAGGTAGCAGCACATTGCGGGCATACACCGCAACTTAACACTCCACCTGGGGAATCCCCACAAGCTCCCTGATCAGCCCAAAATCTAGGTAAGCTTGCAAGGAAAAATATTTTAAGCAATTTTTGGCATCTTTGGCATTCCATATTGGCACCAATAGGCTTCCATCCTGCCAAAGTTGTTCATGCACATCCAGTATGATAGGCACAGGGGTGGGGCACGGTGATATACGTGTTGTGCTGCATCCCCAGACACCAGCCACGAAAGCTCAGAACAAGACTGATTGTGCAGCATCCGGGGAAAGCATGGCTGTCAACTCTGGATCTGATTCAGCTTGAGCACACCATTACAGTGGGAAGCTCAGCGTTATCTTAATTTTCAGAGCATAATAGCCCTCTCTCCAATGCAGCAATTGACATCTGATCCTAATCTAAAGCGACATGATATACAACATGTTGAGGAGCAGGAGGTCCACAAGGATTTTACCAGCCAGATAAGCTCTAGCTGAGATCCTCGATCTCCCAAAGTGTAACCATACCAGTGGCTGTGCTTTTACACACAAGTGACGGTTGGTCAACAGCAGAGGAGCAAGAACATGAACCATGCACGAATACGAGCCCAGCCAAGGTATACTAGACAGCGATGGAAAAAGCACTTTCTGTGCACAATGCTCTTTAGATGAACTGCAACGAATGCAGAGGAAAGATATTTTATTAGTGACCACCGCTGACGCCTTGTCACACCAACACTCAATAGAGAGCTTCTTCCTGGTTTGTTGTAGATACTCGAACAATGATTGCACTCCCATTAATACCCTCTTCGTGAGGCGGAGCATGTGATGCAAATCTCACATGCCAATCACATGCATGCAAATCTCACATCACATTTGCTCATTTAGTTTACACTCGAAGGTGATTAGGCAAGATCCCAATACATCAGTTTACATCTGACATAATGTTGAACAGGACTGATTGATAGGGAACCCCTGATCTTCACAATATTGGAACTGTTAGAAGAAGAAAATTACAGTAATACCTCGGTTTACGAGTTTAATTCGTTCCAAGAGCGAGCTCGTAACCCAAAATGCTCGTACACCAAAACAATTTCCCCCATAGGAATGCACTAAAAATCAATTAATTTGTTCCACACGACCATAAATGCCTATTTTAATTTTTTGTTTTTGTTTTACCCTATTAATTACAGTTGAAATTATAACCATTAAGATCTCATATAAATACTAATTAATAATTGACAATTAAACTCTAAAAATACTTGACAATTTACTGTAACACACTTCAGCTTTGAGCAGCGTCGCTGCTGGCGTGAAGGAGTTGAGAGGATGGGGGAGCGGAGTGTTACTGTCAGCAAGGGAAAACACAAAACCCGGATTCAAGTGCAAATTAGTGAATTTATTATAATAGTGTAGAAAAAAAACAAAGTGATAATCCAGAGTGAAGGTCGTGGAACATGGGAGACGAAGAGACGCAAACACGGGAGCTCCAAAAACAGCGCGGACATAACAGAGACAACGACTCAACAACACAGGAGTGGAGTGAACTAAATAGGCAGATGAGATGAGAATCAGGTGTGTCAGTGATCAGTGACCACGGCCACACACACACACACACAGGCAGAACTAGAAGACAATTAATTCATGAACCGTGACAGTTACTGCTTAGAGGGAGGGTTTCATACCTTCTTTATATATGCTGTACTTTACGTATTTATTTCACTATGTGAACAATAGCGATCACAATTAATTAATGTTAACAACACGAGGTAAAACCGCTGTAAATCACTTATAAAAGTATGCACTGTGGTGAATTATGCAACCAAACTGAGCAACGCTGAGAGAATGAACGAGTTAAGGGGTGATAAAGAGGTTGGAACCGCGTGACTGTTTTATGAGAGGTTGTCCTTAGGACTTTGCCACACAAAAATGTGCGTGGGTGAGGAAAAAATTCTCGCACTCTGATACAATGCTCATACTCCGATTTGATTTTCCATGCTCGTAAACCGATTTGCTCATATACAGTCACTCGTAAACCGAGGTATTACTGTATTTAGATTAGAAAATGTTAGTGATCAAATTAAGTCATATAAAGGAAATGCAAACAGAAAATAACCCTGACTGTAGAAGATTCCTTAGTTTCATTCACAATACAGCCATTTAAAGTTATTAATGTAAATTAGGAACACTGAAATCTCTTTTCAGAGCTGTCAGGGATAGATAGATCTGTCGTATGCGTGCGTCACTATTGCTCAAGTCGGGAGCTGCCTGTTCTATTTCACTGGCATGTGAAAAAGTCACTGTACTCTACGAAGGTGCGATACAGCACATATGTCTCTCAGGGAGAGACAGACCTCGGCTAGGGTTCACACCTCTTTTCTTTTCTTAGGTCAGAAGGTAAAGCAGAACACAAGTGCAAATGCAATCCACACCACTGTACACTACATGTGACAGATGACCTTGCACATCTCTCACAATGAAGATGAAGACCGGGACAGATGTGAGCATGTGTGTTCAATGCTCCCTCAGTGTGCATGTATATATTTGAAGAAAGAGGCAGTCAAAAGAGCAGCAGCAGCGAGCTGTCTTCTGGGTACACTTGAACCGCACCCTGTTCTCAAAACTAATCTTGGGTACAGATGCTGCTGGAAAGACAATAGCTCTGTAGGGTCCTCTGGAGGCCTGTCAGCATTTGGATAATCCCATACATAGTGAACAAAGTAAACTTCAAGCCTGGAGATTTTAAGTTTAAATCCCAGCAAAATCTTTCCAGAGTTGTCTCTCAAAATGGACGTTGAGCTTTTCTGAGCACCCGTTAAACCATGCCAGATGGGCTTTTTGTGGAGAGATAGGATATAAAAAGTGATATTTCAGTGTTAAAATCATCCTCAGCACTTAAAATGTTTAAAAGTAAAAAAAAAAAAAATTTTGGTTTGTTTATATAATAGTAGAATTGCAAGTTTAATACCAAAAAAACTCTACTTTTAAAAAATGGATTTGTGTCAAATATTTTTGAATGTGTAATACCCTTCCATGGCCATGCCAAGCTTAACTGTGCCCTTTAGCTGTCATTAAGTCATGTCACCTATATTTCTATGTTGTTATACAATGCAGATTTTTTCGAAGCAGCTTTACAGTGATGAATAGGAAATTTATTGTTCAGTGGTCTTTGTGTTTATTCAGTTCAGTTCTGTGTAAAGTTAATAATTTATGGGATAAGTTCAGTTAATCTATAAATCAGTTCTGGAGAAAACAGTGATGTCATTATCTAGCTCTCCATCATTCAATTCTCATCCTACAGTGTCAGTGCAGTCGTATCAATATTATTGCTGAAATAGCACAACCTCAAACATCTGATATATACACGTGTGTGTGTGTGTGTGTGTGTGTGTGTGTGTGTGTGTGTGTGTGTGTGTGTGTGTGTGTGTGTGTGTGTGTGTACACATACACACACACACTTGTATATATTGGGTTAGATACAGTATACATTGCACATGAGTGAATCTGCTCTTGTACCCCGAAGTATGAAATAAGAGGAAACCTGTGTTAGAATCAATCTGGAAATAAGAAACGAGAACAAAAGTATCATTCAGTTGTCATTTTCGTTATTTGCAGCAATCTTACATAAATCAGATTTTGAAGTGATCAAACAGCAGAAAATATTACTTCAACACCTTTATAACATCATCATCAATTTCACCATGACATCAAAATGGACAATTCTTTTTTTTTTAATGAAATATTGCAGTTTTTATTAGAAATGATTTATCTGTGTATATCACAATTTTTTTCGTCCAAGTGCCCTCATAATCTTTCATCTAAATAATTAACCCTTGCAAAAACATCTTGTTTTCTGATGACGTGTTCACTGGCTTGAAAAGGAAAAAAGATCCCTCCCCTCCAGCAAACTATCACTCACATTAGATCACAGCAATTTTGTAAACCACAATAATCCATTAAATTCCTGATTTACAAAATCAAATCCCGCCCTCCGTTTTCTCTCATTAAGAATAGACAATACTATGACAACTTCGGATTCATGACGAATTTAATAACAGTTATATTCCTTTGTCACAGATCCGTCATTTAAACCATGTTGGTTCAAAGTTACTACAGTTGCAGTAATAGCTAGCTAGTTCATTTCTCAAACAATGCACTGTCTCGTGAGAGTTAAGCAGAGTTAAGCTGTTGTAAAGAGTTACGTTGTTGGTCAAACTGGTTTTAGAGGGGTCAAATTAAATAGAATTAAAAATAAACCATTTATACACCAGCTTGGCCAAACGGGGAAACCATTTAAAACCAGCTAACACTTAAGCTTGGGCTGTTGTAAATTGTTCTTTCAGCAGGGTTACTGCTTCGTAGCAGTTTGTTTTTTTTCCAATTCTGCTTTTGAGAGGACCAAGATGAAATCCATCTGAATGAAAACAGCATGTAATTATTCTCAGTTTCTGAGCAAATAGTCCTCTCCTCTCAAAGCAAATATTTTCTTTGATAATGGAAGCAAGTGCAATGCCATAGCAATCATTTTTTCCCACTAAAGATGTTGTTTACAGGTCAAGGGAAGGGAGATTAGAGCAATTCAGGCTGGCTTGCCATTATGGTGTATATTTCATTGCACACCAATTCCCCGTTTGTCTTGAATTTGAACTTCGAATTTTGGAGGGGGAAAAACATTGAATCTTATAGATGGTATATTTATTTTTTATTTTGAAATGATTAAACTATGGATTCCATTACAGAAGCATCAAAGCATTGTTGAACGGTTCATAAACAATAGGTGTGGATTGTGTTTGCTGCATCCTACATATGCTAAAAGGACTGAAGTTACCAGCAGTGCAGCATTTGCACTTTCACCGCTAGCTTAATGCCAGAGATTTGCCAAAAGTCAGCAGTGGTGTTTGCAATTTTGGTCACACACTATAAAAATGTGTCACACAAGGATATATTTCCTGCCCCAAATCCCACTTCCCACTCTATGATTAATCATATCACTTCTGCAATATTACAGTGGGACTAAGTTCCCCTGTGGTGTCCTTAAAAGTAACCGCTGAGCCTCTCGCCAGCGCCCATCATAAACAATCACACACACAGCAAACTGACGATCATCTTGATGGATGCACCTTTTTTCCCGGAAAGTGATGTGTGTTCACCTCTCTTTTACTCTGCTCCCCACAGCTCGAGTGTGTGACAACGTTCTCCTGCGCTGTCAGAACGGCGGCGTGTGTCACCACCACCAGCGCTGCCAGTGTCTGGCAGGTTTCAGTGGCATACTGTGCGAGAAGACCCAATGCCAGGATGACTCTTGCGAGGAGCTGCAATCCAGCCAGCCGGCCCTCCACCTCCCACCTGTGGCCCAGACTCTCCCGCTGGCTCTTCTATCTCTCATCCCCTCCCTGCTGGCCACCCGGGGCCTTACATCACTCTAAGGGGGACGCTTTCGCCCCAAAGACATTCTCAACAGGGGCTTTAATCCTGAGTTTCTGTTAGAGGGCACGCGACGACTGAAAAGAAACACTCCCTTGATGTGGAAGAAAAAACATAACTTATTTTTGGGAAACCACAAGGTTTTCTATGCAGTACTATGTCAGTGAAAGTTTGCCAGAGATGATGGATAAACTGAGAAAACACAACAGAATGTGGGAGAGAGAAAAAACGAGAACAACAACACAAAACTCTGACACTAATGACTGTCTTTGTCTTTTTTGAAAATGTTAGGATGAAATCAAATCAATACACTGTTACATTGCTCTGAAGCCATCCGTCAGATTGAAACTTCAAGAAGAACTCGTAGACTGCCACCTAAATTTACACACACACTACCACGACTGGTTGTCAAACTTGTCACACTTCCCCTTTTCCTGACCCTCTCGCTACTTCCTGTAACTCTGTGAAGTCATGTAAAAAAAAAGAAAAAAAAAATGTATATCTCTCACACACACACACACAAAATATCCAGTTTATGAAAAATGAGACAGACAACTGTTGAAATTTTGTACTTGGGTATTTTCATGACAATGAGAATTAGAACAAGAAGACCTTGTCCATCAATGTGACTTTTTGGATTATTGCGACAGACTGTAGAATTTGGGTGGGTCTTTTTATTATTGCCCGTTTGGAGTTGCATATCCCTGTTCAGTTGCTAATCGTTTTGCTTAAAACATGCGTTTACATTCTCACCGACCGAACTGTACAAGAGGTTTCACCAAAGGGCTTTGGTGAGAAATCCTTTGTTGCTTGAAGCCAACTATGTTTGTGAATTAAAGATGAAAAATAACTGTTTATGGCCATTTTGTGAAAGGAAATCTTCAAGAAAGTAGGGTTTTTTTTTTCGTGTGTGTGTTTTCAGTACCTCAGACTTGTTTTTGAAGCTCTTAGCAGCTGCTTTAGAGATCCCACGAATTTCAGGTGTATGGAATTCAATGGTTCCACTCCATTCTCCAAAACAGACGATTGTGAAGAAACGTGTTACAAACACATCCACCTTGAATCCGTAGAAACATTCACCTGCCAAAGTATGCAAATTTTTAACTCAGACTTCAACACAACAAAGGGATAAAACATGTAGCCCATTGTTCAGCTTCATTATGCCAGTTATCTGAAATTGGATTTAAATATAATGGGCCTCATTGACAGATTCTGTTCACACAAAGCAATTAGCTAACTTACAGTATAAACCGATATAATGAACAGCCAGTCATTATCACAACTTCGACCCCATCAGGGTTTATTTTCTGATAATGACTGGTTGACAGTATCAATATCCTGCTTATAATATGGCAACTTACTGAATAAAACCATTAGGAACTTTTATTCAGCAATAATGTATTAAATTGATGATCAAAAATGACAGTAAAGACATTTATAATGTAACAACAGGTTTCTATATCAAATAAATGCTGTTCTTTGAACTTTATATTCATCGATGTATCCAGAAAAAATAAATTACAGTTTTTACACAAATATTAAGCAGCACAACTGTTTTAAGCATACTGATAATATAGGAAATGTTTCTTGAGGACCACATCAGCATATTAGTGTAATTTCTGAGGGATCATATGACACTGAAGACCATCACATACTTTTTAAAACACAAAATTGTTATTTTAAATTTCATTATATTATTTTTTTTACTGTATTTGAGATCAAAATAAATACAGCAAAATATAGCTAATTTCTTTAGCTCCATTTTATATTTCAATTTGTCTCTCTTACTGGCCTAAGGATGAGAAAATGATTAGATGAATCACATTTAATTTCTGGTTCATATTCATGTAGCTCAAACTGTAGCTCAAGCTTGGGATGCATGAACTGTTAAAAAAATTGAAGCAATGCAAAAATGTCTTATATATATATAACTATATGTGTGTGGGTGTGTGCAATGCAATGTAAGTGCCTTTGGGTAAAAGTTTCTGCCAAATGCATAAATGTAAATAACACTATTCATGAGTAGCTGGTACTCTATAGTCAAGACACTTTTTCTGAAATAGTTCAAAATTCTACTAAAATCTATTCATAAAAATAGTAGTACAGGGCTGGATTTAAGGGCACGGCAATAAAAGTTTTCCAGCAGAGACTGAAATCAAATGTAAATCACAAAACGAATGAGTAAGAGAGGTGTGTTGACGAAATATGGATTGGAGAATGTCACTCACTGCGAGGCATAATACGCAGTCGTGATACAGCAATCATTTTCAAGTCCACGCTGGGCACTTAAATGGAAATGAAGTCATTCTGTGCTAGTGACACACAGTGAAAGCGGGTCTGAGGCTGGATAGATTACATTAGTGAGATTAGGCCTCTTCATTTCAATCAAATCAAATCCTATATCGCCCTTGATCTTAATAACTTTTTTCCCAAAAGACAAGTATGAGTGAAGATGTCATTTTATTTTGAGAAATAACTGCCATGTCCATTTACTCCTTTGTAAATTCCATTGGTGATTAGGTCCAGGTTGGCCATTTTTGTTCGACTCATTTCGTTCAGCTTAATAGATAGAGTCAAATAATTAGAAACACTTTGCACTTCCAAGATGAAAATTTAAGATTGGCCAGATAGATGAGTATAAATATTGCACCCCCCAAAAAACAAGCTGTACTGCATCTCATTAGGTTTGAATGCAAATGCATTCAGAATGCTAATGAGTCTGTAATGAGACTGAATGCAAACTCCCCCAAGCAAAATTCCACCTCTAAATTTGATGGACATCAGGGGTCAATGAGGGACCATGCCTTTCCTCATTCCTCATCCTTTACAATAATAACTGGATGCTCTTTGGAAAACAGCTTCTTTTTCAACCAAGACTATTGTTATACATTTTAGCAGCTATTTTTACACAATGCGTCCCTGATTGTGCAGTTCGAAAGCTCTGCATACTAAAAAGGTGAAACAATTCTTTGACTTTCCCTCAAGCTGTGAATGAATCCTGAGGCTATTATTTTTCACCTGTTGGAAACAACAGTGGCATGAGTATATAAACACAAGCTCCAGACAAATAATTTTTACGGTGCCCTTTCAAAGCTATACACGAAAAGCCTCAGAGACTGTGAGATCTCTTTCAGTATGGTCTTCTTTATAACATCACTCTGGGATCATCAATGGCTTACAAAACTAATGGCTCATTCTCAAGGTCCCATTTTTCAAAGAGGCAGAACAGCATGAGCTTCCCACTTGAGACTGTGACAATGTTACTAGGCCAAGATGTCCCACACATGAGAAGAGAGAGTACATAAGGTACATTTTAAAACATCTTTTTATGCCTTCTTGCTTCTCCTCCAACTTTTTGGACCATTTTTAAACTTTTAAAGGTTATAGTGTATCAAGAATGAGTGCATAGCTCATGGACATTTGATGAATGATTATTGAAGTCCAATATTTTTCAAAGTACAGGAGACTCAGGGTAGATAACAGTACACTGCCGTAAAACATTTAGCTTTTTTTCTCCAGGATGTGGCCTGTTTACCAAGAATGATGCTTTTTTATGAGAGTAATGTCCACGTCCATCTCTGAGGAACAGGACTGTGATGCAAAGCAGGGTGTGACACTTTGTGAATGCAGCTTTGGAATAGAATGCAACCTTTTGGAGTAAAAACCACCTTACAGTACCTATGACCTGTAGTTCACTTTTTTCACTTAAGGTGTATACTGTACAATGAGGTCCAAAAATCGAAGATCACTATTGAAAAGCTTATTTTTTAAATAGTAATAATAGTAATGATTCTAGACAAATTTATCATCAAGTTGTGCTTCAATGGAAGCAAAGTATTTGTACAAAGGAGTTGACATTGGTAAATGTCACAAATGTATTTATTTTAACATTAGAAGTCAAGAAAATGAAGAAAAAAATTGTATTCACTTCATAACATTTATTTTCATTAAAAAAAGTTTTAAAACTATTCATTTAATGTTTAAATTAGATTTTGAATGTCAGTTTGGACTCAGACTCAGCTGTATGTTGAATCGCATTAGATGAGTAAAAGCCATTTATACCGCCATTCCAATGATTGAAGTCAGTAATTTTTAATGCTGTTTTATGCTGCATTTATTTGATAAATTCACACAAAAAATTGCAATATTGTGAAATTTATTATTACAATTTAAAATAACTTCTCTGTTTGAATATATTTTAAAATGTAATTTATTTCTGTGATATCAATGATATAAATGTACAGCACCATTACATCATTACATCGCTTTCAGTGTCACTCGATCCTTCAAAAATCATTCTAATATGTAAATTTGGTGCATTAATTTGTTAATCATAAAAGGGCACCATAAACTGAGAGTGGCAGCTTAGACAGTGTCTGAAGCAAGCCCGGAGGTGCAAGGAGCTGAGGCAAACGACGAAGCGTCTCGTTCCCCCTTAGGGAACTGAGTTTACATACCTTAACCCGATACGTTCCCTTTCATGGGAACTCGAGGTGCGTTGAAACGCTAGGGAAGTTAACCTCAGTGACGCTGGCTGCAGGTGTGTTGCAGCTCACTCCGAGAGTGGATGAGTGGAGGTCAAGCTGGTAGAACCACTGGAATGTGTGCGGGAAGGACTACCCACCGCAGCACAAACACAAGAAAGGGAGACCCCTGTGAGAAAGCCATAGAGGCAGCCACACTCCTAGTGGAGAGGGCCTGGAACCACACGGAGAAGGAATTCCGGCCGACTCCTAAGCCAGAGAGATAGCCTCAGCTATCTATCTGCTCAAAAGTAGTTTAGATGCAGAGCAGAGCTGGCTAGTCCTACGCCACAGGTATACATAGGACATAAGGGTCCAGTGCTCACACTGGAATTACTTTTTTCTTAAGTCCTGGCCATGATCACCAAGGACAGAGAGGACAGAAGCCTCAAGCCATGAGGAAACAAGTACAGAGAATGAGTCACCCAGAGGTACGTGGTAAGCAAGGCAGCGACGTAAACCTCTCAGGTGGGAGGAAAAACCCTGTAGTGAAGCTGTCCTGCAGGAAACAGCATGACTTAGGGGTGTACAATTTCCTTGTGGTAGGGGCTCTGGAGAGGAGAGTGGTCTCAGAAACCTCGGAGGAGAGAACGGAAACTATGCACTAGGTCCCCTCGGAGGCCAAACACAGAGATATGCACTCTCTTCAGAACTCCCAGGAACAGGGTGATCGGGGAAAGGTATGGACATTGCCTTGGCCACGGCCGAAACCTAGAATCCAGCCCAAAAGAGGGCCTGTAAGTAAGAGGAGGATACTACAGAGAACAACGGGAAGTTCCCCAATTTTGCCCGGGCCTCGATCCCTGCCTCAACAGTATGCCTACTCCCATATGATAGGCGACCACCTTTGTGTTGCTGGACTATAGACAACCTAGAACCAGGGTTCCTACATTATAGAAGTTGCGTAAGCGTGCCTCGTGACCTTGATAGTGCGGAACTGAGGTTACTCCTCTGAGAAAACCCTCCCTTTTGGTTCTGGCCACCACTGCTGTCGTCCAGGTACAGCAACCCGAGTGACTTACCAATACTGGGAGTCGTTGCCCTGTGACCCAGCGCTCTGAGACTGCTAGCAGTAGGTGCCTGGGCAATTAAAAGCTTGACGACTGAAATGATGGCATTGATGTCAGACAGTTTCCCCCGTGTGCATTGACACTGATCCGGAGAAGACACACTCCTCTAAGTTCAGCCTCATTCCAACATTTCAAGAGAGCAAGAACAACATCTCGATGTCGAACTACTAGCCTGGCAACTGGGGAGATAGCTAGTCCTCAAGGGATGTTCTTAGAATAGGCTGTGTAATAGCAAAGGGTGAAAATGTGGTGTGACAGAGCTAGGCCAAAGAAGAAGCCTCCGAAACAGGTACGCCTTCTCCCAGAGGTGAACCTGCGGAGCTTCATGGATGAAGATGTGAGAATGAGCATCTTTAATTAGAAGTTGACAAACCAGTCCTCAGACCTGGTTTTAGACACAATTTTGCATTACTGTGGATTTGAAAAAGATACAGATCTCACTGGGCTACAAACCCTGTCCACTTGGAATGAAGAAGAAACGGCTGTACGGCCAGACCATCTGACAGAGAGGGGTGCATGTTCTATGGCCCCTTGCCTCAGCAGATTATACCTCTTGTTCCATGGCTTGGTGGGCAGCACCAGAGATTTACCTCCGACTCTGGGATGGAATCACACAGAAGAGGTTCATCCAGATGCATTTATTAGGATCAGCGTCCCTGGTCTCGGCAATATATAAAAATATATAAAAATGTTTTAATGCTTAGTCGCAAGGCAGCAAGATTCACAACCTCGATAGGCCTGGGATGAAGATGGTGAAACTTCCTCTCCAGCCTCGACACTAACACGTCCAACTCCTCAGAGCTGGATTGTTGCAGCATCAGTGTGCCCCTGCCTGGTCGGAAGAAACCAAACTAGTGTGCCTCCGGATCAAAGCATGGGAACAGATCTGCCAGGTAAGGGTTGAGATAAGGCAGAGCCCGTCTCAAACCCCTCTGCCAGATCCAAATGTTTTTATATCATGCGAACCCCAGAACAAAGACTGCCGCTGAGCCTCGGCAACAGTGGGATCCGAGCTCTGAGAACAGCGTGTGCGCTCAAGCGCTGACCGTGTGCACTCTGCTCCAAACAAGTCTAACATAAGAGGTGTCCAACCCTGACCACACTAGTGAAGCAGACACTCTAAAACGTGTTGGTTCACTATTAATATAAAAAGGAAGTCCCTTGTCTTTTTAAACTAGCTAGGGAAAGATATACTTTTGTTTGGTTACCCACAATTAACTACATTGGTTACCAAAAATAATAACAGCATTTATTATTCTAAGCTAATGTTAATTTCAGCCTTTACTTGTAGTTGTATGTAAACATTAGATAAAGCACTGTGAACTAAAAACTATAAACAAATTTATTAAGGTTTAAAAATGCTGGAAATATGTCATTATTAGTTAAGTCATTAACTAATTTATCAAATTAGATCTTATTGTAAAGTATTACCTAAATAAATTTTATATAGAAAAAAAATACACATCCTGGCTGATTTAAAAAAAAAAAATCTTACTGAGCCCAAACTTCTGGATGGTGGTTAAAAAATGTATACTTTCTTAAACTGAAACCCCTCTTTTCCACCTTCACATGCACTAGGAATAATGCTGAGAGCTCATTAGTGGTAGATGGTGATGGTTTATGAAGAGATCAATGCCGGGTGTTTTAATAAAAGCGATACGCTAGCATGATTACACAGGAGATGACATACCAATCCTTCCATGAGATGAGATGCTTCCATGCTAGATATTAACCACAGGGAGCTTCGCTTCAGTTGTCTGGCCCAGTGTGTGTCATGCCTTTCAATTCTCTTGAAGAACTCAAGGGTACGACATACATAGTCAATGCATTTATTGTATTTTGCCACAGTCAGCATCATACAATACATTCACACACCTAAAGGATTATTAGGAACACATGTTCAATTTCTCATTAATGCAATTATCTAATCAACCAATCACATGGCAGTTGCTTCAGTACATTTAGGGGTGTGGTCCTGGTCAAAGCAATCCCCTGAACTCCAAACTGAATGTCGGAATGGGAAAGAAAGGTGATTTAAGCAATTTTGAGCGTGGCATTGTTGTTGGTGCCAGACGGGCCGGTCTGAGTATTTCACAATCTGCTCCGTTACTGGGATTTTCATGCATAACCATATCTATGCCATATCTATTTAAAGATCACAGTGCAAGAAAGCGCGAGACATTAGTAATTCCAGTATCACTTCCTGTTATATACATATGTAACAATGTAAAAAATCTGAATAATGTCAACCTATGGTTTTCATTAGATGCTTGTGAATGCACTTCAAAAAGACAAAAACTCGTTCTGGATTTAATACAGAAAAATCGACAACATTGTTGCTGTTTGTATCACTGTGTAACAAGTGATGAGGAAGCCTCCAGAGCTGAAATCCAGATATGCAGTATACTAATCACAACAGACTGGGCTGACTGACCAATTAGAGCAGAGTATACTGACGTAAAGAGCGGTTTAGAGAGACTGAATCTTCAAATGAACTGTTGTGATTATTTGAGAAATTAGGTGATGTACAATGTAGTGTGTTTTCTTTTACATTGGATGCATGTAATCCCATTGGAGGAGACCTTCAAAACAAAATTAAGAACCTTTAAAATAAATAGGGGAACTGTAAAACTTGAGTAATCAACAGTTTTTTTTGGTCATTGGTGGCCTGTCTGTTAATGGTTTGCATAGAAAAATGATATGGGGGTATATACTGTAGGCATTGTCTGGCGAGTAACAATAACTTGAATCAGAAAATGGCTAGATTATGGTTTTGATTCTTTAAATAGCATTCATAACAATGCACACGTTTTTTCTGTTTCAGTTTAATCTAGTTAGGTTTTGTTTAATCAGGTTACTTCCCATCCTGGTAAATCAATAAAGTGTAAATCTAAAAGTATTAACTCCAAATGTTGTAGTTGTATTCGAGGTGAGGGAGATGTGACACCATTATACATTTTCCATTTAGAAGACAGTTTTAGGGTTATATAAGCACTCTATCCAGGGTCAAAACCATTAGTGAGCATCTGAGATCTTTTTTCATGTCTCTTGCACTGTATATTTCAGATGTTGGCACCCTCTCTTCTGTATTAAGGGAAACATAATCAGATTGCAACTGTTGTGAAGGCAGCTACTGTGTTTTTTTGGCTCACCTCAGTGTTTAAGTGAAGGGCATTCAGGAGCGTACAGGCTCAAATAGTAGGGTAATGTTAGACCTTCACCTCTAAAATACTACAGTGAGATAGAAATGTTTATAACCAGAGTTTAAAGTTGAAATCTGAATGATCTGGAATAACTTAATCAGTCATTTTTTTATCTAGTTCTGCATTGGAAAAAGCAATGACACATTAAATTGAACAAAAGTGACAGTGGCATTCATAATGTTACAAAATATTTAGATTTAAAATAAATACTGTTCTTTTGAACTTTCTATTAATCAAAGAATCCAGGGGGGGGGGGGGGGGATTTTCTGGGAACAACTATTTTTTTCAACATGGATTAGAACAAGAAATGTTTCTTGAGTAGCAAATCAGAATACAGTATTATAATTATTTCTGAAGGATCATGTGACACTGAAGATAAGAGTAATGATCAACATCACAGGAATAAATTATATTCTAATATAAAAATGGTATAGAATGGTAAATGATAATACAGAAAATGGTTGTTAAAAATGTTAATAATATTACACACTCTTAATGTTTTTACTGTATTTTTTATCAAATAAATGTAGCCTTGTAGAGCCTCCTCCTCCTGCTTCTCCTACAGTGCAGACGCGTTTCTCTCTCGCTCTCGCTTCCTCGCGCTTTTGTATTTTGTTGTCTTTCTTTTTCACTGACCCGCTGCTTGCTGGACTCCTGAGAATACTGAGATGGAAAGGATTTTCTATATGATTGGATTATTGATGGCAGGGTTCCTATTCTTTGGCTTTGGGACTGCCCTGACCTATCAGAAGATTTTTCTATATGTGGAAATTAAGAAATGCTTCGTGGTTGCGTGTGGCCGTTTGAAGAAATTAGATCAGAGAGTGATACAGATTGAGGAACTGAATCGCAACAACGCAGTCCGGACTACTTATGTGGGCTCCATCGAGAGTCAGACTGGTGAACTTTTTACAGACTGTAACCGGTCTGACCATGAGGCTAGACGTGATGTCTAGGGAACTGTACGGACCGAACACGACCGGAGCTGATTGATTGATTATGATCCGGACAAATTACTGAAGATCACCAAATGGAATAAAAATTCACCCGAAACTTCACTTGTCCCTATCTCTCGGGAACTCAGCATGATGAACAGCCTGGTCTCCTTATCTCCCTTCAAGGACAAAGCCAAAGAACTGAACTGAACTCAAAAACAACTCATGTTTTGTCTATATTCTCTGTCAACATCCGTCTGCCTGTTGTTCTCTCTGTTCTCCTTATCTATTTCTCCCTCCCCCCAACTCCACTGAAAAAAATCCCCACACGAGTCTTACGTGTAATGTGTGACGTATATTATGTTTGTTTTTGTTGTGTCTGCTGCTATGTATGCTTGCTAAACTGCACTCATTTCTGGAGAGTTGGCGCCGCAAATGGTAGCCTCGGTGTTTGAGCTCCTCAGTGATTGTTTTTGTTTTTGTTTGTTTGTTCATGTTGTAAATGTGCACTGGAAGCTCCAGCACTAAGACAAATTCCTTGTGTGTGCAAGCACACTTGGCAATAAAGCTCTTTCTGATTCTGATTCTGATAAAATACTCTTTTTTTATTACTTTCAAAACCATTTACAAAGTCAACAAAATCATTAGCAAAAACATACTAACCCCAAACTTTCGAAGGGTGGTGTATGTGGAAATGTTTTAATTGTTTTTAATGTTTTGAACTGGCAATTTTTGTATCTATCAATTAAAATATTTTACCATGTTTGTAGATGTATGCAAACCCAAACATAATTGTTCAATGGGGCAACGGGGAAAAAAAGCCAGAATAATAGACAGAAATACAGTGCCCTCAAAAAGTTGGAAAATGCTTTGGTTTAAGTGGGATTTTTCAACAATATTAACATTATTCTATATGAAATCTCATAAATATTACAAAAGACCAGCAACAATGTTACATACTTTTCACATACAGAATTAGGATTTTCCTTTTGACATTTGTAATGCTTTGTTACCGCATTAAACATTTTAAACATTCAGAACATTTTAATCAGTTTTACTGATTGATTGGCAATTTAGATCAGCACACAACAGACCAATTGGAACACAGTTTAAATGGTTAAAAATTACGGTGTTCCCATGCTTTTGGAAGGAATTGTATTCTTAATCTCATCAAATTCAGGTTCTCTGCAAAACATCAGAAGCAGCAAATGACATGTGGCCATAGAAATTGTGCAACAGCCCAGGATGGAAGGTTATATGCAATGATCTTGCTAGTGAGTGCACACAATGAACAAGTCATCCGGTTTCAACTGCAATTAAACACTATTGCATATAACAATGGTGCTGAACTAAAATAACCATCTGGTTAGAAACCAAAAGGATGAAAGCTTCGATTTTAAAATGAGGCTGAGACTGCATTCTTCATCAACATCCACCTTATCAGATATAATGAGTGCATTTGCATATAACCTTTATCTCAATATGTAGCATGTTGATGGATCCGTGTTTGCTGAAAAAATACAATAAAGATAAAGAGAAGGTAGTGAAAAGTAGAAATGAAAATTGTAGGGTTGACTACATTGCTTATTTGTCATTGTAAACAAAGTCAAAGAGGGGGAAAAACACCTGAATTTGAACTGGCATGATGCTTCTGAGCAAGTATAATGAGAGCCCATTGGTAAAAATAAACAAAAAGTGTGTTTTGTTCCGTGCTCTGATTAATGCCACGGATAGTTGTGGTGAGTGGATACATCTGGGGTTGTATTTAGCGATGATTCATTAAATGGGCATCACGAAGAGAGTTTGATGGACACGGCATCATTAATGCATAATGCAGAGTGCTTAGGTCACTCAGTCATCAAATATTCAGCAGGTAACACAAGCACTTAGAAGTGAGTGTCACGAAAACATGCATTATGTCCTAATTTAACTTTTGTGTTATGTGAAGACTGAATATGAATGTTTTGTTCATGTGTACACTTGAGGGTATAATCACACAGAATGCCACACTGCCCAGATCAAACTTGGATTCAAATCGAAAAGTGACACCAGATTAATGAGCCTCAGCACTCCTGAAATACAATTGAAAATGACTGACCGTGCAATTGAAGTTCTTCTTTCTAACTGCAAAAGGCATACAGTCATGGGAAAATTTGTTGGCACCCCTGAATGTTTTCAAGTATTGCTCACAGAAAAGTATTGCATTAACACATGTTATGCTATACATGTTTATTCCCTTTGTGTGTATTAGAAAATAAAAGAAAAATTTGTCAAAAAATCAGTCTGGGAGCCAGTTCTCCTCTGAGAAACAAATGGCCATGGTCTTATTATGATTCAGGCTATTTCAAAAGTCAGATTGTGGATTGGCATCATTCAAATATTTCATGCAGTTCCTGCTTGAAAATAGAACTCATCACACCGATTTGGTTGGCCATCAGGGTCTGTTCAGATGACTTGTCAGGTTTTCGTTTCCTTTGCTGAGGATCTGTACTGATAGCTGTTGTCTGGACAAGGTCTTCACAAGAAATTGTCTCGGTGACAGTCTCTGCTGACATTCAGGGCTGTATTGTGGTCGTGTCGAGGTGAAGGTTCACCATCTGATCTGCATACGA
This sequence comes from Rhodeus uyekii, assembly GCA_037043235.1. Taxonomy (NCBI): domain Eukaryota; kingdom Metazoa; phylum Chordata; class Actinopteri; order Cypriniformes; family Acheilognathidae; genus Rhodeus; species Rhodeus uyekii. Next base: position 642,210 of record JAWRVZ010000076.1, on the reverse strand, counting down.
CCCGGATCCAGCTGACTTCACTAACCTGTCTTCCTGGTTCTGGGAGACCTAATTTATGCAGCTTAACAAACCTTTAACAAGTTTTAATTTATAGAAATGTGACAGAGTGGTATGCTATGTTGAAGAGATGTGTTTTTAATCTAGATTTAAACTGCTTCTGTTTCACAAACAACACTAGGAAGACAGTTCCAGAGTTTGTGTTCTAAGTAGGATCTAACACCTAAAAGGATCTTACGAATGTGGTTGATTTTTTTTTAATCTAGGTATTTCCAGATATTCGACACCATAATAGATATGAAGGACTATAATGTATTTAGAGATCACTCAAGGACTGAGGATGTAAACTATTTAGAGCTTTGTAAGTAATTAGCAAGATTTTAAAATGTATGCCATATTTTAATAGGGAGCCAAAGCAGTGTTGACAGAACTGGGCTAGTTAACACTTTAGTTTAGGGTCCAATTCTCACTATTAACTTGCAAATTACTAGGATATTGTCTGATTCTTAGTACTTATAATACATATAAATGCCTTATCCTGCATGAGCAAATTCTACATCCCTAAACTTAACAACTACCTATTATTATGCTTCCTGGTTCTAAGACTAGCTGCTGCATTTTGTACCAGCTGGAGTTTTTTTTTAATTAAGCATGCAGGGCAACCACCAAGTACAACATTACAATAATCTATCCTTCAGGTCAAGAACGCACAAAACTAACTTTTCTGTATTTGTCATTGAGAGCACAGGTAATTTAGATATATTTTTAAGATAAAAAATTTGTTTTTTACAAATAATAGAAATGTGGCTTTCAAATGAAAGATTGTTGTCAAAATAACAGGTCAAACTACAATAATCTTAAAGGTGATTCAACTTTTATGTAAACAAAGGTCCAGCAATGCGTCAAATTTTGGAAAACCAAGTTTGCAGTTCATTCAACATGTATTTCACATTCAATATTTTCACGACAAGCAATTATACAGGCATCTAGAGTAGACCATCGAATTATCCCACACAGTGGATGACAGTTCATGTATTAAAGGAAATCAGAGTTTATGTTTTCCGATGATGGTAGCATAGGATGGATCCGGATGTTGATGAGATCCTGCACTTGATTATAAATGTCCATTCGTAGAGGTAGCCATCATAGAATGTCCAAAATCATCTCACAGCAAAAATCCTGTTTGAGCAGGAAACCAACAGTTTCTCAAACAGGATTAGGTAAGAAGTGAATCGAACAGGTAGCAACTACCTATGCAGCATTCCCAAACAGACCCTCCCATTTACTCTACAGTTTCCTGTTATATACACACCATCATGAGTATGCTCCCCCCATAGTCTAGGAGGAACATAGCAACCTTAAACACAATAAACCTGATAACAGGCAGTGACTGTTACAACACCCAAGTTCTTAACGGACGACAAAGACAACAGAGAACTCTAAAACTCATTGCATAATAGGGGAGCTTAAAATGTAAAGAAATATATGAATATATAAATGTATTTAATTCTAAGTTTTAGGTAATCATAGAATTGAAATGTTTTCTCTGTTATGATCATAAAACCTGAAACTGGGGCTGAGGTGATTCAGAGCTGCATGTTTTATTGCTGTTTCCATGTGCCGTTGTGTCATTACACAGAACTTGTAGGGGTCACAGAGACTTCAAGTGGTGCTTTAAACCACCTTCATCAAGATTACATTGCCCGCCAAACAGCTTAGCCAATCATAAGCATTGTTGCTTGCTTATGAAATCCATTTAGCATATTCTGAATCTTTTAGTGTCTTCAGCCGAGAATCTCTTTAGACAGTGCACTGCAACCCCCCTCTGATATGCTAGCATGGCATATCATAGCACTCGTTTGTATTTTAAATAGTAGCTCAATGGCATAAGAAGCATCTCCGGACTAAAATTGCAAATCACCTCCCTCGATCCCACCCCCACTAGCCCTCTGGAACAAATTATTTATGTATCACACCAACAGAGACTATAAATAATATATTGTGCCCTAGATCCCTGTGTCTGGAATGAAAGCATTTATCCTCTTTTGAAAACATGTAGTGGTATCAGAGCACAAGGGAGACTGTCTGCAAGTGCAACAATGGCTGAATCATATGGAAAAAGCTACAACGTAAAAATAACTTAAACACAAGTGTGTCTAACTTGCTATGCTTGGAGTGTGGAAAAGGTCTGAAGGAAATAGCAGGGTGTAAAAAAAAAAACGTGTGAAGACAGAATCAATAAAACCAGATGGCATGAAATGACACTTCCTTGATGGAAGGACATCCTGTCAAGTTTTGCTAACCGTGTGCAATAGCAGAAAGCCTGGGAAGAGTTGAAGTTTTTGTTTATCCTTCCTTAATAAACTGATTGACAATATGCAGCAAACGCTACAAGAAAAATCCTGAAATTATTTGAGTTACGTGTATCATTCCGCCTGTCTGTGTTTGTGCATTCCTGATTTTTCAGTGACTCTTTTTGCAGGTTATATTGTAATGGCAGCATAGTAGTGAAGAAAGGCAGTCATTCACAGCCCGATAATTTCAACATAAAAAAAAACACAGATTCGTTCAGGAAAGTCAGTACTGTATTTTTGTATTTCAGAGACTCTGCTTTGACTTTGTCATGAAGCATTAGTAGACTGTCTGCTTAATTTCTGCAAACACTTTATTCTTATGGTCCGCCATTAGACATTCTACCATTGTACTGTCTATAAATGATTTTTGCAAGTACATGTCAAATTATTCTACTAAACCTAAACCTAACCTAACAGTCTATGTTTCAAAAAAATTAGTTGACATGAAGTTGCAAAGTAAGTAGAAAGTCTAAAGTGGTGCACTGAATGTGAAATCTGAGTTCCCTTTCTAGGGAAAGGCGTTCCCATTAAGGCGTTCCCATAGCGCTTCGTGACGCAGCGTCTCGTTCCCTCTCAGGGAACCATGGTTACATGCGTAACTTGAGACGTTTTCTGTCATCAACTTCAGAGGAGCAACATTGAATATGAACATTGGTTACTGCTCACACTCAACTATATACACAACTGCACTATGCACTTGCAATGCACTATGAATTCTGTTTAGGCTTAACGGTAGGTGTATTACAAAGCGCAAAGCCCAAAGTGTCAGTGAGTGCATAAGGACACCCGTCCTGACTCACTCCAAGGTTGGATTCATTGTGGTCCACTCAGGGTTTGTTCCCTTCAATAGCTTTGATCTGCAAGTGTTTAATTACTCAATAGTGCTGATGAAGTCCTTGAAGTGCTCAATCTCAGTCCTTCCTATCAGACATACAGTACATGGCTTTATTGAGTTTCCCTCCCACTCTGCCCAGCTACAGTTGCTGAATTGGTAAAGACAGTAGTGAGGTAAGTCACACCCGTATAACACATAACTCTTCATCCATTCCTGTCTCTTATTCAACACCAAGAGGTGACACTTTCAGGTCATAAGATTGAAGGATGCTCTCTCTCTCTGTCTTTCCTCTGAAGTCTCCTGCTGTCAGTTCACAGCTTTCAGAAGTGGCGAGAGATGGACCTGCTTCCATCCTCTGGCAAACAAGGCTGGCCATCAATCACTGCTGCGCTGCACCGCGGCCCTCATGGCTCTTTCTCAAAATGCCTCAGGTTAAATCTCCACTACTGTTCCTACTCAGCTCCTACTGTCCAAGGATGATTTAACAGCTGTACTGGGGGGGCTGGCAATACTTCCAAAAATGTCCACTTAAACTTCATCAATTATAACCTGATCATTTAAACAGTGATAAGATTATTGCAATTCATAGCAGGACATAAATAAAGAGCTAAAGTTTGCCATTGCTCAGTTATGGATTGAGAGTTGGCTAACATTACGTTGTCAGTTTTATGTTAATTTAGATTTTTTTTATTAAAAATGTTGACATTATCAGACAGGATGGGACAACTCAGAGTGTTGTAAATCAACTAACCTTACAAAACATCACAAAAGTCATGAAATTTTAAATAATACTTACCCCTGTTTGTGCTGTTGTTTTCCCTCTATCATGATGTCACTTCCTGGAGAATGATGTCATTGAGGGAGTGGCTCAAAGGAATTATTAAAGGGATACAAACATATAACCGAGTTGAAAGGATATAAGGTAAAACTATTACTAAGGTAATATTACAGCAATACTCCTAATTGTATTTGTTCTTTTGTAAAATTGTTATTAGAGAAAGGAAAAAATAAAGAATACTGTAATATATCAGTTTATGATTAATGATTAATCAAGCTTTGTGTTTACTATATTTTTTATCAGTTTATATTTATATTATTTTACTATTACAGCTTATATGATGGGGACATTTTAACAGTCATGCTAATGTATTGATGTCTAATGATTTGGGTACATTTAAATCAAGAAAATCATGTCAAAGGAAAGAGATGACAATCTCATACTTTATATATAAGTACTATGTGTAGAATATACAGTAGATCCAAAATGGTCACTTTCCAAGCACGAAAACGATAACAAAACTTAGGAACTTAGGAAATGCAATTATATTTGAGAACACAGTGTGCAAGAACATCTCACACTAAGCCACCAGAACAAAATTATGAGATAAAACAATGTCAATAAAATGCAAATATACAAGGGGGAAAAATACTGTAATAAAGAAAAGAAAACATCTAAATAAAGCCACTGTAATGGTTACAAAATATTTTAATAAAAGTAATACAAAATACAGTTTAATGGCCATTCAGAATTTATATTCAGTCACCACATTTCATTTGGACCCTGTATACAGCTATACAAAATTCACTTGCAGTGTGAAACAAGCAATAATTTACATTTATTCTGATGAAAACCAGACAACATGAACTGTTAGGTGCATTAAAAAAACAGAACAATTGCAATTATCTTTTCAACATCTACAACAGCAGTGAAAATGATGTAAATATATTTTTCTGAGAAAAGACATGACCTGGATTTTAGCATATAAAGCAGCTTGTAACAAGTGTATCCATTTAGAACCAATTTTCTTTACAAAGAACTTACAAAAATGATTAAAACAAAGGTTAATATGTGGTAAAATCCTTAGCCAAATGAACGGGGAACTGATATATCTGGTACAGTGCAAAAAAATCATATTCTCAGTGTTTTTGTCTTGTTCTCCAGTAAAAATATCGAAACATCCTTAAAACAAAATAAACTTTCCTGAGAAGAAAAATGACACAAAATTAAGATTTCTTTTCAAAGAAATTACCTTGGACATACACAACTGTTCAAACGTTTGAGGTCAGCATCATTACTTTGCTCATTTATCAAAGAAAAACTTAACAAAATTAGTTCTAAGTAGAAATGTATAAAAGTCTTTAATGTCACTTGCATCCTTGCTGAATAAAAGTATTAGTTATTATAAAAGAAATCTTCCTAACCCCAATGTTTTGAATGGTAGTGCATTCTGTCACCTTCCGTCTTTTTTAACTGTATTTTATTTCATACTTCCATTTTTTTGCCATGTACAGTAGTCTTAGTCACTATTGCAAACACTGTAATGTTAACAACTTGCATGAAAAGAGAAGGAATTAACTTAAAAATCAGTGGCAACATTCTTCATTGGAGCACCCGCGGTTCAGAAACAGACAGAGCGATGACTGATCACAGCGCAGTGAGATGGATATCGCACTGAAACGCCAGGCCTCCTGTCACCGCACAGCGCCCCGAGCGCTCTGAGAGAGCACTGCTGCTAAGTGTTATCAGGGCTGAAGAGGAGGAGGCAAGGAGGAAGGCTTTGTGACAGCACCGTACTCCATCTCGCCCAAGCCAAACTTTGCAGAGTCAGACGGGTGGATGAAATCATCAATTATAGCACAAGGTGAGCTGAAAGCACCACGTAAAGGTCGCCGAGTGGAGGGGGAAAAAACAAAATCGGCCAGCTCAGGGCTTTTCTCTCTGCGTGCCACTCCTGAGTTTATGGGAGGTCCGGCATAGCACAGAAATGGAGTTTAAATTTTAAACAGGCAGAGAGAGGGGGGCCCCAGGCCCTGTGTGAAGATTTCAGGAGGTGACAGGGTGAGAGGGAGGAAAAGAGTGAGAGAAAAAGATGTCTGGACTGAATGTGGAGCAGCGAGGGACATTCATAACTAATTAAACAGTCAAAGCCGACGGGGCCTCAGATGCTTCACGCTGCAGGTCTCAACCGCAGTCCACCGGATCCCATTAGAGGAGGTTGATAATTGCCGTGTTTGTGGTGTTTCGCTCAGGAAAGAGTGCATTGTTCACTATTACATTTCTTGTCTAACACCAATAGGTGGTTTATCACTGTCACAGCATAGTGAAGATGGCTTTTTGCTCTGGTCACTCCTCTTCCCCCACATAGGTTGAAGGGAACCATCCCACCTGTAATTTATACAGAATCCATAAACATTACTTAAGACTAACAGAGCATATCTCTTCATCCTCTGTGACCAGTTTGAGAGCTCCTGTGGGTTAGATCTGATAATGATGTGCAGAAGAATCATTCAAATTCATTCTGTCATCACCTCCAGTTAATCATCTCTCTCGTTAACACACTCGAGCATATGAAATGAAGGAAAGTGATTCTAAAATGATTCAGGTGTCTTGGAAAGTCAAGATCTGATATAATGCACAAGATAACTTCAGTCTCAATCTTAATTGTCAATCCGTTGTCACACCCCTATATTGCAATGTCATTTGGTTGTGTCCGATCGAAATACACATTTTTAATTAGTTAAAGGACAGCCTCTTGAGAGGAAAAATCTCATTTTCATTTGCTTTCAGAACTGGGGTACGTTTGCAAAATGCTTTTAGCTTTGATGTGAGTACTATCAAAAGCTGTTTATCATCACAAAATATAGCATATGTAAATTAACAGAGCCTAAACACAGATTATGTTTGGGATTCATGACTGTATTCCTAAATCTATTTCATAATTATTATAGATAAATAGGTTAAATTTGTATGGTTACAAATATAATTTTAATATCCTCCATTTAAAAATAGATTATATTATTCTAAAATATATTTAAAGTATTTTTGTTCAAATTAATTATTAAAGTATTTTCCTGGAGACTGTAACGGCTACTTTATGTTTAGGTTGGGAATATACCTTTAAGACGGCATATGCTGTTGTGTGCGCGCTGTTCTGGTGTGAGCGCGCATGAGGAAGAGAGTATTTTTGAGTGAGGAGAGAGATGGCCGCTCTACTGCTGACTGTTATATAGCGTAATCTACTGTTTCTATTTTCCTTCTTTTCTTTGTTATGTTTGTCAGAGTGTTTTCTTTTTCCTGGTTTGTACTTACGCTCTTTACATGTTTGAGAAGAGTGTGAAACCCATCTATAAAGCTCGTCATTTAGGCAGTCGTCAACCACTCTGATAAAAAACACCTTCAATTCTCGATACAAACCTTTAATTATATTCTCCAACATTGCAAACACAATTTCGCTCACAGCGTAAACACAGTCACAACACACATAAACACATTCACTCATAACACAGTCATTTCGCTCTGACACAGTTCTGAAAGTATTGCATACGCAGTTACTATGGTTTCTGTACAAACTCTAAAATGCTTTGTTGCTTTTTGCCTTTAAGGGTCTGCTTGAAAACAAATGCTTCTAAGCTTCTATCAGTAAAGACGTCTTTGTCGATGTCAATGTAAGCTGGGAACTCCTGCACCTCCTCTTCCAAGATAGCATCTGTAAAGCTTGATTTTTGCACAAGTTCTTCTGCGGCTGCACCATGCACTGTGCCGCAAGAGTGAGTGAAGCGTCATTGGAGTGAGCAACAATACGGCCTGATGCACGTGCAATGCTAACTCAGCGGATGCGCAGTGAACTCGGTACAATCATTACTCATGGAATCGAGAGATAACCGATGTAAAGTGGTGACTTTGTCCCTCTTTTATGCTCGAGATATCAGGGTTCGGCGGCATAAAAGAATCAACATAACCAATAAGAAAATGCTTAGAGAAATAGGGAGTTTGGCAGTTCCCCTTCAAAAACATCGACATAACAGGGTTGGCGAGATAACCGAGCTCGAGATAAGCGGGCTAATAAAGTGAAAATGACAAGTGAACGACAAGGAAGAACAAAAAAATAAACATACAGTGCACAAGAGTACATGCCCCCACTGCTGATTGGCTAAAAGTTTGTCGGTCCAATCCACTTTCAACAGCATTTCTCAGAAATCTCTTACACCTTTAAGTGAATAAAGTGTTTAAAGTGTTTCTCCTTACCCGGCCATTGACTTCACCCTTCCACCATCCGTTGGTACACTTGATATAGATCTTCACCAGGTCGCCCACTTGTAGAGAGAGTTCCCGAGTATCCTTGGAGCTGAAATCATACCGTGCCAGTGCAATGCCAAGCACTCTCGGGGTCAAAACTTAGGGAGAGGGGGTAAGAATAAAAAAACAAGTTGTTAGAAAAGGACAAAAGTAAGAGACACAAATGTTTTCACAAGACATGCCAAGTAGGACAAAACGGGAGAACATGCAACAAGATGATTGGAGATTTGGAGCAAAAACGGGGGACAAATGGCATTGCATTCAGACATTTTCACACACAAAATGTCGATACAGATCCACTCTCTCCATAGCTCTCAGAAAACACACATACACTACCGAAAGAGTTGAAGCAAGCTCAGGGAGAAAAGACTGAGATGGCTGGAGGGGAAAATGAATAAGACAGGTGGCTGATAGCTATACCTGACCAGAAGGGTGAGGGGGAGGGAGGAACAAAACTGTAGCTGGTGGGACTCAAAACGGAAAGCCCACACAGCACTGGAGCTTAGGATCCAAGCCGAAGCAGAGAGAAGAAAATAAGAACACAAAAACCCAGAGACCTTAACAGAAACATTTTCAACAAAACAAACATAAACAAGCTGCACAAAGAACCAGCAAATGAACACCCTCCTCGAAATATGCCAGTCTTGGGAAATTCCCACAAGAAAATAATTAGAAAAATGTCTCAGTGTTTTACGTTTTGATCCAATATTTATCGTGATATTTATTTCAGGAAATGTGTTCCACATGTTTGTTAGACCTTACGAATTAATAACACATAACTCCGGAGAGTGAGCTACCTTTTAATTTAGGGCATTCATTTTTTTTTTTCAGCTATGTATTTTTTCTACTTTTGTTTGATTACAAATTCATCATCAAAATGGTGTATAGTGAAATTAATTCATAAAAAATCATATTTATGTGTTTGTACAACACAACTAGACTTTAAACATGGACACATATATCGGTCATCATGTTTTAATAAATTGCATTATTATTATTATTAATTTGAGAAGTACTTTTTACTTTTTTTATACACATTTTACAATTTTTTTAATTTGTTGCACAGACCTTTGACAATTTTTGCAATTTATTAATACATTGTATTATTATTATTATTATTATTATTAATTTGAGAAGTACGTTTTACTTTTTTATACACATTTTACAAACTTTTAATTTGTCGCAAAGACCTTTGACAGCAATTTTTTTTTTCAAATAAAACAGCGAAATGCTTGCAAAGTGAACTTTTATCGCAGTTCTGGGGATTAAGTTGATGTGGACTATCCTCAAATAAAGAGACAGCTAACGCTGAAAACACCACAAGCAATACACTGCCCTTTTAACAACACACAAGATTAATGCAGAATGTCGAACAATTACTTAACTTATTTATTTTTTCAAGAAATACCTTTGGACTTATTTTAGATCCCACTGACTTTTACTGTATGGACAAAAAAACAAACAAACACTGAGACGTTTCTCAAAATGGTTACTTTCATGTTTCAGAAGAAAGAGGTTAGGAACGACATTTGAGTGAGTATATGATCACAGAAAAGACCAAAATTTGGACTACTTTAGCAATTTTATAGACTACTTACTACACTATTGGGACAGGACTGGCTGGGAAATTGATAAAAACAAACAGAAAAAAGGCATAGAGGTTTAGAGTTTCATTTAGAGCAACCCATTCCTATCATTTTGTTTTTCTCTAGGTGTGCCAAGTGTGAGCTCCTGGCCCTGTCACTGACGCAGCTGTGATACCATTCATACAGAGCTAGAGCCCTGTTACCATCTGAACGCCCATCTGAGCATCCAGGACTTTCTAATATGTAAACTAGAAAACGTCAGATCCACAATATGTTTGCCTTCCTGCTTTGCATCTCCTCTGGGGGGAACGAAGATGATGAGCCAACTACCTTATCCTGTGACACTGTCACTAAGAAATCAGTTGCAGAAATCGTGCAGCAAATCATAAGTTCGATATCAATGCAGAATTGAAACCTATGCAATATCAGTATTGCAAATAACTTTCCGCACATTAGCTTATCAAACCCAACCCTGATATCTTCCTTTGTGTTCAACGTGTTTACCGAACACTTTGCGCCTGCAGACGTGTCTGCTCACACGCCCACTGATCTGTTGAACGTGTTTTGGTTTGGGGCACATCAGCCAGAGCGACGTCCCAGGATGCATCAATGGCCCGGATTTTCTGCTGTGATTTGTGAAAGGATGCGTTACTGAGAGTGGCAGTCTAGTATAAACACCTCTAACAAGCGGAGGATGCTGACAAAAAAAGGACAAATAGAACATTGAAACCCCCAATTCACAATCCCCACTGTCCCCTTCTTTCTATCAATAGAGCTGTTCTTGTTTGCTAAGCCTTTTTCTTCGTGACACAACTCTCTCTGTTCAATAAAGCTGACTTTTCCATGCTTCCACTAGTTGCCCTTTCATTTCTCTCTGTGCAGGGACTGTGTTTTTTCTCTCAACTGCGAGAGAGAAATCAGCCAAGTCCCTACAGGTGTGGGGAAACTTAGCATCCATCATGGCTTTTTCCTGTAACTCAAAACAAAACTGTCATGTCGTGTCAGGGAGATTGCCGAGCCCTCTCTCGCCGCGTCGCCTACAGCAGGGGCTACAGAGCCAGACACAAACAGCCTTTTTCCTGCTGCCAGGTGCTGAGTGGGTACGGCACGCTTCACAGCATTGGTCTGTCTCTTTGAGAAGGTATCTTGGGCAATGAGAGCTGAAGTAAAGATGTACATTTTTTCCCATAAAAGCAACACGTGTGTTTGCACACCTTCCATCTTTGCCCAACGACCATCATGTTCAACATTTATTTTTAATCAAAAGAGTCAGAGAGGTGTCAGGACACATATAAAGTTCCAGGTAAAAATACATCCTGAGCGCAAACTATGCCTCCTGCCATCAAAAGAGGACCTGTCTGAAGGCCCATTCACAATGACGGTGATTTTAATTTCACTGGAGGCTGCTAGTACACGTTCCTGCTGCTGGATGCAGTTATTTAGAATGTTACAGTACTTAGATTGAGGCAATTTGTTTAAATCTCTTTATAAATGAAAAAGTATCAATCATATTTTACTTTATAATTATTGTTTTTTCTGTATGTATGCAAATATTAATCATATATAACAGAGAAATGACTCACAGAGTAATAACCTGAACTTGACCTCCATCTTGTGTGCACTCTACAGTAGTGGTGAACCGATATCGATTTTTGTTGATGCCCGATGCCAATACAGAGCCAGGTGGACAATGGCCAATAAACAGTAAAGCATGCACACACAAAAACGCACACACACTACCATTTAAAAGGTTGGGGTTTGGGGTTTTGAAAGAAGTCTCTTATGCTCACCACGGCTTTTATTAGATCAAAAATACAGTAAAACGGTAAATTTGTGAAATATTATTACAATTTTAAATAACTCTTTTCTATTTGAATATATTTAAAATTAAAACTGAATTTTCAGCATAATTTCTCCAGTTTTCAGTGTCACATGATCCTTCAGTAATCGTTCTAATATGCTGATTTGCTGCTCAAGAAACATTTCTTCTCCTTTACTTAATTCAAATTACATCTATCCTTTTCTCTAAAAAGGTTTTAAAATATGAGCATTGCTGCCTCAGTCCCTTTATCTGGAGCAAGCGTAAACCAAAGAGGAAATTCTCTGCACTACAACTACCATGGTCGATGAGAGGACTGGATTTGCCTAATATCATGCTAATACCAGTGATCTGCACATCTAATATATGTTTCTGATTGGGTTTCCCATATTGGAGAATTGTGATAACCCAGTAACTGTAAAAACACTTGAGGCTGTTTGTCATTTTGAGGGAAGAACAAATTTAAACTCTGCTCTCATACCAATTATGAACAATCTGGACTTCCATCCAGGTAGATCTAATGGGAGGTTTACATTTTTTTTGTTACATAAATCTTTTTTGATGAAGAAGGTTTGATGTCTTTTAAAGAGTAGATACAGCGATATCAATTATTAAAACAAACCTTTTTCTGTCTTTTTACAGATTAGAAACTATATTCTAAAACACCTCGGTATGTAATAACAGAAGTCTGTCTCCTATATAAAAACTATTCATTTCAGATACCTGGAAAAAAAAGTCAGTGAGTCTGTATTGAATCCTGATAAGGAGCTGGTATTGGATCCTTTATTTTTGATCATTGGTCTGGCTGATAAAACTTTGATTTTATCCAAAGAAAAAAAGAGACTGTAATCTTCTTAACTTTTGCAGCTAGGAAAAAACATATTACTCAGGTGGATAAGTGGCAAGAATATATTGGGTTTAGCACAAAATTTTGATAGAACTAACTGTGCTGGAATATTTAACTTGTCTAGTTAATGATCAGCCAGACCAGTTTTATTGTGTCTGGAAGCCTTATAGCAAAGATCTTGGGACTGAATTGTCAACTATTCTGTGTAAGGGTTTTCCCTTTCATGTGCATAATGGAACTTGTAATGTTTTACAATTATGTATTTAGTGAATTTATGTAATTATTTTACTTGATTATATTTAACTTCACTTATTAACTTTCTTCAGATATATATATATATATATATATATATATATATATATATATATATATATATATATATATATATAGAGAGAGAGAGAGAGAGAGATAGATAGATAGATAGATAGATAGATAGATAGATAGATAGATAGATAGATAGATAGATAGATAGATAGATAGATAGATAGATAGATAGATAGATAGATAGATAGATAGATAGATAGATAGAACAGGACTAAGAGACTAATGTCATCATATAATGAGAGTTCATCTGAACGAGATGTAGATACAAACCAGCAGTTCTGAGTCCACTACTGAGCTCCTTAAACGGCATCTGCAGAGTCGTGTCCAGTGTACGGAAACCCTCTTTCAGAGAGTGCTGTTTGTAATATTCAACCAGTCCCTGGATAGAAACATCACAAGATTAAAAGCTTAATATAGGGATTCTCACATTTTATTGCCAGCTAAAATATTTACTTAAATACCCTTTGAGATATTAATTTAATTTTAAGTTACCAGTTCTTTGATTTTGACTAATAGTCAAATGTACAGTAGATACAAATCTTTTTTGTGTTTCATTTATATTATTTTTAATATAATAAATTAATATTTTTACATTTTTGTGAGTAACTAGTTATTAGTATTCCATCCAAACTACTGTATTTGGAAAACCCTGTCTTTTATCTTAGTGGAACAGCTACAATTTCTATAAATGCTCACAGTTAAAATTATCTAGATCTAGCAACACTTACAAAAACATACATATATGGTTTTATGAATGTTTGAATTATTTGATGTACCATGGATTATCATGAAATATGATTTGGTCAACATTCAGTACTATGGAATACATCAAAAGTTTACCATCCTTGTTACATGCTGTCACCACAGTATTTTTTTATAAGGGAAAACGTTATCATTTTAATAGAAAATGTAACAAGGTTGCAGTAGTTTTGGGGATTCTAATGGATTAATAGCTGGACCCATGTTATTAATTATGCTAATGAAATACAGGAATATGCAGATCAGCAAATGTTCTGGCTTTCCGATAAAAAAAGCTCAGGTCTCTGCAGCACAGATAGCGACACTGAATTATAGCACCCTACATATGTATTCATACGGTTATGATAAATAGAGCAAATGCTGACCATTGCTTCTGTGCAACTCAAACCCACTTACTAATACAGTCTTGAACGTCCTGCTTTCAGCAATGTAGAAGCAGCCATCCTTAGTGAGGATCTTAATGTGTTTCACATCGTTGTTGTACCTGTAGATAGCAGAGAATCATTTGAACCATTCCAGGATTGTCAGTACTTCCACTTCCACAATGTCAGCCATCTGAAAGGAGTTTTCCATGGGAATGGTCTGACAAACAAAAGTTTGACAGATCTTTTTATTTATGGAGCACATTAAAAACAAGTGCACATTAAAATTATTTAAATGTGCAATTAAAATGCTTTTAAGACCTAATATGAGCCTCAGAAGAAAAGTTCACAGAAAAAAGGACATGACGATGAGTCAATAATTTTCATTTTCGGAGGAATAACCCTTTAATACTGGATCTAAAGATGTCATGAGTAGGAAAAGATGTAATGTCCAGTCGCATGTTATTCCATGACCATGGACCAGCTACAGAAAAATCCCAATCCCTTTAGACTTTATATAACATAAGGATGTGGAATAATTATTTCAGTCTCTGACCGTAGATCAACACACCCACAGGACTTAAAACTCTGCATAAAGAGGGCAACATGTTTTGACAGAGACTATGTGATTGGTTTAAGCATGAGACAAGCAATATAAAATGTCTCTAAAATGTTCTGAGGTAATAAAGCCCACACTGAGCATGTAGTGTGATAACTCACTGACCACATCCATGCTACTCAATGAGCTGTATGCAAATTTGTGATGCATAATGTATTGGGTTGCATGGAGGGAAATGTATGAAGAAAGCTGAGCTTTGCATGCAAAAGAACGTTCGTGCAAGAACCTCACCGACCAGCCATCACATCAATTTTATGTGCAATAAAAACAAGCTTGCTCAGATATATGAAGTGGTATAATGGCTAGACCTACTTGATGCTGATGGCATACTCTCTGCTCTCCCGGCTCCTGTATCGCACCAGGTAGGTGCTGTTCTCCCTCTCCATGAGCTCGGACTCTGCGTGGTGCCTCTCTATGGGTCCGGCGAACCTGCTCGCACAAGCCAAAGTGCATATGGTCAAAACCAAAACAACAGCGCTTAGCACATGTAGTCACGCAGGTTATTTTATGCATCATATAGATATTGGATTAAATGTGATCGAACATTTAGACTTGCCAGGGTTGTGCTGAATAGTCGACTGTCCTGGGTACCTGAGCACGAGACACATCATAAACGATGTCAAACATGTATACACAATCCAGTTATACCCATTTATGCAGACTGGATAGTGAACAAAAGGCACTATAGCACAGTATAATCTAATATGATCAAATATAATGTAATCTATATCTATATACAGTGGGTACAGAAAGTATTCAGACCCCCTTAAATTTTTAACTCTGTTATATTGCAGCCATTTTCTAAAACCATTTAAGTTCTTTTTTTTACATATATACATAATGCATACTTGCTTTAAAGTATTTTTGATGAAAAAACTGATACAAATACAAATCAACAGCATTAAAATTATTATGCCAGTCATACAAATATACATACTCACACATGGGCAGGGCTTGACTGCATCACTTGGAAAGAAGCCGGTCTCTTGCGTTGTCAGGATTTTGCCCTGGCAGGAAGTGTGGTTGTTAATTGCATTATATTTGCCTTGAGGCGACGGTCCCCCCTCCCCTTTGTTTTAATAAATCTAAGACAATTAGCTCACAACAAGCAGTGAATCTCATTTAGAGCCACAGTTAATTACTGTTCAGCCCCTACCCACGGTTAAACTCTGTTACGCATCAGAATGAAAGCATCACCTAATGCTGAATAATCATACAGCTTCCACAGCAGAACCTCGTGAATCATGACACTCGCCAATAAGCCATTGTTTGATATTGCTGCTCTGAGCATATTCGGATTTATGATTTACATTAGACTCGAGTTTCATATTATGTCCTCACGCAAGATTGTATTTAGCAATCGCAGGCCGGATGCCAGTTTTAAAATAGGCTCATTTCTTGCAAGGCTTCAGTCAAAATTATCTGTATATTTTTTTGTGAAAAAACTGATAATTCTCTGTGACTCCGTATGAAACAACAGCTGGGAAGTTATAATGCGCTGTGCACGTGGCGGAACCAGGTGCCAAAATTTAGCAGCCTATGATGGATTGTGAGTTTGTCTGAAGGTTTGACTGAGGGTGCAATGAGGATCTTCTAAAAGAACTGCACAGAAAAATATATACTTTTCTTTCCTGGCTCCCTTTAAGATAATCTCTAACAAGTATGAAATGAATTCCAGAAAAATGTACCTCGACCACAAATTAGATTGGAGCCCCAAACTGGAACTGTATTCATGATTTATTTGGCTTAATAATGTTTCACTGTAGCTTTTGAAAGCCCTTTATATTTGTTATGCCACAGATAAGTGTATGATAAAGATTAAACTTATTACCCCATTAGAGTAAACAGTTGGCAGCCTAAAGGATCAAATTAAATTACAGTGATCGATTGCACTGTTCTGGCAACGGGACAGAGATAATTGTCTTCTAGTAACATGGGAGATGGATGCTTAGTGCTCTGTAATTCTATTCTTTGGTGTCATGGGACCCTGAAGATTTAGTAGCCTTATTAAGAGTTAAGTGGCGTTTCACACAAGATAAAATAAACCAGTCATGTGCATTATCATTCAATAGTAGCGCTTCTCACTCCCCTCTATGACCTGCCAAGTGCGTGAAGAACCACGGCTGACATGCACGTCTAGCCACTGCCTGTCGCAGTCTGTTGGCTCTCTGAATCTCTTGGCATCCATTTTTGAACTGTAGGTGTTATTTGTTTTTTTTTGACTCGCTGTCTGTTATCAGGCAGAAATAGCCCAGCATAAAGCATGGGAAATCTCGCTAAATGTCTATTCCCTGCCGAGCTGTTTAAGGCACGTCGACCAGATTGGAGCAACACCAGGAGGAAGATGAGGTTTTAGTGCCACCATAAACCATAGAGAAAAACAGCCTGGTTTGAGCCAAAAACAAATAACACAGGAAAAATCTGTGACAATAAGCTTGAGACAAAACTGCAATGCTCAGACATGCCTGAACAAAGACATGGCTCTGCAGTCACTACATCTGATGGCTCATTTAGGTATCAGTGCATATTAGAAAGCAATGTGAAAAAAAATGGTTGTTTTGAGTGATTATCCCATGTTACATTTGTATGTTGTACAAATTGTGTTGCTTTAGGTCAAGTCAGGGTTATTATAGTTAACTAAATAAAATGGAATTGGACTAAAATAAAATATACAAAAACAAATTTTTTCAACTATTTACCAAAGCAACAATTCTCAATTTTAATTTAGTTTAACTCGATATACTAAATTAACTAAAAACTACATAGACATATTTTTTTAATATAAAAACTTCACAAAATAACAAAATTATTAAGCTTTAAATAACATAAAATTAAAACTAAATAATTGAAACTATGATATTATATCGATGATACTAAAATAAGTGGGTTGAGTACAAATGTGTTTGTATTTACAGTAGCATATTAGACACTCAAATTTGCTCAACAGCAATAAAATATGAAAAGAAAACACTTCATATAAGTGCTGTGATTACAAAGTAATATTAATTAATTTGTTAATTGAATGTTGGATTAGTTTGAAAAGTCATTTGTTTTTATAATTAACTTAAATGGGCCGACACAGCCCATTGGCTATGGAAATACTGGTTACTGCATTTATCATTTGGTTGGAATGTCACAAGACATATCAGTATAAAAGAATACAAGTATTAGGTTTTTAAATACTGTAGTACTTTATCTGACCTGCCACCAGGAGCTGTGAGGATTGGCACAGATGATCTCTATGACATCACCAATCTGAGCATTCAGTGGCGGTCCGCCCTGAGGACTAGGGACCCCAAAATAATCTTTGATGACCAGCATTTTTGGCAAACCTGTAAAAACAAAATTGACCATACAATCAAAATTGGCCCTATACCTAAACCAGGTTTCTTGTCTTATATGGCATGTTTCATTTATGTAAATAATTCCAAAGAAAGTATTTTTGATCTGTCACTTCTGAAAAGTCTTTTTTTTAAAGATTAAAGGCGACTAGTTATATGTCTTTTAACTTGATAAAACGAGAGAAATTAGGTAAAATATGCCTGAATGTACATTTCTCCTCAAAGACAAAAAACAAACAACAGAAAAAAAGCGAGAAGAAAAATAGCTCCCAAAGCAACTAAGAAAAGTGTTTACCAATTTGCTTATGAGACACTTATGAATAAATGCTTAGTGGCCTCTTATAAACAGTTTATGTAAATTAATTTCACATCAAGAAACACAGCGACTGAGTTTGCTCCACTACAGCATTGTGCTGGAGCTCTGTGGCTTGCCCTTCCAAACCAAAGCAAATGTCCAATTTTCTCCTTCACTCAGGTCAAATAAAGTGACGCATAGCAGCAATTGTTGTTTCCACAATTCCATCCACTAAATCAGAAGCAGTCGCATTAACCGATGATAGAAAAAGAGATAATGTAAGATGGTCTCTTTCTCTATAGTCTCAGTGTATGTTGGTTAATAAAACTAGGCAAAAGCATAAACTCGACCTGAAGCCTTAGATATAGGCTGGGGGTTTCTTCTAGCATAAAGCAGCTCCTTAGTATCCAGCCTATGAACTTGTTTTTAATATTGCCAGGTGCCCGGGCCTTAAAGCAGACCATAACAAACAGTTGTTTTACACATATTGGAAAGGTTTATAGAGATCAAAGCCACTACACTGAACTGAACATTTCCTCTGTTACTTAACCTAGGTTCCTTGAGAAAGGGGAACGAGACACTGCATCTGATAAGACACTATGGGGAACGCCTCAGCATTGACTAACTCACAGACTCTGCCAAAAAACGTCTTGGTTACTTATGTAACCTTGGTTCCCTGAAAAGGGGATTGAAATGCGGCATTGAAAATGCTATGGGAATGCTCTGTGTGATTGCGTCATGAACCGATCGAGTGAAGAGACGTCAGAGGCGTGTGACGTCACGAATCAGGAGCTATAAAAGGTATGTCAAATCAAGCAGCGGGAGCTTCTAAGTGTCTGAAGTAATCGCTGACAGGCACGCAGGCGATAGGGCAGGACCAACGCAGCGTCTCACTACATTTTACTCATCAGGCCCTCGTCACTGTGGTAGCGTTAGCATTCTCACTCCCGCAGCATTTTGAAGCAGCACGAGTTCCCTTGAAAGTGAACATCTCAGGTTACGTATGTAACTGTAGTTCCTTGAAGAAGAAACAAGATGCTGAGTCATCTTGCCACACCTCCTGCGTGCCTCCTGGCATCTTACTTCAAACTTTCTAGCCTCGGCTTCCGGTTTCCGGCACACCTTTCATTATGTCATCATTCCTAGACATGCATTCATACTCACTCGATTGTTCGCTTCACGAGACAATACACTAAAGCGTTTCCATGACGTTTCGACACAGCATCTTGTTCCCTTTTCAGGGAACTAGGGTTACATACGTAAGCTGAGATGTTATACTGCCATTAAAGCCCATTGAATTGAGCCTGGCAGCTGGTGCTCAGCAGCCCTTGCCTGAAGAGAATAAAAAGGACACACACAAAAAAAGATTTGTCAAAAATTTGACACTACCATCTGAAAACCATATTGTCAAATTTGTGACCATTTTTTTTTAAACCACAACCGAAAACATTTCAGTTTTCTCAAAGCAGATCTCCGGAAGAGAAAAGTGTGGCAGTTAAACTGAAACAACTCATCCACGACAGGATTAAGAGAATATCCCATGCTGTGTTCTTGGTAAACTTAGGACTGTTTTGTGCCGTTTTATATAATACATTGTTTCTGACCACTTCTTCCTCCCATCAACAAGAACACACCCCTTCAGCACTTCAGGATTGTTATTTAGTCCCAGTAGAGCAAAACAGAACAGCAGCAATTTTGAAAATCAGCACTAGTTTAAGCTGAGCATGAAGTTTCACCATTCTGGAAATAAAATGATGTGGCAGTGTTTTTAGAGTAAAATGAGAAGCTCTCCTGTCTGTTTACAAGTAATACTTCTGAGAATGACAAAACACATAACAAGGTCACCATAAAGTTGGCAAAAAAACTTTTTTATTATTTATTACCTATTTTTATTAACTTATCTATTTTTTGAAAGTGAGTTTTTTACGAAAAACATGATTGCTCATTTTACCTTTGATCAATTTAAATAAATTAAAATCAATTTATGAATATGAACATTCTATAATATAAAAAAATTAAGTTACTCAAATAACATGTAAATACACTCATGATTTGTGACATTGTTCTGAATATTTTGATATATATTCCCTAATAATATATAATATATTATTATTATTTATTTTATTTTTATTTGGTGGTGGTAACTGCTTTCAGCAAAATTTACAAAACACACAAAAAAAATAACAATATAAATGGTTAGAATTGCATTTTTATTATTATAGTTTTATTTATTTTTATTAATATAGATATAGTGTCATCATTCTTATTCAGTAAATTATGCTGATGTTTATTATGTTTCTTCCACTTTTTTTATTTAATATATGTACACTTTTTTTTACAATGATAAGATGATTAAGACAAGGTGAATGGAGAGACAACAAGGGAAAGGAATTGTGATGTCTCAGACTTTACCAGGCTCAAACAAAGCTCACAACCCATGCTAAACTGTTGGTCTTTGGACTGAAAACTATTTGTTCTCAAAGAAAATACTTAAACAGGTGTAGGAAGGAGCTGAAGCTCACCATTTTTGATTACTATTTGGTCTTTCACTAGTTTTGACCATTTTAGATGGTCCTGCATTGTGAGAAATAGATTTTAAAAAAATGCATATGATGTATTAAAAGGACATAAAAGAGAGTATAACATAACTGCTGTTTAAAGTAGTCATTCTGATGATAAACTGTGCATTGCTATCATCTGGAATGCTACATAGATCTGAATTCACAAAATTACTTAGTTCCCAACTAATTAAAACCTGAATGAACCTCCTCATTAAACAACAATAAGGGTGATGATGGTGAACAAAACACTATGTTTAGAGCAACAAATGTTTAAAATACAGTATTTAAAAGACCGTTACATCAGTTTTGAGATCTTCACAGTCTAAATACAGAAGCATGCTGAAGGCATAGACACCTACCTGGGTCTTCTTGTGTCCTAGGTGTTGTCTTTCTCTGCGAAATAAGAGAAAATCATTAAGATTTTTCTGCAATATGAACAGCTATTGTTTTCGGCCTTTAACAACATTGGTAAAATTATTGTCAAAATGATTTTACGCTGACATAATGAAACAATCTAACAATTATTATGCCATTGCTATTTAAGACAGCATTCTGTCAGCACAGTAAACATACATTTAAAGGAGTCCTTTTATGACCTTTTACAAAGACTTGATTTTTGTTTTTGTGGAGTACTGGAATATGATTTCATTTTTGATTGTTCAGAAACATTGTTTTTTAGTAAACGATATCAACACTAATATTGGCTGGCAGGTGAGAGAAGCTAAAGACTTTTGCTCTTTGTTTACATCGTAACAACATAAAATGTATACAGTAATGCCTTGAGATACGAGCATAATCCGCTCCAGGTCCGAGCTAGTAACTCAAATTGCTCATATCTCAAATAATTTCCCCCCATAAGAAATAACAGAATAAAAAATAAATTTTAATTATGAGTTCTTACCTTCGAGACAGACGATACAGTAGCGGCATGTGCGGAGGAGGAGGGAGCGATTACGTAGAGTACGTAAATTACGTAGATAATCTAGTGGAGTCCATATGCAATTACCCCATAAATGTATATAACACACCACAGGAAGACTCGTGGGAGATGCATAGTCAACAAACACATGAAGAGAAGTCAAGGAGTGAGGCACGTGGGCTGCTCCGAGTGCTCGACCACCTAGCGTCCTCGTCTGTAAGCTGCTCGTATCTCGTATCTTGTGATCCATAAGCAACAGATTGTCCCAACACAAAGTGGGAACTGCTCCATTTCAGGAGAAGTTTTTGTGTAGCCTGCATTGTACTCTCTTAGCTTATGGAAACGAGATGGACAAATCAATCTGTTTGACGTATTCTATCGGCGGGGATTATTTAAATGAGTAACATTGTGACTTCATAAGATCTGGAAAAAAACGCATTGCAGTTCAAACGAGTCATTCGTTGTAGTTGGATTTAGTGGATTCTGTTAAATAAAATCTCCCTTTGAAGTAGACTTTGAGCTTTGTAACCTTGTAGATCTTTTTTATGCTCAAACAGCAGACTTACACAATAACAAAAGTTGAAAAAGTGAAAAGCATAACAGGACCCCTTTAAAGGACAATAAAACATGCACAATCAGACTGCTTTGCACAATAATTACTTAATAAGTAATTACCTCTACTTTCCAAAATATATAGAAGAAGGTCATTTTATGTTACAGTCTGGAAATGGCATGCATTATGTTTGAAGTGTACTGTCTGGACAATCAGTTTATATTTAGATTAACATTGGTTATCTCACCTGTGATTTTTGAACAGCAACACCTGAGAACATAATGAGAGGTTAAAGGAAAACTGTAAAGACAGCAAAAAGGCTGTACATGTACAAATTACAATTCTGTGGCATTATATTGAGTATTATAGACCAGTGGTCCCCAACCCCCGGACAAAATGGTACCGGGCCGCGGACCAAATTTTCTGTTTTTTTAACGTGAGACAGGCCGAATGGAATTAAAAAAATATATATATATCTAGAGATGAGTTTTTGAAAGTTGAACTCTCCCAGGCACTAAACAACAATCTTTATTATTGGGTGTGATCCTTGCAATAAATAAATACATAAATAAATATTACATTTAATCTTCAGAACTGCCTTGTTTCAAATCTTAATGAAATTAAATTCAATTAAATCCTTAACATTATGTGATTGGAGGGTATATGTGTTTTGTTGTTGTTGTTGTTGTTATTTGTTTGTTTTGTATTGAGCCAAACTCACATCATTGATTTCAAACTGTGTGGCAGCCGTTTCTGGATTTCCTCATAATAGGAATAACAATTTTCTGCATAATATATACACTTTACATACAGTTCTTTATGCCTATGCCTTTTTTGTGCCAATGTTAGCTCATTTGTTTGTTCTTTCATTTGTTATATTTATTATTTATTTAGCTGCTCTTGTCATTGTTATTATTTTCATACTTATTGTTTTGTACATCACCTTAAAACCATCAACTCTTAACTTGTGCGCCTTGATTTTTAGCCGCGAGTGCAGTGGTCAAACATTTCTGTCTAGCACATGGAAAAGTGACATGCAGCAGAATGCAAAAACATTGGCCCTTGAGGGTATGGAACATACCTGAATTCTGACCTTTTATTCTTTTAGTAACAATAACAGAGGGAATATTCAAGTTCTGCATTACCTTCAGACTATGGCATGACTGTTACATTACAACACTGAAATATTTATGTTAAGTCGGAAAACCCATGAGCCTGACATGAAAAAGAATTTGAAATCATCTGGGTATAATTCTGTGAAGATCCACCAATTTCTATGCACATTTTGGGATATTGCATACATTATTGCATAAATTGGAAATACATTTAAAGAATAAATTCCTTGATGCTTCTTATTAGCCTTGATGCGAATCAAAAAAGACATGCGATAGGGTGTCATAACCTGTCAGGGTTCTGCCACATTCGGTCTAGTAGTCATTTCTTGGTTTTGTGGCAGAGCTCTGACACTACCGTTATGTCTCGTGTTTGGTGTGTGTGCGCACGGCGTCGAGGATTCGAGCCGCGCGCGCTTGTCTGTGACGTCTTTCGTACGAGTTATGATGTCCGGTCCCGATACTTGGGTCTGGTTCAGTTTCGGTTTTGGATCGGGATTCGGGCATTCATAACTCGTGTGTCTTCGTCCTTGTCGTGAGCTCGTGAGAACTCGTTCTTGCGAGCTCTACGTTATGTGAGTGAGCGCGGTTTCAAGCCTTGCGCGAGCCGCGCCTCCTCTCGTCCGTGTGTTTATGTTTGGCACGCGGTTCGCATTCCATCGGCCGCGTGCTTGTGTTTTGTTACGCGTTTTGGTTTGTCACCAGCTGCGCGTCGTCTTTGTTTAATTGGCTTCATGTTCATGTCTTGTCTGTTACCCCGCCCGTCTTGTTTCATCGTCATTAGTTTGATTTTATTCCAGCTGTGTTTCTCCTCAATTGATTTTCCTCCTGTGTATTTAGTCCCCTCAGTTCTGCTGTCCTGTGCTGCTTCGTTGCACTTTGTATGCCTGAGTTTTGGTCCATGTGTTGTGTCAAGTCATGTCAAGATCTAGTCTAGTTCCAGTCAAGTCAAGTCTAGTCCTAGTCAGTTTTCCTCCACGGGGTAGTTTTGTTTTTGTTTTTGTTCTTGTTTTCAATAAACTCTCTTCCCTTTGCGATTGAGTCCTCGCTCACTACTAAAACCCTGACATAACCGAACCAAACAGAGGACTGATCTCGGTATATACATTAGTTACTTTAGTTATTTAAGAAAGTATGATTGTGTTTGTTGATCGTTCTCTTGCTCTCTGTCCTTTGTTGTCAAATATGAAATTACAAAATAGAGAAGCTATTTACTGGCCATTACCTGTCCTTCCACAGACTCCTAGTCTTCCCAGACAGCCCTTGTGAGCCCCGTTTCCACATTTAGTACAAAGGTAGCCTTGGTTAAAAATTCCCCTGAAGAGCAGGAGGAAAGAAAAGATCACTTGGGTTAATACCGAGCTTCATTAATTTACATACATGCAGCATACATGCTTATAACAGATCACATCAAATAAAAAAAGTTTAATGACTTTTAGGCCATGTCATTTAGCTTCAATAGACCTTAGTCAGGGTAGCATAAAGCACAAAGCTGTGAGGGACAGAAGTGCAGTGTGTGCCATGGACTGTACTGTTGTTTAACAACATGCCAATTGTTCTTTCCACAAAACTTTCAATAAATAAAACCCCCATTAACATGATTGAGGACCTTTATACAGTGCATGTTATTGTAAAGACTATAAAGACACGTTTGCACCAAGAATGATAACTATAAATATTACTACAACGATATCTATATTAGCATCCACCAACATATGTTAATGTTCTGTTCATTATAAGCAAGCGCAGCAGTTTTGTCATCACCCAATGTTTACCCAAATTAAATCTGTGGTGAAAAACTGAACTGTAGAGCACTCTAATTGAGAGCCATTGAGCTTATTTTGTTTGTTCTTTAGTTTGTTGTTATTTTGTTCTGAGAATAGCCATGACTATCTTTTCCTCACTGGAATTTCTCCATAACTCTAAAACTCCATACATTTTAAAACAATATTCTGAGGCAATATATACTTCATTAAAGCAATTCTAAGACAGCATTACTTTTAGCCTGTCAATCAAAATTAGATGGCCACCCTAAGGCAGAATAATGCAAGAGCACTAGAACTCGGTCAAAAGTGTGTGTGCATATTCAGCAATTAGAATATGAAGATTACAAAATGTTTAACATAAACTAGTGCTAACACACCAGAATCTGCCCTAGGTAAATTTTTGGTCAGGAGCGGCTACTGCTAAGCATACTAGAAGTGTGTTGAGGCAAAACTCTGTAGGACAGCGGCCCTCCAGGACCAAGTTTGGACACCCAAAAGGGCCAAAAGGTGTCCCATTTATCATTGTAGGTTCCAGAAGGGTGCTCAATCCCTCGATGCACACTTTTGCTATTTTAATTATTTATTATTTGACATAGGGTCTATCTCTAGCAGCCTTGTTTTCTGCTATGTAAAATGTAATACTATCTACACAAACTATGGTCTAAATGCTACCCAAAATTACATTTTCAAATATTTACATTTACATTTACATTTACTCATTTAGCAGACGCTTTTATCCAAAGCGACTTACAATTTGGGGAGTATAGAAGCTATTTGTCCAAAGGATACAAAAACACAAGAGCGTTTACAATACAAAGTTTCAAACATTCTGAACCCAAGTAGCACAAGCATGGGGAATAGAGAAAAGGAAGAGGAAGGTTTTTTTTTTTTTTTTTTTATATAAATTGTATAAATGGTTTTTGTATAAATTGTAAATATTTATACACATTGAGAATGTCCCAGCACAGAAAGCAGAGAAAAAAACTCGCACATCAAGCTATTTCATGAAACATTATTAAACACTATTTTAATAACGTGACAATTAACAACAGGCTCAGAAGTACAATGACAGCTCACCTAAGAAGCATATGACAGGAGCTGCAGGTGGTGGCCTTCTCGAAAGTGTGCATTCTGAAATGGTGAAAGTTAAACGTGGCATTCTCAGGGCGGATATTAGATCTGAAAAAGAAAATGGGAAATATGGAAAAACGATGGTGCAAAGTTGACTGATTGGAAAAATTAGCACGACAAACTAACGGTGTGAGTTAAACTGCATATTTAACTGAATGTTGTGGCCCATGGAGGCGGGAACCAAAACTTCCGATGCTGGGCTCAAATCAGAACAGCGGGGAAGCTCTTTACCTGAACGACTCTAAGATTGATTCCTGCATTAAGAGAGCGGTGTGCATGCAGCAGGTGTAATTTGTTGTTTGAATGCATCTTTCAGATCATTACGCAGTCAACCACATGTATACATGTGCGTACAGAAACAATTTTCTTAAAGGTGACATAAATCAACGAGGAGAGGAAACATCATTTCAGACTCTCGGCACGAGGGACAACGCATCCTCTTGAACCTACAGAATTTCAAATTCAGAACTCTCGTTAGTTTTCCCCTCCATCTCGCTTTTCATTTCTTTCAGCGTAGCCCTTGTAAATACACTGCCATCAAATCTCAACAGCATCCCAGGTGCAGAATATGACCATGTACTAGAGCGAAGTAAGCTGCTTGACATCGATATAATCATGTTGGGTAGCTTATTGAACAGAAGATGATGTGTGCAAACATTTTCTCTCTCACACAGAAAAAAGCAGATGTTTCCTATTGTCATGTCAACTGTTCTAGAATTTGCATTGGCCAAAGTGTGAAAGATCACCCAATTAAATTCACATTTTTACATTTAAATAATTACTAGCTCATTTAAAATGACAAATTGTCATTTAGTCAGTCACAAAAAACACTTAGTCTTTAGTTAGATCTCAATAATTAAGTTAAAAGCTCAATGGAGGGGAAGATTATCACGGGATAATTACTTCAACTCATACGTTAATACCTTCCAATACCTTTTGTGTTCTTTTTAAAATGTGAGGGCTCTGATTCTTGTTAATTGAAATTGCATAGAAAAAATGAGCAAAGCAAAACTTCTCCTTTTGTGCAACACTGAACAAAAAAAGTCTGGGACAATACGAGGGGAAGTAAATGTAATTTTGGGGTGGGCCAAAATTTCAAACTCACATGGCCATCTCAAACTGGTCCAGCCATTTCTTCTTCAGCTCTTTTGTCTTGAACAGGAACTCAAATCCACTTTGCCCCTGTTGGTGGGTGAGGAAGAACCCATAGCACCACTGCCAGAGGACAAGATAGAGCAAAATAACATCTTAAAGATATGAATTAGGCGTATATGTAAAGACCTAACTTTCAAATATACATTAAGAATAAGTGTAAGTAATAAGTGGCACAAAAAGTTTAGGAATAGGAAAGTTATGGGGTTGTTGTGCTTGTTTTAAAGCTCTGATGGTAGATGGCAGTGAGGCTTGGTGGGTGAGGGTGGGGGGAAAGGGGGCGCATTTTATTTTACACAGTAATAGACAGCCAGAGGCAACCTTGGGGGGAGTGGACACATTCATCACCAACTACTCAGTGTGTATGTGAAAATTTGTATGTGTGTGTGCATGAGTACATTTGTGTGACGTAGCATTTATGCAGACTACTGTTGCAGCATCCCATCCTTGCCTCTGTCCAGGACAGTGTTGTAAAAATTTAACTACTAAATATAATTTGCAGTGAGTGAAATAAAGCTGAAATAAAATGAAAATAAAATACAAGTATTACATTAAAATAGACTTAAACGTAAATTAAATTTAGAAGAGTTGCCTTATCTGAAAAAGTTGAAGTACTAAAATTACTAAACAAATATATAAAATGACAAAAACACATAAAAGAATACTAAAACTAAAAATGAAAACTATAAAGAATAAAAGTAATTCAAAATAAAGTATTTCTGAAAACAGTAAATTTGATCAGGAAGTTAATAACAAACCTGACATAATGCATAACCAATAAATAAGTTAAATTGTTAACATTTTCTTAAATATAAAGTCAATATATTTATCAGTACATGCACACAGAAAAACAAAATGAATATATATTTTAATAAAAGAGGAAGAAAACTTCTTATTAGCAAATTTATTTATAAATTAAATCCAGACAATACTTTAAATAAATATCAAAATATCATTAAAGACCCAGTCTGCAATATCATTACTATTACAGAATTTTTTCTCTCCTCCGAAATTAAATATACAGTATATTTTAAAAGACAAAAATACATAATTGAAGCATAATGTGATAATGTTTATTAATGATGACTATTATAAAGTTTTAATGTATTCTTAGAGATTTGTATGTGGTATGTCTGTGCGCATGTGTTTTGTGGTTGAAGGAATAAGATACAACAGTGTATTAAGTGTGTGTATGTGTCCTGAGGAGGAGCAGAAAGGCACTTCAAACAGAAAAGCCAGCGGGGCTTTGCTGGCCAAGGTCTCCTTGAGACAGATTTCACCAGACCATCTGTTCAGAAGAAACCTTCCTTTTGGTGAAAGGCATAAAAGAGAAAAAACTATCAAAAGTTTAAAGACATATCCGCATTACTTTTACATCTCTATGACTATTGCTCAGCCCAAAAAGAACATCAGAAAACCAAAGGGAACCTGAGGTTGAGCCGTCTTCACGGATTGAAAAAAATACACACTTCCACAACCTTTAAATATACACAATTTAATTTAGCACACAAAATGCTATACTCTACACCACGAACACAGACTTTAGAGTGTTTATTGTCAAAAGCAACCAAGTCTTTCCAGTCACCATTTATCCCCCCTCATAAAGAGGAGTAACATCTGTGTACGACAATCTGCAATGGGCTCCCCAGACTGATCTAAGGGACAGGTTGATTTTTTTGCGTAAGGCCAGGCTGTTAAATTTTAGGTTGTTGAACGACAGCTGACTCACATATACAGTCATAGCTCTTTAGTTAATACATTTATATAGAAATGTATACACATAAATGTTACAATAATGTGAGACTGACGAGGAGCAGCAGGTTTCAAAACTGAAACTCTCTTTATTCAACAACAGGAAAACAAAAGACTTTAAATACAGAAACAAAAATGGCACTCATGTGCAGAAACTCGGAAGTCTCGGGAACCAGGAACAGAACATCCACACCCTAACAACTCACACATAGCAACATTAACAACCTACAAAGACAAGGGAGTACGAGAAGGCTTAAATAACAAACACGGAATGGTAAACAGCTGACGAGACTAACGATCAGTGATTAGACACAGACAAGTGCAGGAAGGACATGAAAGATACATAGAAGGGACTCGGATGTGAAAGACGCGACAAGATTGTGACAATAAATATGCATAAGAAAACATTCAAAATATTTTAAAAATGTGTTTAGAATTTACAATTACCAAAGAATATGTGAATTCTGTTCTAAGGGAGGCTGTACGTTGTGAAGCACATGTGAAATCAGTCCAATCAGTACAGAACGTCATGAGTGGGTGACGTCACGCGTGTGCTAGCTTCTGTTCAGTTCAGCAAGTGCTCCATGTTCTAGCCTGTCCATTTGGTGTTGTCTGTCTTTCAGTAAGGAAAAACAGATGTTAGTCAGGAGTTTGCGCCTTATATTGTGACAAAAAACAATGTCACAATAAGTCACCTCAATGGTGAGCAAACAGCAATTTAAGCAGTGTACTTCTCCCTGCCTTCGTTATATTATGGGCGGGGATTCACATGAGCTTTGTGTTGTTTGTCTGGGAGCGGAGCATGCCCAATCTGCCCTCAAGAGGGCTGGTTCTCCGCCCCTCCGCCAAGTGCTTTTCAAACTGTGCACTTGCAATCCCCATGGTTCAGGTCTCGCTGCTGCTGAGGCACAGCAGGAACTCAGTTCCTGCAGCAGGAACCCTTTTGTAATTCGTTAACATCGCCTGGCCACCAGAGAAGTACAAGGTACAATGAAAAGCAAAGTGGATGAAAGATTTCTGCCATCCAGGTCACAACCTTTCTCTCCCCTGAGCCTGGGTTGTTCCTCAAATTGAGAGCTACATTAGCGCTGGTGGGTAAAGCGTATTCAGCTGTAGGTCAGGCTGTGGCATTCTTACATACAATGTCCATCTTTTCAAGCATACCAAACTGACCTGCTCAGGAACTTAGATGAAGGCGAGGAAGCTAGCTCTGACTTGATAAGAGAGCAGCGTTGAGCTACAGATTTGTCTCTCCGTGCAGCTTAAACAGTAAAGCATGGCGCTTACAACGCCAACGACTCCCAGAGAAAGCAAGAATTAGAATGCCAATGCGTACATTCAATCGAAAAGTTCTAAGTTGCTTTGGATAAAATAAATGTAAAATGTATGGCTGATTCTAAGGCTCTTCTTTTGAGAGTTCCCCATCTTGACATTTGTGATGGAGCAGGTTGATCCTCCATTTGTCCACACATTTTTCAGGTTCTACAACCTGGAACTCAGCTCCACTCAGTGGCCCAGGGTGCTTGCCCCTGGTGTGCACAATGACTTCACATGGACAGGCATTGGGTAGTAGAAGGCATGGGTATTGGGTTCTCACAGCATCTCCATGCACCTCGAGTTCCTCTAAAAGGACCACGTCTCCGGTTACGCCTGTAACCCAGGTTCCCTGAAGAGGGAATAAGACGCTCCATTGCGTTACCATACCTGCGAGCAACTTACTTTAGCCCAGGGGTTTTCAAAGTGTGGGGCGCGCCGCCCCTGGGGGGCGCCAGAGCATGCACGGAGATTTGTAAAAAATGATAGTCTAATAATTAGTTTATAGTTGAGTTTAATAGAATATGTATTTTTCTCTATGTAAATGTTTTCATTTAAACAATACAAAAAATTATTTATTATTGTTATAATAATAATAATTTAATCCAGAATGCACTGCTTAAACAATCACAAACAGCTCGCTCCCCCCCCCCCCCCCCCCCGTGAACGTGAACGGGGCGGGGGGCGGCATTGGATGGGTTGTGTCAAATGGAAGGCCCACTGTCTCAGACTTTGAAAACCTCTGCTTTAGCCTAACCAGAAGCTAGCGTTCTGTTTCTTCCAGGTGTGCGTTATAGTTTTCTAATTGTGACGTCACCAACCCATGGACTAATTTCACAATTTGAACCTGAGATGTTTTCATGAGATGGCCATTTTTCGATGTTCTTTTTGTTGTTGTCTTTTCTCTCCATGTAATTTTTTTAAAGAAAGTATTAGATGAAGAACATAAAACTGAAGTATTCAAAATCATGTAAATAAAGGAAACAACTTTCATAGATTTATTAAAGTTATAATGCAATACATCTTCATAAAGTTACTAAATTTAAATGATGTTTTATTAACAAAGTTCGGGAGAAGCACGTTCAAATGATTAATGCAATCAACTCGTCATCAGCAATAATTACACCTCATTCTATCAGCATGAGAGGAAGCCTATATATAGACATTTGACTCGCCTACATCTCTCGACAGTTTCCACCATCCAGCCACCACCCTGACTCACACTCGGTTGCTCTGGGTTCGGGTTAAATATCGAACTCAGAGCCCTCTCCTTGGACAGCATGCCAAAGACACATACCATTCACTGTGCCTGAATCATTTGTAAGTGTGAACTAGTGAATAGGCAATTGACAGCAAATTGTTTTATCTATTTAAATTTTTTCTCGTGCAAATTCATATGTGTATATGTATTGTAAAACTGCACTGAGATGAAGTAATTCATGGAAGTTGAATTTTACTTGATCTTAAAAAAAAAGTGTGTTTTTAAGTGTGTATACGATCAGAAATGATAAAGACCTAAAAAAAATTCTATGTACTGAATGTGAAAATTTTACTGACTTATGCAGTTTCAAAGAGCTTACAACAGCAAAACTAATTTGCATAAAAATGCACTTTGGTAAGTCACACCGTCCTTAAAATGGTTTGGATATCAGTAGAATATCCTACAGTATCCTAGAGGACATAAACACTTTTTACAGAGAAAAAACATCGGCAAAGACTATTCTATGACACTCTAACAAATCAAACAAGATCTAAGGAAGAGTTATTTGGAGCCACGTGTGGAGAAGACAAGAACGATGGAGTGATTTCTATTCTACAGTACACTTGAACCATCCTAGTCTGACCTCTATAAAGTCCTTCAGAATGGAACAATGTGATGAATATGAGCAGATTTTGGGATCATGTGAAAAATTTGACTGTTTAATGTTTGGGTACAGTTTTTCTGAGCCTACAAACTCCTGTTGCTATGTTTCTCACTGACCTTTCTGCTGTCCTTATCAGTGGTGGGGTTATTGGTGATCTTGAAATGATTGAGGTCGATCACTTCTTTCATCTCATAGTTGTCCCCACGTCTCTTGCAGACGATTACAGCGACATCGAACAAAAAAATATGCCTGCAGCATCGACATGTTATGACATGGCATGGCATGAAAGTACAAACAAGAGTGGATTGCAGAAAAGTTTTTTTCCTTAAGCCTCACCTGTCCTGTCTACGTTTGTCCACATTTGACACCAAACGGACTTCACCGTCACCCTTCGGTCTTCCGTACGAAAGTAAGCACTGATTCTGTGAACGGAAGTTCATGGACAGACAGGAAAATTGATTATGTAAGTAAACTATGCTTTTAAAAGCAGTCATACTTATTTACAACTTACCAAATTCTCAATGGATCTCTGATACTGATCAATCTCCCTCAGAGTCTCAACGTCTCTTTTTACCTCGTTTACATACTGGGCTAAGTCCTGTTTAATGAAGGAAAGGAAAATGACCTAGATTTATGCACATATCATATAGTGTATATATACACCATTATATGGAAATAATTAAACACAAAAATAAATAGAATGGTAATACAAATTTGCTAAGACTTTATTTTAATCTGTCCTTGTAACATATTACATGAACAGTATTTACAACAGAAATAGCAGCAAACTATGCTAAATTACAAGCAACTAACTAATATATGTTATGAGTGTTAAGTGCTGCTTTTTTATAATAAATAATAATAATAACAATAAAACTTTAAAGAAGCGTCATTTAATAACAAGGCATTTATTTATTTGCATTTATGTTACTAAATACGTTAAAAAGAGCAATATTGTGAAATATTACAACTCAAAATAACCCTTAAATATACATTTTAGAAATATACATATAGAATATAGAATATATTTTAGTGCGTAATTTATTTCTCCAGTCTTTAGCATGAGCCTTCAGAAATCATTCAAATATGCTGATTTGATTCTATTGACGCTTAATATTTTTGTGGAAACTGTGATACATTTTTTTCAGGATTCTATAATGAATAGACAGTTTAAAAGAACAGCATTTATTTAAAATAACATTAGAAATGTGTTTTCACTTTTGATCAATTTAAACTGTCGTTGCTAAATAAAGTAAATTTCTTTAAAAAATAATATCACTGACCCAAAACTTTTAAAGGGTAGCGCATATAATGTTAAATGTTATTATTTCTTAATTAATTAATCAAATAACTAAATTTGTGACATTGATCATATAACTCTTTTGTAGCTTTTGTAAATAATAATAAAAAATCCAACCATGCTGGAGAACATGATTATTAGGTTCGCTGTCATTAAAGCAAAAGAGAAAGAAACCATTATGAAATTATGTTCATTTTCAAATCAACTGTTGACTCGAATTGCATTGATAATACAGTATAATTAGTAAAAGAAATATGAAATGAATGAAAATATATCCAGTATTTATCTCTCCGCAGGAAATTATTTCATTTCATCAGTGAGTACAAACATCTCTAGATACCAAAAGAGGCCTTTCAAAAGACCCCACTGGGATATCGTCAATCTCGGATGATTTCCATTTTAAAAAGCAGCCTCTGCTCAAACACTCACTTATGAGTCTAAATTAAACACGCCATCTTACAGGCAGGCAGGTAGATGAGTTCAGTCCCTGTCTGAGCAACTCTCACTGCTCCCATTCGGCTAAACCAATCAACACTGAGTGGATAATTCCAACAAATTAAATCATTGCAGGCCTCTGTTCCATTACTGCTCCTCACATAGCCATTAATCTGCTTTCCACCTACTCTTCTAGTGAGACAGAAATGAGCCGTTGATATCACTTCACATATAGAACCCCAATATCTCATTGATGTAAAAGACAACATTACCAAGTATATGCAGGAAGTTTCAAGCTCTGCCAGACATTCAGTTTTAATCGGAAAAAATAAAGTTTGATTGTAAAGATATTTCAAGAGTCCTTTAAAGGTGCAGTAAGCAATTTCTAATAAATGTTGTTGAAAGTAGATCGGACTGAGCACCAAAAAATTTTGTTCACGCTGGTGTGACCACAATGTTACCTGACATCAAATGGCAAACAAAATGAAAGAATAACAAAACTGCACTACTCGTTTGTGCTTCACAGACCATTTATCAGTTCTGACTAAAAATAGGTCAGCGTGAGCTATTCGCGGGTCGATCTGGATCATCCGACACTGTTACTGTCACTGTTACACATGCTAGGAGATCCAGTGAAGAAAGGCATTTAATTTGACACGATTCAAGAGTTCTGTGTTATAAATCAGATATATCAAATCAAACAGTGCTGATGTGGAAACCAGGAGAAACAAGAAGGCTTTCATTCACTGTGGAATGAAATGCAACATTCACTTCATGCAACATTCACTGTGGATTTAATGGAGAAGAACTAACTGTAACCATGGTATTGTGGCAGAAATAGTCCAATGCTTTCAAGTATGGTAATTTCAAGTAACTTTCTGTACGTTTTTGCAGTAGATTCCATAAAAAATCTATACTTACTCTCATGGCATCAAGGGCTACTCGTAGGTTGCTCTTTTCTGTGTTGTCATTAGTATATTTAACCAATTCCTATATGAAAAGTGAAAGAAAGAAAAATAGTCAATTGTTTAAATACATATCTTCTTAGATGTTTTTGATTTCTTAAATTCAATTTTGGACTTTAAAGTCAAAATGTTAAGATGATATTGTCCAGATACCACAATGAAAGAACAAAAAGGCTCATTAAAACAGAGAAAGTAGTAGTTCGGCATAATCGTTTATTTTTTAATTCGAAAAAATATTTTAACAAAAGTACAGACCTACACAAAACATATGGGGGAAAAACTATGATTTGTTATTTAATTTTATTAATTTGTTTTGTAATTTTAGGTAAATTGTGGCCATGTTCTACTAATGTTTCCCCTCTCATCATGGCCACAATATCTTGTTTTTTAATATTTATTAATAAAAAATGTATTACTAATACTTTCAAATCAAATCATGTGATGAGCCCAAGAAAGATTGAACTTAAATTAAATATTTTTGTGAAAATGGTGCTTGTGTTTCTTTATGTTGGAGAGTCTTACATATCATCAAAACAGAGTCAGAATTATGTTCTGTGTCTTGGCATGTGGTTACAACATCATCATCATCACCAAAACTCTGAAGAGTCTGGACTAGACCACTTCTATGAGGACTTATTCTGAAAAACCCAGTGTCATGTTTCTAATGAGCACACCAGGTCAGTTTTTAGGGGATTTTGGACATTTTGATTTGTTCCACCGTGTGGAGAAGAGCATCAATAGAACCTTTTGAGATCACACTATAACATAACTAATTAACTTGATAAACAAATCTGGCCTTTGGATTTGTGTGCAAACAGACTCACGAGTACATAAACATGCTGGGAAAGAAATGGTGTTGTTCCAAGTGTGAAATCTGTGCAGCTCATCAGAAACATGCATTTGTTTTCAGACTGCAATCGAATGCTGCCGGAGAGAGACAAACAGCCCAATCGCAGCAAGTAAACAAGGTGATTAGAAAGTTCAGCACTCTTTCCAGATTTACATTCTGACCCAGACCACTGCTGTGACTTTGATGGAAGCTCAGGCATGTGTGTGTGTGTGTGTGTGCACGTGCACGTGCACCTAGACTCAGGTGTGTGTGTATTCCCAAATGTACTGGAGGTATAATGCAAAGGAAGAGCTTATGGAGACCCAATTATCTACCGAACGAATGAATGAGATTTCAGTGTTCATCCCTGTAGATCCACCAATAAATCCTGAGTCTCAAAATGTACTGCTAGTGATGATCTGTACTTCTGCAGACACTATGAGATTTGTAAGGCCGATTATTTGATTTTTTATTTGCGCTGTCATTTTGCGAGTGATTCGTTTGTTGAAACTGCGTACAGAAGTCAATATCTGCTATATCTACATCAGTTCCCATAGTAACGACTTCATCAACACAACAGCAAGAGATGTAAGACAAAGAAAGGATTGAAAACAACATTAGTGTCAGACTGTATTTATTATTTTTTACACAATAGTGAATATGCAGTTTCTGAAACTCCTTTCTTGTTCACTCATGTGCCTTTCATTGCAGACTGAATGCCAGTATTAAGTTATATAAACTTAAACGATGAAAAATTACTCAAACGTTTAGAGTTAAACAAATGTCCAAACTCTCACGTTAATTAGATATGAAAGAATGCATTTATGTGGTTAGGATCGGATTTGTAAAAATCAGATGTTGTGCGTTTTGAGGGGTTCAGACCAAAAACAATTGCAAACATGCAAACAAAACAAAAAGTCAGATATGCTACACTATTACAAAGTGAGTCATTTGTTTGAGTCATTCCAGAGGAAGTGGGCACATTGTGTTTAAGAACAGGGTAGCATGGGGCAGAATGTCAGATACACTGCCACCTGCCCCTGCTTTTGTTTGTGTGTTGTGTGTGCATGTATGTGTGTATTAGGCTGGATGGTGACTGGTGACACACATCTCTAACACTTGTCCACTCACTTCTGTTCTCATGTCATCTCTGTCCCGTGGTGAATGACCTCTTGCCTACAGAACTTTAGCATGTATTTTATTTACATACTGTAGTTATGCCTAGTTAAAGGGACAGTTCACCGCAAATATCATCAATTATTCACTCTTATGTCATTCCAAACCCATGAGACTTTAATCTTTGGAATGAAAATGAAGATATTTGTAATGACACCTGAGAGATTTCTGTCCCTCCATTTAAAGTCAATATTCGCCCAAAACTCTGACGGTTCAAAACGTCCATAAAGAGATCATTAAAAAAAACATATGAATATTGGGGTTTAATTCAAGACTTCTATAGAGACATGAACATTTTCTATGACAAACAATGGAGGGACAGAAAGCTCTCAGATTTCACTGAACAGATCTTATCTTGTTCCCGAATATGGATGAAATTCTTACATTATTCTTAAATTAAATTCAAATTTTGGGGGTGAACTTGCCAGGGTTCTGCCACATTCGGTCTAGAAATTTCTTGTTGTTGTGGCAGAGCTCTGACACTACCGTTATGTCTCGAGTTTTGTGTATGTGCGCACGGCTTCGAGTGTTCGAGTCGCGTGCACGCTTGTCTGTGTAACGTCTTGTGTGCGGGTTATGGTGTCTGATCCCCAGACGGTTTTGTCTAGTTTCGGTTTGTGTGGGGGTTCGGACATTCATGACCCGTCTGTTCGTCCTTGTCATGAGCGCGCGAGCCGAGTGGTTCCTCGTTTTCGTGCGCTCTATGTTTTGTGAGTGGGCACGGTTCAAGCTCTGCTCGAGCCGCATTCTCTCGGGTCTGTGTGCAGTGCTGTGAGCACACGATTCGTGTTTATGTCA
This sequence comes from Rhodeus uyekii, assembly GCA_037043235.1. Classification (NCBI taxonomy): domain Eukaryota; kingdom Metazoa; phylum Chordata; class Actinopteri; order Cypriniformes; family Acheilognathidae; genus Rhodeus; species Rhodeus uyekii. The sequence continues at coordinate 604,367 of JAWRVZ010000076.1, read as the reverse complement.
GCTTAATGTGCTTTCATGGTGTGTATTCGTGTCTGTGTGTTTTGTGAACATGCAGCGACGCACGTCCGCATTAGCTGCATGTTCATGTCTCGTCAATGTGTAACCCTCCCACCTTGTTTCCCTACTTAACTTTGATTTGTCCCAGCTGGTTTCCCAATCAATTACCGATCCTCCCATGTGTATTTATTCTCCCTGTGTTTGCTGTCTTGTGCTGGTTTCTCGTCATTAAATGGTGGTGTGTTCCTTGTCTCCAGTGTCCAGTCGAGTTTCTTGTCTAGTCCTGTTTCTCTAGCCTTGTTTTTCCCCCTCTGGGTTGTTTTTGTTCAGTTTTTATTTTTGTTTTGTTATGAATAAAGTCCCCATCTTCTTGCAACATTGAGTCCTCGTATCTTCCCTTCAACTCATCCTGACAGAACTAACCTTTTAAGGAGCATAGTATTTGTTGCTAATTAATAAATACTATGGGTTTAGCCAATTGGCTAATACTGCCATTTTGTTAAATAAATTAATAAATTAATTTGGTCATTTGGTTTGGTCATATCACCTTCAGTGGTCACTTTTGTAAAAGTAGTACCAAGCCACTTGAAAGTGATTATAAAGACATCTTACCCTCTCCTCCAACATCTGTCATATACAGATCACTTTCAAAATTAAACTGATTGATTAATCAAGTCCCACCCCACATATTTTGTGCTCAGAAACACTAATGCTCAAAAATGTCAAATTATAAATGTAAAACTTTTTATGATTGCAGCTTCATGCTTACTTTAATATAACGACCTCTTGTATTGATTTCTGCAACCTGTATAATCACAAATGTCTTCCCTGCTCAAAACAGGAGAGTAAAACTTTCTTACCGCAGTGATGACAAGTTCTGCAAGTTCATATAGTGTAAGTCACAGATGAAGAGAAAACTAGACAGACAGCGCACTCATGTGGTCCATTTTAGTAGGACAATCAAAGTGGTCCATTCCAACATGTATAAAGTAAAGCTCCTCAAAAGTATGATATGCTTTCCTCTAGTGTTAATTCAAAGTTTGGAAGTGGACAATATATAAAGATTTATAGTGCTGGGTGTATAGGTGCATGTTATTGTACCTGAAGTAGAAGTGGGTATTTCAGCACACGCTGCATGGGAACTACAAGCAAGTCTCTCAAAGTGAATTTCCCATTGTTGGCTCTCTTCGCACATTCCTGCAACATAAAGTAAATGAAATATGAACACAGAAAACACAGAAAGATCAACTATACTTAATATATATATGCGCTTTGGGTCTGATAAAAACACATAAATTATAAAATGAGAATGAAATAAAGTAAATATGACAGATAATGAAACATAGCGCTGCACCTCTAGTTTCAGTCGAACCCCCTCTTTCTCCTTACAGATGAAGTCTAACAGAGAAATGGCTGATTCTACATGACTGCAGTATTTTCCATAAAGCAGAAGCCTAAAGCAGACGGGGTAAATGTTAGCAGAAAACACACACATCAGCAGTGCTTAGTAATATCATCCTAGAAATATGAAATATTAACCAGAGCTGCAGAAATTCAACAAATGCTCTGCAGATTTCCACAAAATTTGAATTGACACAAAAATCTGTCAGCCATTGCATATTTTATTAATTTCTCCTCAATACGATTGATTTGAGTTTTCAATAAATGTTGAGTAAATTAAATAAAAAATACAAAAATTATATTTTGGAAAATTTTATTATCATTCAGTTTATTTTCTTACCCCATTGGCAGACTGTGTCCGAACTAAATTGTGCAAAAATAAATGAATGAATGAATGAATGACAGTGGCGTAAGAAAAATACATTTAATTAAAAACATATTCTCTGTAAAAAAGTATTATCTTATGCAATTTTGCTTAGTTAATAAATAAAATCTTATTTTAAGGCTGTTTAGATGTTTTTACTGAAAAATAACTGATAAGATGTGCTTGAATGTGCTGGCTTCATACTTGTCTTTGTAAGTAATGAAGATCTGGTGGAGGTTTTCTGCGTTTTTATTTTGAATAGAGTCTTGAATCTCTGCCATTAGGCTTTTGTGAACTTTAACCAGGTCCTGTGAAGCACACACACATTTATAAGGAGGAAATGTTAGACATAGGTTACTTTAAAAATAGAAACATAGTGGTCAGCCCTACTCACTGGTATATTGATGAAAACCTTGTCAATTTCCGTCGCCGAGATGAATTTTATCAGTGGAATCATAAAATACTGTTAAGACACACACACACACAAGAAAATGTAAGCTCAATGTAGGAACGTTATATCCTACATTGAGTGGCAACAGTGGAGCAGCTGTCCATCACCAGACATGAAGAGCAGTTTGATGAAATTCTCCATGCTGAGAATATGAATCTCACCTTCTCGATGGTCTCCAGAGTCTCAGTGTATTTGGCTTCTGTCTGTTTGATCTCTAAAAGACAGCAGCTTCTGATGTCCACCTCGGCCTGTTTCTGTCAACACACAACTCACTGACGTGAGAAAAGACTACAGGAAACTATCCAAAAAAAGGTTTAAAAACACAACCTAATGTTTTTAAAGGGTCACAATGCAACTAAGTTTTTTTTTTTTTCTCTGGTGCTTTTTGCATCTATAGTGAATTTACTCATAAAGACACTGGTAGGAGTAGGAGTAGGTGTTTTACAAAGGAAATCAACACTTTGATGCATCGGGAGAGTTTGTTTATGTGTGTGTGTGTGTGTGTGGTATTGAGTCATTTGAGTACCGCCTGAGACACAGAAGCCTCTGTCCTCATCAGATCCTCATACACCTCTCCTCCCTCAACATCTCCGTACACAGGGTCGTAAACATCTTCCTCCAGCTCCTCACTTCACACAAAAACAAATTCAAGATCAGGACTTAGATTAAGAACAGTCCAGTTTTAGTCCAAACACAGTGGCTACTGGGTTTTAAATACAATAGATCTATGCACTTAGGTATGTATGGCTCTGTTTCAACAGAAAATTCCTGTGTAACTTCCTGTTTTCACACTTTTTATTAATCAGCCATTCACATCCCACCTACGCAATGTGCTCATACATTACTGAAAATCTAAATTGATTTTACATTCTGGAGTCATAAATCGTACATATGCATGGGTGACACAAAAAAAGAGAATTTAAGAGTTTCAGGCAAAATTTGTATCTCATTGCTTCCAATTAAAACAATTGCCCAATTGGGTGAAGAGAGCTTCATACTTACTCAATGAGATCTGCCAAATGGATGTATATGTCTTCATTTTCACTGCTTTCCTCTGTGGGGAATGACCTGTGAAATCAGTACAGAACCCTTATTTTAGCAGAGAGAAGAGAAGAACTTTAATGTGTCCAACTGATTCATGATGTAAATGCAAACCCACCTGATCCCTCTCTGTTGTGCAATAGGCGTATAAGAGAGTTTTGATAGAGTGTCGATGACCTGGAAAGACAACAGTGAATGCAAGCTAGATGTAAACGTTGTGTGTCAGTTGTTGGTCTACTTACAGTAAATAGACTTTTAATTTATCTGAAGTCACTGTGTTTTTCACCATTCTTCCCTGGTCTTTTGAGACAAAACAATTCAATGTATTATGCATTAAAACAAACTGTAACTTTCGGAAACTTCCTCTTCATCAAAACAGGACATTTGTTGAAACAAAGCTGGCCAAACAGCTTGTTCTGGAACTTTAAATGACGTCAGGTGACAACATTTAAACATGCAAGTCACTGATCACTTTTCTGACCAACACAGTTTATTAAACACATTTTAAATTGTTTTGTGGCAACGAGATGGCAGAAAATGTTGACTAAATTATATTTACTTTATCATAAAATATTACTATGAATACGTTGTCTTCAAGGAAATATAATATCCTTCAATAACAACAACTGTAAATCTTGCATTTATCACAAAACAATTTAAAATAAAACTGGTTGGTTGGTGATATTCACAAGCTATTGATTTTTATTTTATTGTAATATATTAGCATTTATATGTGGTCTTCATGGAAAATTTAAATGATCAAAAATGTGATAAGTGAGTAAATATTTTTTTAAGAAAATAAATAATAGGGTGAATATTGAATCCACTGTTTTAGCTGAAAACGTCCTATTATAGTCTACCCATGAAAAGCGACGCTATTAGCGAGATACTGCACATCGGGAGAGGAAGTGGTCTTGCAATGCCAAGCTAGTCTGATGTGGTCTTTCTTTCTCACATTTACACTTATGCACACACACACAGACACATACAGATTGACATACGGTTACACACATACATGCATGCATGCATACACACAAGCGCAATACGACCAAATAGACAGATCTAGGTGATAGCACACCATTTGGGTCTTTGACTCGCGCTTCACAACACCTGTTGAAAACCAACACTGCTTCCTTTAGAAAGCTATTTTTGTTCACACCACTGATGTGTTGTCATCTACTTTCAATCTTGCTTCATGCATTCTAAATTGCACAAAACGTTGTAGCATTTGAACTCTTTCACAGGAGGCATTCGGAAACAGTAGAAATCCTACTGTTACACTATAGCCAAATCTATGGCTGAGTAACACTATAGCCAAATCTATGTTTCCCTTGTATCTGTTCCACAAAGCAAAAGTATAAGAGTTTATAAAATCATATTACGAATTCATTACGAATACCACCTGCATTACGACTAACATCTTTAAAATGCATGAAAAAAAATCACCTATACAGTATAAAGGACAGATGCCAGATGCAGGTCGCAGCTTTTGCAGCTTTACAGGCAGACCGCAGCTGAATTTCAATTCCACCATAAAGCAGAACAGCAGAGGTGAGCTTTTCATTCTGAATCTCAATAGACTCTGAATTCATACATTCCAAGTCTGAAATTAAGTATGAATGTGTAGAAGGCAAGACTATCTTTCCTTTCCCATTATATCAATACAAAAACAGTCACAAATTAAAACTAGTTTTGAAACAACATGGATATTGTACTTTACAAATTAATTTCTTTTACATTTGCATTATATTTAAGCATTTGGTAGATGCTTTAATCCATTTAAAGGATACAATTGACCAGTTCATCCATTCTCTGGGAATCAAACTCATGACCTTGGTGTTGCTAGCGACATGCTCTATTGTTTGACCTACAATCATTTTTATTGGGCAAGTTAGACTGAATAGTGAAGGAAAAGAGGCAACAATTTTCTAACAGACATACAACCTGTTTTGATACTGTTAAAAAACAACACTTGATTGTACTGAGCTATAATCTAGACAAAGCTGGCAGCTATTTTGTGGCATCTAAAATATAAGTATAGTCACAATTTAATTTCTATTTCTCCTTCCATTTGTGTTATTACATAATGTTAATGACTTAACATTAATATAATAAATGTTTGTAATGTCAAGTGTAATAACTAAATATGTAATACACATATGCATGCCATTACCATTTTCACAGATTCATGTTCTTGTACTTTATATTGTTTCAAAAATGTTGTCAAAAGTTAGCTTTTTCGGGCCCTCAAAATGCTGATGTCATGTAAATGAACGACCTTAAAAAATAAAAATGTTGGAGGTACTCAACCATCACCTTGCAATGGCTTTTAAAAGTTTCCTGTCCTTCTTTGCTTTAACATATTCAAATCAGAAGAAGGTTAAAAATACAACACTGAATGTGGTCTTAAGTCTTCGCCTGGTTGGGATTTAGGAAATGTAGAAATCAGGGACAAGACCATGATTTCAAATGTCAGATAAATGTCAATCCGATGTACTTTATGCATATCGTTTAGACAAACAAATACACACCAGACTATCAAAACCCCTGTATGCAATGCTATTTTTTAATTGTGAACTTACTTTTTTATTTAAAACATATGTGAAACTAATAAAACAGCTCAAGAGCTCAAATTGTGCCAGTAAATCACTATGACTTCATGACTGTAAAGACAAAACTCCCACCAATTATTGATTTGATATGGTTGTGTTATCTGACTGTCAATATACTATCCCAGTAACCTAATAATAAGGGAATGCCTGGAAGGCATGTAGTAAATCGATATCTCTACTTTCAAACAGGGTGACTGAAACAACAACATGTGCCAAAGATGACGATAAGCCTTGAAGTCTCTGAGGAAACAGCACAGGAAGATGAAAAGTGAGAAAGGGTAAAAATACAACCTCCAAACAGCTGTATGGTCTTCATAGTTCATGAGAACACAAGCAACCACGAGTAGAATTCAGCTACATTAACACCTGTGTGACTCCGTGAGAAACCATTTTAAGAAACAAACTATGTATTAAGTCCCGTTCACACAGAACGATAACTATAAAGACAATAATAACCTTAACTATATTAGCATCAACATTGAAGCTAACAGCTAGCTAATAGCAAGCTAATAACAAGCTAATAACAACTCTTTAAAGCAGGATGCGTTCTGATTGTCTGTTTTTATCTTTCATCAGCTAGCTCTGAAAGTGATTCCAACGATATTGTTTCTCTGCATCATTATCTTTATGTGAACTCTATTATATTTAGAATGATTTGTAGAACTATATCTTTATCATTATAGCTATCGTTCAGTGTGTGAACAGGCCTTTACAGTCATTTAAGGCACTGTGTGAAGTGGAGTATCTACACATGATACAATCATTTTAGCAACACATGCAGCTTATTGCTTTTATACAACTACATGAAAACATTATACTAACACTAGGCTGTATGCAGTTGCTGGGCAAAGTACAGTATGCAACTTGGCATGTGGTTTGCAGCATTTTACAAAGGCTTTGAATGGCAGACCATCTAATCAGAGTCTGAATAAAGTCTTATAAAGTTTATTTTACTTAATACTAAAATAAGTACAAAACTTCTGCTCGGAGTGCTAAATCTGAGCTGTATTTCATGTAATTAATTCATAATTTCATTTAAAGAAGATTTAATGGACTTGGACATAACATGCATACTTACAAGGCAAACTCATGTTAGTAGATTGCTGTGTGCAAAGATTATTCAGAAGGATTAACTTAAACCTTGAGAACACAGAGAGGCATATAAATGGGGCAAAACACAGCAACTACAGTCTGAAACAGAGCAATGTGAACTAATGTTAACAATTAGTTTCTGTAGACATTACTCCAGTCTTCATTGTCACATGATTCTTAGAAATCACTGTAATGTTGATTTGGTGCTAAAGAACCGTGTTATCAATTTTAAAAGCAGTTGTGCATTTGTTTGGAAACTGTCTGTGATTATTAAAATAATAATAATAATAATTCAGGTTTCTTTGATAAGTACAAAAATAGCTGCATTCAAAGAACTGCATTCATTAACGTCTTAACGCATTCATTAAACCTTAACGTCTTTACTGACATTTTTGATCAATTTAATTCATTCTTCTGAATAAAAGTATTATTTTATTTTCTAAAAATGTTTTTGAATGGTAGTGTAAAATATATGAAAATAAACAAAAATATAAATATAAATAAAGTCACATTGCTAGAATGACAAACACAGATAAAAAACACAATTACAAGAAACAAAGTTACAATTTCAAGCAATAACTTTGCAGTTGGGAGCTATAATATCGTAATTACATTAGTCAAAAGTAGCTGAATATATTGAAAAAGTTACATTTTATAATATAACTTTTTTTATAATATAGCTCCCTTCAATGCTATATGTTTTATGATATATTTATCATCTATGCTATATATTTTATTATACAGCTATATTCAAGGCTATACATTTTATGATACAGCAATCATCTATGCTATATATTTTATTATACAGCTATCAATGCTATATATGATACAGCTATATTTAGGGCTATATATTTTTTGATAAAGCTATCGTCAATGCTATATATTTTATGATAAAGCAATCATCTATGCTATATATTTTATTATACAGCTATCAATGCTATATATGATACAGCTATATTCAGGGCTATATATTTTATGATAAAGCTATCTTCAATAATATATATTTTATGATACAGCAATCTTCAGGGCTATATATTTTATGATAAGGCTTCAAGCCCATATGTTTTATGATATAGCAATCGTCTATGCTATATATTTCATTATACAGCTATATTCAGGGCTATATATTTTATGATACAGCTATCTTCAATGCTATACATTTTATGATACAGCTATCGTAAATGCTATATATTTTATGATATAGCTATCTTCAATGCTATATATTTTATGATAAGGCTTCTTCAAGGCCATATATTTTATGATATAGCAATCGTCTGTGCTATATATTTTATTATACAACTATCTTCAGGGCTATATATTTTATGACATAGGTATCTTCGGAGGGTGCAACAAAAGAAAAAGTCACGACTAAGGTCCTCTATTAAATGGCCACCTCATTCAAAGTTTCTAGAAAAATGTATTTAAATTAGTAGCATCATTACTTTTAGTTAGTTACTACTAACCTGAACAACAGGTTCTCCAGATACATGATATGCTGAACAAATGACACTCCTCAGCTCCATTAATATACACACATGCCCTTAGCTAAAAGCTTTTATAAACCGAGGGTGTTTGCACTGCTTTTCTGTTTCCCGCATTAGTGCGTTCTTTCAGGAGTGCTCTCTCGGCTGCAGTCCAGCCCAGAGGCCTGTGCTAATGCTTCTGCATGAATGCTGATGTCAAACAATAGCTGAACTCCTCTGTGAGAACAGCGCTGACCCTCACAGCACAAAAAGGACACAACTTTATGTCTAACCCCACGTGAGGCCACTGCACTTGCTCGGAGGAGAAATGTCAAGAAGAAGCTACTGGAGTTGGTTACTACTGTGGTTCAGGGAATTATTAACACTGACAGACAAAGACAATCTAAACATTCACAAATATGTTGTACAACAGGCTGTACAGGAAGGTTGTGGAAATAAATTAGATATTTATTACAGGTCACCTTCAGAAGCCAGACCACAACCACAATTTACATTTACAAGTACCTGTGAATACAGGAAGACAGCTACATTTTCTAAGAAATATTAAGAGAAACTTAATTATTCTGTGGAACACCTTACATCATTGCATGTAAATGTAAAAAATGACATGTGTGTGTAGAGTTAGAAAATAATGTCCATAATATGATCATGATTATTCTTTGTCCATTGGTTGGCAAGTTTAAGAGTACAGAGGCCAGTTGCATAAATATAGGCATTATTTTGAGACTGCATCTTAAGAACTAGTATGACCAACTAGCAGTTAGGGATAATCAGTGTTACTTTTCAGTATCAAATTATCAAATAATAATTTTATAATTTACAAATTATTCAACAATATCAAATTTCTGTAAACCTGGGTTGCCCAATCCTGTTCCTGGAGATCTACCTTCCTGCAAAGATGAGCTCCAACCCTGATCTAGCACAACTGAACCGGCTGAATAATCTCTTCAGGAGCTCTTGATAATTACAGACAGGTGTGTTTGATCAGGGTTGGATCTAAAGTCATCAGAGAGGTAGATCTTCAGGAACAGGGGCACCCCTGCTGTAAACAGTCCTAAAGAAAAACAAATCATGACTAATTGTAAGACTTGCTCACACAACTGGTCCCAGAACTGTATATTAGATTCTCAATTTCTCTGGTCAACCCTATCACACCCCCCCTCTATCAATACATACTGTCTGACCCATATCCAGCAAATAATGTTTTTTCTCTCATTAAGTCAGCATGAAACAAAATCAATTCTGATTTCAAAATAAAATAAATAAAACATAATTTCATTATATAAATTAATATACTAATACAACAATTAAACTGATGAACACATTTTAACTGGTGTATAGTTTATCAACTACTTCATAAACTTACCAGTACAAATTCTTTTTTATTAGATTTTCTTTTAATTACCTTTCCAAAATCACGGACATCAAAGAGATCAAAGGCATCAAACAATTCACTCTTCTTCATCCCAAATGCTTCACAGCATGCAGACAGAAATGTACGGATATTCTTCAGGCAGAGGAACTAAAAGAACAGAGACAAGATTTTGTACAAAATTTAAACGATTTTGTTTTCGCATACCCACAAACACACACACACATTTATAAATTATTTATATATTACACACACTGCTCAAAAATCATTATCATAATCATGATTGTATAACACCAAGTCAATTAAACTTCATGCGTATCAACCTGTCCAGTTAGGAAAATCAGTTTCACCTGCTTCTGGAGAGGCAACATCAAAATAACCCCAAAAAAGGAATGGTTATGCATGTGGTGGCCATAGACAGTTGTTCTCTCCTTATTCTTACTGACTGATTTTTTGTTTTTTTTAGTATTGTGTTTTTTTAGGAACTTTGTCACTGTCTGTGACATCAGGCAGTTCCTGCAACCCAATCAGGTTACACAGGCAGTTCTGCTCTTCCACGATGGCACATATATATGCCATCTCAAGGAGGTTTGGTGTGTCTCCCAGCACAGTTTCAAGAGCATGGAAGAGATTGCGGGATACAGGCCTTTACATGAGGACAGCTGGACAGGGACATAGAAGGCCAACAACCCAGCAACAGGACCGGTATCTGGTCTTTTGTGTGAGGAGGTTGCCAGAGCCCTACAAAATGACCTCCAGCAGGCTACTGGGGTGCATGTTTCTGATCAAGCTGTCAGCAACAGAATTCATGAGGGTGGCATGAGGGCCCAATGTCCTCTGGACCTGTTTTTCACAGCCCAGCACCATGCAGCTCAACTGGCGTTTGCCAGTTTGGAATGACATATGAAAAAGAGAGCGTTATGCTGTGTGTATCAATCAAGGCTGACAGCAAAGGCTAGGCTAGGCTAGGCTCTTTGTCCACTGGATATGAATTGTTACTCACATGAAATTAAACCAATTGATGTAACCATTTCAAAGTGGGTCCCACCCTCTAAATGTTTGAATAGATATGGTACGAATATTGGAACTTTTCTGCAGCTGACCAGCACCGGAACAAACGTATCATTCGGGGGCTGTGAAACGGATGACTAAACAAAGCTGTGAAGCTTGTATGAAGGAGTGTGAATGGCATCATCTATTCTGGAGTGATTGTAAGTGTTCTAAAAATGTACTTGTTCTGTCGATAAGCGTCACTTTGGGATACATTTTACATTTGCATTTATTCATTAAGCAGACGCTTTTAACCAAAGCGACTTACAATTTCAGGATTAAAAGCGATTCATCCTGAAGATGCAAAAGTACACAAGAGTGCTTACAGTACAAAGTTTCAAACATTACACATACTAGCAGTACAAGCCAGGAGAATAGAGGAAGTTTGTGTGTGTGTCATATTAATTGTTCACAAAAAAGGTGAGTTTTTATGGGATAGATCAGTTGATTTTTGTTTTTTAAAACGTGAGTACCATTGATGCATTGATGATGATCTTTTTTTAGGCAATTTGCGCATAGCCTACAAACAATGCTATTGCATCGGGATAGAAAAATAGAAAAGTAAAAGTTTGTATTCAAGGTCAAAGAGCAAAAACACTACAGCAGTGGTGCCCTCACTTTTATGGATTGTGAGTCAAATGTCAAAATGATCTATCTGCTATAAAAATACAAAACATATTTATTTGTGAATATATTAAGAATTCCTTATATGCACAATACATGTTGGTGTAGCTGCATAACTACATGAACCCATATTGCACAACACAACTCTTTAGTAGTTTTTAGTAGTTTGTAGATTTTATGAACAGTCCGAAAATGCCGCTCCACATTTCCCTTCTTCGGAATAGCGATGACAGACTGACAGATGAGGCAAACGCACTTCGAAAATGACAAAAGTCCATCTCCCACTCCATACGGAAGTGGTACGTTTTTGACTTCTTACTTTGTCCAGCTCTTCCACTCATTTTTTTATACCCTTTCTTAAGTTTAAAAGAAATAAATTGGAGGCTTTCTCCTTATCTTCCTAGAGTTTTGCAGCACTTGGCGCCGTTGTGCACGTGACCAGTGTGTCAGAAAAGGTCAGATGTCAGACTTCTTCTAAATTCTGCTGATATGTACATCAGCTACTGCTCTTACATAATACTTTCATATATACTGTTGTTATATTTACAAAAAAATAAGCATACAATTTGTATGAAAATTTTTTTGCTTAGTAGTTTGTCTCTTTCACTTTCACTTGCATCTGATTTGTGCATATTTGTGCAAATCTGAGCTATTGCATTGCAAAACATAATATGACGATAATGGTTAATTAAGGATGTAGAAATCCTGTACATACCCAGCTAGGAAAGGTATAAAAGCACTGATACTCATTTACTGAAGTGGTGTCCAGGAAATATAAATACATTACAGAACAAATCACTGCCAAAAATAGATTAATATGGACATATAAGTGTTTTCTTACATAATATGGTCATATAAGGATGTCTGTTACAACGGGGGTTGGTGTGCGATGCAGGATCGAGGAGACAGACAGGTTTCCAAACTGAAATCTCAAGTTAAATATAAACCAAAACAAAACACTTTAAATATACCGTATTTATTCGAGTATATCGCGCACACGTGTATAACGCGCACCCCCGATTTTCGATAAAAAATCGGTATAAAATTTTGTTTCACACCAAGCATTGTAATTGACAAAAAAAACGTTGTTGAACACGTGCAGCCATGATAAAAAAAACATTTATTTATTGTATAATATATACTTATATAACATATATAACTTATTTAAAATATATAACATATATTTATTGACAACATAAACTAATGAACACAATACCGAAAGAAAATTACCGGTAAAAATATTTATTTAAAATCCTTCGACGTCAGATTCCTCATCAGAGACAACTAAAGAGTTGCTCCCATTCTTCTGGAGTTAATTTTTCATCAGTGTCTCAGTTGGCAGGAACATCTGTTTCTCCGGTTTCTTCGCTTTCTTCTGCGTCTGAATGGATGAGGAAATGAAGCGGCGAGGGGACGTTTTTTTTTCTTCGCCCTCACGTACAGTGAGAGGCTGCAGCCTGTGTTACGGGATGTAATGTATCATGCAATCGATTGCTTTGGGCTATGTTGCGGTTGTTGCCGCGGTTTATGTTTGAATACAGTTGCTGAATTGCACTCACGAGTCTGCCTTTTATTTTATGCATATATTGCTACTAAAACAGCGTGTAAAATGCGCAGCGCGTACTCACAATTCGCCGGCGCCCTCAAAGGACCGGCCGTCAAAACAAACCCCACCCCAGCCCAGCCCTCGTGCATAACGCGCATCCCTAACTTTGATTTATTTTTTTGGTAGAAAAATTTGCGCGTTATACTCGAATAAATACGGTAAATTACGGCGTCGGCGGCATGGTGACTCGGTCGTCGCAGACTCTGGCAGGGTTGTCGTGGGCGTGACCGGGAGAGAGGATGTGGTCATCTCCTCAACCTCGAAGTCGATACCGTTGAGGCACAGCACCACGTTTATGTAGTCCATTAGGGCAGCTTCCAGGGACCCATGTGGCCGGATTACGTCCCTGTCAAGTCCTCCCTCAAAACACAGGTTGAGTGCAAAGTCGCCCCTACCCACCCGATGCAAGACATCTATAAACTCTGCCACGTAGTCCACTATGGGGCGGCCACCTTGCCGGAGATTGAGAAGGCTCAGCTCAGCAGGGCTAGTGAAGTCCATAATGTCCATATAACGTCTTTATTAGGTGACGAACCTGGTCAGTTGTTCTGTTACGACGGGTGTGGTGTGCGATGCAGGATCGAGGAGACAGACAGGTTTCCAAACTGAAATCTCAAGTTTAATATAAACCAAAACAAAACACTTTAAATATAAACAAAAGAAGCACGCATGTGCAATAACTTGAACTAGAATAAACTGAAACCAAGAACCACGGCATGAGAACAACATCCACACACAACTACCATAACCATTACTTCATTAACAACTGACAAACACCAGGGAAATGCACAAGTGTGCTTCGTTTGGTTTATATTTAAAGTCTTTTGTTTTCATTCATTATTAAACGAGTTTTGATTCTGGATCCTGTCCTCCTCGTGCTTCCGCATCGCACATCAGCCTGCTTCGTAACAATGTCAAAATTAGCGCAATACTTTTTTCATTTTAATGTATTAAAAATGTTTAATGCAATTAACCAAACATCTATTTTTTCTGTTATTCTTTGGCTTTCCTACAGTATAATCATGCTCTTATTCAGTCATCTGCTAGTAAATCATTCAAAGATGCAAAACAAAGTACTCAAATCTATTCTGGCTACGCTGTTTTTTAAATTTCTTTATATTTCCTACCTGTTAGATCAAATATTTTAAGTATACTGTCTATATATTGTTTCCCCACTCATTTTGGAGATTACATTTTAATTTTAGGTGTGATTAATCATGATTACATAAAAATGTGCGATTAATTAGAAAAAAAAAACATTATTGATTGATAGCAATAATAGATTGATTTAACTGTTAATGACAAACGTTGTATAAATAAAAAGGTTAAGAATCATATTTGTTTCAAGTTAAACTATTCATGAATACGTATTCATGTATGTATATGATTTTTTATGATATGTACACTTTTATATGATAGATCTTCGGTGGAAATGTGGCCTTGTGAGAGAGAAATTAGTGGTAAGATTAAGTCTAACAGATTTTCCCATCAGTAGATGAGGAAATGAGGTTTCCAGCTAAACAGTCTCCATTGTCTAATAGGTACAATTTACTATATTTCTGCTTCTGCATTCTTCTTTACATTCAAATATCACAATGGATAAGGTTTCTTTTAACTTCTCTGTATTATGAGGGAAGTGTCTGTGTTATGACACTTGAGTTTAATTTCAATAGTTTAATTAGTTCACATTCATTTATTTAAATTCATGTGAATTATGTTTTAAAACACAAAACCCAAACGTATTAAAATACACATGACTAAGAGTCAGATAAGTGACAGGAATGCTGACTAAAGCAGCAAGGGATGTTGTTGAAAATTGCTCTTTTCCGTTGTCTGATGGAGAGCGACTGTGCCTCGTCAATCCAGAAGGGCGGATTTGTGATTTTCAAAAAAATCAGTCACATCAAAGTTGGATTTTATCAGGTCACTGGAGTGAAACAGGGGCATCTGGGAAGAGTCGTTTGGCCCTGGGCAAATTGCCTGAGACTTCTCAGCCCTAAACACTTACTTACACAGCAGCAAATCAGACAGGACATTCATCCGGTCGACTTTTGGGTCCCTACCAAAACACGATGTACATTTAAAAATTGATGTTTCATTAACTCAGTGTTTACCCAGTTTGTTGAGAGCTTTGCAGACTGACTGAATGATACAAAGAGCGCTGTGTATAATATCAACCACTGGGCCCTTTGTGAAGAGAAGTCTATGCAGCCAGTGGCACTGGGGCCCCTTGTAGTACTATATGGCACAGGCTAGTACTATAACGGTTTAAATGAAAATGACAAAATATAGGCTACTGTATGTAATAAATAAATTAGAAACAAATGCACTGAAAGAGCTTTATACTTCTCATAAATGTACTATAGCGGTCTTATGAGAGTGCCGTGACAGTAGGTTTCGGTAAATGCATTAAATGATATTTAAAAAATAATAATAATTTTAAAAACGCATTACAGTAGTAGTTCATTTAAGTAAACACTCGTCTGTCTATTGTATGCGCTCACCTGTGACATCTGTGGTCTGAGATTGATCTCTTTCAGGTTAATGGTGTCGGGTTTGAGATTGTTCAGCAGTTGGCACAGAAGCACCCCATCCCGTAGAGTTTGGGCCAAATCAAAAACCTGCGCAGAATCCGCCGTGACCCGATGATTCCGGGGCAAAACTTTGCAATTGATCAGCCACAAGCTGCACTGCCTCCAGTACTCCATCCTCACGGTTAAACTCAACAACTGTGAAATGAATCTGACACCGTTAAATGAAGCAGAGATGCAGAAGCAGAGCGCACACCTTGCGTTATATTTGGCATCCGAGGTTTTCTTGTCTTTTTGAGCGTGCGCTCTCAGATGGCAAAACTGAGACTTGTGCGCACTAACTTGGGTTTATCCGCGAACTACAAGAACTAATTCCTCAGTGGAGTTACGATTCCTAGTATGAGAAAAGTTTTATAATAATAGAGTCGAGCGGCGTTGTCTGGTTATCTTCCAATGGAGAAGCATTAAGTTATGAATATTAATAACGCGCTGACGCTGCGTTGAAATCTTCCAATGGCGAAGGTTCGTCTCATGAATATTAAGAGAAGCTCTTCATCATCGCAGGATCATTTAGCCTATCAAATGCGCTTCCTTTTCCGTTAGTTTGATGGGCTCTCACCGCACACTATAATAGGTTTTTCTAATAACTCTGGCAGATTTTTCTCTTTCCTATTCTGACTTTAAAGAAACTTGTATTACGCTATAAAACTAAATCAATCATGTGTCAAACCTGAATGATTGATAATGTCCAGAATAAAGGAAACCATAAAAATACACAGAGTTGAATAATATTATTACCACTATTTTTATTACTTCTACTATTGTTGTTGTTGTTATTGTCGTTGTTATTATGTGGGGTAGTTTAATAAGTATAGGGCAATTGATGGCTGCTTTTAAAAGGTAAAATTAGTTATTTCACAGGGAATGGAGGACATTCCCAAAGGATTAAACATGGCTTTAGAGAGCTGATGATTTTATAATACAGAGATGGAGAGGTTGATTTAGGAGCGAACTCACACAGACAGTGCTAAAGCTCTCGTACTTTTCCCAGTTATGAAAATGTGCATATGTTATATTGTGCATGTGTGCATATTATTTCGCCTGGTCTTATCAGAAATCCGAGTGAGCATGAGTGAGCGCTCTACTTTAGACTCTATTCTAGTTCTACTTTAGTTTGTTTTTATTATTATGTTTCTTTTAGAACTTTCAAACTATTTTAAACAATTTCCTCGAATGGTTCGACTAATCGAATAATGTAATTTTAATTAACATTATTAGTTGTTTATTTAGTCATTTGTTATTTATTTAGTCAAATGTTGTCTATATATTTAACCTTTACAAAACAAAAAGCAGTCGCCGTTGCACGTGCACGTGAGGCGTGGTGTTGTCACGTGCTTAATTCCGTCCAATGAGCAGCGCAGGAAACGCAGTTCCATAACAAAACACAAGCGCGTCCACATTAATCATTGTGTAACTTCAGGTTCCGCTTAGGAGTTCAAGGTGAGAAACACTTTGGTTTAAAACGCTATTAAACACTAGTAAGAATGTCAGTGGTGTGCGTTGAATATATTCTAAGCTTAAGTGAGCATGTAATGTTTTCCGTCATGTGTGTTTTTATCTCGCTGTCACAGATGGCTCCTGCTCTGGCTGACAGGGCTATCGGAGCGATCATCGCCTCAGCTGTGGCCGACGCTGCAGGTCTGCAATACTTACTACTAACAACAATATGTATATATAGCAGCACAGTCACCATCTGTAATATATCATAATTGAATTGACATTGTTACAGTAAATGTTACTGTGTATTTATAAGCAGTGAGTAATACTGCTGAAGAACATGCACATGACATTACAATCACACCATATTCTTTTCATTTCTGCAGTAGTGACTTAATGAGTAATGTGTCCCTATAATCAAATGTATGCATCATTTTGTGTTGATATCCTCTACAGCACAGCCGCTGCACTGGGTCTATGACCTGCAGAAGCTGAAAGTGTTGCTCTCTGAAAGTCCTGAGCCTGAGTTTCGCTCCGAGTCCGCCAACCCGTTCTACAGGAGGACCACTGGACAGCAGAGCTGCTATGGAGATCAAGCACTGGTGCTACTCGAGTCCCTGTCTGAGTGTGGAGGTGAAAAATACTCAAAACGATTATAACACGTTGCATTCCAGTATGTAACTATATGAAAACCTGACTGGTGGAATGCGTATCACTATGTTATTTTTCAATGCTGCTGTTCATGGGTTAACAGGTCTGAATGTGGAAGATTTGAAGCAGCGCACCTACAAGTTCTTCGGACCGGGATCTGAATATGACACACCAATCAATGATCCTTACAGAGACAAAGGAGGTAGATTAAAACAAGAAAACGGTTATCTTTGTTTTCTTTTTCATGAAATATTTCAAGGTATATTTGTTTTACTTCTTATATTAAATCCAATTCTAATAAGAATAAGAATCATATGCTCACATATAATGAAAAATACTTGACTGACAATACAAGCTCTAATCTGAGTGCAAGTATTTTGGATAACAGTTTCAGATCAGAATTGAGCAGCGCTATTGGCCTGGAAGATCCACAGTCCTCTGGATCCTTTTTTCTCTTTTTTCTTCTTATTTTTAAATCAATGAGATATCAGCCTAAGCGAATCAGGTAGTAATCCTATTTCAAAAGAGTGGTTTAACATCTCAAGGAGGGGATCCAGTTGGACATAATGGAATTCCTTGAATAATTCGTAACTTATGCTTTCCGGGACTAGCGCTTTACCGGCCTGGAGACGCTGAAGTGCTCGCATAGCCTCTTCTCAAGTCACATGCGTTTCAAAAGTTTATGGACCTAATAGACTCCCATTTTTGTCTGGTGCCCCACATACACAAAACGAGCAGAATACAATTTCGAATTTTTATTTAAAATTTCCAGTCATGCTGATGATGCCGTCCTCTCTCGTTCCCCTTCATGGTTACAGCCTTAACCTGAGGCGTTTTATTAGTTTTGTATTGCTAATGAGGTTCATTTCATTTTTATTTCAGTTTTAGTCATCTAATATGCATTTTTTTTTAAATAATCTTTTTTAATTTCAAGTTTTAGTTGTGGTTAACGACGATAACTGTGCCTGCATGTTTGTCTGTCATTTTGACTTATAACCTCAAACAGATGGTGAGATTTGTTTTGTTTTCGAATAAGAGTTCTTGAATTATTCATGACTTCATAATTTTTTCTCTCAAGCACCCAGGCCTCAACTACCTATTGAGGGACCCTGGAGACAAGCCAGCCTTAAGAGCTTTATTAAAAATGTGGATGCAGGCAAGGAAGAGACAGGTACTGAGTCAGATAACCGTCCTTCTAAATATTTAGTGTAGCCACATTATTGTTAATAAACGCATTCATTTAAATGTTTTTTCCAATGTGTAATTGTAAGAACATTTTATGCAAATTGAAAGGAGATAATATATCTGTATTGTGATACTTTTCAGGTTGTGAGAATGATAATCAAATGGACGGAGTGGCAAAGCTGGCTCCTGTTGTAGCGTTCTATGCTGGAAAGCCAGAGATGTTGGAGAGGGTTGAGGAAGCCATCCGTGTCACACAGAACAACGACATGTGTGTGGCGGTAGCTCTCGCTGCTGCCAGGTGGGTAATATACGATTGACAACATGAGATAAAACTAGGTTATTTATTTAAGCAACTAGGCTAATTATTTTAGTTTCCAACATTATACTTAGATGGTGGCATATGACAATTTAAATGTGTGGAAATGGTGTATGAACTGATCTGTTTAATATGAATTTGGAAATATATAATAAAGTAATACCTCAGTTTACGAGTAACTTTGTATACGAACAAATCGGTGTATGAGCAGTGCATTGGAAAATATTCCAATATTCCCAAAAATATTCCCTCGCCCACGCGCAGTTTTTTTGTGGAAAAGTCCTAACGCTCAGCATCTTTGCACGCATTTTTACTGGATATATCCTAACGACAGCCTCTCACAAAGCCTACAACCCCTAAACACGTTCATTCTCTCAGTGTCGCTCGGTTTGGTTGCATCATTCACCACAGTGATGCTTTTAGAAGCGATTTACACTGGTTTTACCTCGTGTTGTTGCATTAATTGTGATCGCTATTATTCACGTAGTGAAATAAATACGTACAGTACAGCATATAGACAGCGGCCCCCAAGATGAGTGAGAAAGAAGGTACAAAATTCTCCCTGTAAGCATTAAAACCCTTCTCTCGTCTCCTTCACGCCAACAGCAACGCTACTCAAAGCTGAAGTGTTTTACAGTAAATTGTCAAGTATTTTTAGTTTAATTGTCAATTATTAATTAGTATTTATATGAGATCTTAATGGTTATAATTTTAACTGTAATTAATTGGGTAAAACCAAAAGAATATTTAAAATGGGCATTTATGGTCGTGTGGAACGAATCAAGTGATTTTTAGTGCATTCTTATGGGGAAAATTGTTTTGGTGTACGAGTATTTTGAGTTACGAGCTCTTGGAATGAATTAAACTCGTAAACTGAGGTATTACTGTATGGGAAATTCCTGTGTTAAAAGTTGCTCCTCCTTCAGGTTCTTGGAGCATTTCATCGTGAATGGTCCTGATCCTAAGGCCCTGGATGCAGTGCTAAAACAGCTCAATGACCCGAACAGAAGAAACCCTCAGGAGTTGGACAAAGCTGTAGCTGGTATAAGCGGCTTGATATCGTTATTAGTATTATGAGCTGCATTCTTATTCACAGATGATGCAGCATATCCTGTTTCACTTGTCTCAGCATTGTAGTTTTGGCTAATGCATCATTTTTGCCAGGGATTCATGTCATTCATTGTGTATATATATCACAAAGACGTAATTGTTTCTAATTTAGGACACATTCATCAAGTAAAGGACAATCTGAGCAAGAAACCCAAAGATCTCATTCCCACTGTGTTTCCAAATACCTGAGGTTAGTTACATTCAGTTACATCTGTCATACAGACACACACACACTATACACCATGTCTCTTTAGCTGAAGAATTCAGTACTGTTGTTATTTTTGAGATTGATTGCCAGTCACAGGTAATTCAGCAGCTATGTGGCGTCCGTCAGGTTTGCCAGGTGCGTTCCTGGCAGCTCTGCATGGGGTTCTGACGGCCAGCGGCTATGAGCAGGCTGTCCGGGACACCATGAGCTGTGGTGGATGCACCTGCAGCAGGAGCTCCTTCATTGGCGCCTGCATTGGAGCTCAGGTACTGCACAAATAACGACCTTGTGATTGTTCTGTCATAATCCAAAGTAGCCTGTATGAACTCGAGGTCAGATTCTTCTTGTGTTATCTGTTGTTGAACTCTTATCTTTAACCCAGCAATCCGTTTCAATCTTTCATCAGGCGATTGTGTCATACGTACATGACAGAATGATTATGCAGTGACCTTTGCATTTATGTGACGCCTCTCGATATCTAATACTGTGACACTTGTTGTTGTTTTCAGGTTGGAGTTGAAGGAATCCCAAGTTCCTGGAAAAGCAAGACTTTGCGATACAATGCTTTGTTAGATCTTGCAAAGAAAGTTGTTAATCTCCAACAGCTTTAGTTTTTTTATATGCAGAGTTAATACGTGAACAGTAATTGATATGAATATAAAATCAAACATGTTCTTATGGTTGTTTGCGTAACAATCGTCTTCCATGGTTGTTGAGATTTTGATAAGACAGTTCATGATAGTTATAGCTTGAAATATTATAAAGTTATAACTTGATACCTTTGTTTTATTAAATCACAACAAGGCATGCAGAAAATGACATGTTTTGTGGCATTAAACTAATGTTCAATAAAAACAATTTGTATTTGTTTTGTTTTTATTTTTGTTGTGTATTTTATTATTATTATTAAATACTACTCAACTACTTGTTTTGACCGATAACGCCATCTTGTGGGCAGTAGGAAACCCTCATGGGGATCTGGAATAAAAACAACACATGAAAACGTTTATGTAAAGCACACGCACCACAAAGAAAGTAATAACATTTTATTTGGTTTATTAATTTGTAATTTCCTATTATTCCGTTCTGGTTTTGTTCAACAACTTAATTCTTTGTATTTGTTTTAACATACGTTTTGATATTTAAAAAAAAGTATTTGAATTCATATTACATTATACTTGATAGAAAATTATTATTTTATTGATATAATAAATTTTATTATTATTTATACAGCGCACTAGGGACCACATTAAGGAGTACACTAGACCCAAAACCCTAACCCTAGTCAGTACACTACAAAGCACACTAGGGAGTACACTAGACAGCACACTAGCCAGTACATTTGGGAGCACACTAGACAGTACAATAGGAGCACACTAGGGAGTACACTAGACAGCACACTAGGAGTACACTAGACAGCACACCAGGAGCCCACTAGATAGTACACTAGACAGCACACTAGGGAGTACACTAGACAGCACACTAGGGAGTACACTAGACAGCACACTAGAGAGTACACTAGACAGCACACTAGAGAGTACACTAGACAGCACACTAAGGAGCACACTAGGGAGCACACTAGGGAGTACACTAGGAGCACACTAAGGAGTACACTAGGAGCCCACTAGACAGCACACTAGGGGCACACTAGACAGAACACTAGGGAGTACACTAGACAGCACACTAAGGAGTACACTAGGGGCACACTAGACAGCACACTAAGGAGTACACTAGGGGCACACTAGACAGCACACTAAGGAGCACACTAAGAGCACACTAGGGAGTACACTAGACAGCACACTAGGGAGTACACTAGACAGCACACTAGGGAGTACACTAGGAGCCCACTAGGAGCCCACTAGATAGTACACTAGGGAGTACACTAGACAGCACACTAGGGAGTACACTAGGGGCACACTAGACAGCACACTAGGGAGTACACTAGACAGCACACTAAGGAGTACACTAGACAGCACACTAAGGAGTACACTAGACAGCACACTAAGGAGTACACTAGACAGCACACTAAGGAGTACACTAGACAGCACACTAGGGAGTACACTAGACAGCACACTAGGGAGTACACTAGGAGCACACTAGGGAGTACACTAGGAGCCCACTAGGGAGTACACTAGGGAGTACACTAGGGAGTACACTAGACAGCACACTAAGGAGTACACTAGACAGCACACTAGGGAGTACACTAGAGAGCACACTAGGGAGTACACTAGGAGCACACTAGACAGCACACTAGGGGCACACTAGGGAGTACACTAGACAGCACACTAAGGAGTACACTAGGAGCCCACTAGACAGCACACTAAGGAGTACACTAGGAGCCCACTAGATAGTACACTAGGGAGTACACTAGACAGCACACTAGGGAGTACACTAGACAGCACACTAGGGAGTACACTAGGAGCACACTAGACAGTACACTAGGGGCACACTAGGGAGTACACTAGACAGCACACTAAGGAGTACACTAGGAGCCCACTAGACAGCACACTAAGGAGTACACTAGGAGCCCACTAGACAGCACACTAAGGAGTACACTAGGAGCCCACTAGATAGTACACTAGGAGCACACTAGGGAGTACACTAGACAGCACACTAGGGAGTACACTAGGGAGTACACTAGACAGCACACTAGGGAGTACACTAGACAGCACACTAAGGAGTACACTAGGAGCCCACTAGATGGTACACTAGGAGCACACTAGACAGCACACTAAGGAGTACACTAGGAGCACACTAGACAGTACACTAGGAGCACACTAGACAGTACACTAGGAGCACACTAGACAGTACACTAGGAGCACACTAGACAGTACACTAGGAGCACACTAGACAGCACACTAGGGAGTACACTAGACAGCACAAAAAAAGAGCATAATAAACAGCACACTGGGGTTTGTGAGTGACACGCCCGCCGGCTCTTCCTCCTCACACGCACTCGCTCCAACAGCTGCTGCTCCGCGTTAGCAGCTACACCTCCAGCACTGACAGCGACACCACAACACCTCAACGCTCGCCGCGTTTATTTCTCATCAGCTGTCTTTCCAGGAGTGCTTTTGTACATGGACTACTCGCTTATTACGACAAAGCGAGCTGAATTCATACGTGTTTTGGCCGGACGAGGAGAGGCAATAGCAGGCTAATCAGTGTTTGCTAACAGGCTTCAGTTCAGACTGAAGGTTTGAAACATCAGTACATTCATAAACAGACATGGAGTTCAACGTTAGACGACTAGCAGCGGACGCGGGCACTTTCCTCAGCCGTGCTGTGCAGGTATAATGTCTTTACAACCCGTCTAGTCTCTTGTGTTTGTTCTTAAACTGTTTTATTTACTTTACTTCAAAAGACAGTTCAGACAAATTAACAGTTGCGTGTGTCTTCATTCACTAGTGTTCCTCATGTCACCATTCACTCTTTTCTATTTACCATAAAATGAAAGTCACTGTCATTCTGCCTAACATCTCTTTTTGGTGCTTTACAGAACATTTATATTAGTTAAAATTGATTAGCTTGGAAGAACACGGGGGTGATGACAGTGTTTTCTTTTTGCTAGGTTTAGTCACTATTCCTTCTAGAAGAAATAATACTGTTCATTAGTATTTGTTACAAGTATGTTATTATTGTACTAGATATATTCATTTCTACTAGTTTTTCAACTATGTATGTTAGTATGTCAACTGTAGTAAGTCAAATTTAATGTGGCAAATGGTGCTTTAATATTCTGTCTGTTTTTATCTGTTTTATATTAGAGAGAGAGAGAGAGAGAGAGAGAGAGAGAGATAACATTATTATCAAAGTAAAGAGTGGAAAGAGAAGTTATATTTTTTCTGGATCTTTGGTTTTGTGATCACAGCTGTAATGTGTGAACTCTAACACGAAGTTAACTGTAAAAAAGCAAATGCAATAAACTGTACCACCGAAATGTCACGTCTCAGAACTGTCAACAAACTGTTTGCAATCCATGCAGTTCACTGAGGAGAAGTTTGGGCAGGCGGAGAAGACCGAGCTGGACGCGCATCTGGAGACCCTTTTGAGTCGGGCAGAATCCACCAAACACTGGACAGAGAAGATCATGAAACAAACCGAAGTTTTGCTTCAGCCGAACCCTAGTAAGAAAAATGCATGTGATTCAAACATGCATGAATGTAGTTCACAACACTGCAAGTCACCGTTTGTGTCACAGGTTGATAGGAAATGAACTCAGCATTA
This sequence comes from Rhodeus uyekii, assembly GCA_037043235.1. Lineage (NCBI taxonomy): Eukaryota > Metazoa > Chordata > Actinopteri > Cypriniformes > Acheilognathidae > Rhodeus > Rhodeus uyekii. Next base: position 579,548 of record JAWRVZ010000076.1, on the reverse strand, counting down.
CAGTTTGTGAAATCATCCCAGTAACTCTAATTGCAGGAGAACAGTGTTAAGTTCTCCATCTGTTCTTTGCGATGGGATTAGGACCCAACCCTATGATGAGTATTTTTAGCTGTTTAGCCAGGAAGTCAAAACAATGTGGTTTATATCTTGCATTTATGATCTTAGATCGTCTCTGTCTTTATTTTGGATGTTGGTGGCACAGAGGTTCACTTTGCTTTATTTCCCAAGCAGCATAAAAGCTCTTTATGTTTTCTTGACAAACACGCAGATCCACAGTAACTCTTTGTAAGATATTTTTGATATTCAGCAGCAGTCATTTTTGCCTGTGGTTGACAGGCCTTGCTTAAGAGGTTGCATGTGGTGTCATCTGACTCTTGCTGGTCTTAATTGAATTTGTCTGATGTGTGTAGATGTTCGGATGGAGGAGTTCCTTTACGAGAAGCTGGACAAAAAAGTCCCAACACGTGCCAACAACCATGAGTTGTTAGGGGAGTGTTTGATCGACTCTGGACACGAGTTCGGACCTGGAACGGCGTACGGTAAGCTCATTACGTGATCTCGTCCCACTTACCCTGACAGTCTCCACTAGAGTGTTTAGGGCTATGAACATATCCATAAAGTTATTGTGACGTCACAAAAAGCAAACGCGTTTGTTCGGACAAGTAGCTTTTAGTAAAGCACTTCTATTGATCTATTAAACATTAGGGCTTTTCACACTTGAAATATTTAAACCTGGGTCATGCTGAACCCTGGTAAACTGAATCCTGGGTTTAAAGTGACGTTTCACATTGTACATTCCTAAAGCCTGCGTTAGCGTTCTATTTGCATATTTGCAGGGTCGGAGTCATTGATTGGATGAACACAGCAAGTGAACCGTTTACATAAAAGTTCTGGCATTGCGTGTCCTCATTTTGTCGACTGTTCTACTCCGTTTATACTTATATTCTTCACTCAAAATGACATTTATTTCTCTCAAGCACTTAATTTATATTTAGTTTCTGTGTTTCTGTGACTGTACAAAGCACGCAGATACGTTCTCGATCGATTGGGCGCCGCTAAGCGTTTAGCTTTAACACTCTAACACTGCATCATATACCTTCACACATGAATGGAGTTTGAATAAACAGCAATTATTGAGTTTCTATATTTATCTTTATTTTGCTAACCTTATGTGCTTTCTTAGAAGCAAGATTCATTTAGTTTATTAGGCCACAGTCATACAACTAATTTTATGCTTTATATAGCTAATCTGTACAAATCTACACAAATAATTAATTTATGTATCTAGAGATATATGTATATACTAGACTTTTAAAAATGTTTTTGAAAGAAGAATCTTAAGCTCTCTAAGACTTAATTTATTTGATGAAAAATACAGTAAAAACAGTAATTAGTGAAATTTTATTACAGTTTGAAACAACTCTTATATTTGAAAATGTATATTGTTAACTGGAATTGTTTTCTTAACACACACACATATAATAATAATAAATTTTATTTTATATAGCGCCTTTAAAAGTTACATCTCAAAGCGCTGCACAGAAACATATAAATACAATAAACATACATTAAAATTAATTTTAAAAGAAAAGATGCATGATATAAAAAGCAAGGCAGAACACACAATAATAATCACTTGTATGCAAGTCTAAAAAAATAAGTTTTAAGTGAAGATTTAAAAGCACTATAAGAGTCAGCATGTCTGATCTCATTGGGCAGAGCATTCCAGAGTCTTGGAGCAAAAGAAGAGAAAGCCCGGTCACCCATAGAGCGTAAACGAGTTGGAGGAACAATTAAAAAACCAGAATTAGATGAACGGAGATTACGTCTTGGGGTGTATGCAGTTAAAAGTTCAGTCATATATTGTGGCGCTAAACCATGCAAGGCCTTATAGGTGAGCATTAGAATTTTAAAATCTATGCGAAACCTGACCGGGAGCCAGTGCAGAGACTCCAAGATGGGAGTGATGTGTTCACTTGTCCTGGACCTTGTCAAGATTCTGGCTGCTGAGTTCTGAACATACTGCAGTTTGTTTACTGTAGTTTTAGAAACCCCAGCAAGCAGAGCATTACAATAGTCAATACGGGAAAAGACAAATGAATTGATTAATTGTTCAGCCACCGAGAGAGATAACATAGGGCGCAATCGTGCAATGTTTCTGAGATGAAAAAATGAAGTTTTGACCATATTCTGTACATGCGGATCGAATGTTAGATTTGCATCGAATATCACCCCCAGATTTTTACATTTTGTTTGAAATTCCAAAGCAGAGCCATCCACCATTAAGGGTACAGCATCAGCTTTGCGAATTTGTTGGGGTGAACCGATGAGCATGACCTCAGTTTTGTCACTGTTGAGACAGAGAAAATTATGTGACATCCATATTTTTATCTCAGAAATACAATGTTCTAAAAAGCTGACAGCTGTATTATCTCCAGGTTTTGAGTGAATATAAATTTGTGTGTCGTCTGCATAAAAATGAAAATTAAGACCCAAGGATCTGAGAAGTTGACCCAGGGGAAAAATGTACATACTAAAAAGCAAGGGACTCAAAACAGATCCCTGGGGAACTCCAAATTGCACTGCCCCAACTTTGGACCTACATCCACCCAGTGACACAAACTGCCTTCGATCTGAGAGGAACGATTTAAACCAGTTTAAAACTGTATCAGTAACACCAAAAACGGATTCCAAGCGACTGAGTAAAGTAAAGTGATCCACTGTATCAAAGGCTGCGCTAAGATCGAGGAGAATTAAAATTGAGAGACAGCCAGAGTCTGCAGCGATCAACAGGTCATTTGTGACCTTAACTAATGCCGTTTCTGTGCTGTGCAGTTTGCGGAAGCCTGATTGGAGGGGCTCAAAAAGGTTATTGACAAAGAGGTGAGAATTTAATTGAGAAGCCACAGTTCGCTCAAGCAATTTTGCAAGATAGGGGAGATTTGAGATTGGACGGAAATTATTCAGGTTTTCCCGGTCTGCGTTGGTCTTTTTTGGTATAGGAGTAACTGCAGCAATTTTAAGTGCAGCAGGCACAACACCCATGCGCAGTGAGTCATTTACTATACTCAGGACAACAGGGCATAAAGAAACAAAACATGATTTAAACAAATCACAAGGTATGGGATCAGTTGCGGAAGTGGTTGATTTCAATTTTGAAACTTCCTTTCCAAGGGAAACAAAATCGTGCAAGGAAAAATTAGAAAGAAAAGAGCCAGAAAAAGGTGTGATCCTAAAAGCCGGATCAGTCGAAACAGCAGTAATGCAATTGCGAGTATTGGCAATCTTAGAACTGAAGTGATCAAGAAACCCATTACAAAGATGAACTGAGGTAGGTACACAGGGAGAGCCGTTTCCTTTAAGGAGTTTGTTAATGGTATGAAACAGTTGTCTGGGGTTGTTTTGGTTAGTGTTAATTATCTGAGAGAAATATTGAGACCGGACTGAAACAATCTCTGCCTTATATTCCAGTACATGGTCTTTCCAAGCTTGGTGATGCACAGTCAGGCCAGACAGACGCCACCTTCGCTCCATCTTACGACAAGCTGCCTTCATAGAGCGCAGCACGTCATTGTACCATGGAGCAGAACGCACAAAGGCCACAGACCGGGATTTCATAGGTGCAAATGAGTCCAAACCAGACATAAGAACAGTATTTAACATTGAGATTTTGTCCTCCAGAGGGTCAGACGGAGAGAAAACACTTAATGTGGACTCAATATAAGCAGAGAAGTCAGGTAGATCAATGGATTTCCATTTGCGGTAATTTACAATACGGGATGAGGCATTGTTAGGATGTGACAGTTCCATATTAAAAAAGATAGCAAAGTGATCAGATAATCCTAAGTCAGTGGTGGAGAGCTGAGGCAAGAATGATCCATTTGCAATGACGAGATCTAGAGTGTGACCCTTGATGTGTGTGGAGCAGTCCACAAGCTGCATCAGGTCAAAACAGTCCAGCAAAGACAAAAAGTCCTTAGTCATTGCAGATTCTTTTTTGTCAACATGGATGTTAAAATCCCCCAGGATAAGAGTTCTCTCAAACTTGAGGCATAACATAGACAATAGTTCAGCAAATTCAGATAAAAAGTGTTCAGTTGTCTTAGGAGGTCTGTAAACAGTAGCTATAACTGTAGAGATGGGAGCAGAGACACTCAAAACAAGACACTCAAGAGAATTAAAAGGGGGGGTTACTACTGGACTTAATGTGAATCTTTGATTATACAGCACAATGATGCCGCCACCTCTGCCGGATGGTCGCGGAGCATCAAACAAACCGTAGCCAGATGGAGTAAGTTCATTAAACAGAAGTCCATCGCCCTGCTTGTGCCATGTTTCTGTTAAGCAGACCAAGTCCAGTTTATTTTCGATAATAATGTCAGATAAAATGACTGCTTTGTTGTTCACAGAGCGAACATTAAAAAGAGCCGATTTCACCAGACTCGGAGGCGTTACGAGTGACGGAGCGATCTCCGCACGTTTGAGCGCTGACAGGTTGTTAAAATCCACCCCATTGTAGAGCAGTCTGTTTGATTTGCGCTGAAATACAAGGCACAGCGATGGAGTCAGATATGTGTTTAAACTTGCGCCTAGAAGCGCGATGCATATAGCGCAAAGGACGCAGGATTCCGACATTTTGACAAAGTTCAAAAGTGTCATTTGCTAAAAAAATATTTCTTTTTAAGCACAACAGTTTTTCAGCAGTGTACCTCACAGCCATGACGGGAGAAGCAGCAAACTTGCAGGGTCGAGTGTCGTTGTCTGTGCAACAGATGAGTTGATTTCAGCCAAAAAAACAATAATTCAAAGATAAAAACAGCAGGCCGAGGATTAAAAATAAAATCCGCATTTCAGTTGTGATGATACTAGGCACTTCTCTTGCTCCAAAACCCTCATGTACAACTTCTGGTAATCTTCGAGTAATCCAATCGAATATTTAAAATCAATAACCCGGAGAGAGGAGCGGCAGCCAGACGCGGCAGCCAGACGCGCCAGCGTTCCCTTTCATCCGGAAGCCATTAACATGCCACTAGCATGATTTAGCATTTTACTAGCATAATGTAACATGTTGCTGGTATGTCTTAAGCTAGTTGCTTGACTTGTCAGTGTTGGGCAGTGGCTGAAGTCATATAATATATTTATATTATATACATATATTCACATGTTTATTTATATATGGGTACATAAGAAGAACCCAGAAGTGTGGCTGTCAATCTACATCTAAACACTCTTTCAATACTCCATATTCGGTGAATTCAATTTCGAGCTGAATGCATCTTAATGAGTGTGTGGGCTGAGATGAATGTCTTCTCATTCTGATGTGCTGCAGGTAGTGCTCTCATTAAATGTGGGGAGACTGAGAAGCTGTTAGGCAGCTCGGAGAAAGAGTTCATTCACAGCTCCGCCATCAATTTCCTCACTCCCTTCAGGAACTTCATTGAGGGAGATTTTAAAACCATATCTGTGAGTATCAGCATACCATTAAACGCACACCATACCTCTGACCAGAATATTACTTTATCTTTTAAACAGTAGCATTTCTCTGTTATGTTTTTTCTTTACAGAAAGAGCGCAAACTGCTTCAGAATAAGCGTCTAGATCTGGATGCAGCCAAAAACAGAATGAAGAAGGCCCGAGCAGCTGATGCTCGCTCTGCAGTTAGTATTTTACACACACACACACACACACACACAGACTCTCGATTGCTCTTAGGGCAGCGTAACTATTGTAACAAAGGTGATGCTTGTGTTAAATGCCTTTTTGCGTGTGCGCTGCTGTCTTTGAAACTCTAACCTCTCTTATTTTCCCCAGTTTTCTCTTATTATGTCTCTCTCTGTCTGTCTGTCTGCTTGCCTGCCTCCGTCCAAAGGATTTGAACTCCAGCCCTCCGTTGGGAGAGGAGTATGTGGCTCACTTTTCTTACATGCTCAGCTTCTTGCATGTCAGGTGGCTAAAGGTTTGTCTGCTGTGTCTAATAAAACATCTGCCCTCTCTTGCCCTGCACAAAATTCCCTATCTTTGGAGAGAATCATTCTATGAAACCACATTTCTGCATTCAAAAACACAACTTGATCCACATATGCTTGTATATCTAACTGAACAGAAACGGCTATTTTAATTCACGTGTTTTTGTGTTCACTCAACTTCACAGCTGGTATATGTTTATCCTAATTTGTGAGATGTGCTTAACATGTCATTTATTTATCTGTGAGGGCAACAGAATGCAGTTTCTGTGTTTGGTGTGGTTGTTTTTCTTCTGTCCACTGATAATATATGAATTCTTCTTATCTGTGTCTGTGCAGTCAGTAAGCACAATATCAGTTATATATTTTCTAAATGTATCATGATGTTATCAGCTGATATTGTATATTATACATTTATATTACATTTGCCATTAACTCTTAAATTCCTTTTAAATATTTAAAAACAAATTATTTATTAACTCTGTAAAATGTAGTCTTTAGCAAAAAATGTGAATTTTTATACTGTATAAAGAAATGCATACATTTATTTGTAGCATTTAAAACAATTGATTTTAGAAGTTTATATTAACACCATTTTATATTAATGTCCTTATTTTATAATGATATAAATATTTTCACATTAAGTATTTCAATGTGATTCACATACATTTCAGAATGGTGTAAAATTCTCTAGAATGCCAGATTCATTGCTTCAGCAAACTTGCGAAACACTTCCCTGTTCCACCATGAGGTGAACGTGTTCGGCTTGTGTTTCAGTGTTGTGCATGTGCTTATTCCTGTTTGTATGTTTTACTTTATCATAAAGAATGAACAGCTCCCAGATTTGGTTCCTCCCAGTGAATGTGTCTGTGCATGAATCGTGACACCATGAAACTCCTCTGACATAACGGCTCTGGGCGGTTATGAAAGTGGTTGATTGCGAGGAGTGACTAGTTTGTGTGGTTTGAGTTGATCTGTATCTTTGACCTGACAAGTTTGTTACTGTTTCTGAATGCTGGCCAGCTGTGGGCTGAGGAGGTGCAGCAGGTGAGTGCGCTCCAGTCTTTCCTCCTCTAACGCTGTTGAAAGAAACACAGCTTTTATCAAGGAAACAGAGACAGCTGTTATCTGTGTGACATCAGCTCACCCTGCCCTTGAATGAGGAACTGCTCTTACATACAACTGTGGACATTTAAAGTTGTTTGCATTCACATTTACTTCTCACTGAATGTGAGGCTGTTTGTGATGTGATTTTGTGTTTGTGTGTTTCTCCTCAGGCCGAGACAGAACTGAGGATAGCACAGAGTGAGTTTGACCGGCAGGCCGAGATCACCAGACTTCTGCTGGAGGGCATCGGCAGCACTCATGTACGCTCACACAACCTTTGTGTAGTCTGGCCACTGCAGCACCATGGCAAAATAACGCTTTACCCAAGTTAAAGGAACAGTTCATCCAATAGGATTTTCTCCCTCACGAGGTTCCAAACCTGAATGTCTTTTCTTAACTTAAGATATTTTTTATAATTTAGGTTTGTTACCAGATTAAGAAAGTCAGACATATTTGGAATGATTTGAGTGCGAGTAAATGGTGAAACAAATCTCTTTAAGCAGGGGCGCCTAGTTTCTGGAGAACTGCAGAATTTAGAGTCCAACCCGTTTAAACACACCTGTGTGTAATTTTCAATTTTCAGTAATCTTCTTTAACGGAAGGCTGTGTCCCAAATGATAACCCAATTGACAACATAAACACTCGCGGTCTTTCTTCGAGTCCACGCTTTTGTTACGTATTGCCGCTTTGACTGTGTAGAGATGAAGTCTCGCTTCATATCGACCGCAAAATGGACGACGCGAAAATACCAGTAAAACTCGGTTTTGGAAAAATACCTAGCTTCAAATAATTAGCTTCATATTAGTACAACACAGTGAGCGACAGGTGTCTGTGGTCTCCCAGTGACTTACATTGTTGACAGTTCAGTCTTAAGTGATTCATTAACGCCGGCTGCCTTCCAGGGATCTTGGCGCTTTATGAAGTGGCAGGCGATATATGCAGCCTTCTGTTTGAGAAGAGCTAATGTCTCTTATCTGACACACCTGATTCAAATCATCAGGTCGTTAGAAGAGAACACCATGAACTCGGACTGTTCGTTGTTGTCTGAGCACGAGATTTCTGTTGAAGTTCACTTTACTTACAGTGTGTTCATTCACAACACTGCAGTGTCATCAAACACAGACAAAACTCAAATCACGCATATTAGAGGGGTTTAAGATTTTAAATAAATGTTATTTATGTAGTATCCATAAACATATTACCAGCAGGGGGTAAACCTCCGACATAGCGGTAATTATAGTCGGTAATTATACGGCACTACCATACCGGAAATACTTTAGCAGACAACTTTTTTTATTAAAATAATTTAAATCCACAATGGCTGGAAGACCACGAGCGTTAACGACTGTTGCAGCACCGAGCGAAATACTGAGTAAAAACGACATGTTAAATGAAGTGTGGTGATTGTCGACGCTTTCACCATACTTGCATGAAATACACCTGATTCGGCATTACAGTGGTGTGAAAACTTAAAACTGTGTCAACAACAACTTTGTTGGGTATCTTTTCATGTTAGCTGTTTTGGGTCTATTTTAATGTTATTACTTACCGACGCTATATCGGAGCTTTACCCCCTTCTGGTGCTAATTACCGACACTATATCGCAGGTTTACCTTAATTAATTACACATTTCAGATTAATGTTGCGATAACTTGGTAACGTATTTTTTATTGCATTTAACCCGTAATTATGATAGTTGTCATGTAACTGTCTCACACAAACACCTGCTTCGGGTTGGATCTCCCTTAAGATAATTAAAGTAAAAATACACCCATTTAACTGTGATGTCCCTCAGTAACAAGCTGACAGGATGACTACTAGTTTAAATGAGTCTGCAAACGAGTGAGCCTGTTTTTTAACGAATTAGTCAAGTCTCTTAATGGCTCTTTCCTTCTTTGAAATAGTCTTAATGAATGACTCCTGTGAGCCATAATGAATCAGTCAAAAGTTTCATTCTGACTCGCCTAATTTGTCAGTAGATGCGTCACATTAAAGATTGTGTGAAATGCTGATGTATGTTTGTGGGCTGATGTTATGCTCTGCTTTTTATGGTCAGGCTCATCACTTGCGCTGTCTGAATGATTTTGTGGATGCTCAGGCTGCATATTATGCCCAGTGTTACCAGTACATGGTCAATCTGCAGAAACAGCTGGGAAGGTTGGCTGACTTTTCTATTTGTTTGTAATATATGCATTTTTGCTATACCAGTTCCTGTTTTTGTACAATGTTGTTTCTATATTTAATCCACCAGCTTTCCAACCACGTTCTCTAATAACAATCAGCCGGCTAGCAGCTCCTCCGCCAGCGTCTCTGTTCCCTCGGCACCGCCGGCCGCTTCACTGCCCGCTCCGCCGCCCAGCCAGGCCTCACCCGCGCTCAACGAGCTCCGCAGCACCTCGGGCACCCGCAAGGCCCGTGTGCTCTACGACTACGATGCTGCCAGCAGCAGTGAGCTCTCTCTACTCGCTGACGAGGTGCAACTTCATCTGCTTGTTCACATTGGCATAACATGATTCATTAGAAGTTTTAATCTGTGTATGTGTGCACATTGCTACCCATCAGGTGATCACCGTGAGCAGTGTTCCGGGCATGGACACTGATTGGCTGATGGGCCAAAGGGGCAATCAGAAAGGCAAAGTGCCAATTACCTACTTGGAGCTGCTCAATTAAGATGGAGAAGTGCGAGAATTACATTGCAGATGTGGGTTTGACAAGAGTAACACTCCAGATGGGATCTGAGAGAGATCCGAATTTAATGTAGCGCAAAGCAATATAAAAGTCTTCTACACTGCCATGTCCTGTTGTGTGAACGCCTCCTCTGCTATTGGAGGGGTGTTGTAGTAGCTTTACAGTAACGAAAAGCAGTCCGAGGTTGTAAAACATTCATCGGATTAATGTGCCAACTGATTTTTTTTTACTGCTAAACTAATTGATTTTGCTAATATGTGCTATGGTGCTCAAATAAATATTATATAAACAAGTGTGCTGCCGTTCTGTGTGTTTTCTTTTTTCACTAATATTTGGTAACACTTTTTTTTTAAGTGTCCTTGTTATACTTACTGTACAAGTGCCTAAATTATGCTTAATTACACGCAACTAACCTTAAACCTAAGCCTATAGTATGTGCATGTTAAATTCGTAAATCTATAAAAATGTACTGTTATAAATTCATATTATGAGCATGTTTTGTTTCAAGGTCACAGATGAAGATGCACATGCTGGATGCAAATTTTGAATAACCATAGTAACTGAACTGATATGCTGGCATGACGCTTGACCACTGAGTGGCAGTATTTTCATTTTGTAAAGATGAAAACATAAACACTGCAGCAAGTGTCCACATCTTGTTAATAGTGAAGAGAGCAATTTTACTGTGGTGGCGCCAAACAAAACTGCAAAATATTGACAGTGTGGAAATACTGTATTTTCAAACACTCATTTGTCTGTCAGTGTTTGGGCAAAAGCTGTGTTATAAACTAGAAATAGAACTAACATATTAAAATTGCTCTCATTATTTGAAATAAAATAAAATATTTGCTAAAAACCTTAAATGTTTCCTTCTCAACTAAATGAAATACGTAGTTGAAAAACTAAAATTACCAAGACAAATCAGAGTTAGAAATGCAAACAATGAAACCTATAACTATGACAAAAGAAAGCATTTCATCAACAATGATCAAATGAGTTTGACGTTAACCAAATGTCAGATTCATAACACTTAGAAATGCTTTTTATTAACATACTTTGTTTTGTGGTCAAAGATAATCATATACATATTTGACAACTGTCAAAGATACTCTTTAATTTAATAGTACCATTATCTATCAGAATGACAGAAAATTGAGAGTTTCATTTGGGTTGAAAATGTCGAGTTTCACAGCAAATTCATGCAACCCCCCATCACAACATCTGGGTTACGTTTTTGGAATGGCACTTCAAAGAGAAGTTCGTTACAGAGGAGTCGTTAGGCAGCAGAATCAAATGAGCACATACATGAAACACCCATCTGAAACGGTGAGTCATCGTCGTCGAAGCGTCATTTTAGAGGCTTCGTGAAGAGAACGTTCGGAGAAGTTGATAGTTGCATACACAGACTGACATGATATCGACGGACTTCGGGTGACGGATTTCAAGAAATTAATACAGTAATAAATCTTAACACGGTCTACTTTCATCTTGTGCGGAACCCCTTGAAACTTGAAACATTATCATGGGTCACACAAAAGTATCAAATTACATACAAAAGCTAGTAGTTGGGCACTGTGGATAGCTGGCATACATTGAAAAGTTGAAAATAAATTAACCGACAAATAAAGAAGTCCTCTCTTCAAGCGGGGCTCTTTTGATGAAGCGTGTCCGTACGATGACTTGCAGCAGTAGTCGTGTTAGTCGGGAGGTGAAGCGCTTGAGCGGTAGCAGCCGGACAACATAGCAGGAATGCCCTCCCACGATGTTCGACAACGTTTGGGAGTGATGCTGTGATTGTAACAAACCCATAAAGTGCTTTCGCAATTGGACAATAAAAATAAACATGTGACACTGGGATAAAAACACAAGTTCAGGCACAACCGCGAATGTACCGAGTCCCTCATTTTTTGAACGGTGTCAAACGTCCGATGTTGTGCCAGAAATTGGAGGTCTTGCGTTTGGGTTCGGCCAACATGATGACCTGCTGCTGGGGCAGGGAGGTGGGAAGAGTGGGGTGCTTCTGACGCAGCAGGAAGTCATAGTAGGGCCTGGTCACAGCTGCGGAGAAGAGGACGGAAACACCAGAGGTCAGTCGCTCGTCGGAGAACAGGACGCACATGTAGACGTGGTTTTAGTAGACGAGTGTGTTTTGGTCGGTTGGTACTGATGTTATTGAGTGTTATGCTGTAATGGTTTTAGTGTGTACTTATTAGGGAATTAAGGATGGGTAAACTAGAACAGGGACTGTAAATAAAGGGCTGGGTATCGATACAGATTTCCCAATTAATTTGAATTTGATAATCTTTTACATGAAAGCGCTTCTATCTCAGCTAATGATGTCAATTTAATATCAACATGGCCTAAACTTTGCAGTTCAGCTGCTCATTAACAACTAAATTTAAAAAATGTATTTTGTTATAAAATACATGATTATAACAAATAATAGTCATCAAAATTCATAAAAGGAGCCTGCTCATAAGAGTCATTTGCCTGTGTGCTTTTGATTCACTAAAATAATTGCTTTAAGAGAATCGGACAATATGTTTTGTTCAGTGTGTTCTTGATTCACTAAGAAGAACTGTGTTTAAAGAGTCATTTGTTTGTGAATTGGACTACATTAGTTGTGCACTATGTTTCTGAATCACTAAAAAGAACTAAATACAAAGAGTCATTTGTTAGTGAACAGACTCTGTGTGTTTATGATTCACTAAAAACTGAGTTTAAAGAGTCATTTGGCTATGTGCTTTAGATTCACTAAAAATAATTGGTTTAAGAGAGTTCTTTGTGAATTGGACAATATGTTTTGTTCAGTGTGTTATTGTTTCACTAAGAAGAACTGTGTTTAAAGAGTCATTTGTTTGTGAATAGGACTACATTGGTTGTGCACTATGTTTCTGAATCACTAAAAAGAACTAAATACAAAGAGTCATTTGTTAGTGAACAGACTACATTGGTTACTCTGTGTGTTTATGATTCACTAAAAAGAAGCAGTTGTGCTGTTTGTTACTGATTCGCTAAAAAGAACTGAGTTTAAAGAGTCATTTGTCTGTGAATCATACTACACTGATTGCTCTGTATGTTATCTAAAAAGAACAGGTTTAAAAAAATCATTTGATTATTAATAAGATGTAACACAACACTTGTGCACAGCTCATATATTTTCATGTTTTCATTTCATCCTGACATCCACATTTTTATCATATTCAATTTGCACTGCAAAATCTGGTAAAATTACCTGAATCTTTCACAGATTCTTTTGGGTGTGATGACGTGAATTCAGTGAAACAGAGTAAAGGATTGCTCTTGGGAATTTAAGAATCAATGTCAAAATCAATCAAATTCAAAGAAAACGATTAATCAGAAAAATCTATATTTTTACCCAGCCTCAGTTAAACAAGCGAATAAGTCACACTAACACACTCGGGATTTACCCTGGACTACTCGATCGGCTCTCTACTTTGAGAGGACACCCAGGATATTGCCCTGCGCAGGACCCCAGGGGGCACCCTAACCCCCGGCCCCTGCCTACGCTGAGGGCCTTCAGGGAGGAGAGGTGATGTTAAGCTGGCCCTGGGAGCCAGAGGTCCTGAAGATTCGGAAAAACGTAGGCACTTGGAAGTTTTTGGGTGAAGTGACGGAGATCTGAGTGCCAAAAGGTGCTGTAAAGCTAATGCTGTTCCAGGACAGTGCGGTAATGATGAAACAACACACAAACATAATCAAACACCGTGCTTGTGAACAGATGAACAGTGACCACACATGGCACGACCCATTCACTACATGCTAAACTGGAATGATTTCAGTGAGTGCTCTCTATAATATAATCTGAACAGAACAGCTAAAATTCACCTTTGGGCTTTCCTGTTGGATGACTTTTAGATGCATTCAACATGGCCTGCTTCTTCTGGACCTCTGTGATCGTAAAACCTGTTAGAAAAAAACATTGGTAAACTTCTAGACTATCATTCTTAATCAACTATGGAGAACTGACTGACAAATTTGTCATTAACACACATTATATAACGCTAAACAGAACAGAAAATATGAATACATATGTAAAAAATATAATCAAATGGCATTGTGCTGCTAACTGTGAGTTTACATTAGTGATAGTTGAAACAGGGTTATTATCGCAAACCAAGATGAAAATAAATGAAAATCAAAACAAAACTGATTTAAAAAAAAAAACAACTTAAAATGACCAAAGGACATAATCAATTTGCTAAACTTGTCCAAAATATTAATCAAAACAATAAAAGTATAGAAATAATATTACTTCCTGGTCAGGTTTTATGCATTTTTGTTTATGAAAAACAAATAATGCATTATGAGCTGAAAATAATCTATTTAAAGGGACGGTTCACCCAAAAATAAAAACTCTGCCATTAATTACTCACTCTCATGTGAAACCCATAAGACTTTTGTTCATCTTCATCTTGGAGATTTCTGTCCCTCCATTGACAGCTCCACTTTGACGTGTTCATAAAGAGATCGTAAAACTAATCTGTATAAACTGAGCAGTTTAGAACAAATTTTTCTGAATAGACTTTAATTTAGTCTTTTATTCACATATAAACATTCATCAGTGAACATAAACAGAAGCTCAACCAAACCCGCTTGATGCATGAGAACCTCTTCCAGAAGCTCAAACGTGCTGAGTAACTCAACAATGAAGCTTGGCTCTCGCACATGAAGTGAACATGTTTGACTCCGGTTTACCATAACTGAGATTCATATGGATCAGTTTTACAATCTCTTTATGAAATTTTGAAGTGTTAAAGTGTGAGTTGCATAGCTGTCAATGGGACGGAAATCGATCAGATTTCATCAAAACGATTTTTATTTGAGTTCTGAAGAAGAAGAAAAATTATTACGGGTTTGGAATGATAAATTCTGTAAACGATGACAGAATTATGATTTTTGTGTGAACAAACCCTGTGACTGTGGACAATTAAATCTACGCTTTTCTTTCCACTTTCAATAGCCTGACAGAAGAAGTGCTGTTCACCTGTTTCGAGGTCGTGCTGGACCTGTTCCCGTTCATCCGCAAAGGCTCGCAGCCAGCGCTGCTTCTGCTCGGGTTTCTTGGCACACAGGAGGTGGACCTCCTCTCCCCCGGGAGAACACAATTTCAAGGCATTCTTCACACTCACGTTAAAGTCCTTATCCTTCCCATCCTCCACATCCACCACTTGCATCTGATCCATGTCTAAACGGCCTTTGTAGTACAGGATATCCCTCCGAAGCAGATCCTGGGGTGCCAATCAAGACAGTATCTACTTTAATACAGCTGGAGATCCAATCACATAAAAACCATCTGCCATAAATAATAGTGACTCTGCTCTCAAGTGACTGACCTTCTTACAGAAAACCAATTGGTGGTCAAAGAGGAAGAACATTCGCTGCTGGCCTTTGGCCTGTGGCTGGGAGATCTTGGTCAGGTCTCCTGAGAAAATCAGATCAGAGCTCCTGCTCAAGACGTCTTCACCCTAATGAAGGGGAGAAAGAGCCTGTGAGACCACACACATATCTGGAGTGAACTCTACACGCATGATGCTCCTGTAATATACCTCCCAGTCCTCGATGGAGCTCTGCCACTGAGCGATTTTGTCAATATTCTCCAGACGCCTCTTTCTCTCATTGATCAGTCTTGCCACATTCTTCATTGCATTTAAGGCAGCTTCCACATCCTTATAATCTCTGAAAAGCAAACCATGTGAGATTGTTTTATTGCTATAAAATGCCAATCAGCAAAATGTGAATCAAATCATTCAAAACACTGATTCAGCAATTTGCCTTCAACCATTAATGATCATGAACTTGTTAGTATGCATTTTTAAATTGGTACTAATATATATTAACAAATATAATTCTTTGTTAAGTTGTACACAACATTCATACAGTGAATATTTTTCATACAGGACATGACACATTTACACTTGTCAACATCAAGCGCCTTCTGTATCTGGATAACTGATCGTACAGTGATCTCTCGTTTATTGCGGTTAATGTGGACCGGAAAAGTCTTCGTACCTGTGCTGTGGGTTGGTGTACTTCAGCAGTTCCGCCAGCTGCAGAGGGTACTTGCAGATCTTCTGAACAGGAGTAAGCAGGAATCCATCCAACGAAATGTCAATCATCTTCTGGAGCAGACGACAGGCCTCAAAGAAGAACACATACTTCTTGATCTTCATCAGTTTGGAGAGCTGAACGCAGGCATTGGGGTGGTTGTTGCAATACTCAGAGTAGATCTGGAAGTTTGTTTGCTGGATGGAAACAGAACCGAAGAGAACAGAATAAAAATCCAAACGTAAAAACCGTATCCCACATCAAAGCCTACATCGTAGTCAGCTTACGTGTTCTAAGAAGCAGGAGCCAATCTCGCTGAGGTGAGGATGGTCTTTGTTAAATTTCTTTTCCAAGGCTTTAAGAAACTTCTTCTGGAAGCGGTAGAGCTCATCAATGTTGCCAAAGATGGTGCGCAGTTGCTCCTCGGTAAACATGTCTGTCCTCTTCCGACATTGTTTTATGTAGCCCTGGAAGCCACAGCAAATACGTCAAGGGTTTAATGCCATAGCAGTGCTTTACTCATTACTCTGATGTGAATCAGGTTACTGACACTGTAACAAAATCTGCATACTGAGGTAGAACCCATCGATCAGAGCCATGTGGTAAACTGACCTCACAGATGTCCTTCAGATGTTTAATGTAATCCCTCTCTGTGCTCATGATCTCATTGATGACGTTGGCTCTCATCTGCTCCTTGCAGGGCAGGCCGGGCCCTAAGGGGCCCCCCATGCTGGCCCCACCCCCCTCAGAGGCTCCGTCCAGATGGGCTAAGTATTCCTCCATGGGCTCATCTTGATTCACCCGTAACTACCAACAACAATGGTTATAAATTAGAGCACAATGTTGAATTATGACATAATGTCTGGCATTTTCTGCCGACTAAATGTTCAAAGCGGTGCATCGATGACCCCTCAATGTAGATTAATGTAATAGTGATGACATAATGTGCTAGAAATCAAATGATTATTATTATTTTTTTGTGAGCAGGAATTCTGATTTCTTTTACCCGAACAAAGCTGGCAGGGAACCAGCCCTCGCTGTCTAAAACCCGGCCCCACCACCACTCCTTGTTTGTGGCGTCCACTACTTCGATGACGTCTCCAGCTTTGAAGCCCAGCTCCTGGTCGTCCATGGTGACGTGGTCCCATAGGGCCTCCGCGCACACGCTGCCATCACTAATCAGCTATTGAGAAACACAAGATGAAGGCAAAAATTAATGATGAAATATAAATTATCATATTTGAGGTGGAACAACAAAGATCAACAGCCTCTACTCGAGGTTTCTTACACTTTGCTTTTTCTGTTCAATACATACAGTACAACATAAGGTTTGGATTAGGTTTGGTTTATATATTGATTATGCAAAACATCTGGCATGATTGATTTTATAGGTGTAATAATGTGGGATTTTAAGGTAATTTTTATTTTACGTTTTGTATGACTTTTTTATAGCCTCTAATTAAAAATTTAGCAGAATACCATTAATGTGTGCAATCTTTCTACGGATAATTTCAAAACTCAATATACATGTAGTTTGCGCATGTCAAGTGTCATGAATTAAAATCAGGGGCGTCACTAGGCCCTTTTTAGGGGGGCTTCTGCCCAGCCCCCCTAAAAAATATATTTGATTAATACATTTTTGATCGCTTCAGTCCCCTTTAAAAAAAACTCATTTGAAACGGCGGCAAGCTGCGTCAAGTTTCGGCTCCTCCCCTTATCTGAGTCTGCTTGGTTTTAGCGCATTTTTCAATCTGCAGGGGCGCCGAGCAGAGTGAACATCAAGGTGTGTGTCGTGTGTGCATGCATTTATTGATAGATTGCTAATGCTATGATATTACACCTGCATCGGTGCAGTTCTTTGTCATAAATGCATTGCAGTTTACATAATGTAATCATGGAATAGTGGATTGCAGTAAGGTTAGTAGCATACCACCCTACCCTAATAGTCAAATAATATTTTTTTAATCATACCCTTATTGGGGGCTGAGCCCCCCTAAAATCAAAATCCTAGAATCGCCCCTGATTAAAATGCTTTAGTACATACAGTGATGTGAAAAAGTGTTTGCCCCCTTCCTGATTTCTTATGTTTTGCATGTTTGTCACACTTACAGATCATGTTTCAGATCATCAAAAAAACAAGAGATAACACAAGTAAACACAAAATGCTGTTTTTAAAATGAAGGTCGTTATTTTTAAGGGGGAAAAAAGAAATTCAACACAGGTGTGAAAAACTACAGTTATGTTTTAACAGGTGGGGCAAACACTTTTTCACAGTGTTTCACACATCTTTGACTAAAATTTCAATTTGTTTGATGACCTGAAACATTCAAGTCTGACAAACATGCAAAAATGAGAAATCAGGAAGGGGGCAAACACTTTTCACACCACTGTATGTGGTTAAATATTACTATTACAATTAGTATATCTGTTCAAATAAGTGGAATTAATTGTGTTAATGTAATGTTTATTGATTTTCTTCAAAAAATTTTTTAAGTTCATTTAAATTAAAAGTTGTTATAATACACTGCCCAGCCAAAAAACAAAGTTGCCGTTTATATTTAAATAGGTAAATGCTTAAGAGTCTATGATTGTATAATTTCTGCAGTGATTTTTATGTTTCTAGCATTTTATATGTTTACAACAATTCTTCTAACCCTAATTGATAGAGTGTGTATGGAAGACACGTGTAGGAAGACACATCATGACCATATTCCAGGATGACAATGTCAAGATGCATCAGGCTCTTGATATTGTGAAATTTGAGGAAGATTAAATAATCATTTTCACATGAACTGGCACCTCTGAATCCAGACATTAAATTCATTAAAAGTCTTTGGGATGTGCTGGAGGAGACTTTACAGAGTGCTTGACTCTTGCAATGCCATTACAGGATCTTACATTTAGATTTATGCATTTGCAAGCGCCATGTTCTACTGTTCTTGACCAAAACTGGCCTTTTTTGCCAGGCAATGTAATTTAATAATACATGATAATTAAAAACAATGTTAATCTGCAGTTAAGGAGTGGTTTTCAAATATTCTGTAAATCTGATATCTTAAAAAAAAGAAAAGTGAATTGTTTTGCCCTAATATGCAAAAAAGCAAACTGTGCAACAACACAGAGTCTGGCATAGTGTGTTATCATGCAACGTTACACAACCCTTAATTCTGTGCACTTAACTAAAACCAAACCGCAATGTATCATTGGAGGAAGCATTGCCAAAATAAGCCTTTTTTTTGTCTGCTGTCTGCTTTTTCCCCTGAGTGGTCATTTTACATTTCTGCTTTTCTCTTGCAATGATTGATTTGGCAAAGGAAGCAAAAAACGCATTGATATATTGTCACATCGTCCAGCTTGGCTACAGCGAAAATTAAGTGAAATCCTGGCAGGCATAAACAACCTACATCAAACAATCTCAACTGCGTGGCTAAATGTGCTCTATCGACGCTGATGTTATCATCACACTTGCTTCTCTGTCCACACTTTGTGCTCACAGCAGCGGCGATGGACTTGAAAGCCGAATATACACCCCCTGAATCCAGAGCCCTGCATTCTCATCACCAGAGCTGTGCATATGTACTCTGTTGCCTAGCGACACACCCACATACTTTCCCATGTGCCTCCTCTTCACAGCCTCTGAGTAACAGCTTCTTGGTTTGTTCGAAGACTATCCGAAAAAGCACTAGGGCATAATATTATGCAAATACATCACAAAGAGTAATTGAAATATGCTGATCATGAATGATCATGAGTTATAGTATACAAATGTTTCCACTATCAGAGTAAATACAGAACATTTTTTGCTATGCCAAGGGCAATGGCCAATATATCACTTTGTTTCCTTCTGGATATGTATTCCTCACAAAGAAACCATGAATCCACCGTGTCAAGCTCACCAGTGTGACCTCTTTCTCCGCAGAGTCCTGCTCACCAGCAAAAGGATTGTGCAGATCTTCCTGGGACATAAAAGAACGCCTCATACGGGCCAAAAACACAAAGGAGCCATCACAACGTTTAGCTGGCAGTTACACGACAAAACAAGCATCGTCATTCAAAGTTTCCCACACACAAACACCCAAACATGCTCACAAAAGCGTACAGTGTCTGAAGATGCCCTCAGATGACATGAAATCAAAGACTGACCCGTGCGAGCCACTCAAGAGTGGTTACGGGCTGGTAAATAATTAACACAGTGCCATCTCAGCACATCACTTCTGGTTGAATGCCACACACAGACAGACAGACAGTCACACCCATTCTGGTTACCTGCACTGTGATGTATGCATCCTGAAAACCCATCCATGAGTGAGCGAGAGGGACCAACTTTCCCTCCTCCTCCTTGCCGTCGCCTTCCTCTCCACCCCTCCCCTCGCCCCTTCTCCTCACTGCGGCTGCGCCCTACTGGAAGGCCAGCAGGAACATCAGCACTACGTTGATGATGACCAGCAACATCATGATGACGAACACCACCACCTTCTGGGCCTCCGGGCTGAGGTTGCAGCGCAACAGGAAGTGACTTAGGCCCTGTCGAGACGCTGTTCGCTGGCCTCCGCGAGCCATGGCGCCGGAAGCCCCCTCGCCGAGAGGTCTGCGTGCGAACGCTCGACGGCACACTGTTTGTCCGCCGGATCCGCTCTGTGTTCCCTGTGAAGTGTGAGGGGGAGGGGAAAGAGCCTCCACGTCCACAGTTACCTGTTCACTTCCTCTCCGTTCCCTTCTCGCTCTTTCTCTCTTTCTCTCGCGTGCGTGCAATCTTCCTCCTCCTCGTCCGTTGCTCCCCTCAATTCTTTCCCCGCGCGCTGCTGATGTCAGGAGCAGGGGTGGACGTGTCTCTCCGCCTCCATGTATTCTTCTCCGTCTATGCTATTTTCTGTCTCTTCCTGTCTGTTTTTCTCCTTCTGTCCTCCTTTCGCAGCCTCCCCCTCGTTCTCGTCCTCCTCCTCTGCTTTAACACACGATTGTGTTAATTCCCTTGTATCTGATTAAAGCATTTGAAATACAGGCTCATTTCACTGTCTCTTTCGCAAAATGCAACCCTCAAGAGTGGAAATATTTGCTGCATTTGTGCTTAGCGGCACTAGCAAAAACCATCCATCCATCTCCCTGAATTGACTTCTGTTTTTGCTCCGGATTTTTTTCCTCTTATCCTTCCCAGCCAATCGGCTGGCGGTGCTATGAAGCGTATCCAGGATACCAGAGTAGCGGAGGCCGGATTTAGCGGCAGCAGGAGGGAGGCAACGGTGGGGGGAGGGATGCAAGAGAATGCAGCACAATGCATCCTTTCTATCCTGCCGCGTCTCCATTGGCCAAGCCGACTGCCCGTCAGTGGCATTTCCCATCTAACAGCAAGCACGTCCTGCTCGTCTTCTCAAGGCAGTGCTATAGTGATGGTAAGGCTGCTGGAGATATTAATTAAAGGCAGCGTGAGGTGCCAAGCACCTCTTGAGCTTTCATTTCCTGACCCGGGCCGGTGTCGGCGAGGTAGGATTAACGTAGTCATCCCCACTCTTCTCTTTCCCGTGCATCAATTTGTGCAACTAATGGGATTAGTGAAGGACTCTGATTCCACCAACCTTCTGCTCTCTCTCTCTCTCTCTCTCTCTCTCGGCCGCAGAGCCCCATCCCCACTGTCAGTGTCACACAGCACGATACTTCCTTTCAAATCAGCAACTGTGTCTTTCTGACACACACACACACACACACACACACACACACACACACACACACACACAAGCAAAACTCTCCAAAATTGAAACAAAGCATTCTGTCCAACACCCTGGAAATTAGCACTAAAACTATATTTCAGGGGGGGAAAATGAGATTTGTGCTTGCCTATGAAAATTTTTGTTGCTAGGTCACTGTGGTTGGTTGCCAGGTTTCTGCTATGCAGCAGCTAAGGTGTTCTAAATGGCTTTTAATATATTGCTAAAGGGTTTCTAAAGTGTTCTGGGTGGTTGCACTGCAAATAGGCTAATAATAAGTATTTAAATTTTCTAGTATCTTTGAAACAATAAAAATTTATCAATTTTAGTTCAGTTTTTTTTCTTCTTTATTTCAAAATGTATTTCAACGGTAAGGAAATACATTTCCAATCTTACAGTAGCCTGTATTTAGGCTAAATCCAAATGTGGATGGAATAGCCTACTAGAGATCAAAACAATATTTTGTATCCATCATGTAAAATTACAAAGATTTTAACAACGTTAAAACCACCAACTATTCTTGAACAATTTTAGCAGTGTCAGGGTGTATGTTCATTGCTGATTTTTATTCAAATGTGTTGCATGTTCATGTATTATACAGAACAAATAAAGGTTTTCTTTAAATGTGTACATTTATTTTCTTGGTTTGGTATATTGATGGCAAAATATATTTTTAAATGCTTAAAAAAATAAAATAATAATTATTATTATATATACATGTATATTCCTTTTTTTTTAAGCATTTAAAATATATTTTGCCATCAAAATACCAAACCAAGAAAAAAATATATATACACTAAAATATAGAAAGATTTGCCCCCCAAAAATTATATATTTATTCTTTACTGGATTCTTTACCAGGACAGAAGGGCTAAAAACAATAACAACAGCATCAGCACAGCTCAGTGCACATCAAGCTCCCAGAGGCCTGGCCGTTGATTAGATTTTTCTGCAGCTTCTAACTAAAATGTTGAATGGAGTTATTGAGCGGCTTTCTATAATGATACCAAACAGTCATATATCAAACTCTGACGCAGCATATTCTCAGAAATCCTTTGTAGTTAACAGCATCTTTCTACAACACAATTTCATATTCAGTCATGCTGAAGATGATGGGAGAAAAAGAGTGGCAGCAAGTCATTCTGCTGGTCTCAGGCCTCAGGAGAGGGACAGACGGGTAGCAGACTATTAAATCACAGTGACTGAATTTCATGTGAATCAAGTGCACAGTTACATCCTAAACTAAAGTGATGCCTTTAAAGCTTGTCTGAAACACTTGA
The DNA here is from genome assembly GCA_037043235.1 of Rhodeus uyekii. Classification (NCBI taxonomy): domain Eukaryota; kingdom Metazoa; phylum Chordata; class Actinopteri; order Cypriniformes; family Acheilognathidae; genus Rhodeus; species Rhodeus uyekii. Next base: position 556,739 of record JAWRVZ010000076.1, on the reverse strand, counting down.
AAGCTCGTCTGGCTCTATAAGAGTAAAATTTAGGAAAGCAAATGTCCTGTCATTGACAGAGAAACAGAAGCACTATCTGTGAACACAAACAGTAACACACACAATGAGACGATGTATGTTGTACCTCATTTATGGCCAGCTGCTCTCCTCCTCCTCCAGGGTGTCCAAATCGGTTGGAGGAACTGCGGAACTCATTGTACAGGTCATCTTCACTCCCCACCTCATCCGCAAGGCCAGACTTATCCTGCGATCCATCAGTTATCACCAACGCTGGAAAGCAAAGCACAAATCTGTTTCAAATCTGCAACATTTGGGCTCTAGCGACTCAAACACTGATGCAACTTAGTCTTGGGAAAATATTGTGTTTTTTCATTTAACAATAAAAGTATTTAAAATACACTAAAAGGCTTAGACTTAGTCAGTTATGACCACAATAAATAAAACCGTGTCATTTTGTATTAAAACATTTAAACGCATATATTTATAGCATTTAAATTCAATAAGCAATATGACAATGGTCCTTGACCATGATAGGACAATCATGAATTTAATGAAACCGTATTTAATGTACAAGAATTTGATTTCAAAATGGTGCCTCCTCTAAGTATGTGGCCCACTCTTTGTGGAATAAAATGGCTTTTTCTAGGCTAGGGGTTTTTCAAACTGGTGTCAAGAGGCTTGAAGGAAGCCACGAGGGGGTGCTAGGGAGGCCCATACAAAAGTGCTAAAAATCAAAAGTTCACTGTTTCATCCTGCTTTCTAAAAACTGGTGAAATGTTTTAATGAACAAACAAATAGACAAAGAAACGTGCAAAACTGTAAAAGGTTTAACAAACAATTTAATGAAAAAAAGAGGCAACGTTAGAGAATTTGTGCTTCTAAAAACTGGTTAAACTATTTATTTGTACTTTCATAGTGGGAAGAAAAAAATATACACTTTCAACTTGACACATGGTAAATATTTGACAGATATATTTCGGATACATTTTGCTTCAGCACCATGATAGCATAAAAGTATTTACTTCATTTTCATTTCATTTTCAAACAATGTGTCTATAACATCATAAATGAAAAGGGACTATCATCATATAGTATGTACTATATTGCATATAGTATAGTAAGGCTATCATCATATTTGGGGGGTTTTGCCATCAAGTACAATACAATTCCCTGTTCTAGGAACCTGATATGACATAATTTTAAACATTTGTCAGATGCAATATTCATTAAAGAGCAAATCTTTTTATTAGAATGTGGATTCATATTTTTGATTTAGCATGTAACACGTCATAGTCGTGAGATGATGAGATTTAAATGTTTACCACAGGGAGCCTGAGGTTATGCAACCATTTCCCCAGCCAAGAAATTTAATGACCTCCACTTGTATGGTCACACTTGATAAGAGGATAAATCCACTAATTAGCAGTCGGAATATTTGATTAGCTGCATCTCATTAACAGTTGCCTAATACATACTGATCAAGCTCGAATCATACCATTACCGCATTTTCCAGCATATACCAGGGTGGGTTATACCAGATTTTACAAACCCCGCGGGGGGGGGGGGGGGGGGGTTATATAAGGATGTGGGCTATATCACAATTTTTTACACATAATATTTCAATATATTTGTTACGTCCCTAAGGACGTAAGTTTTTTTTTAGGTATTTTCTTTCTGTTTTTCTTTCTTGTGAAGGTTGTTGTCTCTGGCCCTTGTACCATCACTCTGACAGCTGGCGCTGATTGGCTGTCTGACCTGTCAATCATGCAAGACGACGTGATTGGCTGTGCTGCCATGAGGCCGGGCTCTTCTCATCTCATCTGATGATCAACACCAGTAGAATACGCTTCTTAAGGGACGTGCTGCTGCACAGCGGGAGAGACTGCTTTTTCTTTTTCTTCTGATTCTGACTTTTCTTATTGTTTGGATTTCGCGCACAAGTACTGTGTACCGATCCTTATGGATAATTGACGTCATGGAGCAACATTCGAAATTCGAAATGTGAACTTACACAAAAAAATTCATCAATCTATGGGTGCGGGTTATGCCAACGATTTTTTACACAAAACCCCAAAACCCGTGCGCTATATGAGGGTGCAGATTATCTGCGTCTGTGGGTTATATGTGGGAAAATACGGTACATTAAACAGGCAAACCTGTTCTTCACACAGAGTCCATTTTTGCATTCCACCGTGTTGTTTTCCGTTATTTTTCTATACAAGTATGCAACAGATGGACATATTTCAAGGTTCAGCAAGTCATTTACTGTGCAGTGTTTTGAGCATGATATGGCGTTAAAAAAAGACGGAGCTCAATTTCAAAGAAGCATAAAAAATATTTTAAAAAACATGTCTCTAACTTTCTAACTCTCTCTAACGTTCTTTGTCATTTAACTACCAAGGATTTCACATTTGTAAACACAAAAAAATGCATTCAGAGTGAATGTTGTTAACAAATTAACATCTGAACGAAAATCCTTTTATAAATGCTTTATGGTCAATCAAGATTTGCGTCTTTTGAAGCTAAATTTGTAATCACAGTGCATTTAAAAACATGCCATTCAATCAATGTCAAAGGAAAAACAATAAGAGCGACAGAAATGTATCATTACATTTACATTTACGCATTTGGCAGACGCTTTTATCTAAAGCGACACTGCATTCAAGGAACACATTGCATCAGTTCTTGCTTTCCCTGGGATCAAACCCAAGACCTATGGTGTTGAGCTACAGGAAGGCTTCTATCATGCATTATATGACTATTAAAGTTTATTATAAGACTATTATACTCTAATGAATTAAAATAACTGTTTTGGGGCAGCTGCTGATTCACTTACACTATTTTACTGCTAAAAATGACTTTAGAAAGTGAGCGAATCACTTTTCATTATAACTGAAAACATGTCTTTCATCAAAACAAAGCTTTCTTAACAAACCAATGGTTTTCAGTTAGCAGACACTTAAGGGGAGCGTAAGAACAAGCTAAAAGCTAACTTTCCCCTTTGAGCCAACAGTCTGACCAAAATGCTCCAGTAAAGCACTGTTGAGATGTTTATTGAATTCACAGTGGTGCATTAATGTGCCCTTTCGTAGACTTAAATTTACACCTCCGTAAAGATCCATTGTTCTGAGGGGAGTGTCTGTGTGAATGAGAATACTGCTTTAAATCGTGAAGATGTAATTGAGAATGTAATCTACATTGAAACTAAGGCAAGTGGCTTCACGTCAAAACTCAACTGCTGAAACGGATCCTTGGGGGAAAATGTCCCTAAAACACAGAAGATTTGCTGTCATTTACAAGAAAAGCTGTATGTGTGAAAATGAATCTGGTAATCCCGTCATGCTCTTCTATGTGGGTTAATTGATGAGCCACTGGATTGATTAGGGAGATGGACAAGCGAATTAAATCGTCCTGATTTGTTTATCAGCTGTTAAGTGTGGCTCAAAGCATACGAGACAGCACATGTCAGCAGAGTTCAGCATTTCCAGGGCCGCATGGGCTGATGATATCAAATATAGTTCACTCAGAGCCCAAAGTCAGACAGTCACAGTGGGGTAACCCAAACAATCCTGTCTAGGACAGCCCCGTTCATGTGCGACAGTGCTGTTTTCTTTGTAACATTGCCTGACTTAAAGCAGGACATGGTTTGAGGTTTGTTTTTGGGCTCTTTTGTGGATTAGGAATCGGATGGAGAATGTTATGTCATGCCATCACAGCTGTGATTTGTTAAAATTTAAAAGCATTATTTGTATAAATGTATTGTGTTTTGCAATGGGGGCAATTCGTTAATATTAAAACACTCACAATTCTAGTGTAAAAAAAACAAAAACTTTAATTCAGCATAATGCCTGAAACCTTAAAATGTTTATTTAAACAGCTTTACAATTCAAATAATACACATATTTGACAAAAAGTTGTACTATAAATACTTGTTTAAAAAATGTAATGTAATGTCATTTAAATTGTCTCACTGTGAAATTGTTTTGTGTCTTTTTTAAATTAATACAAGGGCATGTGTATATATATAAAACAAATTTGTCCTAATTAACATTATACATTATAAATGCTGCTGATTGAGCCTAACTTGTTTAGAACCTCAAATAATCCTATAATAAAAAAATAGCCTTTGAGTGTTTAAAAAAAAAGTAATCTACTATCTAGAATCAAACCCTGAAGAGATGTGTGAACATCCATGCACCTGAGTGTGTTAACTCGAGCATGGTTTTTACCAGTTTCCCATGTTAGTGTCCTACGCATGAACAAGCACACACATCCATAGCCTACATCTTTATATATGATCCATGATCTGCTGAGGGTAATTTAAGAAGTTGATCAAACAGGCAGGACTGTGAATGCGCGCTGACCTGCTTCCTTTTAAGTCCACATCCTCAGATAAATTCATCCGACCGCACAAATTCACCTCTGAGCCATGCAGGCGAAGACTTCCACTCAGCCTAATCCACGTGCACTTTGTAGATTTTGATGAGTGTATTAATGTAAGTTAGTGTCATTTTAGAACTAGCCCTTAATCTTTAAAGTACATTAGTAAGCACACAACTTTGAAGAATGAAGACAAACGATGGAGAGAGAAAAAAAAGGGGGGGGGGGGGGGGGGGGGGGGGACACAGTCCCTTCACCTCAGACAGAGGTCACATAATTTTCTTAATGGAATTTTTATTAATAATTTAACTGTGGAATTTTATTGCTGCCTGGTTTCCCTGGTTAATCAGAGTGGTCGTACAGGTGGATAGTCAGGACAGGCAGAAATACATAAACGATAATTCAGGTAAGGGTCAAAAAGGTAGGTAGTTGTACGGGCAGGGAAGTCAGGGCAGGCGGAGAACAATCACAAGCGAAATACAAGGCAGAGATCAGGGCAGCCAGACAGAATCAATCACGGGAAAACAACAGTGTCGGTAACGGGAAGATCAGACACAGGTATAACAATGCTTAGTAATGTTCACAGCAGCAAAACAAGACTTTGCGATGACAGTGCGTTTGTCTTTTATAGTTCGTGTAATGGTTCGCACCTAGTGCTTGTAGTTAACAGTGAAACAGTAACAGTGCTTGTAGTTAATAGTGAAATGTAGTGTGTGTGTCAGTATACGTGTGAGAGCTCCCTCCGGTGGGCAGAGGGGGGAAGAGCGAAGCTCGTCATCATAACAGATATTCAAACAGAACTGAAAAACCGCAATATACCGGTGAATTACCGAACACCTTATAAGTTAACTCTTTAGTTAAATATATGCACTACACTAGCATATATATTTATTATTGTTATGTTGGTCTCTGGGTAATTTTTATTTTTAGCCTATAGGTGGCCTTGAGAGGGGAAATCCCCTATAAGCGATAGTGAGGGAAGCAGATGCCCGGAAAACTCACCTGTTCTTTTTTCGAGAGCCAGGTAAGAACTGCTGGTAAGAACAGGTGTAGGCAGGGGTCTGTTTCTTTAGCTGCACTACCAGTTTACTGTTGTTTATTTCTTTCTGTTTGTTGAATAATGCTTGGTTGACATATGTTGTATTCACTTTTGTTGATGAGTAATTTTATGTTTAGTTTTATCCCCCCTACTGTTCCGAACCGTGACTTCAAAAACGAGGTACGTACCGAACCATCAGTTTTGTGTACTGTTACACCCCTAAACAGATGCAATCTAAAAGTCTTAGCTTCTTAGTCTAATCACTTATGCAGAGCGAACGACACTTGCGTTTACTGCATGCGCGTTGCATGAATGTGGCTTTCAAACGGACCTCATTTGCTGCTCTGATTGCACTCACTCAGCACAATTATTATGCACACTCACTCTCACCACTATCATCTCCTACGTTTTGTTGACTTAATAACTCATCATCGGCTAAAGAGCATAGCCATGTTACTTTTCTTTCTGAACAAATGCAGATTCAAGTTTGAGTTCAATTCACACGAATCACGCCAAAGTTCCAGTCCAGTGCAAGCGAACTCCAACCACCTTCTACAAGTAAACTTGGGTTTGCTCTGTGCACTCTCTATTTCAAAAGATTTCTAAACATAAACACGATAAACAAAAGACTTTAAATGAGAACAAAACAAACAGCACTCATGTACAAAACACTGGAGAACTCGGAACACAGAACATGACATCCACACACCAGAAAACAACGTCAACAATTGACAAAAGACATGGGAACCAAAGAGGGTTTTATACAAGAGGAGATAGGGAACACCTGACAGGACTAACGAGGGAAGTGATTGACAAGACAGGTGCAGGAAGGTTGCTCTTACAGTAATGCTACGTCCACAGTCAGTCCAAATCTGATCATTTGTGTATCCGATTGGAATCTGATCTAAAATCACAGGTTGTGTATCAGTAACTATTCAGATCCAATTTGTGTGTCCTATGGCACTCTTCATTTTCCAGAATATCTGCATTAGTTTCTATGCCGATGTACATTTGTATATCAACAACAGCTGCAGCATGGAGGGGTTTGCAATATAGATGTTGTCTTAGGTTAATACTTTACCTGGTATTAAGATTTTGGTCGATAGGATCACAAGTAGACGATGCTAAATACAGGTGTAAAAGGGTCTAAAACGTTTTGAGCTTGTTGATTTTCAATCACATCAAGAGGTAGACAATTCGACTGAATTCGTAGAGTAGACACTCATGTGGTCTAATGTGTTCGAACAGCCACAAAAGACCACATGCTCTCTGCTCTGCCTACTGATTTAATGCAGAAACAATATGGGAACCGTACTAGCCAGACAGAATTTAAAGTTTGTCAGCTAGAGTTTGGTTTGGTTTGAATAAGAAAAATGTACCATGTACAAGTTCTTTCACCATTCCTGACTTCTAACACACTTACAGTGTTCGCATTAGTCTTGCAGTTTTGAAAAGAAACAAAAGCTGCTGCTCTTGAAAGACAACAGAGATGGATAAAAAAATACCAGGTATAAATGGTATGCATCTCCTTTAGCTACTTGCAATGCGACCAAATTGGATCTTAATAACAGGTGTAAACAGGGCCTTATTTACAACAATCTTATTTACAACAACTATCTTTCTTATATTGACAATGTGTCTTATAAGAAAGACACAGAAATGTTGAAGACTGGTATGCGTGGCTTTATTTTGTGCTGTCATCTCCGCATGTCTCCATTATATTGTCATTTTCTGCACTTCAGGCACTTTGCAAAAACAAAACCTTGTTTCTGCAGCGACTTTCAGCATATGTCCTATCACAACGTCTGTTCACACTTGCTAAATCTGATCAGATTTCAATCGGACATACACAAAAATCAGATGTGAACTGACAGTCTGTTGAGAGATGAAGATGAAGGAGAGTTCAATCATGTATGATTGAATGAAAACAAACTAAAAGTCCTTGTGGTGTGAAGGTGTGACAGAATGCCTACTCCCCAGAAGGCCGTGGTGGTAAGGGGGCGAGGAGGATGGGGAGATGGCAAAGGGATGGTGAAAGGGGCTGGCACAGACAGGCACAGGGATACAGGAGGAGGTTTTGGTGGAGGACGGTAGTTGGGAGGAGGCGAAGGTATAGTGATAGGAAGATGATGGGACCCCAGCGATGACTTCTGCTTCCACAGACCCAGAGCACAGCAGGGATGACAGCCCACTTGCAGAGTCGAGGGGCTAGGGTGTAGCCATGGGCCTAACCACTGGTTCTAGAGACTAAGGCGAGGGCACGGCAACAAACGCTCAAGGTGGACCCAGTGTGCCCAGGGACCCAGGCGAAGTCTCCGCGCTCGAGGGTGTTGGTGGGCTCGCTTTCCAGACAATGGACGATGACTTCTCTCCAGTTAAGTCCTGAGGTGTCTGGGAGGACTACTGGATGGTGGTAGTTTTCCCCGATCCAGAACAATGATGACGACAAGAAGACAGAAAAGTTCCATGTAGACAAAGCTGTGGCTTTGCAAATTTTGCAGCAAAATCCAATCTAGGTGTTGTTCTGTTATGAAGATGAGGGACAGTTCAAAAGGTTTTCTATAAACAAAAACGATTCTTTAATGAAAACGAACTCAGATAATCCACGACAACGACAAGATAACCGTGTGTCTACAGCGCAAACATGAACAACAACAAATGCACATGGTGATGAACAGTAATGACAAACAGCTGTGATGATGATTGTGAGAGTCCACGACAACAAAATAAGCCCTGGAAACCTTGACCATAGCCACATTTTATTTAAATTTTTGTTTTCATATTCATTACACACACACTCTTCTTAAAAGTGTGTGTGTGTCTTCTATTTATTTTAATTTTTTTTTGCATGTGAGTGCAACAGAGTTCACAAAGCAGGTGAACTCATTGTAAAATAGTTTAAAGATATGGTTTAGAAGCTGGCTTTGAGTGGTGCAGGAATCAATGCAGATATATAAACCCGAAGGGTTCATGTTCATGTTCACATGACTGACTCCGTTTTAACACTTCAACGGTGTCCTACATTTACTTTGAACAATAGACAGCATAAAATCGATAAGATGAGTGAATTATTTCCTTGTCACTACAAATTGTCTTTATTGTTTAGCCTTTGAAAAGTAAGTCGACAAGGTATACAACATTAGAATATTGAAAAGAACTGTTAAGGTATATCAGCTTTGATAAACCATACGCATAGGTGTCCCGTAGCACCTGAAACAAATGTGCCAGACGCACAAAGCTCCACCTCTTTAACAGCAACATGTGTCTGATTCAAATTCAGATCAGAGCTCTGAGCAGCAAAACGTCCCAGAGCTGTCAAAGCCTGCCAGGAATAATGATCCTGTGTTTAAATAAACCAAAAACATTACCACTGCATAACAATGAGAAAAACTCACAAACCACTGAACTTACTACCCACATACTGTTGGAATCAGAGCTGCAGGACCCGAGGCAAATCATAGAGTCCATTTGCACATGTAGCCTACTTTCATGAAATGGCTTTAATGAGAGTTTCTCTGAACACTAGTGGATCATGGATAATCCTCAGATCGAAATAAAACACACAGGTCAGCTGCATCAACAAGGACAGAGAAAAAAGAAAAGTAGCAAAGCAAGCACTGAATACATCTAATTTTCAAACATATGTGCTGATATTGCACATAATTCAATATGAGACTTAGCATAGGAAAACGGAGCAGATGTGCTGTGAGAACAGAGCTGGGTCTGCATATCAGTGGAGAATTAAAGTCAACGAACCTGCATTCATCACATTCAAAACATGTAAACATCATGGTATATGAATTTGGGTACACAGTAATTTCCAACTAGGGTACTTAATTTAGGTTCAGTAAGATTTGTTTTTTAAAGAAATTAATAGATTTATTCAGCAAGAAAGCATTGTCAACAAAAAAACATAAAAAATAGCAATAGAGACATTTATAATGCTACAAAAAAATTTGTTTTCCAAAAAATGCTGTTATTTTGAAATTTTCTGTTAAATCTGCATCACATTTACATTTTTATCCAAAGTGACTTACATTCAAATAGAAAAAAATAGCTTTTAAAAAAAAGAAAACAAATATTAGCCTAGCTTCATGCATTCCTTTTTTATCAACACTTGAATGTGGAAAAGATTCATAAGAAAGCAACATTTCGAGGAAAAAGGCTGAGGAAAAACACATTTTTGACAAAGACTTCATCTGGATCGGATTCAGAACGATATTCTAAACATAGATCGAGTCCAACAACACCCTTAATGCTTGCACAGTCCCATACCACTTCCTGTGTCGACATTCCATTCAGTAACATTAGGCATTTTTGATTTACACACTGTGATGGTGTTATTTTTACATATGCATTTGATTACATATGATATCGCTTGTTTCTGTTTATTTTTAGCCTGTGTTTTGACCAGAAGATGGTACTCATACAAAATATTTGTCATAGCACCCACTACCATATAACGGTGAAAACATGGAAAGCCGGAAATTTCCATCAATGGCGGAAAAAAAAGTTAAAATGATTTTTGAAGGATCATGTGACACTGAATACTGAAGTAATACTGCTGAAAATGCAGCTTTTCCTTACATTAAAAAAACATGTATTATTCTATATCTGAATTTATTATTATTTTTATTATTATTATTAAAAATCTTATCAACCCCAAACTTTTGAATAGTACCGCATTTTTATCATCATAGGTTATGATGATAAAAATGAATTAAAGAACATTTTAGCAAAATAAATAAATAAATGTTTTACTAACAGAGGCTATAGTTAAAGGGATAAAATAAAGTTGGATAATTAGTTAGCTGTAGATAAGCACTCATAATGAAGAGTTATGCTAAGAGTCTTTGACTAAAGAGAGATAGCGTGTTAGTCACAGATAAGATCCTTACTGGGAAACATTTAGCCCAGTAGAATCTGACATTCCCTTTGTATCAGAGAAGAGACAGCCGGCCCTGTGAGGAATCTCGACATCACATCCAGTCAAAAAGTATTACGTTCACTCCACACCAAAGTCATCTGACAAATATGTGCCTAGAGTGAACCTGACATTCAAAATAAGAGCCTGGTACCATCACAGTTTAGTTTATCTTATTATTTGATTTTGGAAATAAAACTAATAGGACCTAATGAAGCCAATTATAAAACAGATTGTATACATACACATCTGTGATTTAAAATTCCATTTAATATACAATACCGTTCAAAAGCAAAGAAATTTAGTAAGGACACATTAAATTGTTCAAAAGTGACAGTAAAGACATTTATAATGTTTCTATTCCAAATAAATGCTGTTAGTTTGAGCTTTCTATTAATCAAACAATCCTAAAAGAAATGTATCACAGGTTCCACAAAAATATCATCATGAAAATTTTACCATGAAGATTTGTCACTAAGACAAATCTTAATATTTTATGGAATATTGTATTATTTACTATAAATAATTTATCAGTGCACATCGTTAGTTTTCATGTGCCCTCAAAATCTTTAAAAAAATAACACTTCTCTTGCAGAAGCCATCACAGTAAAGAAGAAAAGTTTGTATTTTTGATTAAATTAATGCTAATTAATGTAAAACATTACAAAATCTTACAAACCTCAACCATTTAGTGTACTGTGTGTAAAACAGTGATCCAAGTTTTCTCTTATCCTGCATCAGACACAATGCACATGTTCGCACCTGTATTTTGTATAACAAAAAAGTACAATGTAGTTGGAAATTAAGCTCAAAGCAGCTCAGAACAAATTTCCTGAGAGGAAGCAGAAGCCAGGTCCCATGCTATCGAAAGGAGCAGCCTGTGCCTTGCACAGCTCAGTCGGGCGGTCCCGCTGGTGCCTGTCTGAGAGCAAACTTGAAGAACTGATAAACTGTACTCATTACAAACAGGCACACGTCATTTACTAACAAGTTAAAACAGCATCATATTCCTCAATTTAAGCTGAAAAGGCTTTTGGCAAGATTACTGACGTCCACTTAAGCTGCCAGGACAGCTGATGGACACCAGGCAAAGTGACGATGTGTTAGGAATTCTGAGTAAAGTGTTGCTCAGACATTAAACAGAGGGCTGAACAGAGGTGAATATGAAGCCATGGATGTGAACAAAGAGCCTTTTGTCTTCTCTTCTCACTGTTTAGTATACAAAGAACCATGTTTAAGGCTGACTAACTGATTAACTGATAAATTCAATGGAATCAAAGACCAAACTCTTTGATGTGTCCCATTTAAGTTTTAAGTGACATGTGAAGGCCAAGTATGGTAACCCATCCAAGTTAGGAGTAGTGAGTAGTGAGCACACACACTGCAAACCATGACACACACTGGGCAGCCATTTTGGCTCAAGGGAACCTCAGTAATTTTCAGCGTCGTCAGGCCTAGAGATATGGCCTCCACTCCGGTAAGCTTCGCTTGTAAGAAAAGTGGTTCCTCCGCACTTGCTGTGCTACAAGCGTTGAGTTTGGACTAGAAGAACAGCTGCAAAGTGCTGGCCACTAGCCCAGCAACTCTTAGAGTTCAGCAACACATAAGCGTTGTAGGCCTAGCAGTTGCGGCTCTAGGTCTCCACCTCGTTGGCTCAGTCCTGAGCTGGAGGCTCTCTCCTGTACTCTCTCGGACTCTAGATCGAGCGTGGTTAGGCCTCGGCAGTTCACAGGACAATTCCCTGGGGGTCATTGACTGCTGGCTTTCGCCTAGTAAGTACAGTCACACCCTTCAGCATGGTGGCGTTAGTATTCTGTTCCTCAAAGCGACCCCTAGGGGACGCAGCATAGAGTTCCCTTTCGAAAGGGAACGTCTCAGGTTACCATTGTAACCACGGTTCCCTGAGAACAGGGAATGAGACACTGCGTCCCTTCGCCATGCTTCGGGCCTTCATGCAGGCGTCTCCTTCAGATATGAAGTCGATGACGTATTGTTCAGGTGCCTCTTTTATACCTGCAGTCACACCTGTGGTGATGCCATAGGCGGCTACTGGCCAATGTCAAGTTCATTGTCCTGATTGGATTGATGCTTCAGACACTTGTCATACCGGAGGTATTCCCCAAAGCGTTTTGTTGCCTGTTCTCAGGGAACCACGGTTACAATGGTAACCTGAGACGTTATTTTTTTTCTCAAATGTTTAGCTTGAAAATAGTGTTTGTGTTTGAAAATAGTGTTTCAAAACTAAATTATGGCATAGGTAATTATTAATCTTTACTGATTCTATTACATTTTTGATTATTTGTTAATTGTGAAAACAATTAAATTGAATCTGTTAGAAGTATGAACATGGTTTATATATGGTATAACAAGCTAGTTATATATGTACATATATAACAACATTTTATTTGTAACAGAAAATATGAATTTAACCAAATTAGTCAAAAAGTGAACTTTGTCAGTGTTCACACAAGCACACAGATGACATCAAAGCTAATACCCACTTCAACTTAAAAATCTTTAGCAAATTAGTCAAAATAATAGTTCTAAAACATAGCTCTAAACTTGTTCTTTGTGAAACCATGTAATCATTGTAACTGTATGGCCTTGCACCAAGTCAATGCTCTATTCTTGTTCTTGCCCTTTTCTTTTGTATGTGATCTTTCTTTCTTTTCTTTCTCTCAACCAGCAAAACACTAGCTCTCTTTTAACTTTGTGTGATTGCTGGCAGACTAATGTTAATGCCACACAAGTCTGGAAGAGTAATCTATGTAGACTGCAGATTATTACTAACCCTGCAAACAGGATCAAAGTTTATTAAATGACCCAAACAGAAGGAGGAGTGTTTGTAATCTCTGCATGAACTCAGAAAATGGAAATATGCCACAATGACTTCACAGCAGTGATGATGTCTCCCTCTATGCAGTGGCTATGAAAGATGGAATTAGGGTGGGAACATGACATTCTGACCGCTGAGAAATTGAGGATGAATCTTCTACACCAAAACAGCTACAGTTGTCAGAATGAATATTCTTATAATAAAGGTAGAATTTAGGCATAAAAAGTAGCATTTGAGCTGTCTGGTTCAACAAACTGTGTTCAGTTTGAGGGGCAAGCTCAGGGGTTCACACAATGATGGGAATTTCTCTGGTCGGTGCTGCAGTACAATGTGACCGTGTGGGCCTCGGTTCATTGTCGCTGGGGATGTACGACTACACTGCAGTGCCATTTCACCCACAGACTGAGCAAAACACTTCAAACAGAGAAGCAACTGAGTCACATTGGATACTGCAAACAAACACTGTATATAGTAACAGTAATGATACAAAGCTGGTATACGGAACGAACAACCTGATGCCATAGAATAACTCTTTTATATTTCACAATGATTCCCAAAACATTTTGGTTTTTAGAAAACCATTGAAGTCATCTATAAAAAATCTAATTTAAAACCATAAAGCCAACTGAAGAAAATTATTCTAGATGTTTTTTATTGCACCTGAAATGCTGCAAAGAACCACCAAAAGAAGCTTAAATTTAAAGTAAATGTAAATGGTAAATGGTGAAAACCTGTAGAGATGTGGTCCTCATTTGAATATCTATTTAGAGACTTAACACTCACAACAGGTCTTGTCAAACAAAGTCTATCACTTCACATCATTTCTGCACATCAGAAACCAGAATAAGACACTGAGGTACAAGAGGAAAGAGTATTTTATGCCTGAAGCAGGAAAGTGTACAGCAGAGCTGTACGGTTGTGGTTTATGTAAAAAGGTGTGAATGAAACACCATCTGTTTTATTGCTGTCAGTTGTGATAGTACCTGAGGGGCTGCAAACCCCCCGTTCCGTCTACATTAACCGGATTAGCAGAGCAATCGTTGGATTATGAAAAGCAAAGGTGTAGCTTAGTGTAATACATTTGGCTGAATTAACCATTAAATGATGTGTCATTCAGTGTCTTGATGAGGAATAATCAGATATAAAGATTAAACAACGAGTATTAATTTAGAAACTTCAAACTTGCTCTTTATCACTTGACCTGGCTCGCATTGGGCGGTCACAAGATTCCACAATCAAGACAAAATACCCCCAAGGGAAAGTACGGACACACATCTGCTCTTCTTCCAGCATTGAAACTCAAGACTATAATGAATGTTTTTGAGAAGAACTGAGACTTTCTATTTCTGGCTCTGAGACAAGTGAGAAGTGGTCGTGCATTTCACACAAACAATGAAAGCAGAAGAGAAGAGGCTTTGCAGAAGCTTGATATATTTTGGGTGATGGTGGAAACATCCTGTGAGACTCATTCCACTGTGTGCTGCCCTTTCTATACCACACATGCACATTCAAGCATCCTTTATACAAGCAAACATAGGAAAATAGATGAAAAGCCATTCACGGTGTCAAATGTGTCATAGTGCATTGGTATGATAGAGGGTAGGGGATAAACCATATTCAAATCAAACCGAAAAACCACGATACACAACCCACAGTATGTACCGCGGTAGTCGCTTGGCTTACTGAACACCTCATGCCATTTTGATGCCTTTTAATGTGGTGTGACAGATCACAGTATAGGTACCTCAGTTCAAGCGGCAGTTCAATAAACATGAATGAGCATCTGAAGGTATGTTGGACAATACAGTACAACTTACTAAAACGTATCATATCACATGTAATCGCTCAGTCGGTGTTTCAATGGCGTATGTCATGTAGCATTACATTTCCACGGCTTATTAGCTTGTCAGAGACAATTAACGCTAAATATATGCACTATACATAGCCTATATATTCACTGTATTTTACTTAACCTGTTATTGATGTCTTGATTATTTAATGTAAGTTTAAATACATTTATCATGAAAATAACAGCCAACAAAAACAACCAACAGCCAATAAACTAACAAATCGTGACAATAATAGAAGGGAAAAGTAAGTTGTAACACATAAGGTCCTGTACGGTACATACATTTCTGTTCAAATGTTTGGCGTCAATAAGATGATGCTCACCAATGCTGTGTTTATTTGACCAAAAAGATAAAAAAAACAGTCAAATGTAATATATATGTAATTATATTGTGATGGTAAAGCTGAATTTTCAGTATTGCAGTAATTTGCCGTTCAAGAAATATTTCTTATTATTATGATCAATGTTGAAAACAGTTGTGTTGCTTAATATTGTTGATGAATATTAAGTTAAATTTTGTCACCTTTTTAGGATTCTTTGATGCACTTACAAATTAACGAATGTCGTTGCAATAGATACTGTCACGGATAGGCACGGAAAGGCAAGGACACGAACACGGACACGGACACGGACACGGACGAGGAAACGTGATCCAACAAAACTTTAATTCAAGCAAGGAGATCGTAAACGTACTCACAAAACAAGGTGTAACACAAACAAGAACCGACAACTAAGGAGTGAACAGGTCTGACTAAATACAAGAGTAGTGATTAACAAATGACAAACAGCTGGGTGTATTAGTGTCCATGGAAACAGAAGGATCTAGAACAAACAGGAACATGAGACTCAACGGCAAAATAAGAGTCCCGTGTGAGTATAGTTGTGACAGATTTATTTTTATTTTTACAATTACTACTATTTTGTTCTTGAATGTTTAGCTTGAAAATAGTGTTTGTGTTGTCCATCTTTAACTTTTGGTGGTCTTGCGGTTCATAAACAGTCTTGCGTAGAAGAACATTGTAGGCGGAGCTACTTCTCACTGTTTATTTCTATGACGAGCCATGCAGGTTCTAGGATACTCCACAGTGGTGGCAACCCGACCGGTCTAAAATAGGCCAAATATAAACATTTATTGTAAGTGTACCGTAGTGATTCAGGATAAGACAAAAACACAGTTTGTAAAAAAAGGATTCACTGTGTACTCACTCATTATATAAATGTTTTAAATTTTGAACAGAAAAAAAAGTTATGTAGAGCAGCTTTACAATAAATGCCACTTGGACCTTATCCTATATTGCACTAACATTCATTTATTTTTAAAATGTCAAAATATCTGTCTAAATACAGTTTTAATTGTAGATATTTACTGGTATAATTCTTTGGAGAGCACTTAAAAGACAAATAGACATGGAGCTATCATGGCGTCACAGTGAAAGCTAAGCAAGTGCTATTGAGATGAATATAAATGCTAATGGGTAGCTTTCTCCAGGTAGTAGAGTACATACTGCAGACCACCCAGGCTGTAATTACACTAAAAACCAGTTCTTAATGCCCAACACTAGGGTAGATAGTCTGTTCTGCAGGTCCAGTCTGGCTTGAACCCAAACCATCTCTGTCTGTCTAGGGATGCCTTGGATTTGTGTACAAACAAACTTGCATTAACTAATTTCTAACGTTCAAACGTATGTATGTTTCAGTTCCGAGGATTCCGCATGTGTCGCTGCATTATTTGTTCCTCCAACTGTTCTGCGATCAGCTACGAACAGCGTATGAGTGCTATAATGAGGTCAGCGGACCGTGACGAGGTGACAGCGCTGTTTGAAATGTCTGTAGCTATTGCCCCCGGCTCACAGTGCACCATTTATTTCCCTCCATCAGAGGAAAAGTCACATCCCATCTCTCTTAGGACAAAGCAGAAAATGAGAAAAAACATCCAAATTGCATCTGACGTGGGTAGCGGTGGCCGTATGAGACAACAGTGCTACCTTAGCTGACGGTCATTGGCTTGTCTGTCACCATGCCAACCCTGAGAGAACATAATGAGACCAAAATACTGCTCAAACTGGCATCTCATCTCATGTCACATCACCCGTCTTACTATACGTACACCGGCTCACAGAAGTATAGGGTAATGCCAGCAGAGATAGTGAGAGTTGCTCTATTCTTAGAAAGGAAATCTGAAGAATTTGCGTTAATCAATACATCAGCTCTGTTCACTGAGGAAAAAAGGACAGTGTTGGTTTCCCATCACACATTTTTAACACAGCCTGTGCTATTACTCGCATCTGTATGTTGAGCTGAATGTTAGGCTACACATTCAAGCATTTTTACAAGAACGCTGATGTGACGTGATACTGCATTAAGGTGTGGAAAAGCTGAAAGCATGCTAATTTTGCACATTAACATCCTGCATAGGAATATGTGCAACTGCTGAATGCAGGTAACGCTGTCACTTCGCTTTTAAGCAATCCATCTACATCTAGAATACACATTGGCTCACTTGACAGAACCTTCCACAACATTACCACTTAACCAATTACGAGCCAGCAGGAACATAGATCAATAGATGACATCCGTGACAGTAATGCAATAACCTAAGGAGGATGCAGACGAAAAGAGAGTGGCATGTCTTCATTCAACATTAAGGCATCATCTTTAATCTCGATTCCCACATCTCCACCAGCAAATCTATAACTCGTTTTCTAACTCATAACTCTTCTATAGATGTAGCATGCAAGCAGATTAGTCAGAAAGCAACTCCTGTTGCTTTGACACGCTAAATGCAGGAACAGCAGCTACGCCGTGTGTTTACATTTGCATAGAGACAGTGGCTCTTTCAGCTACCTCCTTTTGCCCATAAAGGGCTTAAGACAATGCCATCACAATGCCCGAAAGACTGCAATACAATGAACAAGAGCCGTCACAAAAACCTCACAGAGGCAGAATGTCACACGCTGCGTGAGTGTCAAACGTCCAGCAAAACACACAATCCTTATGACGTTGGAGGTCCAAAGGTGAGTGAGTCTTACCGTTGGTGGAGTGAAGGCTTTCCAGACTCCAGTAATGGGACATGACCCCTCGCACTGCTCTAACCCCTCCGGCTAGTCCCAGAGCAGGGCTACAGCCTGAGTCAGAGCCAGGTGACTCCTCTGAGCTGCCACCACTGCAGCCACCTCCTGCCAGCGGGACGCCCACCTCACCGGCACTGTGCTGGGTGCGCATGTGGACGCACAGCGAGAGGAAGAAGGGTGGCGTCGCTTCGGCAGGTGTCGGGTCCAAAGCACGTCTCAGAGCCTTGAGTATGCAGAGTAGCTTCAGCCCTCTGTCATTCTTCACTCGCTCTCCTGCTCTTTTACTTTCACTCTTGGATGCACAGTCTCAAAGAGCTCCCGGCTCAACACAGACGCCCAGGCACACAATCAGTCTTCTCTCTTGCGCGCACACGCATACAGTCACAGGCTGGCATCACCGGGATCCTCTAAGGGGAGGAGGACTCATACGACTTGCATGACTCAATGTGAAACGCCTGCTCTGGCATTGAAATGAACTGCCTTCCTCCTCCCGCGCAATCCCCCCTTGAGCCCCCCTCCCCCACTGTTAAAGCCAAGCTGTTAGTAAACCAAAAGACAGCGCCTGGAGAGAACACTAGCGATGTCGAGAGTTGCAAACACCTTCTAAGAATTTAACCCATAATTAGCTGAGATAGCACTTAAACGACAATCCCAAAAATGTGCACAATTGATCACAAACAAAGAGTGCTTGCGGAGACGTGATTTCTACGGAAATGCTCAGAATCTCTGGAAACTATGAATAGAAAGGAATGTGGTTTGTGTGAGGCCATTCTCATCAGACTCAAACTTAAGAATCTTGACTTGGGTGAACCTTTGCAGCTGTGACTACACTTTACATAACATGGGAGCTGGATGCAGAACGAAGATAAAACTTTAGGGGAACATTCTTCACATTCCCATACATGACAGATCTGACCTGCCACTGGTTTAGATCAGGGGTTTTCAAACTAGTGTCTGGGGACCCCCAGGGGGTCGCAAAAGGGTTCGTGGAAAAGTAAAATAAACAATATAAAAAATAAATATAAAATATGGTGATTATTAGTAGTAGTATTAAGGTAAATACAGAGATATTATATAAGAAAAGTACTTAGCCAAACATTGTGAAAATACTAATTATATATATATATATATATATATATATATATACATACACAGTGGAATCCGGTTATCTCGACGGCCTCGAGGGTTGCAAAAAAGCATCGAGATAACCGATGATGGAGATAACCAACAGCTGATGTCATTTCGCTCTGACACAGTTCTGAAAGTATTGCACACGCAGTTACTATGGTTTCTTTACAAACTCTAAAATGCTTTGTTGCTTTTTGCCTTTAGCGGTCTGCTTGAAAACAAATGCTTCTAAGCTTCTATCAGTAACAATGTCTTTATCGATGTCAGTGTAATTGGGAATTCCTGGACAGTGATGCTAATCTTGCACCTCCTCTTCCAAGATAGCATCTGCAAGCGTGCAAGGCTTGATTTTTCCGCCACTTCCGCAAATTCTTCTGCGGCTGCGCGGCACTATGAGTGAAGCGTCACTGACAGAGCGACCATACGAACCGCGATCCACGTGCAACGCAAACTCAGTGCATGCGCAGTGAACAAGGTACGATAATTAGTCACGAGATAACCATGTGAAGTGGCGAATTTGTCCCTCCTTTATGCTCGAGATACTAGGGTTCGGCGAGTTAACCGAGGTCAAGATAAGTGAACTCCACTGTAATATTATTTATATTTCATGCTTTCAGTTTTTCTCCTTCAATATTATTAAATTGTATTTGCAGTTCCTTCTCAACTTCAAAATCCAATTGGACTATTAGCCAACAAACTACAAATGGTCATATTAGTATTCATAAAAATGCACAAGAAAATTTGTTAAAACCAACAGTCACAATAAATGCAAAAAAGTTCAAACAAACTAGTTTAAATGTCCCATCAATCATTTCGTGCAGGCATTGTTTGAAAGTACAGACTCAATATTGTGTTTTAAAAGAAGTAAACTCACCTAGAGGAGTGACCTGTCCATGTGCCTCTTGTGCGGGAGTGCTGAGATTCGATTCTGTGGAGAGCAGCATGTAACGGTGTTAGTTTCTCTCAACAAGTGCTCCTGAACTCCTGAAAAGTTCTATATTTGCACAACTGCATTGGCTTGTCATGCAGTGTACAGAAAGGTCGTAGAGTGGGCATGATGTCAGCAAGGGGCAAAATGAGGTCGTTGTGTCTTTCTCCTCAGAGGAATCCATTTTACATAAGGCAAGGCATTTGCAGAGGCCTTGCAAAACACACAGAGCATGTCATGGCAATAAGACATCAATAGTGGGAGGAATATTTTACATAAATAAGAGAACAAAAGTAAAAAAGTTTCACGAAGTCTCAGTTCAGATCAGAGATTCAGAGAAAAATTTGCACTTAACTGTATAACTGGCTCAGATTTAGTCAGGGCTTTATGTTGATCATAGAAACATAATGCTTGCGACAGCAAGCAAACAAAACAGTCAACTCAAGGTCAGCCAAAGTCTATTTAATAGTAGCTTACAATCAAAGGCTAGACTTCAACTCTAAACTCGATTTCCTAAATCAAAGTCTCCTTTCAAAAGTGTGCATATGTGAGTGTCTGTAAGGGTGGAGGTTTTAAGCCCATGCCAGGTCTACCTCTATGCTTAGAGAGCGAGAGAGAGTGAGCGAGTGAGAGAAGGCCTGGCGCCAGTGAGTGGGTGAGAAATAATCAGCAGGATTGTTTGGCAGAAAGAGAGAGGATCAGCACTGGGGGCCTCTGAGCTCCACGCTCCATGCATTACCGCACAAAGATAGCCTCTGTGCTCCTGCTACGTGCACACACGACTGAATAAAGCTTCTTCTTAAGAAATTGCATGTTGTAGGTGGAATTCATCACTCTTCACAGATGTATTGTTTGTTTGCAGCTGCAGCTGAGCAAAGACCTCCTCAGGTTTATGCCCAGGTATCTCAATCCAACTGGGCCATGTTTGATGATGAAAGACAATACATTTACATCACAGACGTCTGTGAGTCTCTGGGCTCCGATTGTCACAAGCAAAACTATAAATAACTCACAGAGGGTTATCAAAGGTTGCAGAAAGAAGGAAACCATTGCCCCCTGGAGGAAACTAATGTACCCTCAGATATAATGGAAAGATTTAAGATGTCAATATACTTTGTACCATAACAAAATGTTGTGGTGCAATGTATAGCGGGTTTAAATATCAATGTTCCTTACCTGTCATCAACGCACAATGAGGCCAGCCCAGAAAGTCCAGTCCAACAGGTGTGCTCTGGGAGAAGAAGTGATCTTTGAGAGGAACAGAGGGGAATTGCTCCGGAGAAGTGAGAGAAAGTCTAGCACGCAACTATGGATGAGATAGAGACATAACCATTATAACCATTACAAAATGAAAAGTACTAAGGAAATATAATAATAACAACATATTCCGATGGGGAAAAAAATGATTTGTCTTTTTTTTTAATTATTTTTAAATTATTCAAATTAGTCTGAGCTCATCTGACAAACATTGATTTTTGTGTATTCAGGCAAAACACAAGAAACGGAAGAGAAGACGGAAATCCTAAAGAAACTACAAGGGAATGATTCCAGGAGTACAACACAGGAAGAAAGGAGAACAAGAGAAGAAAGGGTGCAGCGGGAGATGCTAATGGCCAGGTGGTTCTCCATTTTCGACGATTTCCTTACTTTCACATGCTTCTCAGATGTTGGCGCGCTAAGCTGGTGCAAACTTTGCTGCATGCTAAGCTTCTTTTTACGGATGTTCTCCACATCAGTCAACGTTTCATATGAGCATGAGCGTAGATGTGCTTCGGTTGAATTGTTCTTCCTTTCCAGGTCAAGCGCTACCTCTCTGATGCCCTGAAGAGACACGGTCCAACTGTAGAGGTCTGAGATGGGTCTGGGTGCAGCTGTACCCTGTTCTCTGGACTTCACCCGAAGCACACATGAATTTCCTTGTTGTCTTCTCTCTGCTGACTGGATGGCTGGCTCGATACTGCGCTGTACATGCTTTGAGTGCAAATTTAGGTGGTTATTGTACATGTGCCTTTTGAGGGATATCCACTTAGAGATGAGGTTTGTGAAATGTTGATTTTTGAAGTTAAATGTATACATTCGCAAGATATTTACACTGCATAAAATCGCTACTATGCTTAACAAATATTTTATACTTCTCCAGTTCGACATCATTAAATTGTAAAGAACGTATTTTTAATACTGTATTTTATCTGCACTGGCAGATTCGTTACTTTCAAAATGATAGTAAAGACATGTTAAAAAAGATTTCTATTTCAATGCTGTTCTTTTCCAAAATAATCCCGATAAAATTGTATCACAGCTTCCACAAAAGCATTAAGTAGCACAACATTGTTGTTTTCAACATTTCAACACTGTTTTCAACATTGATAATAATAAGAAATGTTTCTTGAGCATCAAATCAGCATATTAGAATGATTCACTGATTGCCATCGTATGACACTAAAGACTGGAGTAACAATGTTGAAAATTCAGCTCTGCTTTCACAGGAATACATTTATTAAATACATTTTAAAATAAATTCAAATAGAAAAGTTTTTTTTAATTATATTAATATTTGAAATTACTACTCATTTCAAAAACATCCAAAAATCAAACCCCAAAGTTTGACCCCAAACTTTGAGATGGAAAAAAATCTGACAATGAATGCATTAGACAAAATACAGTACTATTACTGTATTACTGTATTATGGCACAACCTATTAAAACAATAGTTAAAACGTGTTGCATCAAATAAATACATTTAAAAAAGTATAATTTAAATCTCACTTAAATATTGAAAGGGTACACCACACTACTGTGCAATAGACACCGCATGGGCAATGTGATCATCCTTGATCCCTTGTGGGCCACTAGATGGCAGTATCTTTGAAAAGTGCACTGAAAGCTCTTTGGTATTGTGACTTAAAGATATAACAACCCATGTCATTTCCTGGCTGGTCATCTTACTGACAGAAAGCAGGTGTGTATTTTTTTAGAATATAATATAATATACTAGAATAGAATATCATGTACTTTTGCTTACACATATGAAAAGTCTTTGGGAAACTTGAGCAGAATTACTATACACAAGTATCAAAATATAGAACACAAGAAAATAATTTAGCACTCCTGCCTAAAATGTTCAAAGGACACATTTAAGCACATTAATTTACTTTGACTTACCTCTGGTTTGTTTGTCAGGGATGCTGAATTCAGGCTGTTCTGAGAATGGCTGTCTGAACTGCTGTCCTCTAGTAAGTATTCAGAATCAAAAGAGTGGGCTGTAGTGAGTTGCGCTGTCTTTGGTTTTAGAGATGTCGGCCTCTGAGGTGGATCGGAGAGACCGTCAGTGCTCACTCCCTGACCAAGTGAGCAGAGAGAGGATGCAACTGATCTCGAGGGGTAACGGAAGCTCCTTCTGTGATTCCATCCCTGACCAGGACTGTGAGGTTTGGGACTCATAGGCCTTGACGGTGTATCAGTGGAATCGAAACAGCTGAGAGATCTGGTCCAGATAGGTGGCATTTGGGTTGTGAGTGCAAGAACAGTGGGGTGTACAGGTGACTGTGACCTCTCCTCTACATTGGGCTCAAAGCCACCTACTGAGGCCTGGTCAGAATCTGAGGAAGTGGCATAAGGCAGCTCACCTCCTTCCAGACATTTACTGTCTTCAGACTGTTCCTGAGGTGGGTCAAAATGGTTTCTCGAACTCTTTTGGGAAACCGGTGAGCTGTTAAGCCTGGACCTGTTCTGAGGATCACAGAAGGCACAATCAATATGGCCCTGATCTGTGGACTTGTCACAGACCGTCCCAGGAGCTGATAGAGTTCTTTTGTAAAGTTCTGCTTCCTTAAAATGTTTACTCTTCCTCCAGGACTGCTTGGTTTTCACCTCCTCGTTCTCTGACTGTAAGATCGGCTCCTGGCTGTCCCTCTCAGGATATCTGGACTCAAACAGGCTAGACAGAGACTTGTGAGCCATTGCAAGCTTCAGGCGTAAGTTTAAGTTATCGGTACTCTTGCTTCTTTTTTGCAATCCCTCTACTGTTGGGGAAGCTCTAAAATTCTGTGCATCTCCATCTTTGTGCTGCTGCAACGGATACAAATTTTGGGATTGTGTACATTTATCTCTATTCTGCAAGTTTAAAGTAAAAGCCTTTTCAAAAATGTCATCATTGGAGTGGTCAGCAAACTTTGTAATGTCTGAGAGATGATCTGTACTTTGAGAAACAGGGGTCTTGTACAGCATAGGTTGGGATTTGTTACGTGTGAGTGACCTACTGCGCTTCACCTCGTCCTGTTCATCTCCATCCACATTGGAGTCCTTAACTTCTGTATCAACCTTGTTATTGCCTTTGTGTTCTCGTTTGGTCTTGCGGAATGAAGGTATTCGAGAAAAAACAGAAAACCTAGAGCCCTTCCCTGATTGGGTTTTCTTATTTCTTGCAGAACCACGAAGACTAGATGATGACTGAGTGCTGTCCTCTGTCTCTTCACTGTTAGGACTGGAGTCAAGGTCTTGTGACACAAAACTGGAAACACTATGGCCATCACTGCTATCAAGCTCATTTGATAAAGAGCTCATTGTTTCTCCAGAATCTGGTTCATTCATGACAACGGCTTCATTGGCTTTTGTTTGCATGACAGAAATGTTGTCATGTGGGTGGTTTGAAACGTCATCACAGGAGCTCCATTTCTCATAGAATACATCTTCCGATAATGGACTTCCTTTCTGTTGCTCCTCCAGTTCATTCTCCATCACAAATGAGCTTTCCAATGAATGGTCTGACTCCAAAATAGCTTCTAAATTAGTGATGGGTAAAATTCGACAACATGTAACAAATGCACCCTCAATCGCTGAGTTGTGTAGTTGCAAAGATTGCTTACAAAGAGAATCAGAAGGTTCACTGAAGGAATCAGTGATTGCAGGAGAATTTTTTGTAAATGTTTCAAGTCTTCTCTCCATGCTTTTTAATGCATAAGTATCATCGAGCTTGAGAGAGCCACTCAGTGGTAATATGCTTTCCTCTTGGGCGAGGTCTTGGTGTTTGTGTGCAAGCAAATGGGCAATATGTGAAAAGTCATCATTTGCAGAGTCTGAATTAACCTCTCCATGCATGCTGTAATGGTCAGCTGTGTTTGGGGGACTCAAGGTTTCCAATACTGAAATACTGCTCTGATTGATGCCGTCTGTGCCCTTGAACTGAAATCCTCCCGCTGTCTGCTCCTCCTCCAGTGAAGATGAGTGCAGCTGGCATTCTTTCTCATTATGGCTATCACTGAGCAGCATTTGTGTAACACCGTTGTGGCTGCTACATGCATCGAAGTCTGAAGCTTTCTGAACATTACCTTTGCTGTCCATTGCAATCTTCATTTCAGTTGCTTTAAAGGAGATAGACTGACCAACAAGGGCACAAAAAGATTCACCATCTTTGCTGTCATCCCCCTTTGAGACTGAACATATGGCATTATTAGTAGATCTACTGTATTTTTGCAAAGTACTAGGCAAAGACATTGGTACACCCGAGGCACAGTCTTCTAATGGAACGGCTTTAATGTTATTATTTGTGTCTGAGCTGTGTTCATGGTTTCTACTGTTCAGCTGGGAATAATCAAATGGAGATTGTGAATTTGTGAAAAGATCAGAGGAAGCACTAGACAAAATAGCAGCATCTAACTCAATTGTTTTAACGGACTCGTTTTGCCTTATTTGTTTATCAGATAGGGTGTCGGGTCGGTGCAATTGTTTGGAGGTATCTGTATATTCGATAACGCAATGCTCTAGTTGTTTACAGTTCATTTGAAGGTCATCGCTGAGTTTAAAGTAAACATCTGTAGGAGTGACTGGAGATTTGTCATACGAAAACTCAAACAGACTAGCCAAAGACTCGACAGGACTGTCTACTGGACATCTATCGGCTTCAGCTGTCTTCATGTCAGAACACGCAACCCTCAATGACTTGGGTCTAGTATGTTCTATGCATCCCAAACTGTCAGAGTAAATTACCGACTGTTCTATAGAGGGAACTATTGTACATTCTTTCTGGTACCATTTAGCATTGTGACGCATGTTGCTATCCATCTGCGCTCCTTCTAAAATGTCACTGTCATTATTAGCAAAACTTTTAGCATTAACACAAACTTGTGCTTGAGTGAATTCACCCAATTTGTTACAATTAATTCTACTATTAGGGCACTTATGGGTTTTGTAAAAATCTGCCTCAGCCTCATGGTCCTCCGAATAGGTTTGCCCACTGACCTGCAAACAATAACTGTCCATGTGATAGCTACTAATGGAGTAATCCTCTTTTTCACTCTGTATTTGTAATACCGGGCAATTTTGATGACTGCAATGAGTTATGGCCTGCAGATCTGACTGTTCTGATGTCCAGTCATTGATCAGATGCTGATGTAGTGAATTTGACGTTCCAGGAGAAGTTGCATTAGGCACATTTGAGAAAGCTCTCTTAGCTGCAAAACACTCGTATTCAGAAACTTCTGATGTGTCATTTAAGTCCTGCTTTTTGAAATTTAGACTGTCGTTCTTCTCAAAGTTCAAATCAAGTTCTCTGTTAGTGTCCTTTGATGAATGTTTTCCAGATGATTTCAAGGATTTATTGACTTCAAAGTCAATACAAATGTCCATGATGTCCTTCTTTAATTGTCTCTTTTCATAAGCCACTGTATTTGAAATAAAATCAGAGTCTGAGTCAGTCACAGTCAATCTGCCTTTCATGGAATTTATCTTAATGAAATCAACCTGTGATGGTCTGTCTTCCACTGATTGTGATTGGCTGTGTTCCAGTGAAGTATTTGATTGGCTATACTCTAAGGAGTTCTTTGATTGGTTTAGGTCTAAATCCTGGGATTTCCTGCATTGTTCTACTGAGTCCTGTGATTGGCTGTGTTCTGATGAAGTGTGTACTACTGAGTCTTGTGCTTGTCTGCATTCTATTGAGTCCTGTGATTGATGGTATTCTAACGAATCCTGTGATTGGCTCAATTCAACAGAATTCTGTGATTGCCTGTTTTGTACGGAATCCTGTGATTGGTTCCATTCTACAGAATCAAGTGATTTCCTGTGTTCTACTGAGCCCTGTGATTGGCTGCATTCTACTGAGTTCTGTGATTGGCTGCATTCTACTGAGCCCTGTGATTGGCTGCATTCTACTGAGTCCTGTGATTGGCTGCATTCTACTGAGCCCTGTGATTGGCTGCATTCTACTGAGTCCTGTGATTGGCTGCATTCTACTGAGCCCTGTAATTGGTTATATTCTACTGAGTCCTGTGATTGGCTGCATTCTACTGAGCCCTGTGATTGGCTGCATTCTACTGAGTCCTGTGATTGGCTGCATTCTACTGAGCCCTGTAATTGGTTATATTCTACTGAGCCCTGTGACTGGCTGCATTCTACTGAGTCCTGTGATTGGCTGCATTCTACTGAGTCCTCTGATTGGCTGCATTCTACTGAGTCCTGTGATTGGCTGAATTCTACTGAGTCCTGTGATTGGCAGCATTCTACTGAGCCCTGTGATTGGCTGCATTCTACTGAGTCCTGTGATTGGCTGCATTCTACTGAGCCCTGTGATTGGATGCATTGTACTGAGCCCTGTGATTGGATGCATTGTACTGAGCCCTGTGATTGGATGCATTCTACTGAGCCCTGTGATTGGTTGTGTTCTACCGAATCCTGTGATTGGCTGCATTCTACAGAATGCAATGATTTCCTGTGTAGTATGGACTCCTCTGATTGGTTGCACTCTACATAATTATGTGATTGCCTGTGTTCTGACGAAGTTTGTGACTGACTGTGTTCTTCTGAGTTCTGTGATTGCCTATGTTCTAAAGACTCCTGTGATTGGCTGTATATAATGAAATCCTGTGATTGGGTGTGTTCTACTGGCTCCTGTGATTGGCGGGGTTTGACTAAATCTTGTGATGGCATGTTTTCTACTGTGGCCTGTGATTGGCTGTGTTCTACTGAGACCTGTAATTGGCTGCATTCAATAGAATCCTGTAACTGACTGTGTTCTATAAAGGCCAGTGAATTCATGTGTTCTACTGAATTCTGTGATTGGCTGCATTTTAAGGAAGCTTGTGATTGGATGTATTCTATTGAGTCCTGTGAGTTGCTGTGTTCTACTGAATTCCGTGATTGGTTGTGTTCTGTTGGCTCTTCAACTTTCCTCTCAACTGATACAGACTCGTATATAGAAAGATTCTGTGAGACAGATAAACTGATCTCATTTTCATCAACATTCAGCTCATCATGTTGAGTTTTTGATTTATTATGTTCAGCGTCTGTACTTTTCACAACAGATGCCGTTACCTGTATTTCAGTGTTTCTAGTGTCAATATCATTTTGACATTCTTTTCCACTAGTGAACTGTATGTGTGGCTCATTGTGTCCTGACTGAGTGTCAAAGATATTTGTGTTGATTTGTTCCAATTTTAACTTTCCATCCAAGATGTCAGCAAACTGAGACCTTGCTCCATCACTGTCTGTTAAGGTGAAAAATGAGTCTTTAGTGCTTGGCTCAGTGAGTGTTTGTGTTTTTAAAGCATCTTCTAATTCCAGTAAGGGTGTTACTACATATGGGCCATTCCTTGAAGAAGAATCAAGTTCAGGTCCCACAGGAGAATTGCTGATAACCTCTCCAAATCCCAGACCACCTTTAGCCTCAGACATTCCAGTGTCATCAACCCCCATGTGCATCATCTCCGTATTTCCAGTCTGTTTTTGCAACCGCTCTCTATCCACTGTCCTACTGTGCCCGTCAAAGACAGCATGATGCCTTTTTGCTAAAGTGGGATTTCTCTCTCTAACTGAAGGTGAGGGTTTGACAAATGAAGAGTGTGAGTCCAGATGACCCACAGAGCCAGAGCCGGTCTCAAAGCTTGCCATCCTGCAGCAGTCCTTAGTTTCATTACTGGGATCAGAGAAAGTGTCACTGTGCCATGAGTCTGAGTCAAAATATTCCTCTTTTGTGTCCTGTGCTTCAGGAACCGGCTCACACCATTCCTGATGTTGTTCTCCACGGTCCTCCTGCTGAGAATCCCCATCTTCTAGACAGCCTGCTTCACTCCCAGAGTCCTCTAAAGCTGGGACCTAGGAGGAAAAAGAATAAGTGCATTATTTTCCTGTTCTTAACAAAGGAGACTTGGTCTCACTTAATTGAAGTAAACAGTTTATAAGTTACATCAGTGAGGCAGACAAGAGTTAAAAATTGTTTTACAGATCTGCATTCAATTTAATCCTAAAGAGCACCATGTGTTTGTGAAGTTAACCACATAGGTATGATAATCATTTAATTATATCTGAAATTCTTTCCCCAAACACCTGGAATTAATATGTCACTCAACCATGCCTTGCTTCATGTAGTTAAATCAAAGCCCTTTAGAGACCATCTGCTTATATAAAGCATCTGATCCATTAGCTCATTTGCTCAAGGAATCATTTCTTATGAACAAATTTTGCATGATGATGAACAGACTCCAATGTAATAATACAGAAGAGCATAACAGATTGTAATCATTAACATCATATTAGTACAATCAGAGAACAAAAACCTGACAACTGTTGAAAAACAAAACAAATCAAAAGTAAATGACAGCAAAACAACAGACCACATATTCTATAAAACAAACCATACATCAGCCAAATGCTGTAGTTACAAATGTCTATCAGTAGGGGCTAACAGGACCATGCAGGAAAAAACCTTAACCACTTGAGCTCTTCTCATAGTCAGTAGGTTGTAGAGAAGGACCTTCCACCAAGGCAAACATGTGTGCCGTCGTCCAGCTTGGAGCAACCATACAATCAATTCCCTAAGAAGACCACAAGCCAAACAGCTGTTTGACAGTCATCAGCCACTACCAATCCCTTCTCATAACCCACTGGTCTGTCGTCCTTTAACCATGTCTCTAATCTAGGTTTAAAAGATTACAAAAGAATATACCTGACAAAGTTAGGCCAGCTAACGGTTCTGATGTTTTAAATAACCTATAACCATCAGGTTCTGAGAGGTAGAGAGAAGAGATGAAAGCCCCTATCATACCCTGCTTGTACTTAAGACTCAAGGGGTCATCAGGCACAGCACATCTCCAGCTAATCCAGACAGGTCAAGCCACTTCATGTTAAATGAGGCAGGACACTAAGAAGAATGGCTTTAAGAACAGCAGGTATCAAAGAAGAGAGTGCCAATCACTTCTGCACAGCTTTTTTTCAGAGTGAACAAAACTTGAATACTATTTTTGAAAACACTCAACGCACACAGGAATATCCGGAAATCCATAACTTATACATATACATATGCAAATGAAAATATATTTATTCAAATAAATGTAAATGTTTATCTCGTAACCTGTTGTAGGGATGTAAACCTGACTCTCTAACGTTCAATATGCTATTAACTAAACATATGACACTTGTTTGCAAGCAAAATATCAGTCTCAAAACCGTTACAGAGCACATAGTAGTACAGCATAAGTCAGGAGTAAAACCTGTTCTCATTGGCAGTTGGAATGACACAACGTCACCTGACCCCATTCAGTAACCAGAGCTTGTTTTGCCAAATTGATTACAGTTGAGTTCCCTAAATGGCTTAACATCTTAACGCTATACCATGGGCTGGGCAGGAGAATGGGGGGATTGGTTTAGCATTCAAGTATGAAAATACAGTAGATGTATGAGGTAAAAATAGAAAAACAGAGCCAGAAAAAGCATATGACCCTGCAAACGGGACTGCTACTGTACTGACTCTTAAAACCACTTGGCCCAAAAGATAAACATATTCACAGTCCTTCAACATGGTTCATATTTTATTTTCAACAAGATTGTTTGCTACTCATCAACACCAAGCACTCTATAGACACTTCATGTCAAAAAAGTTGCAGACCCCAGTTATTTTCACAAAAAAACTACAGGAACAATTAAAGGTCTAAGACAGTTCTATGTGTTACAGTCTTTCTGAATCAGCAATACTACAATTCCTGAATCTGTCATCTATGGAAAGTCATGATTATTCAATGATCTGTGAAGCCCATGCCTCATGTGAAGCATCCAGAAACACGCAGATTCTAAAACACTGAGAAAAAGCCCAAATTAATGCCTCAAAACATAAAGATGTGCTGAAGTAAAGTTCAAAAACTATCCCCAATCAACAGCAGTTTTTCCCAATTTTGACAAAAATGTACATGCTAATAGAGAGCTAAAGAGACTGGTCCAACTGTCACGGAGCAAAGACAAAGATTCAACAGAACTTTAATGAAGACGAGGGTAAATGTACCAGCAGTGCTAACACACACATGTGGTTCATTCAAACAACAACCAAGACCCAGGAGAAAGTAAAACAAAGGAACATGTGGCTGACAAAAGACAAAATAAGAGTCCTGGTTAGTGGTGGCGTGACATCAACTCACATTTCATCAATTTCTGCTACTTGAGTATGTCTAATCTTTTATTACCTATCAGAATGTACTTGGTGACAGACTTTCTCAGTCAAGTGTACTACCTTTCAAAAGTTGGTGAACTGTTTTATTGTAAAAAAAAAAAAAAAAAAAAACTTACGCTCGCGAGGGCTGCATGTATTTGTCCAAAATACAGTTAAAAAAGCATTTCTGTGGAATAGTATTAGAAAAAACAACAAGTTTCTTCTGTTTTAATACATTAAAATGTAATTTATTCCTGTGATGGAAAGCTGAATTGTTTTATCATTAGTCTTCAGCATCTCATGATCTTTCAGAAATCATTCTAATATGCTGATTTGGTGTTACACTGGAGGTTTACACTTCCAGTTCCAGATACGTAATAATATCTGTATCATTACTTGTGTAGAAGATCAGGTTGTTCTGATCTTAAATCCCCACAATGCAGTGTCAAAACGTTATTTACTCAAGGACTCCATTATAAAAGAGAGAGAATGCTAATGAAATACACTGAGAATCCCCAGCTGAGCGTGCTCTTGCTTACATCATTCCTCATGGAAGCAGGATCTCTGCGCAGTCCAGACTGAGTGTCTGCTTCCTCTAACCCTGAACAAATGCAAATTTCACATATTGCCTACTGTTCTAACATGTTTTAAAACATTAGTATTTCATTTCATTGCAATGACTGCTTTAGATTGAAGGGGAGAAGTAGGTAAGATTTTCCCTTACGGTATGCTTGATCCAAAATAAAACAATAAAGACAGTAATATTATTAAATATTATTATAGTTTAAAATAACCAATTTCTATTTAAATACATTTTAAAATGTAATTTATCCCTGTGATGCAAAGCTGAATTTTCAGCCTCATTACTCCAGTCTTCAATGTCACACAGTCCTTCAGAAACCATTCATTATTATTATCATTATTATTATCATCAATGACCAATGTTTAAATATTTTTGTGGAAACCATACATTTGTATAATTTGATGAATATAATGTTACAGCATTTATTAATAATTAATAATTCCCCCAAATGTCAGCACTAATGTATATAATGTAAATATTTAATTATGGTATAGTAGATAATTTACCATGTCATGATTTTTTGGAGGGCTCTTAAAAACCCTGCCTACTGCCTTTCACATCACAAAACCAATTCAAATTATTACACAGAATCTTCATTACATAATTGCATCTGTTTGTTTATGTATACATTGTATATTAAGACTGCAAAAAACAATAACCAAATCATTGAGATAGAAATATGATTGCTAACAATATCTTTTCTCCAGGTTTAAACATCCTTTGTTTAGATTTATGGGGATTAAAGTGTAGGTTTTTGAGGTTCAGGAGGAGGTACAGGGTTGCATCGGATCGCTCAGAAAACTGCAGTGCTGCAATCACAATTCCTGTTGCTCTCTCCTTGTGAGCATGAACTCATCCCATCGGACAGGACAACCACAGAAAGGGAATCACACACACACACATCTGCACACACGCAAGGGAGTCACTCTCAGGAGATACACACTCACAGGGAACTACAGATCATTTTTGATTATGCATTCATACGTAGTGAAATGATGTCATGTCAACTGTAAATCAGTTAAATATTACAATGAAAGCACAGGAAAGGTGATGATTATAGGGCTGCTCTTTATTCTAAATGGAGTGGGGAAGCACAGAAAGTAGATTTAACGTAGTGAAGATGAAGTATATGCCATCAAATCCAAGGTGAGGAGTAATATCATGACATTAAAAGGACTTTATATGCAAATGAAAAAGGTAATCTTAAACCTTCATTAAGAGAGAGTCGGGTAGAAGCATCTGTGAGTGAAGCATCTGTGTATTTTAGGTAATTGTAAAAAAGCAAGATTTCCTTGCAGAAATGTTTGCTTCAGATAGAATTTTAACACAATCCTGCAATAGTCAGTAATAAAAATAAACCTGATTAAAACCCAGTGGATGTACTAAAGAGCTTTATCATGCTGAGTATAGTGAAGCGTTCGTGTGCACTGCTGTGCATACTGCAAAGTAAGTGGTCATGGTGATTTAGAGCACAACCTTCTGTCAACTAAATCAGCTGACTTCAGTGTAGATAAACAGCTTTAACAACATTGTGTCCTAAAATAAAAATAAATATAATAGCCTTCATAAGTGAAAAACGACCACTTTAAAAAAACGCTTCGAGACTATATTTGCATTGGTTACAATCTTAATCTCCATTAATTTAATCAAATTAAGTGCAACTATATGTATAAGTATTTTCCTACATTTCCTTGACAGTAGGAACATTCAAACGTTAAAGTGACTCGTTAGTGAGCAGTACAGAGACAGTCAAGTGTGCAAAACTACGAATACAAAACTAAATCTAAAACACAGAATACTTAAGACAGGGTAACAAAGGGGTTAAGAAGGATCAAAACATCTTAAAAGGGGCACATAAGCTTAAAACGCATCTAAAGATCGATTATTAATACTTGCATTGTATTTTTGGATGCTGAGCAGTAGATGCATGTGTTTGGATAGTTTTTTTGTCTTCATGAGCTGGATGTCTGTTGATAGTTTCATTCCTTTGTTTGGTTCGTGGGAAGTTCGAAGATAACTTTGAAGGTAAGGTTTGAAGGTAAAGAGGAGAGATGAGCAAAATGATTTCTGGTGCCGGTTATTGTTAAAGGCACACCTAGACACACCCATTCTTGTCTGGATGACCAATTACAGAGTTGTAAATTTAGAGCGGAAAAGTTCTTTGTCTCTTTTCCAGCCTAATTTGCATCTTTTATGATAGTGTCAGAATTGTTTATGATAGTGTCAGAAATGTTCACAAGGGAATAAAGATAATATGACGCATTTTGTCAGCATGTAATATTATCATAGCTTATCAAAGTCAAAGTCAGCTTTATTGTCAATTCTGCCATACATACAGTACATACATACAGAAAATTGAAATTCTATAACTCTCAGACCCTAGATGCCTACAGGTAACAACAACAAAAATGTAACAGTGACAACAACAGAAGAAAGATAACAAAAATTTAACAGTGACAACAGTAGAAGAAAGATAAATAGACGGATAAAGTGAATTGTGGAGGTAAAGTGACGATGGCAACTGGTTCAAACAATAGTAACTTATAATATCATTATAGCTTATGTATATATAATATCATCATAGCAATCAACTGTCAGCTATGCAGAGCGGTGTGCGATGTGGAGAAGGAGAGGAGACTTTATTAACTAAACTAGAACATAAACAGCACTTTCTTGGTGCAAAACTCGGAGAACTCGGAAATACTTGAAACACGGAAAGGAGGTACATCCACACACACATAACTTCACATCCGACAAAGACAAGGGAACACAGAAGGGTATAAACACACATAAGGCAAATAGAGAACATCTGACAAGACTTTAGATTAGAAAGACGTGATTAGAAAGACGGGAGCATGAAGGACCTGGGAGATACATAAAGGGACCTGGAAGGGAACAATGACAAGACAGGACCGTGACATCAATATCATAGCTCATGACATAAACAGAAGAACGTTTACAGATCAAACAAGACATGGTTACAAAAATAAAGCAGTGTTACCTCTTTAGGTTTGAGTATAAGCAATTAAAGATTACTTTAACATCACTAAACTATCATAGGGGCTAATATACATGGAGACCTACATACATACAGCAATATATACTATACAATCTATTATGAGTTAACTAAGAGACATGTATTGACATGTATTTGGTGCGTTCCTTTCTATTGATCTGTGTCAGATGGCTTTGCATGGGGGTTAAAAGGGGGGTGAAATGAGAAACCTCAACCCCCCAGGTCAGGTATGATTTAGCTGAGGAGTCAAAAGCCACAAAAAAATCTTATAGTGTGATCGATCAACCTGGTTCAGTCCCAATGTCACACTGCCATCATATCTATTTAGTTTTGAAATGCAGTCTAATTTAACAAACGTAGTAATACGAACTCGATCTGTAGGTGTGATGCTCCTTCATTTATTAGCAAAGTATTAAACATGACCTGCACTTAATGAATTATTACCATTATTTTCTCATGGTACTAGAAGTCTAGAACAGATCTTAAATGTAAGGCTCTTCAACTGCACATGTACACCAGGTTCAACTGCAATCATGTTTGTGTCTAATTGTTAAGTTTGCTAAGAGTGTGAAGTACATGATCTACCGTATTAAGATCTCAAAAAGCAGCATGAAACACACTGGCTCCGTAAATCAGATCAGTGACAAGTTGCATATCACACTTGCATACTGAGCATGGCGCTCTTGTAAATTTTCAGATGTGCACACTGTCTGACAGACAGGGAAGGTCAATGTTTACTGTAGATTCATCCAACTCAGAGACTCCAGTGACAACAAAGAAATGTTCTGCACTCTTTCCGTTTCCTAGATCTGAGGCATTTTCAGCATTGTTTTCATTTTGAACATTATAAAACAATGCATTTAGATTTCTAAATTGTTTATGGCAATCAGTGCACCTCCATATTCATGCACTGGATCGTATGATATTTAGCCTGTGCTTATCAAACACCTGGTTCAGCTTAAGTCAGACTTTTCTCAGAGGAATCTGATAGTGGGGCATAAATCTCAAACGTTTTATTGCTTTCCAAGTATGATTATCATATTATCTAAAATACCT
This sequence comes from Rhodeus uyekii, assembly GCA_037043235.1. Lineage (NCBI taxonomy): Eukaryota > Metazoa > Chordata > Actinopteri > Cypriniformes > Acheilognathidae > Rhodeus > Rhodeus uyekii. The sequence goes on along the minus strand of JAWRVZ010000076.1, from coordinate 520,519 downwards.
CAAGATGCACTGAAGCAAAAGAGGATAAATTCACCCCCATCCATGCAATTTCCCTAAACTATTTGGGGCACAGTGTGTTGAATCAATGGACCAAACAACAAGTAGTTTCTTGTCCCTAACGAGGAGGTGATGAGCATCTTATGCAACGCACCCCTGCTGAGAAACACCAATCTTAAAGCTATGCCCTGACAACTCCGACACGGAAGAAGAATCAGAGATCCCAAAATGTACTGGGAAAAGAGTTTTACCAAATAAACTCATGCCACAGATCCTTGATCCTTCTTGTCCATCTAATCAACAGTAGCTTGTTTACCAAACCAAATTCTATATTCTTATCAGTGGTTGCATAACCTAAACAGACACAATCGCCAAAACACAAGGGAGCTGTTTTCCCCAAAACAGGTTTACAGGACAGAGGAAATTATGCACACAACAACACTTATATTTAACCACTGCTAGATGATAGACTGAAAAAAACAATGGTGGCATTTTATTTTACAGTCCTGTTACCCATGTACTTGCTATGTACTTATAGGTATTACAATAACTGGTTTACAACTAGGTACTAATCCTGAACGACCCTAAACCTAACTTTAACCCATGTATTTACCTTATATTAACCAATACTTTCTTAGGCAAGTACACTATAAATACACACAAGTGCACATACTGTAAAAGGAAGTGCAACCAAAACAATAAGTAAACTTTTTCTAACTTTTCTATTTGCAGGTCTGGAATTAAGTAAAATCTACTTAACCAATTTATGTAAAATTAACAAAGATAACAAGTAAATAGAACTTGGACAATTATACTTTAAGTAATTTCTAGTTACTGTTTTGAAGTTTACTTTGCAATACATTTTACTCATTCTTTCTTTGCCAATTTTACTCAAGCTATGTTGCACTGAATTAAGTCATGCTTTTAAAGTGCATGCCCAACTTATACACAATTAAGTAAATTATTTGTGCACACAATATAGGTAATGAGGTACCCAGCCAAACAAATACACATCAATACTTGGTAAACAACACACAATAACAGTAACAAGCAGTGGATAGTTTTTGATTATGATTATGCGTCCTTTTGAGTAGAAGAACTAGAGATGTCACAAAACAGCAAGTTACGGTACTAGATCTAACAACCTAACAACAAAAGCAACAATGAAACAAAGTAAATACAACTGGAAAACAGAGGAAAATGTAACCTTATTAAATAATTTGCTCACCAGTGCATGATGGGAACACCAATATCAAAAGGTTGAGTAGGTGTTACTTAACTGTATACATTTACTCAAAGAATCACTGCAAACATAACAAACAATTATAAGTTCAAACTTTCCATTATTATAAGCTTTGATATAGAATTTACCTTTTATTTAATCTTGCAGAACTAACTTGTTCAAGTTTGAACTGTGTATTATTTAACATAGAATTATTTTTTATCAGTGTACATGCAAAACAAAACAAAACAAAAAAACCTGGAACAAATTGTTTGTGAGAATCAGATCATCTTAAAACCTACTGAACCTACGCAGGACTTGTTTAAACTCGCATTGAATGACTTGTGCTGTCGACCCTGACAAAGAGCCATAGAAATATTGAATATCAAATGATCAGAGATCTTATGGCCAAAAGTCATAATCTGTGATGACCATCTATGAGGAAAAGCATAGGCTGGGGTTCGAGTGTATGGGGCTACAACACCCTCTAGTTCACTCTAGGTAATTTGTATATGAGTTAGTTTACATTCCTGTCCTGTTGTCGCTCTCATTTTCTCTCTGAATGGTCTGGCCTTGTCTCTACTCTGGGGAAATAGAAAATCTGCCCACAACTATTATACACTTTTTCCCTGAGTGGGTCTTCAGGAAAGCACTACAAAACCTTTCAGCAGCATGAGAACTTTATACGTAACACACAACGAATAAAATGTTAAGCTGAGACCCTCACTTGCACATTCACTATACACTTCACAGTTCTTGCTAACATTTTGTGCTGTATTTCTGCTACTCTTAATGAGACTGTTTGGAAACGGCACGTAATGGCTAAGAAGAGCTACTGAAAATCACACTTTCACGTCGTCTGTTTGGATTTGCAGGCATCTCGCATAAACTTCTTCTGAGTTTCCGCATGCATCACATAACACAAGACTCAAATTTCACTAAATGTTTTACTTAATGAAGCGCATTAATCTCTCACTGCTCCCTTGTTTTCTTCTTCAATTAATTCTCCCGTCTATTTCCCTGTCAGGCCTATTGTAACACAAGCCGATGTGTTGAGTAACTGAGTGCGGTATGTAATTGTAATTCTCAAACCTGTTTGTCAGAGGGATTGGGGGCCTCGAGCATCAACACACACACACACACACACACACATTATCAGTCCCAAACAACAACGTGCGTGCTAACACATGTATACACACCCATACTTTTACTCAGGACGTCTAGCTCTGACATGCCAAAACACTGTCATCTAAAAAGAAACCGGATAATCGAACTGCCTCAGGAAAACACAGATGGGAAAAACAACTCCCATTCATGTGCAATCCGAGCTCTAATAATCCAGGCGGGAGAGCAGATTGGGACAGATCCTCTGTCACGTTGACTTTGCTTGAGAATAGTATTGTTTGGGAAAAGTGCTGTTTCATGGCTCTAATTTCAGTTGGGGGTGTAAAGATATAAAACGCTAAAAGTCAAGGCTGTTCATGTTTATACCATAAAGTTTGACAGCTGATAGATTAAGCTGTTGACTGCTTATGTCAACACAATTATGGCTGAAATGATTAGGAGGCAGTTATGCTGACCGAGCTCTTGCATAAACCGCCTATATGTCCCATGAGTATGAATACAAAAAAATGTTTTTCAGAGAGACACAGGCTGTGAGGATGCATTTATTCACAATCATAATCTGACACATGATGTGCATAACATAGTGCAGTTCAAGAATGAGAGGTTCTTACATCACAGATATGGCTGCTGAAAGAGCTGAGTAAGACACACGTCCCTCCGCTTAAACTGAGCTGCAACTGCAGAGCTGTTTCATTATAACTCATCTCTAGTGTGCTGTCCATAAGTCAGCTGGCTAGATTTATAAGGGGCATTTAAGCGTCACATAAAAACAGCTTAGTTTGCTTTCTTACTAGTTTAAGAAATAGGGGACCTATTTCGACACTTCCTCCAAAAATGAAAGAACTGTCATTATTTACTCACCCTCGTGCCGTTTCTAACTTGTATGACACAAACAAAGACGTTTTGTAAAATGTTAGTAACCAAACTGTTTTTTTGGATACCATTGACTTCCAGTCTATGGGGAATTTTTATTTTTTATTTTTTACATTATCTTCATTCTGCAGAAGAAAGAAATCCTTACAGGTTTCCAATAAGGGTGGGAAAAATGAAATAATTGTAATTTTTTTAGTGAACTCTTTAAATAACAAAAAAACAACAAAGTAAAATGATCTTCTATGATATTTATGCCATTCTAATCAAATAATAATAATGATAAACCATTTTGTTTTAATATTGTTTTAATAATTTCCACAGTAATTGCAGCATTTCTACAACATTGACATTAAAAAAAATTTTTTTACAGATAGTTGAGCTAAAATATGATAATGTTTGGAGAAAAAGGTAAATATCCCTTGTAAACATAATATTGTCAATATAGTCATTTTAAATCAGTTATTAAATTTGTCACAAAATTGTGACAGTATTTTATAATTATCTGCATTTAGGATAAATAAAATGCTAAGTAAGGAGTCTGCCAATTTATTCCAAAAATGTAATTCCCATTCAGAGAGAAGAGAGAAAAAATTGTTCATCTGGTGGAATGTGAAATGTTTGTGAAATGTGAAATATTTAGCTTGAAAAGTGTGCTTTAAAAAATAAAAATGCAATGATATTTACACACGTACTGTTTAAGTTTAATTTCACTTACCAAATAAATTTTTCCACTGTATGGAAAACATGCAAATAACATACATATCTTGCAATCTTGGTACATTTTTTTTTATTTTTGTATGCATGACTGTATATTAAAAACCCGGAACATTAGCAGTGACAAAAATGGCACCGATGGCACCATGTCAAAGGCCTTCCACTGGGAACTCGTTTTCGCTCTTTTTCACACTCTTTTCTCTGATCGTTTAACTACCCAATTGTAAAACGACCAGGTGTAAATGTCTTCCGAAATGCTTTCAATCACTCAAACCACTTCAGTTTTAAACACTCAAGTGAAATATGTCCCAAGTGAAGTCCCTAAATTAATAAATGTAAATTAATTATAATTGTACCAAAATGTATTTTAAATACATTTATTTTTATGCTACATATACTACAATACATTGATATATTTATGTATTTTCCTGTAGCTCAAACAGTAAAGCAGGGCGCTTGCAACACCAAGGTCATGGGTTTGATTCCCAAGGAAAGCAGGAACTGATTAGAACGTCAAAATGCATCTTGAATGCAATGTAAGTCACTATGGATAAAAGCATCTGCTAAATGCATAAATGTAATGTACTTAATATAAATACCTACAACTCTAATTTCAGTATATACAAAATTGATATACTTAAAGTCTTCATCACCTTTAATAAAAGTTGTGAGACTAAATTATCCTAACAGTGCTGATGCTACTTTCTCTCCTATTGTGGTATTTGAAATTAGCTGATGATCAAATACAGCTTGTATATGTTGCTTTTGTTACTTAAAAAACTGTTACTTAAAATGAAAGACTGGATTTATATTTGTTTTGCGGAGACTAATTTATGTGGTCAAGTGTAAACAGAAGAGTTTGTAAAATTGGACAACTATCCGATCAGTAGAAATGCATGAAGTGACCAGGTGTAATTTGGCTCTCTGTTAAAGTTAGGCTATGACTGAGCTGAAAAAACGACTTGCCTTGCTGTGCTACTGAAAACCATTTATAAACAGCACCTCCCCAAATCCATGACAACGCTGAAGACGCCGCCAATACCGCTTCCCACTCACACACACTAATACAGCCGTTGGTGAAGCTTCATTGACTCAATGGGAAAAAGTCCAAGAAGTGATCTATGCGTCCTTCAATTAATCAAAAACATATGTGATCTCAAGAAACAAACCCAAGGATACAACCAAACTGTTAATATAGGAAAAAACTAAAAATGAATCTCCAATCAAAAGTGATCAAACTTAATTAGACTGAAAAAAGCAAATGTATCAGATCCTGGCATGCTAATATTATTCCATATTTCTTTCACCAGAAGAAACATTTCTAAAATGTTCCATTGAACTCATCGCTGTCCTCATTCAAAGAAGCGCAGTTACAACATAACTTATTAAGAGCAGCTTCAAACGAAAATGAACCGAAAGCCACAACTAACCACCATGACAGTGAGATGTTAATCTGTTCCAACAACCCGTAACCACACAATGCTATGAAAACAAGCTGAAGCGCTCTTACCTTAAAGAAGCTTCGTAGGAAATATATAACACTCAACATTATGAGTGTGTTACGGAGGGGACGGCTTCAACCGTCCTTCACTCCCCCTCTAAACCCCTCTCTCTCTCTCAATCCTCATGTCCTGTTGCGAGTTTCTCCAGCCCGTTGCGGCCACATGCTTACTTGTTGCTATTTAGGAGCGCTCTAAGACTCATGACACTGCCAGAGAGAGAGGGAGCGAGCAAGAGACACACTGAGAGAGACAGAATGAACCTGTCATGCCATGCCAGTGGTTTAAGTTTCCTAACAATGCGCACTCCTCCGTTCAACTCAGCTATGTAAAAACAACCGCGTTAGCCAGAGAATCGTTTAACCATTTCACTTCTGCTACGAGTGACTGAGTAAATTTAAACACAGTCTGTGGCCGGACTGCGTGTGTGACAGCAACAATAACAGCGTGCGAGTCAGGCTGCGGTGGATTAAAAAGGGTGTTGTGGGTGGAAAAGAATGAGGTCATTTTATTTTATTTTTTTATATTGTTGGGTGAACGTCTGAAACGCCTAGCGTCTGCGCTAATGCTTTAATCTTACAGCTCCCGCCCGGCAACACTACCTGTGGAGTCTTGATTTATATAAACACTGTGAGTGTGAGGGGAAACTAAACATCATTGGCCGTCGCTGCAGTGAGGTCAAGTGGGCACACGCTCTCTCCAAAGGCCTGGTGTTATCATGGATTTATGATAGTGGAGGGTTTAACCCCGAGGGCAGGACCTGCAGTGGAAAGTGTGAGCAACAGGTCTGTCAGATGAGGAAAAAAGACAGCGGTGTGTGTCCTATAGCAGAGGTGTACTTAAAGCTGAAGTGTGTAATTTCCATGCCGCTAGTGTCACCAAAATTAACTGCAAAAATAATGGTTGTTTCGTAAACACTACCCTGTCTGCCATCGGTTGACCAAGCAGAGAGTCCTACCCCAAACGGCTGAGCCAGTTTGGGCAAGATCAAACAAATCAACCTACAAATAGCTCACTTATAGTTTTATATTAAGCTACTTTTAAGGGAGTGTAGCATTTGATTGTTTTTCCTGAAGGTGCGTTTAAGTGACGTTTTTCTGAATAGTAGTGGTGAAACACTGCACTACTTTTCTCAATGCAAATGAAATAAAAAGCTTTCACTAAATTGAAACCTGACCATACTTTTCTCCAAGATAAAACATTCAATATTGTTGTTATATTTTCTTTATTTGCATACACCTTTCAAAAGTTTGGGATTAGTAAAAAAAAGGATTTTATGCTCACCAATATTGCATTTATTTGATCATTAAATAATAAATTAAAAAAAACAATATTGTGTAATATTTCCAATTTGTATTTACGAGCAAACTGGATGATTTCAATACTTGAAAAAAAAAGAAACAAAGTTTTGAGAATATCGGAAGACAGTCCGTTCCCTTCAGAGATGCATTCATATAAACCTCCACTCCTAATTCAATGGTTATATTTTTCTTTTTTATATTTGGAGCATCATGAACAGTGAGCTTGTTGTGTCTGGTATAGTATTTGCTCTGCTGACTCGTCCTCTCTCCTCTTTACGTCAGTCTTCAGTGTGTCCCTTCTCTGGCCTGTGGCAACATCCTGTTTTCAGACTTCCTAATATTTCTACAAAAATGTCTTTTTGAGTAATGCAGTATAGGAAGAACGGTTAGCAAATTACTGCTACAGTAATACAGTGTAGGGCTGAATCCCTAATCACCCCTATAGTCCTCAAATAGGGTATTAATTTAGGGGAGAGCCATTTGTAGTGGTATCAAAAGCCATAGTGGATGTAATCGAGTGCACTCATTTTATCCCACATTGCACAGCTGTTGTACACTCAACGGCTATCCGACTTCACTCACTCGTTTTCATTCACTCCTTCAAGAGAACTGTATTAGTGGAGTAACAGGGAATAGTGACAGGGTTCAGGGGCAATTTCGCATTCAGCCTAGGAGTTCTTGACACAGTGCGCCCTCTGCTGTATACACATGGACATGCAACCGAGGGGCAATGAAGGCCCATCACTGCTAGGTACTTGGGAATGGGATTTTACACTATTGTGATGAGGATTTATTAGATATAACCATCAGAATCCTGGAAGATTTGAGCCTGTCAGTCGGTTTAATTTACTTACATCAGTTAAGGAATTAAGAATGAACAATACTTCAACAGCATTTCCTTAAAATTGTTAATTTTACAATCAACATTTACTAATACAGTAATACCTCGAGATAAGAGCATAATCCATTCCATGGCGGAGCTCCTAACTCGAATTACTCGTATCTCAGATCATGTTTTGCCATAAGAAATAATAAAAAAACTAATTAATCAGTTTCAGATCAGTAAAAATGGAAGAAAAAATGTTTTTATTGGTATAGACACACACAATTATAGTACATGTATACAGTATAAGGATTCATGTGATATCAAATAAAATGTGGTTTTAATTATATTTTATTACAGACAGACAGGAGGAGGAGGGTTTGTACGTAGACACTTGATTCCATATCGTACCTTACACATAATCTTAAATTAACATAACTGAACTTAGCTTAAGTATTTTTTAAACTTTTCTATTTTATATTATTGTTTTGCTTTTTTCGATTTGTGTTTTTTACTTTTCTTCACTTTTCTTACCTGACTACCCTCACTTTCACTTGGCGCAAAACTTTTAACAAAATATCTATCGAGGGAGATTTGTTTCCGTCTCCCAGTCTAAATTAGAGCTGTTACGATACAATCGAATATTCGGTGCACCGAATATTTCTCTTCTGGCGAATACGTATCGTATTCGCGAGGCTATGAACCGAATATTGGCGAATACAACCTGAACTTCAACTTATGGTCCGGTAGGCATAAAAAACGAAATTTCTTCCAAAAGCATGATTAAATCGGCACGCTTTTCAGTGCAGACGTTCGGGAAGTAAACACTGACTAAAACGGAAACGATCGCTCATAGTGACATGCGCAGTGGCTGGCGAGTCACTGCTGGGCGAGTATGGAAGGGAGGTAACTCTGCTCGCGAGTATGAAAGGGTGGTATTGTTCGGCGGAGGTTACGACATCTGGCAAATTCATTAAAATAATTTTAAGAAATTGCCATTTTTACTTGGGCTGATTCAAATCTTGATTATATCTTCCTAGTATGAGGAAATCAGCTCAATTCATAACGCTACTGCATTTAATATAAATTATCGTATGCATTGAAGTAGCGACAAGCCGTAGTGCAGTCTAGCATATATTCCCGCCACCATGTCGGATGATACAGTTATAGTAAGTCCTCCAGCAAAGTATAAATCTGCTGTATGGAAATACTTTGGGTTTCCAAAAGATGGAAACGAAACAAGAACAAATAATACGATCTGCAGGTTGTGCAAGCATGAAATCAGGTACGAAATCAGGTACGAAATCAGGTACGCTCTTGGTTACACTTATTTTTGAAAGATCAGTTAGATCACAAAAAAATCCTCATTTACATATTTGTTGATCAGGAAAAGATTGTTTGTCAGTGTTTGTAATAGCTAGTTAGCTACATGTAGCTTGTAATCATTTAAGTTTCAAAATGCAAATGTTTATAATTTTTTGTCAGCTTCCTCCTATGGGAATCTTATTTTTCTGTGTCAAATCTGATATTAAACTTGGTATGATCACTTAAAAGTAAAGATGTGCCATGTTAAATGTTTGTTGTCGAACTTATCTCCTCTAGAAAAACAACCTTTTTCCTTTCCAAAGTTACTTAATACTAATTAAGTTAAATATTTTGTTTTAAATGCCAGGGAGGCTATGTATTGTAAGCTGTGTGACAGTGCTGTGAACTGCCTAGTGTATAATATTGTTGTTTGTACCTGGATGCATCTTTGAACTCAGTATGAACTGGTAAAGTCAGTAAAGTGATGGTAAAATAATGTTTTTCTTTTTCTTTTCATGAAGTGTGTATTCGTGAATAAGTATTCATATTCGTAACCCTGTATCGTGATACGTATTCGTATTCGCCACCTGCCGTATCGTTACAGCCCTAGTCTAAATGTTACGAAAATGAGTAAGTCACGTGTCGTCAAAAAGCGACATTTCTTTCAATGAAATGGGAAACCTTCTGCCACATAGCCAACACTTCCTTAATTTCACTTGTAGACATTTCACTGTAATTTCACTGTAGCTCGATCAACTCCTCAGTCGACAGTTCCTCCCGATGCTCCTCAAGAAGTTCGTTGACATCTGCTTCTCCTTTATCCACAACAACAGAAGCCTGTCCATCTCACCATTTCTATTCAAACGTAACTTCGATACAATCGTCCCGCCCTTGGAAGGATTTACGTTCTTGATAATATCCTTCGTCTTTAGGATGGTACATACATGCGTGCTCGATCACTCACACGCGGCACCGCGCTCATATTTATACACAATTTCATGCTTCATTTCCATGGTCATCATGCGTTTCTTCTTCTCACTACCATCTTTACCACTCACTTTCTTAGAGCTCATCGCTATTATGAAAAATAATGCACAAAATAGAGAGAAAATCAGCTACTCGCGGACGATGCGTACAGAAGTCAGCGAACACGTGAAGTGAACGTGTGTCGGCATCTGCGTCAGTACGTGTGCTTGTACAATAGAACCCCGACTTCCGAAAATAATCCGTTCCGAGGTTGGCTTCGTAAGTCGATCTTTTTGTAAGTCGGTCAGGCTTTACCATGTAAATTGCCTAATCCATTCCAAGCCCTACGAAAACACCACATTTAATTTTATGATAAAGCTATGCTTGTTCAGTATAGTATGACAAGCACATCCCAGCTTCATACTTCTCAATTATCTCCCTTTTCGTCTTCATGGAGAGCATCCTCTTCTTCCCTTTCACTTTCACCGTGAACGCCGCTACGCAGAGGCTGGTGTGAGCGATGCTGACCAATAGGAGAACAGGATGCTGCAGCGAAAGCTAGCGTCAGAGCCGGGAGCAGTGTTGCCAGATTGGGTTTTAAGCTGTAGTTGGGCTGGAAATCTTCAGTCCAATCTGGCAACACTGGCCGGGAGACAGCCAATGGGAGAGCGGGACGTTTGGTGTGAGTTTCCGGGTCAGTGGCACGCGAATTTCAAAACAAAACTCGGAAATCATCGCCTCGGCCGATATTTCGTTTTTCGCATCTCGATCATATTGTCGTTACTCGGGCGAAAAAATCTTTTATCGTATGTTGAACTTTTCGTACATAGAGCATTTCGTAAGGCGGGGTTCTACTGTATATCAAATATTTAAATTTTATATTTTTTTAGCAAAAAATCTGCCCGAAGGCTTACTCGTATCTTGGAATACTCATATGTTGATACGCTCATATCTCATTTAAATTGTATTTCTTAACATTACTTAAGGCACTGTTAACTGTCATGAACAATGAACAGCTATATTTTTATTTTCTAAGGTGAATAAATACTGTAACCAGTCATGTATTGGTCATAGTTAATGTCAGTTAAAACATTAATGTTCATGAGACCTTATTGTCAAGCATGATTGAAGCATGACGAAGATTATTTTAATACATTTGACAAGAAAATACCAATTCAGTCTTACCCTTTCAAAATGTTATGTTTTTTTCAATGTGTCCCTCGCCATTTCTTTGTAAATATTTGTGAAATTCACTAGCAATGTCTGAGTAACAAACTTTTTTTTATTGAGGAAGATACAAAGAGTGACCCAAAAAAGCCTGGCAAGTTATAACTAGACTAACCAGACAAAAAATCCAAATTATCGTCTGTTGATCAAACGTTTTTTGTCCTATTATTTTATATTGCAGCCTAACAAAGAGTGTCTTTCATTCTGTTTTGTCTACACCTTTTTGGCTTCATTCACAGTCTGCTGTGACCGCAAATCACCGCCTGCTGCCCACAACAACGGACAATTCAGCCGAACTCCTCAAGCCCGTCCTGTGTGTCTATGCCTGTAGTCTCCGCTGTTTCCTGGGTGACAGCAGCCTCCCTCGTGGCTATTCAGTGTGTCAACTCACTCTGGGAGGTAGACGGTCAGGGCAGTTGGCGACGGACCAGTAGCTCTAGTGACCGCTACCCCTCTATCCCTCTCCCTCAAACTTCTCTCTCTAATTTAGTTTGACACTGTTTAGTCGGAGGCCCTTCATGAATGAGGCCATTGTGAACAAAGTGACTGAATGACAGTCACAAAGGAGAGCGTCCGGTCTTCGATCTCCTGCACTTTAGCAAATGAAGATTTCCACAGCATGAGCAAGACGACAGGACTCTGTCACAATGCTTAGTGAAGGCTGAGGAGAGGCTTATGATATTCTCATAATGGATATGAACTCTGTCAAGAGGCTTTCACAGAGACAAAGGAGTGGGAAGACAGTATGCAGAATCGACACAAAACGCATTACAATTACAAAAGCAGTCGGAGTGCACTCGGCTACCAACCAGATCACTCACAGCGGCCTCCCACCACGATTCTGACAACTTAGCACAGCTATACATACAAAGGCACTCAAGAAAACACACCGGCCCGTGCGCGTTCCCAAACGGAAGCTATATGTGAAAAGTCAACATTTATACAAGCAATACAAGCACCGCACTTAGTTTCTTCAGGATATTAGCAAGCTAATATTGAATTCTTGCGAAGCAATTTTTTTTAGCCCCACAATTTTCAAATATCCCATTACCTTTTTTAAAGCAAGGCACGAACACAGCGTTTTCTACTTTTTAGATACACTGCCCGACCAAAAACAAAAACTTGCTGTTGGGATGTAAATGGCCAATACTTACTTTCAGAGTCTATGACTGGATCATTATTGCTGTGATAATTATGTTTCTAGCATGACTAAACATGTATGCACCCCTTGATGGAAATAAATTAGGAAAAGAGGTGCATCAGTTTTTGGTCAAAATCCTGTAATAGTAATGCAAGTGTCAAGCACTCTGTAAAGTCTCCTTCAGCACATCCCAAAAACGTTCAATGAATTTAAGATCCGGACTCGTGAGTGAAAATAATTATTCCAGCTCCCTCCCAACTTTTTGAGTCTGATGCATTTTGACATCAATACAATACAATTCAAAATAAAATAAAATATATAAAACTTGTTTTTGTTTATTCAATAGAGAATTTAGTTTGATATTGGGAAGGTTATTGATAACACCTCCTTTCACCGAATCACATTCCAATGGGCTTTAAACCATATTTAAGCATCATACTTATTTAGCACCTACTATTAATATTAATTTACTGAAAATGAAAAGGAGTTTCAGGCTCTGTTTTCCTCTGCTGTAGAAAGTCTGACTGAAGTTTAAAAAAGCTGCTTCCTCAAAATTCTAAATAATTTGTTTAGGCGCTTCTGTCTGAAAGGACATTCAGTTATTTAATCAGCTGACCTCTGGCAAAACAAAATGTTTTGTCTATGCTGTGATGTTACGATCTTTAATCAGTACAGCCAATGTTTTCAAATGTCAAAGTGGAATTGTGTCCTTTTTTTTGATAAAATACTTTCTCCTATCTCAGTTGCCTATATCAGTCATCTGTCCTTTCATCGGCAATCAGATGTTTTTGAGCATTCCAACCAACCAAACATATCAACATTGGCTCAATCAATGGCATGAATTGCCATTGGTGGGAATATGTTTTTGAATAACAAATGTCCAAATGGGGCAGTACTGCAAGACACCTGCATGTTTTAAAGTAATTATTTTTGCAGTTGCGTCTGTTGACGCTGATGGTTCAGAAGAATTAATTACCAAAGAATATAGAGTTAAATCTAACAGAGTGAAGCTCACAATGGCTTCATCATATTCAGAGCAGATCAAATCACATCATCCATTCATTCATTCAGAGTTCATTCATTCCACTATCATCCTTTCACAATCAACAGTCAATTTTATTGATTTTCCAATATAGACAGGCTCTTAATGGATTGTAAAATAGGGCAGTCTGTTTGGTTTCTCTTTATGTTAAAAATAAAGAAATTCATCAAAATAGAAATACTTGAAAAGTTACATCTAAAAGGACATATTTTAGATGTAACTCAAGGCATTGTTTGATTTTATTTTTCAATTATTTTTTCAGTTTAGTATTATGTTAAATATATGCTTGATCCTTGGAAAATGCATGCAATTTAACCTGTCCTCAAAAAGAGGTCACTATTTAAAACTGCCAAACAAAGTGTTTAAAAATGCAACAAACTCAAAAATATAAATTTAAATTGAACTACAGATATCTGTAAAATATTAAAACAATACAAAAATCAGTATAGTGTGGCACTTCACAGTGTGGCCAAGGTCATGGGTTCAATTCCCAGGGAAAGCAAGAATTAGAATGATTAGAATGTCAATGTGTTTCTTGAATGCAATGCAAGTCACTTTGGATAAAAGTGTCTTCCAAATGCATAAATGTAAACTCCATCACGGATTTTGTAATTCTGAATAAATCAGGCAATGTCATGGTCATCTTTAACTCTGAAGAACCGCTTTCCTATTTCCTGCTTACTGTGGATCCAACAGTAGGACACATAATCCTGAAAGTTTTATATTTATTCATATTTTACATAAATTTCTTTAACATGTCAACGGTGTAGTTTCTGTAAATAGAGATAAATCTTGGCATTCTGATGTTAATTAAAGCAGCTAAAACAGAGAAAAAAAATTCATGGTTAAAACACATGGTTAAGGTGGAAAAATATTCAGTTTTGTCATCTCTATCAAGTTTTATGTCTGACAGAATTGATATATAAGCTGATGTAATTGACAAGTGCTCACAAAACTCTTAATAAGTGATATTATTTAAAATGATTGCGTTATTTACATAAATACATGTAGTTACTGTAGTAATAACAGTAAATTATGCATAATTACAAGTAACTAACCCTAAACCAAACCTTAACTGTAACTCCACGTGTAGTTATTCATGTAGTTAATTAATATTACTTGAGTAAGTAAGTCACCTTAAACTAAAGTGTAACCATATTTTTTTGCATATGAGGAATTATTCTAATGCTATTTCATGATTTTATTTAGATATATATTTGACCTGATTTACATGACTTGCATACATCCTGTCACCATTAATTCAAAATTGATGATTCTTACTTTTTATGGAATATTGCAGTTTTATTATAAATAATCAAACAATTATATTCCTTTTTATCTTTTTTCAACAACCTTGCACTCACATGAGATCACAGTGATAGCAGACCTTGATGTGATTCTTATATTAAATTAAACAATTTAAAAATGTATTTTGTTGGACCTTTGTCAGTTTTTGTCAACTCCCTCAGTATTAGTACTCTTCCATTTAGTGTGTTAAAATATTAAAACATCAACTGAACTACATGATATTATTTCTGATTTACCTAAGAACACTGGTTATATACATTTTATATTACAAAGGTTAATTAAGGAAAGGAAAATTAAGTAATTGAATTGTTCATAATAACCCTAACCCATAAAATAAAATTAGAGAATGTATTGTTTCACTGAGCTCCTTTACTAACCACCATTATTAAATAACTGAAGACTTTAAACTGTTTTTGGATAGCTCAAATTAAAATAGTTTGCTTTTTCTGTCACAAATGACACAAATTAAGTTATGAAGCGAATAAATGACACATGTAGTGTGACCTCAGATGTTATTAATCCAAGGGAGCCATCAAGGTGAGGAAAGATGTTAGGGATAGTTCTTGACATCTGAATTTTCAGAGTCCATGTTCCTGAGGTGAGGGATGTCATTCCCAGCGGCAGAACTATAACCCAACCCAACTTAAGCACACACACAATTAAGTTGTTGGTGCATATTACGCAGTGCTGTCCTGGCAACAGCAGCTTGTTGAAACTGTGAGGGTCAAATCAAAGGCCTCCTATGGAGTGTTCTTCTCAGAGGAACTTCCATCCCCACCTTTAGAGCACAAACTCTCAGAGATTTAACTGCTTTCGCTTATTACTACCAACTGTTTGGAGAAGAGAAGACCATCTGTCTCCAGGACCTGTCAATCAGAGAGCTTGTGCAATCACTGAGAGACTATGAAGATGAATCATTCATCATAAAACACAAGACAACTTGGAACTCTCAATCATCAGAGTAAGGGATATATTACACTTATAGAGCTGTCTGGCCTGAGCACGGCATTTCTGGATCACAAAGCGAAAATTTTGGGTTGAGTAAAGGTTGAATACAAGATACATTTAACAAGCTATACATATTAAATGCAAGCTATACAAGCACAATATATCAATTCGAAATTGGTGGATATTAAGGATTTTTTAAAATCATTTTGGATTTATACACTGACTGCCAAAAAAAGTCGCTACTTGGATTTAAATAGAAAAAACCTTGTGTCTGAGTCTGTGATTGGACAATTATCGCCATGATTATTACGTTTATAGCATATTATATGTTTGGTAACTGTTCTTCTAACCCTAATACATTAAGAATATAATATAATATAATAGTCACAACTCTACTCACCCGGGACTCTTATTTTGCCTTTGTGTCGCATGTTCCTATATGTTCCAAATCCTTCTGTCAACTACCTGTTTCCATGTACACTAATCCTCCCAGTTGTTTGTCGTCTGCTAATCACTGTCCGTGTATATAGTCATCACTGTTCCCTCAGTTGTCGGTTCTTGAGTTTGTGTTTACACTTGTTATATGTGCACTACTGTTACGATCTCCTTGCTATCATTAAAGTTCCATTGGTTCACATATCCTCGTCCTCGTCCTCATCCTTGCCTTGCCTGCCCGTGACAATAATATAATATAATATAATATAATATAATATAATATAATATAATATAATATAATATAATATAATATTGTTACAGTCAGTCTTGTCACGTTGTTCACATCCGGGTCCCCTCTATGCATCTTCCAGGTCCTTCACACTACTGTCCGTGTCTAATCACTTACCTAAGTCTCGTCAGCTGTTCCCCATCCCGTGTTTGTGTTAAAAGCCCTCTCGTATTCCCTTGTCCTTGTCGATCGTTGACTCAGTTGGATGTTGTAATTGTTTGATGTATGTGGTTCCTTCAGTGTGTGGATGTTTATTCCAAGTCCTAGGTTTTCTCCAGGTTTTGCACAACTGAGTGCCGTTTTGAGTTGCTCTTTAAAGTCTTTTTGTTTCCTGTCTTGTTTAATAAAGTATTTCCGTTGGATCCCTCGTCTCCTCGTTTCTCCGCATCGCACACCAGCACCATTGTATGACAAATATAATATAATATATAACATAATAGCCATGAGTTAAAGGGGGAAAAATGAAATGATTACATCTTGGAACTTCTGTAAACCAATCCAAAAAAAAAGCAATATTATAATTTCATTTAAGTAGCTGCTGAACCATTATTTTTACTAAAATTGCAAATACTTGCTCACCTGACAAAGTCAGAAAGAGAATCACTTGCATGATTTATAAGCCACTTTGAATGGAATGTGGAATGGAAAGAATCAAATGAAGCAAAGACTCAAAAAGGACACAGATCATCCTAGACTTTCCCAAAACAACATGCAAGACACTTAATGCACCATGAATCACTTCACAGCAAGATGTACACTCATGTAACAACCTGTATGCAACAAGACCAGAGCACAAGACTGGTCTGTGTTTACCCGTGTTTATAAGACTCAGTGCTGGTTGTTTGCACAGAACCTAAACATAGCCCAAGATTCTTACTCGAGTCTTCCATTCGGTGTTATTCTTGTATTTGTTTTGTTGTATTCCACCAGTTGCGTGATGACGTGGCAATTTGTAAGACCATAATGACACATGGCTCTGAGAGTGTGGAAACGTAGCAAACAAGCAATGATTTAGAGGCACAAGTGTTTTCAATCCCTTCTCTTAGAGAAATGAGCACCATACACATGTACTGCACGCCATAAGATACCTCCATCACAGCACTATATTCTTAGTTTTCTATTAGCATTACCATTTATCTCAGGATCAGACCAAAGACTGTATAACAAGACTGTATAAGGTTTACTCGTATTACTATGAATGGGAGAATGTGCAATATGGTGGAATAAGTCATGTCTTTTAAATAAATTGGTAGTCATTAGATGTGTTCGACTGAATGAAAAGCGTTACTGTTGCAACATGAAAAAATTTGAAATGTCTGTGTATTTGACAAATATTGCTTTTACCGTATTTTCCAGCATATAACCCACAGACGCAGATAATCCGCACCCTTATATAGCCCGTGGGTTTTGGGGTTTTGTGTAAAAAATCGTTGGTATAACCTGCATCCATAGATTGATGAACTTTTTTTGTGTAAGTTCACATTTGAATTTCGAATGTTGCTCGCATGACGTCAATTATCCATAACTGTTCAGGCTCGGTACACAGCACTTGTGCGCGAAATTCAAACAATAAGAAAGTCAGAATCAGAACAAAAAGAAAAAGCAGTCTCTCCCGCTGTGCAGCAGCACATCCCTTAAGAAGCGTTTCTACAGGTGTTGATCATTGGATGAGATGAGAAGAGCACGACCTCATGGCAGCACAGCCAATCACATCTTCTTGCATGATTGACAGGTCAGACAGCCCATCAGCGCCAGCTATTAGAGTGACAGTACAAGCGCCAGAGACAACAACCCTCGCAAGAAAGATAAACAGAAAGAAAATACTGCCAAAAAAATAATTACTTCCTTAGGAACGTAAAAAATATACTGAAATATTATCAAGTGTAAAAAATTTGTAACATAACCCGCACCCCCTGCGGAGTTTGTAAAATCTGGTATAACCCGCGGGTTATATGCAGGAAAATATGGTAATTCACTTTATCTCTAATAAAGTACAAAACACCATGCAAGCACTACAGAAAGAACAAGGAGCCATTCCTCTCGTCTTCATTTTCAACTCCTCCCCAAATGCAAGTGGTAAATCTCACCAAAGTTAAATCCAGCCAAAGTCAAATGCACCAACTGCATTATGTTGCACTTTTCACAGAAAAACTTAAAAATGCTGCCCACAGAGGTTGCATTCCAAGGTAAGAAGGCATATTCAAATTCAATAGTACCTTCACTTCCTATCTCTTTCATCTGATCGATTTTTGAAGGCAGCACAGATGTATCCTTTCATATCCCACTACCCTTAGTATCCTAAGACTTGACTTTACCAGACTAAAACATAGGCTTTTTACTACACTTAAGAATAGTAAACAACATTTATGGGTCTGTCCACGTCAGACTTTATTGCTAATTTTAAATATGCTATTTAAATTTAAATTTTGACGTTTTATCAAACACTAGAGATATAGAAAGACGTTCACTCCTATTACTTATGAATGTGAGAAACTGAAATGCACAATATGGTGGAATATGTGCAGCATTCTAACTGCTGATAAGTAAAGTCATTGTGTCACTGTAGCCGCCGTTAGAAGCTCTAGTTCCCATAAAAACCTGAGACCCGAGCTCAGGACTGTGTATGGGCATTGGCTTGTCTAGCATGAAAAATAGCCTTATATGAAAATGGTATTTGAACCACAATGGCAGTATGCTGTTGAAAGGACACGTTCACATTGATGGACCAACTAGCAGGTGCAGGAAGTGGAATCTAGCCTCTCTGGGGTACTGCGGAGTCCTGTGAAACTCCCACATGTGTTCACTTCCAGGCAGAGCCGGACATCTGAGTTTGATCTCTCACTGCTCTATTTGCCCGAAATACTTGCCATCCGAAATACTGCATCATTCTTCAATACAACACAAAAGGAAAGGTTTTGAGAAATGTTCACACTGCTCTTTTCCAAATAATGAGTGGTAGGGGACCAAACTTAGACAATAAAATCTCCACAGAAGCATCATAAAAGTAGTCCATACGTTCATGTAATATACTCCAAGTCTTCTGAAGTCATGAAACAGACTAAAGCATTCAACATTCACTGAAAATCTTGTTTGACAGCCGTCACAGTTCACATGAATTGTATGAAAACAGCAGCTTGGATAAGTTTTTTTTCTAATTCTGTGTTTCTTGGAAAAAGAAAGAAATGAATAAATAATGACAGAATTTTCATTTTTGAGTGAACTATCATTTTAACTGCGGCAACGTGTTATTCCTCCTTTTTAGGAAAGCCAAATCTACAAATTACAACTTGACAACCCTGTACAACAACTACACGCATTAAAGAAATCTGAAAAAAAAACATCCAATATGATCCAGTACTTGACAAAACAAAAACAATCCAAAATCACACACTCCAAGTTCAGCCAGAACTTAGCGACCTCAAACAGAACAAAGGAGGTGAGAGTGAAACCAAATCCTTTATCAGTGTGTTCCCATGCAGAGGAGAAGCTCTGACTCAAGATCAGTTTGCATTGCTGGCATTATCCCACTGCTCCTTTTAAATAAATCTGCTTTGCTGTGAAAGAAACAAAGAGAAGGGAAAAAATGGGGTATCTGTTTCACAAACCCACAAGCCAACAACACCTGCACCAACAGCTCTGAATAACAAGTGCAATTCCTCTAGACAAATGAAGTTCCTGGTGAGCTGGAGGGGGAATTTGAAGTTGATGAAAAGTGCATGTTAGTGCATGTTTTTGCACTTTATTGTCAGTCTGTATGTGATGTAGACAGTTGCGTCACAGGTAGGTAAAGGTGCGGTGAGTCAGTAGAAGGGTATGACTTCTTGGAATCTTGGCTCGTTTCTGACTTTACCATTGTTGCCATGGTAGGAGTGTTAGAAACAGCTTTGGAAAGACGGTGTTAGAAAGATGAGTTATTCTTGTGGAATAAACGAGTCTGACAGACATGGTTTTCAGAGGATGGCCTCTAAGCTTTCTAGAAAACTTGAGTGTCAGTTACTGTAAGACCAAACAAAAAAATTACATTGTGCAAATAATCGTTACATAAATATTCAAAAGTGTAGTGTAGAGTGTGTAATTATAAGGTGGAAAAATAATCGGTCAATGGGCTTCTAGTAAACTTAGACCAGAAATATTAAAAAATTACATCACTGACTGGCTGATGGGACCACAATAACGTGGACAGTTTCAAGCCCCTTCACTACACTAACCTGTTGCGACAACCCAAATTATTTCATGCTTTTAAAGTCTATAGTTTACTTCTATTGCTTGTATTCTACTCTGGCTTGCATGCAGCCAGATTTTTGTGTCCAATCTTAAAAACAAATGGCCATTAGCTTATGCGCCGAATAAGTCCATCCACTTTCACCATCAGTGGAGTGTACTTTGGATGGCTTGCCATCTGAACTGGGTTCTAGACAAGAAATATCCCAAATAGCACAATCCATATACACTAAAGTTGTTGTGGACTTACCATGTGTGTGCATGATGGTGAAGTCCAAAAAGGCAAAAGGGTGTCTCATTTATCATTTTGGGTTTCAGAAGGATGCTCACGAGCGCTCGGTTTGACAACCAATTTCCTGCTTCATTTACTGTCTGAAACTTTTCCAAGGAGCAGGATACATTTTGTGGTTGGACTATGATAGGTACTGACTGTGCTACTGTGCAAGTCTATATTCAGATCACAGGGAAGGAATACAAGGAGACCGGAAGAGTGGCAGAAACATCACAAACCACTGGACTATTGGACAAAAGACATGAGGTATGAAACAAAATAAAAGGGCTTACATAGAGTTGCATGATTGCCAATAGGTTAAGGGGACCTATGAAAAGCTTGGATAACTCCAGACAGGGGGCCGATATACTACAGAAGGAAAGCCCAGGAAATTACTTGAATTCTTGACAGTAAACCACGCTTGCACCACTATTTGCTTTCTAAGGCCATTAGGGTGTAGTGCAGTAGTTCTCAACCAGTTTTGTTTCAGGACGTTTATTGCACCGCAAGTATCAACAAGTATCCATAAAGAATATGTTTGAAATAATCCGATTTAAAGAATGTTGTGGATTGTCCTACTAGAGCTGAAAACCATAAATGTAATATCATTTAAATTTGCAAACACAGTGAAGACAAAGAGGGGAATACAAACTATTTAAATGTAATAATTAATTTAAAATAAGCTAGTAAAACACATTACAAATACAATGTTGCTGTGATAAGCAGTATCTAATAATTTAATTTAAAAAAACAAATACATGAATTAACTGTTGGTTTTGTCCATTTTGACCCGAAAAAGGGTTGAAACAACAACAACAAAAAAAGATAGTTTAATGTGTTAAATTGTTTAATGTAAAGGGGTCATGAATTGAGAAATCAACTTTCCCTTAAACGTCTGACATATAAGAGGATACCAGGATATCAGAGGTTTATCCTTTGAGTTTCAGAACTGAAAACGTCCTTGTTAGTTCGAAAACAGCTTTAATTGAAACCAAGCCCAGAAAACGACTCTTTTTGGAATGTGCCTATTTATGAAATCATAGAAAGGTGAAAGACCGCCTCTGCAGAAGTAGATCAACAACTACTTCTACACCGTTACCACTGCAATCCCACCCACAGATTCACGCATGACTAGTATGATTAATTATACACATGACGCCAACACTGGATCGAGCAACTAAGTGATAAACATGCCTTTGAAGAGTGCAAAATCTTCCTTCTGACGCTGAATTTGCAGAGACAGATATTAAATAAAAAAGCTTTCCTTCTATACTGGACAAGAGAGGAACGATGCAATAAACTCACATGAGTAAAAAAGTTTTTACTGTGTGGCTTTTGCTTTATTTTTATGTCTACTGTGTGCCTTTGATCATTTTTATGTGTACATTTCTAACCAAAATCACCAGTGACCAGTGATTTCTGGTATGTATGGATTCGAAGAGTCAGATGTATTTTGTCTCAGCATCATTTATTGTCAAGCTGTTTTTGTGTCAGTAGATCAAACCAGTCATTTTCACATTGTTTCTCTTTGAAAATAATCTGTGATTAAATTATGTACAGAAAGCGATCAAAGAAAGCTCCCTTCAACTGCTGGACCGGTCAATCAAAAAGCGCAAGTTTCAAAGTTTAACTCTCGCTATAATTAACAAATCTCATTAAATGTAATGCTATAATCAACACTTTTCATGATTAGTTAATCTTGAGAGCTATAATAGTAAAAACATGCTAAAAGTTTTTATGAGTGTTCCACGTGTAATACTTATCATCTCATATGCAAAGATGTCAGTCAATCACAGTTCAAACAATGTAGTTCATGACCTCTTTAAATGTTACTTGTCAGTTTTTCTTAATTATTAGTCAAATCTACAACCAATTCATGAAAGAAAAATGAGTAAATCCAGTTCAGAGTAAATCCTACACCAATTTTTTTTCAAGGGCAAGTGGGGTGGGGCCGAGAGCCATGGGAACGGAGCAATGTTCGCGGTCTGTTGCGAGATGGCTAATGAGCATCACCTGTGTGCCACACCAGCCCGACTCTCATGAGGGAGCTCTGGAAGGATAGAAGGAGTGATGACAGTGCAGTCCAGGCCTGGTCCTCTCTCTTCTTTCACTGTCGGCGCTCACACTTTTATCCTTCCTCAGCTCTTGCGTTTGTCTAACTGGCTACCAACTGACAGATGTTGTACAAATATACAAACTAATATCTAATTATACTGAGCACTGAAAGGCTAATGAAAGGCTGAGAACTGAAAGGCTAACTTTGCCCTGAGAAAGAGGTCAAATGATATTGCACCAACACCCGAGTGAAGACTAAAAAGAAGGCTTGGCTGCTGACCAATCATCCTGTTCAGCTTTCTGTACCCACAAACTTATGACAATGTCATATTCCAGTTACTTTAATAACTGTGTATATAGTGCATCAAAAAAATGAAGAAAATGAACCAACGTGGACCAGAGAAGCCAAAAAATACTTGGACAGTAAAGCATCCACCCTGCAATTTTGAGAAAGAGAGAATGTTTGGGCAGCATTATGGACACTCTTTAGTATTCTGCACCAGTGTCCACAGAAGCCATTTTCCCCTGGGAAAAGAACGTCGACAGTTGGCAAATACAGGACAGAGGCTTTTGTGAGCAAACTTATGCAAAACCAGACTGTTACTGTAAATCAGGCCCACTCTGGGACGTTTCTCTGGCTCGTACAGGGCTGTACAGGGTGAGACCGGAACATTCCACATTTCTTATCCTCTGGGACAGATGAAACACATTCATGGCCCCCACACAACACTGAAACAACAAAACGCCTTGTTTGTTTTTCTGAACCACGATCTTAACGCACTTTTATTATTGGCTATGCGCAAAATGGGGGGAAATCATATCAATGTTAAAAACAACAGCTGTTTCATGAGGGACACTAGCAGCTGCAGAAAGCTACTGTACCTGACACAGCAACAATTCCATCGGCATGAGCGCAAGAGATGTTTTCCAGAGCCGCTCATATCTCACTCTCCAGCTATATCTCAAAGGATACGAGAAAACACAAATGTTGAAACTTGTTCTGTACAAGACATTATAAACATTTAGAGTTAAAAGCTGTTCATCTGTCTTCGGCCTTTCTTTGTTTATAATTCTAACAAGTGCCAGCCATTAGCATTCAGCTTTACTATCAAACGAATGTCATTCAACACTTGTAGTCGTACCTGCTGTGATCCTAAATCAGTGCTATATAAAAGACTGTTAGTTTAAGGAAGGATGGTGACCTCTTCTGCTTTGTTTGACTGCCCTTTAACTCTGAACTCAGCAGTAGTTTAAAATAGCCAGTGACGGGCACGACAGACTATTCTAAAACTAGGAGGCTCAATCAGGACATCCCAGCAAGACCTGAACAAAAATCACTCATTTATTGCTTCAGCCCAACTCATGCAACAGGAAGTCTACGAAATGAAGCAGAAAACAGCTTAGATAAGTAATATAACATCAAAATCTTTGAATCTTATAATTTGATTACATTTAGATAGTTTAGTGAATTTAATGTAAACTGCAAATCACATATCTTCCATTAAACAAACATTTTATATAATATTAATATTTAAAAAAAATAATACATTTTAATTTCTGAATGGAACGCATCCCACTCTCAGAATTGTTTCTCAGTCCCTCACAGTCACAAATACATCCTTTTACTCTACATAACTGGATTGAAAAACCCAGAAACTGTTGAGCTATTACAGTCTTTGTTACCTGTGGCTTAGGACAGTGGTGTAGGAACACAGATTAAAGCAGTTTTTTTTTAAATAAATATATAAATAAACATGTGTGCATTATCACCTCGGTGATTGAACTTTCAATAATTTAATGTAACTTTGACATCGATCCCTTACTGATCCCTTACTTTAGCTACGTCCTTGATTCTTTCTAATGTTGTTATGTCAGAAGATGTTGTGTCCTTAATCACCAATCAAAGATATATCATACCTTCTGTACTCTTCTTTTTAAAGAATGTCAAATGATGCATTTGAAGCGCCCTCTTGGCCATTTTGAACAGAGCGAACAATGACAAAAGCTTGCTTGATCGTTACGATATTGAGTTCTGTTTGGAGAAGACTGTTATTTAGAGTTCGTTAATTATCATTAGAAGAGAAATTTAATATTCAATTTTCATGATAGGTTTTACATAATACACAACACTATTAATTTAATGGGGATGGTAAGAGTTACCTATGGTTTTACTGGAGGGATGTTTTAGTGGTTGACATCCTCCTGTATCTTCCTTGAAATCAAGCCCTGATTATGACATTGTATTGTTGACAATTAAGCAAATTACTTTTATTTTTTTAATTAAAATATATAGTGTATCAACTATTTCTAATTCCTTTCTTTTCATCAGATTTTGGCATGAAATGATCATGTTTTCATGAGATTCACCCATTTATTTGATTACACAGAGATGCCAAACTAAGGGTAATGTGGTATCAGTCGCAAAACTAACATTTCTAATAGTCCACTGGAGCAAACACACAATTCTCAAACAGAGTAAACCTTCAAGTAAACCTTTAAAAACTGAGAACAGTACAACCAGTAAATTCACAGAAGACCTGTATGAGCTCAAATGTACATAATTCACATACAACAAGAGTTCACAAGGCCAGTTCTGTGTGACGAATCCATGGAATCCATGAGATATTTACAGGCTTCACATCTAAACAATGAAGTTTTATTCAGTAATCCGTTCGAATGTGATATACCCTACTTATTTACAACGACAAATTAATGTCTTAACGATAGAAAACCGGAGAGCACAACTACCATAGTATTCCCAACCTCTCGGTGTAAATCAAAACACTGTTACGTTACAGGCTACATTACAGCATGGTCTAAAATAACATGGCTGAACAAAGAACAGTGTGTTTGTCCCACTATACAGGTGTTTGCACTGCAAAGTGTACATCAATGAGACTTTGATGTACAGAAACCAGAGAAACATTGATGACAAGTCAACTCATGTCCAAAAAGAAAATGGATTGCTAAACTGACCAAGATGTACATCAAGTAGTTTCTCAGACATACCTGTGCCATGTCTCTGTGGTCACAGCCTCTGTTTGGCATCCTAACAGCCACTCTTCTCAGAAAACTGATCAGAGATCAGCCAGACTGGCTCCCAGAGTCCATTCATCGCCCTGACTGCTCCTCAAGCTCTGAGACTTCCAGTGCACTCACTCCACAGCCTGTGGCTCAAACAGTGACACGAAAACAAAGGAGGAGGAAGGAGGAAGCCCATCCCAAAACACAGAGTGAAAGAGGGAGGGAAAAAAACAGAATGAGAGAAAAGGACCAGTCAAGACAGCCTGATCCTTTCCATGGAGCTAAGAAATTCAGGTTTTCTGAATAAAGAGAGGGAGAGAGAGCAATCGCAGTGGAGCGAACTCCCTCCTCCTTTCGCCCCGGAGGATGCTAATCATTTCCTAGTGCAGTCTAACAGGTAAAGTCCGTGTGCGCCTTTTATTGTCACTACAGTGTGCTTTCTTGGCAGTGTATCCTCGTGAGGTTTACGCAAACAACTGCTATGTTTTATAGAGATAAAACATAAAGGCCAGGAGGACAATAGAGGAAGGAATATAAAACGCTTTCTTTCAAGCGAAAGGGAGTGATTCACCTCAATTATTTAGAGCAGTGTTTCACAAAATAAGTAGTGTCTTTTTGTAGTAACTCCACAGCCCATTAATGCTTCAGTGACAACGGAGAAATTTGCATTAATATTACTAGTCGTTATTTAAAATGATTCACTGAAACATCAGACTGACCAAGATTCAGTATAGTCATTTCTTGGTTTTGTGGCAGAGTTCTGACACTACCGTAATGTCTCGAGTTTTGTGTGTCCGCGTGGCTTCAAGGATTTGATTCGCGCATCCTCTTGTCTGTGTTACGTCTTGTGTGCGGGTTATAATGTCCGATCCCCAGACTGGTCTTGTCTAGTTTCGGTTTTGTGTCGGGATTCGGGCATTCATGATTCGTGTGTTCTTCCTTGTCATGAGCGCGCAAGACGAGTGGTTCCTCGTTCTCGCGTGCTCTACGTTATGTGAGTGGACGTGGTTTCGGGCTTAGCTTGAACTGCGTCCTCTCGGGTCTGTGTGCAGTGTTGTAAGCACGCGGTTCGTGTTTTCATCGGCCACGTGCTTTCATGTTGTGTTTTCGTGTCACGCTCAGTTTGGTTTTCACCAGCTGCACGCTGTCTTTGTGTTCATGTGAACACGTGGCGATGCACATCTGCATTGGCTGCATGTTCATGTCTTGTCATTATAAACCCTTCCCATCTTGTTCCCCTGGTTAACTCTGATTTTTCCCAGCTGTTTCCTAACCATTACCCTCATCATGTGCTCCCTATTTAATCCCTCTGTGTTTGCTGTCTTGTGCCGTTTTGTTGTCATTTGATGGCTGTTCTTCTTGTTCTGAGTCTTGTTCGTGTTGCGTCAGTCCAGTCTTGTTTTTCCCCCGCAGGGTGGTTTTTGTTGATTTTTTCTAGTTTTTGTTTAATAAAATCCCCATTCTCTCGCACCATTGAGTCCTCGCCTCATCTCCTGCAGCATAACCTAACAATCACGTTAACATTCCCACCACTAATGCACAGACACAATCTTTTGTTATTATTATTACTACTATAGTTAATTTTTTATTCCAATAATTTTGTTGTAATTTCTGTTTTCTAGGTTTAACAAATTAGAATTGTTTCCAAATAAGCCACTGAACAATTATGAGTGGAAGAAAGCACCGTTTCCCATTGAAAAGGCAATTTACATTAATCTGATAAGGACTCAAAAACCATTATCCACAGGTCAGCGTTCATAAATTAAGTCTATGTGAAGTTTTTAGTGCTTCAAGTTAAAAGGAAATAAATACACAGCTTGCCAGTACAAATCTGGCACACCTCCTGCAGCCCTTCGCCTGTGGCAACTACCTCCATAGAAGAAGAAGAGAGTGCGTGAGAAGTCGCTTTATTATAAAAGGAGAGGGTATGAAAAGAAAATCAAGCACTTCCAAATCTCTTTTGTTTGGGCCATAACGAATACCCCTGAATGACATAACTGTCTGTCTTTCTCATTCATATTCTCTCTCTCTCTCTCTGGCTCACCTAGCATGAAGTATGAATCTTGCACTAAATACTAACACATTACAGTCATAATGAATGCAGCCACCAAATGAAAGGCCATTGTTCCAGGCAGGCATGTGACTTTTATTACTGCGAGTGATCAAAATCAGTTATTCGGTGTTGGGCGGGTTGAGGGGGAGCAAGCACAGAGGGAAGTTGTCAGTCAGAAGCTGAAAGAGGTCACAATGCAAGTGGGGCGGTACATGTTAATGAGGAACTCTTTCCGATGCCTGACTGATTATTGGACCACGTAAAAATGCGCTGAACGCCGAACTTCAATGCAAGGACAAAACACACTGTCATTCCAGTTAATCCAGAGGAAAGATCCGAAGCATAGAAACAATGCAACTACTGCCAACTCTCTTTACTCACATCCCTGTGGTTCCCAGACATTTTTAGCGAGTACAGTAGTGTTTAACCCATTGTCTAAAGAAGTCTAAGCAGAGTAATTATGGAGCATGTATTCAGAAGACATTACCCATGGTGAAAGTTTACCCTGGCAGTCCGCAGCTCTCATCCGCTTACCACATGAGAGTTTGCCGTAGCCAATGCGGCGGTCTAAAGCCAGCTCTGAGGTTCAGCACTGGGTCAGGAGTGGTGATGTGACAGGTTACTCCTCCGGTACACAAACAAGAAGAGCAATGCTGGGACTTTAGACGATTACAGACTATTATTAGAGCTTAATGTGGGAGTTTATGACTGATGTAGCATTATTTGCATGTTTGTGGCATTATAACTCATGCTTCTAGCTTTCACTGCACGTTGGGCACAGCCCTTCAAAGCATACTTCAGAGGAGCATGTGACCAGAAATCCAGGAATATGTCTCCAGGCTTGCCGAATATAATGGCATGCTGTTTAAAGCATGTAAATACTTTGTAATACATACAGTATATATATCCCTGATTTTTCATAAGTCAAAACTGAGAGCAAACTGCACAGATGGATCAACTATGAATTTGTACAAAGCAAACTCCCAAAGTCAAAGCTATAATGTCTGCTAAGGCTGACCACAACTAAAGATTTTTCTAGTTGACTAATAGTTGTTAATTTAAACATTTGTCAATTAATTACACGTTTATGTTAATTTAATTACTTAAGGAGGGCTATTCTACACTTTTAAATCTATTCCAAATCACATTCTATGAATGTGTCGGAGACATTTTAATTGTTTATTAATAAACTAGTGTTTTCTGAGTCAGTTTCAGCTGCAAAGATGAAGTTGACACACTATAGTGGATGCATTAATAGAGAGAAATTCACTTTTCGTAGACATTTCAAGCTTTCTATAGATATATTTCTCATGTCTGTAAGGCAAGTATACACTGAGTGGCAGAAAGCGCATCCTGTTTGTTTTCTGTATTTTACAAAAGCGCAACATTTTACTGTGATGGAGAGTGTACACAAATAAAAGTAGACCCTTTACAGATTGAAAATAATGGAGTATTTTAAGTTTATATGTTAAATTATCCGTCCCTCGCTGACAGTGGGTTTGCCACTTCCTGTGCAGTTTTATTTCTGTGACTAATAAAAAGCTTCTTCTTGTCGACTAGGAGGCAGCCCATCTTAAACACACAAAGTCAAAACTATTTTAAACAAAATATCACCCATTGAGAGAGACATCCATAATACTCAAAGGCTAAACGCCCAGGAGGTTATTTAAGTGACACTTGGCTGATTTTATTACTGTAAAATAGGTACAAGCTGAGACATGAAGAGGCAGATAGGAGTTGAGCTAGAAAATCATGAACTTCTACCCTGCTGAAAAATCCCTTTCATTAAAGGCAAATGTTTTTACCTTCACTTTAAAGTTTTACTTAGTATAACAAGAACATTTGATCAAATAAACAACGTCTTGGTGAGCATAAAAGACCTCTTTCAAAATCATCTTTTTAAAATCTCATCAATCCCAAAATTCTTATCAATGATCTTAGAAACACTAGACTTAACTGCTTTACTGAAGAACATTCAGAAAAAGGTACAGCCAAAGCATGTCTGGATGTTCCAAAAGGCCTTATTTTGCTCAATCATCAAGAACAGAAAACTACATAAATGCCTCAAACTCGAGGAGAATGGCGTAAACGTGCAGTTGTCAATTAAATCAAGAGTTCTGCATAACACTAGCCTATGAAGGAAGGTGGAACCGCAGATCCCATCACTCAAATGAGTTAACCAGAGTATGCAACTCAAAAGAGCCATAACTGAGCTCATACTGAAAGGTCGAATGGTCAAATGTCACAGACATCAAATACGCATAGCACAAATATAATAGCCTGCACTTCAAAAACACGGAAGTGTGACAAATCCTTCACTACTCAACCAACCAGAAGAACAACAAGTATGCCAGGTTAAATGGGTCAAACTCATTAGCCTATAAAGCCTACTTTATTATATTTGATACAACAAATTTCTAAGGCCTCTAAATTATCAACATAGTACTATTATCGACTCTTGTACACAATCTACTACATGCTTTCTGTTGTTTGAGTTATGGTTCATACTTTAGCAAGTAAAAGGCCTTTTAATACAGTTCTAAAAAGGTCCACCTTCAGGTTGTGGTACACGTCTTTTTGCTGTGAAATCTTTACTGATTTTTATTAAATAAATGTAAAATAACCTTTATATTGTTGGTAATATTTGAAGACAAACACTTTACTTTTAGATTAGGTTTAATTATCATTCCTTTTTTTATGTATCAAATATAATCAGGCTCTTGAGGAATGTTTATTTGTGCATCTTTCAATCATCAGTGTTTCAATCATCATAGCAATTAAAAACTACTGAGCTTTAATCATAAAACTAAGCATTTACAGTAATTATCATCTTACTATAAGACATTATTGTGAGATATAGACTGACAAATTATATTTATATGCATTTTCTGTAAGTAGCATTTTCTTATGAAAATCCCAGAGATGGATTTGAGAACACAGATAAACCATATTATATTGTCTTAGTGTTTAATAAGTCAAAGGTCTTCCTATTATAAAGTGCAGCAGAGATGATGCATTTTTGAAGGCCAAAACCCAGAAGTGGTTGTTAGCATGTTAGCACTTGCAGTTCTATCGCCTCAAAGTCAATGGGTTTTTGGTTAAATGGCTGAAAATAAGGTCTGTGGTTAGCACAAGCTCAAGATATGCTCACATTTTGATCTCAAGATACGCTCACATTTTGATCTACAATATAAAATAAATCAGTATTACCCCACTCATGATTTTTTATACGCATCTTGAAAAAGAATGTCGGGGACGTTAAACATCAACAAACCTAACAGGTAAGCTGCATCAACTTTTACATCCTTGTTGTGTTTATAATCATGCTCTTACAAACTATTCTAACCAAAACTTTCAGAGAACCTTTTTTTTTGGATAAAAACTAAAAGTGGTCAGAAGCTTAGTGGTGACGTTGAAATCGTGGTACTGTTGTGTAGTTCGTTTATAGCCTATTTTTAAGATTCAAGATTCTAAAACGTTGCGATCATTTGTGAAAATTATCTTGACGGACAAAATGTGCAAGTATCATAAACTTTTAAAGATCACAGACCTTATTTTTTGTGAAAATCCAAATTCACACCACCATATTTTGGGTTAAAAATAAAATAAATAATACTTCTCTCTAAAGAAATTTTCTTTTTTCCCTCCAGTGTAGTTTACTGAAATGTAGCCTTTTAATAATTTGTTGGTGTAGGCAACAATTAATCTAACTGGAAAATAAAAAATATTATATTAATTTATTTTTCAATTACATATTTACTCTTTAATATTGTATTTGTTTAATTACGAATTGTCTATATATTAATATATTATTAAATGTATATTTAATAATAATAATTTGCGTTCCTGTAGCTCAATCAGAAGAGCATTGGTTTTTACAACACCAAGGTCATGGGTTCAATCCCAGGGAAAGCAAGAACTGATTCAATGTGTTCCTTGAATGCAATGTAAGTCACTTTGGATAAAAGCATCTGCCAAATGCATAAATGTAAATGTAATTACAATAATATTTAATAATAATAACAAGCATAATAATTATGTCATACTGATAAGCCCAATATTTCAGACCAAATTATGCAGCCCTACAAGCAGGCACAACAAACCTGCTGTATATATCACTTTTTAAAATTACAAATTGCAATTTTAACCAGAAAAGAAAATTCCCCCAAATCGTGCAGCCTATTTCCTATGCCATTAACATTATGCAAGATTCTATTCTTTTTATTCTTCACCAAATTCTTTTTGGTGAAGAATAAATTCATTTAATTCTTTTTAAATTCTCCAAAAGCTGTTTGAATGGGTGGAATTTATAGGCTATGATTCTCTGACTCAACATAACTTCAATAAAGGAGTGACCATAAACTCCAGTCATTATAATGTTTATGCTGGATGGTTTGCCTAACCTCTGATTTTGCATAATCACTGTCAAAATCAAGTTAATCTTACATCAAAAACCAACAAACATTCAGAACGACTTTATCTGTACCCATTCATTTGTACTGAATGAAAACTTTTACGCAACAATATTAGGCAACATTTCAATAAAACAAGAATGAAAGAGAACAAATTGTGCAACAGGAATCAGTAACTAATGGTGTAGGAAGGAGTGGACTATCAGGACTAATAATTCCATGAAGTCGCACATAAAGCCGTGATGTATAAAACCAACTTAAAATGTCTGATCTGTTCATGCCTGACTAGAGCAACACAACACACTGCAAATCTTCTGTTCCTGGTGTCAGGAGAGTCCACCAAACATCTGCAGACACTACACCTCAACGCATTGCTTAACTCCTTAGCAACATCCGACAAGTTAAGGCAAAGCTTCTACAAGGGATAAGGCAGATAAGCCGCTGGCAGCATTCATGAAGAAAAAGTACAATATCTCCCGATGGTGCAAGCTTGCTCCTCAACGATAACATCAAACCCTTTGGCTGAATGATGCTTAGAGGGATTACATTCAAATGAAAGAATCCTCATATTAAAAGGAAAATGGCAGATCTCACTGTAATGTGCACTTATTAGACAATAAGCTCAAACTACCGCACTGCAGCAGCATTAAAATGATCTAATGGGAATTATGGTAATGACAGTCCATATGAATGAGGTGTTTTTGGGTTCATCAATCTCTGACTCAAAAGAAATACTAAACTTACCTGGGGAAGAACTGCCGATGGGCTTAATCTCTGGAGACAAACAAAAAGGAAGCACTTACAAGACAGTTTCAAGGTGTGTGTTGAATTAAAGAACAAACATTTCTGAACAGAACATAAGCAAGACATGCATTAGCACATTGCCTACGGCAGATTGCTGTCAGACATAAACCACAAGGAAACAGGTATGGCGTACTGGAAACAATCATAAAATATTTTAGTGTTTCATTAGGGTGAGGTAAACAACATCTTATTAACGCACAGCCCATGAATTATGTTGAGGTAAAACAGGTCTCTTACAAAGAAATTCGTTTTAAAGCCTACTATAGTTAAAAGTAATGTTACCAAATAAATATTAAAGTGAAAAAGCCAACCCTTTGTGCTTGTTAGAAGCTACTGTTTCTTGAGCAACTTTTCTTCAGTTATAAATGTCTTAATAAATACATGCCTTTGTTTGATCTACCTGCCATCCATATGGTTCTCCAGCATTAAAAAAAATCCTGCTGTGCTTTAAAGGTGGTGGTCATTCTTTAACCAACAAAAAAAATATTAAAACCGCTTTAAGGTTTTGCTGTGACCTCTGACCTAAGGCAGAATGCTAAAAAGGTAAACAGCATTCTTATAAAATTTACAGAAATGCATAGCATCTTTCAAATTGTCAGATTTTAACCAAATGCATAAGGAAGCCACACAGGAATAGGCTCACTGGAGTTTATTGAGACGATAGAGTCTTCTAAAAAAATTGTAATAATACAAACTGCAGTCTTTTATTCCTTAAAGAGCCCGACAACCCACTTTGTTGCTGATGTTTGGGCATGCAAGAGGTTCTTTAGCGATGCCTTGCTTACAATATAAGATGCTAAACCCCAGATAACCCTAAAAGGTCGTAAACCTTGAAAAGTTTGAGTGATTTACAGCTTGATATTCATAGAAAAGGTTCAAATGGCAGAAGTTCAAAGGCTGGTCGAGCGGATAGTGCATGGACGCAGCCAGCCATTACAGACGTTTCAGTGTTGGAACAGGTTCAAGGATTTGGCTGCATTTTTCCAGGCAAATATGGAGCCAATACAAAAAAAATAAGTCTAATCGATCTGAAAAGCAAGTGTTGCTTAATTGGAAATTGCTTGTCTTTTGTGTTTTGAATAAATTTATTAAGCTCAAGGTGATCAGATCATTATCATATGGAATTAATAGCAATCATTACAATTACATCTGACCCTAACAATTTTTGGGAGATAATCCTTACTTTTCCAACAATTTCTCAATGTGAGTGAAAAGGGGTGTGTAATTAAACACTGATGAGCTTAATAGACCCCCTGGGATGAAGCAGGTGGAGGGTCTGACTCCACTCACAACTATTTAAACTTTCTGACTAGTCAATCTTCTGCGAGGAATATCTTCACCATCTGTTATGAACAAGAAGAATCTAATCTAGATCTGTGGTTGTCAATCAGGGAGCCTCAATAAATCATAAAATCAGTACAATTTAGTTCACTTAAAACACTAAAAAGCAGAAAATTAAACTGACATATTTTTGAATTTATTCATTTATTATGTCATTAGAAATACCAGATCAATCAGCTTAGATTTGAAGATTGTCTTGATGATGGGAAACACTGCTTTCTGAATGTATTGTCAAGTACGGTACATGCAAAACATGCTTCAAAGCATGACTATTAAGTATTTCTGAGAAAATGGTAATACGGGGGCACCTGAGATTGCACAAGCTAAAAAACATGTCTTATATAATAATTATGATTTTTATGACTACATATTATTTGAGAGGCAAAAATTTCTACTTATAAACATTACTGTCATTCTACACAGCTAGCAATTTATGTAAACTGCCAGAAAAATGTAAAAAAAAAATAATAATAATAATAGCCTAAAATTAAAATAAAGTGGTTACAGCACCTCTAGATCTAACTCAGTACTTTTGTCTTGTTTTTCAGTACAGAGATCTAAACAACAAGGCACATTTAATTAAATAGCAAAATGACTTGAGATATTAAGTATTTTTTTCTGAAATATGTATCAAAGGTTTACAGTAGCCTATACTTAATACAAAAAATATATATCTTTGGGAGTTTTTCTGCCACTTAACGGACTAATAAATAATACTTAACACTTATAACAATATAATTAATAATACATTTTACAGTAAAACAAGACAAAAATATTGAGTAAGAACATTATTCATTATTCATCCAAGTCATTTTATATTTTAATATCTACATTATAAGTCAACTAACCCAATTTTTTATATTGATTTATACATAAATAAACTTTAATAACATCCTTAGGCTGTTCTCAGTAGCAACACTCTTGGCCTGACTTTATTGTGAATCGTTTAAATGTTGTTAATTACTTCAAAGTGTGCTTTCAAACGCGGCATGCCTTACCTGGCACAACTTTATTACTGTCCAACAAAACATGTAGGCGGAGAGGGAAAACTTAGCCCTCATGTATCGCTCGGGTAAGCAGGAGAGATGCATCTGCACCTCATCCAGTCCGTCGTCTCCGGAACGCGTCCCAGCGTCTGCCTCTTCCATGTTTATAATGATTTCAACACGTTCAAAGTTATTTAAAGCAGGCAAACCCCTCTAGCTGTACCCGTCTGCTTCATGTTGCTTGTCATTATATCCTCTGAACGACCCAGAAGGCAAAGGCTCTTGAACAGTGCATGACATTTATGAGCGCGCACCCGCACCCGCGGGTGAGAGTGCGATGTTTATTCTATCGCTGTCAGTAGTTAACACGTATTTTCCAGCTCTGTGAAACGCGAGATGAACTTGTGACGCGACGGTGTATAAAAAGCAGCGCGCGAGTCTCTGTGGTGTGAGATAATAAATTCCAGCGTCCCGCGTTGTTTCTTGGTGACAGTCAGGGGAGAGGAGGAGGCAAAGTTTCAGACCCAACACCTCCATATACAATTCACCGTAAACGAGCGACGCGACACAACAGAACGCGCCCACTATGAAGAGCGAATCTGTGCACATGAACGCGCTCGAGCGTGAAGTGAAGATGGAATTCTGACGTCAACACGCCCAATGGACCAATCACAGAGCTCGTTTACGCAAACAGCGCGAGGCGGCAAACTAAAACACTCAATCCGACTATCTACGCGCACTTGCACTCTGAACAACTTCAATACAACAATAATACGTGTTGTTGTGTTTTTGTAAAGTTCGACACAATACCAAAAGCAGTATTCTGATTTAACATAGGACCCTCATCCAGACAGGAACCCTTTAAGCTAACTTATTATTATTACTACACTGTTTAATCAATTTGAGATCATCACATTTAGGCTAATGTTCTTTCAAACAGTGAGAAATGTTATGAATTGTTTTTAATTTAAGAATTTTAAATTGGCAGTCTCTTCACAGAACCCTGGTTTAATAAACTTTGAGCATAAAATACATTAAGCTCTTCTTGTTGTACAGTGGAGTTCGGTTATGTGGACGGCCTTGTGTTGCAAAAAAGCATCGAGATAACCCATATAACATATATTACTGATTTTCCCACATATAACCCGCAGACGCAGATAAGCCGCACACTCATATAGCCAGCAGGTTTTGGGTTTTGTGTTAAAAAAAAATCGTTGGCATAACCCGCACCCATAGATTGAACTTTTTTGTGTAAGTTCACATTTCGAATTTCAAATGTTGCTCGCATGACGTCAATTATCCATAACTGTTCAAGCTCGGTACACAGTGCTTGTGCGCGAAATTCACACAATAAGAAAACAAAAGTCCGAATCAGAAGAAAAAGCAGTCTCTCCCGCTGTGCAGCAGCAAGTCCCTTTAAGAAGCCTGTTGTGTTGATCATTGGATGAGATGAGAAGAGCACTGCCAACCACGTCGTCTTGCATGATTGACAGGTCAGACAGCCTATCAGCGCCAGCTGTCAGAGTGACAGTACAAGCACCAAAGACAACAACCCTCACAAGAAAGAAAAATGAAAATGTATTGATGTACATGATGTGAGTTACTAAATGAGAATGTACATGCTCGAGTTTTTGGTGTCTTTTTACACAACAGTGTTGCCACGATTTGTTTGATGAAGCAATCGCCATTCATCAAAAAAAAATGTACGTATACTGTACTGTGTATATGTTTGCTAACAACAAAAGGCATATGTAAAACCACCACAATAAAAACCACCTTTGATTCTTGATACAAACCTTTAATTATATTCTCCAACAATGCAAACACAAAGATTGCTCACAAAATCACAAAAAACATGCGGCATGCTACAGTGTTATCCCTAAGATGAGACTGGGAGTGAACCGTCATTGGAGTGAGCGGACCGCGATCCACGTGCAAGGCAAACTCAGTGCAGTGAACTAGGTACGCAAATCAGTCACGAAATAGCCATTTGAAGTGGCGAATTTGTCCCTCTTTTGTGCTCAAGATATTAGATTTCGGCGATGTAAAATAATCGACATAACCCACAAGAAAATACTGAGACAAATAGGGAGTTTGGCGGTTCAATTTCAAAAACGTCGACAAATAGGATTGGCGAGTTAACCGTGAATCGAGATAAGTGAACTCCACTGTTTTACATGACATTGTAATCATGCAATTATGTCCATGTCCATATATTGACATAGCCTTTTAACACCAACATTCAGTGCTAGACTTTTTGTCTTGAAGCACAGCCGCACCACGCCTGATACAGGGCTCTGTTTGGTTACTGTTGTTGGCTTTGCTATTGTTCTGTCTATTGAGCAATGTCTGAGTGTCACAGTGCTGAAAACTCAACTCATCTGCTTTGGAAAAGAGCCAAAATCTGACTCATATCAATCATTAGTACCACAAATACAAATAGATTTTTTAAATTTACATTTATTTACATTTATGCACTTGCATCCAAAGCGACTTATGAGCACATAAATGCACATGGATTCATAAATAGGTATTTATTAATACTCAGTGACAAGGCAAACACATCAATGTAAATATTGCACAGAACTACGATAATTGTCAGCTGCCCTGTCTTAAACAGAATGGCACTAAAAGGTGACAAAATAACCTTTTTAATACACCATTCCAACAATATCTGCACTTTACAGTTTATATAGCCTACAAAATCATGCAACACATTTGTTTTGCAATAAATTCATTCATATTGTTAGGATATTGTCAGTGGTTCAAGTCTTTCATGCTATTATCTCTTATCTAATTCTTGGATTTTGACAGCTTATCCTGAGAAGTAACAATTACATCTTTACAAGTACTACTAAACAGCAACACAGATATAACAATTAAATATTTCCCAATTTAAGTATATCAAATCATTTGAGAACAAGCTATCTGAAAAGCTTCTGTTCAATGCTTGCATTTTTAATGCCAAACTATTTATTGAGGATCTTGACTGACACCAACCCTGGACCAGATGTTGTTGATGCTAATCTAATGGAGAACAGGTTGCAGCCCTGAAATATAATACTTTACTAATAGCTGCTAAGGTTTTAGCAAAAAGGGCTTCTTCAAAATTGGCTTTTCGTTTAGAGCAAGGACTGCATGCATGCACATACTGATCATTTCTAAAGGTACCATTTCTTTGGTATCCAACTTAAGATTTTATCCTTTCAAAATATGAATTGTTGGTTTATTCATATGTATACATTAAGAGAATAATAATGCCCCAAAGTTAAGTTCAATGTAAATATATATCCATCCTATTATAGATGTGCAGACGTCTATATTGAAGTAGAAAACTGTCTGCTCAAAGATAGATGTGCAGACATATATAGATTAATAGTCATAGCAGGGGTTGTTTTTAATGGGAATTCTGTTCAATAACAACCCCAGCTGGACTTCTGCGCTCTAGGTTGAGTTGAAGTATTTACAAAGTTTAAAAAAGGCGCAGAACTGGCAGAATTACATTCCAAAATGGACAAAGACGACAAGTAAAAGTACCACCTGTCTTCTTTGTGAAGAGGCCTACTATACGTATGAATGGAGCCTTTTTTGGTGGCACTTATCAATTCTGGTCACATCAGCCAGATCAGA
Source organism: Rhodeus uyekii (assembly GCA_037043235.1). Taxonomy (NCBI): domain Eukaryota; kingdom Metazoa; phylum Chordata; class Actinopteri; order Cypriniformes; family Acheilognathidae; genus Rhodeus; species Rhodeus uyekii. Next base: position 481,507 of record JAWRVZ010000076.1, on the reverse strand, counting down.
GGCGTTCTTTCAAAGAGCTACTTTACCTCATTAATTCACTGATACACCATTATCCATCTCTGTTTTAAACTCTAATTGGACAAATGAAAATGCAAAGTTGATTCTATTGCTGTCTCCAGCTGTCCCAATCCTTTAAAGAAATTGTCTTTTTCTCTTCCAAACTCCAGAACAGAGCTTTTCAAATAGCTTATCAGACTGTTTCGATGTGCTAAAAAAGCCCAAGTATAACTTCCCACAATGTACCGTACTTAAAATTCTGTAAGTAAACTGAAGTTTCACAAAATGTTCTCTATCAATACAACAGTTTAACATTTGTCTGTTTGGACATTAATAAAGTGTTACTATAGTTATTGCACTAGTATATACTGTCATTGGTCCTTGGTTTGAAAACTCCAGCAATAACCTTGCAATAAAAAATAGCAGTGGTTGCAGAAAAACACTGATACGACAGGTTTCAGCCAATTGTTACTTTTCTAACAAACAGATACACAGACCTGTTGTTGTTCCAGTCTGACAGTGTTGCTGAGTTGACAGTAGAATGAGCAAACATGTCAGATTTCTTGAGGATGAAAGATAGTAACTTTGACAGCTGGTCGAGAGATCAGCTGCTGGAAGTATTGAGGTACTGGACAGAAGAAACAAATTTAAGACAAAAAAAATCTGAATCTGTACAGGTAAAAATGAGAAAACAAACATGTTAATGTGGAAGTGGCTCTAAAGATGAATCTCAGCAAGTGAGATTAAAATAGTTATATTCATATATCTAATATAGTGTATAAAAATCATCCTGTCCAAACATAATAAATTCAGTACAACAAATACAATGACGTACCTGTGTAATAACATTTGTATGTTTACATTTTCAATTTAAATAATGTAATATTACATCACATTACAATTTGAAGAATTACAAATACATTTTTATAATTTACAATAATGAAAATGAGAATTTAGGCAGGAGAGAAATTGTCATATTTTTATGTAAAATATATGATTGCAGGGTGAAATGTGATGTTGCGAGAGTTTCTGTGAGATTCATGATAGATATTTTTTTTTTAAATCTATCATGAATCAATCTATCATCTATCCAAAAAAAAAATCTATCACAAACTGACAAGCTAGTTCAATTTAACATCTGAAGACAAAATTCCACTCATGTCATTGCAAATTATTTGAAGCAGCTGCACCAGAAAAACGACTCAATAATCTGAGACAAATGATTGTTCTATGCAAGCATCAAGGGCTTGGAGTTCCAGCCGTGCAGTCTATTTCCTTTCCATCCCAATGTCCTGCACGAAAAGCTAATTCCATCCCTCAATATTGACACAGTCCCCCATTGTGTCCCACATCACTGGACTAAATCGTCCGTAGAGTAATGCAACCAAACTAACAGCATGAGTCTTATTCCCTAAGCCAGAAAACAGAACAGAGTCCTGTTCAGCATCACCTCTCTCAATGGGTAGCAGTCAGCCAGCTCTATACATCTGCTCTGTAGTGGCTCCCGGGTTGCTAAGAACACTCCCAGGAGCACACTGATGGATTATAGACCAGTCAAAGCCAACATGAACCCCTTCCCCTCTGGCTGCAAGCCGAAACTGCTGGAGAGCAGCATCAGATGAGACAAGCATGCATAGAAAATGTCCTGCTCTGATGAAAGATTATATATGAGCAAATACAGACAGGCTTAGTCTGAATTTGGTGAAAAAATGCAGGTGGTTTAAACATTCTGTTCAAGCTCACACTGGGTTTTCTGTAATCATGGATGGGTTGTCAAATGTCTACTGCCACATAGTGGCCAATCGATACTTTTGCAGTGTAAAAAAAACACTGCTTCATCTGTAAACCTCATTCTTATCAAGGTTAATTCAAAACAAACATGTCCACCTCTACGAACACATAATAAAGCATGTTTGACTGAACTGTGCCTCCCAGTGAGTTGCAAGTTACTGGTGGCTTAGATTGAATACACACCTTCATATTTTCCAGATGCAAGAAAACAGCTGTCTGCTGTGTGCGAAGATCCACTGAGATCTGAACAGGAAATAAAAAGTATGTCAATAGACCATTCACTACTCATGTTCCACCCCGTGACCATGATATAACTGTCCAAGACAATCCGAGCAATATACCGCCGGCCACAGTCAAATCCAGGTCCTGTTGAGGAAAAACTTACACTGAACTGTTCTTGCAAGAAATGCACTAAAACACACACAAAAAAAGACAGGATGTCTCACACTCTCTTCATGCGGTAGTTATTATCTGTCGCACTGGCGTGCTTTTATTTGCTTATTTATCTTCTAAAGCAGCTCTATATTGAGAACAGAAGCAGACTAAAGGTGGATAAAAATTCCTTTCAGCCTGATTAGAGTGACAGTGGAACTCGAGATGTGTTCTGCATCTAAGTTCAGCATTTTCTGGTACGCAAGCAAAGCATAATTTACCTGCCAACAATCAAGAAAAAAACAAATTTATCTCAAATGCAAGAGGTTGATTGGTTCTTTACAAGTTCCTATAATTTCAAAAGAGGAAACATTTTCTGCCATTGAACTGAAAGCAATGTTTCACTTCCCACTTCCCAAAAATAAATCTTAATTGTTTCCCCCCCCCCCCCTCAATATCCATTATATTTAAAATAAATGGCGTAATCAGCATCTTGAATATTATAGAATCACAAAATGTATTGTGTTTAATTAATGCAATATAATTAATTAAACTCTAAAATCAACACTCCCATTTTGAAAATAAGCAATACTGTCATAATTACAGCAGAGATATCAGTGTGAATATATTTAGTTGGAAATTAGGGAGGACAAGAGGTTGAGAAGAACCATTTATATAGAAGATGCATATGATAATAACACACGTTCCTTGAGTGAAGGTACATGCAACAACCTGCAGTCTTTTCCAAAAAATATATATATTTGTGTGTGTGTGGGGGGGGGGGGCTTATTTATATACAAGCTATTCTCCTCTCCTTTCAATTTCACAACTCTTCAGTGTTTTTATTTCAGATTAGTCCTAATCACCAAAAACGTCTTAGCAACAACATCATCATCAAAACACAACCCCACATGTAAGTATAAAAACTATTACATGAAGAATTATCTGCAGCATCAAGTCCTAAATCAGAACCTTTCCACTCTCCTGCTGGTACACTGCCAACATACTGAAAGCTTTTCCATCTAAGTGCTGTTGCTATGGTTTCTAGATATCAGCTGAAATATACGACAAGACACAGATGTGCAGGGAGGATATCTGACCTTGAAGCCCTAAAGCAACATTTAGTGCTCATTAATTTACTCCAAACACTTTTGACTTGAGAACTACAGCATAACTCTGAAGCTGCTATGCAAGTCATTTCTAAAGGAACAAATCCACTGCTTAATTTAGTTTCCAAAGTATCCGTATCAATATATATCAGTAGACAAGTGTGCAACCATTTCAGATCTTTGTTTTTGAGGTATAGTTTGCTTGAGAGTGCTAATAATAGACAGAATGAGTAAAACCCTCCCTTCCCCTGAAATACTAATTACATATGCAATCCATCAATGTTCTGTGCCGCACACACCAAACAAACCATAGACGAGAGTCTTGGAGAACCTCTGCTGACCCAGCTACAATTCCCAGAAAGCCTTGAAATGCTGAGACACTTACATTTCCCCTGACAAAAGCACAAAACAGTTACCACTGCCTCCCTTATGACGTAAATAAGAGAAGAGGTTTAAAGGTCCTAATCTGCAATATTGTGACTGGCAGTGTAAAAAAGGCATAATATACTACACATCTCCCATCACAGGTTACATTTGACACAGCGTAATGCTCTGGTGCAGCCCTTGATAGCCTGTACAGAACAGCATGCCAATTTGTTCACCTTTTGCTATTGTTTGTAGGTGAACTGAAGGAGAATGTGCTTGCCGAGTATACCTTCAAGCCATGTGAGAATTTGACAGCTGGATGAAGGACTAAATTACATGTTTACTCTGAGGCATTACTAACACAGGTGCTTCTTAAGCACCCCTACATTCATTAATAATTAACCTTTTCTCAACTCTATTTTTCTTGCAATAAGATTACGATTCTTTGGACAGCTACAAAGCAAGCAATTATATACTGTAAATGTATGCATCACTTTATGAATAACAAGACCGAATGTTCTAAACTACAATAAGAGTGTGAATACTTGCTTATGTACTGCCTTGAAAAGCATTAAAGAACTGGGTAGTTAACATGACACGGCAGTGGCAAAATCCTGCAGTGTGACATGAATCTAAAATTATATTTTGAAATGCATTTCCTAAACACTTTAAAATAAACCTATTTACTACAATACATATTTTTGAAGATGGATGGATGAATGGATGGACAGACTCTTGATTAGACAAATCCAGCACCTGTTTAACAGGGACTTTAATTCTTCATTCTGCATCTGCGTTCTACATTCCTATCCCCTGGAAAGACACCGCACGATCCCTCACTTTTCACAGAACACTTCTTGCGATGACGTAACCTGTGCTTCTTTTTGGCTGGATTCCCCTCTTCCATCTTATTAAAATGGTGGACTTCTCCACAAGGAAATTCAGAAGAGACCGTGGGCATGAGAGGAAGAGATGTAGGCCTGGTAGCTTGAGTTGCATCGGTGTCACCAGATTCAAAAGAACCGTATGTTTCCATCACCAAATCATTGGAAGTGTTAGTAGTGACAAAGCCAAATTCCTCAGTCTCCAAAAGGGAAGGTTTCACATCTTCAGAAAAGCTAGACCTCCTCAAGCGATGTTTAGCAGGCAAGGCTCTCTCTGTAGTCGTCACTGGCCTTTTCTTGTGTTTTGACTTGAGGTATTTCTGAGAGTGCCCTTTGATCTTCTTTACCCCTTGCTCAGGTACAGGGACATGTCTTATCTCACAGCTTGAATGAGTTTGAGTGAAGTTGATCTTCATAGAAGACAACTGACTAGCACACTGCTCAACAAGGGAAGCTATGCTGATGTCACTTCCTATCCCGCAAGTGCTGGCTGGGGATAGTAAATCTCTGGTTATTGGCTGCTGAGTTAATGTGAACCTGGGAAGACTGGTACAGGCCCAAAGGTCTGAAGTCTTGACATGCTCAATGAGGGATATACAAGAACGGCACAGGTGCAGATCTTTAGCTCCGTTTTTCAGTGAGCTCTTGCAAGATTCACAAAGAGATTCCTTGTTTATGGCCAACACAAACAAAGATCTTGACCCAGAGCCAGGGGAGCTTACTACTGGGGACTGCAAATCTCCACCTGGAGTCACTGGAGAGTCGCCACTGAATATTCTGAAACACACACCACTCGTTGGGGTCCTGGGTTGGCTCTCTGGGGAAGCAAAGGTTGACATCACTGTTTTTGAAGGCAGAACACCAACACTTTGCTGGCCTGGCTCTTTTAATTTAACTGCATCTCCTCTTCCGTTAACAGTTCTTGCTCCTCTTGGTGGTTTACTAACCCTTGCTGACTGGGTTTTGGATCTCAGACATAAATCTCCTTCACTGCTACTTTGTGAAGATCTCAGTTCTTTTGGGTTGCTTTTCTCTGTCCTGTGCTTCAGCCAATTCACAATATCCATAGCCAGAGATATCTCAGTGTCGCAAAGCTTTAGTAAGCAATCCTTCCCTGTCCATTTACTTTCCAGGAACTCTTGACCAACGAAGTCCCGAGCCAAAGGCGGGGCGAGATTTTCCTCTGCTCCAACATGAAAGCTGTACATGGATAATGTATTATCATTGCACTGGCCGACGATGCTGCCTGTCAGGTCGATCTCATCATCAAAGACTGATGTCATTTCTGTCTCAATGGGATCACAGAATAGCTCATAAAGAGCATCTCCACTATACGTGTCCCTAGGGATCTTGTTCGAATGCACTGGAGTGAGGGAACTTCTGCTGTGGTCCTCAAAACCAGGAGAGACATGTTCACAGTAGCCCTCATCACTGGTATTCCCTTGATTGTCACTTTTAGGTGTTACCACATCAATAATAAGTTCTCTGATCTTGGACTCCACAGATTGGGGTGTATTTGCAGTTACATCTTCAGACTTGAATGTGGAAGGAGATTTCATGATGGGTGTTGTGGATTTTGTTGCATGTTCCGTTGCTTTTGAGCTGTTCCCTAAATCCAACGTTCTGTTTAGGGTTTCCCACAACCCAAACATGTCTAGGATCTCAGCATGAGCTGGAGAGGCCAAACACTCCTTACCTCCCTGGAAACCTGCAGTTTTAGAGCTTCGCCTCAAAGCTTCACAGGCAGCTTTGTCACGCTCAAGGCTAAAGACGCCCTCAGGAGAAACAAGATCATCAGCAAATATCTCACCGCAACCGGCCTGAGATCCAAAGCTTTTTAATGAGGCAGAATCCTCACAGATATTAGCACAAAATTCACTGGAAGAATCAGAGGGAGTCTCACTGAGATTATCGATGTATCTGCTTTTTGCAGGAGTACGTTCTCTGTGCCTTAAAGTCTTCCTCATCCGTTTCAGTGTTGGAACATTTTCACCTGCAACACGACATGGTGTACTCGGAGATGAAGCTTTCTCAGGTTTGTGTCTTTTGTGAATGAACAAATCCTTAATGGCCTTCCTAGGTTTCCTCAGGGAGATCCTCTTTTTAGGTATTGATTTGGCTATGCAGGGCACAAAGGGCACTTGAGGTGTTAGGTTATGGTAATCAATGATTTCATGACTGCTGCTAGAGGTGTCCCGATTCTCACGAAGAAACCTTTGAGGCGCCTCGAATCCTGAAAAGCTGACACTGGTCACCAGCTTATGGTGGTGGCGCCAGTTGGTCCCACCTTTGTATACAGGGCTCTCTGGCTGCAGTCTCATTCCTCTCACACAGTCATGGGTTCTGCTCCTTTTAACAGAGCTGTGGAACAGTCCGTGACCTTCTGAAAGTGTGCCACTAATCACTTGAGAGAGTATGTCCGTGTCTGGCACAGGCAGTGAAGATGGGCTTTCATTAGTACTGTGTATATTCACAAATCCATTATTCGGGGTGTTGTGAGATTTGTGCTCTTCATGCCATTTACTTGGGACATGTGGCTCACTTGAACTCTTTGAATCGTCTGAAGTATCTTCATTCTTTGATAGCTCCATGTTTTCCTATACATAACTGTATCTAGATATAAGACAAATACAGGATAAACATGACAATTGTATTTTTTAAATTAAAAGATCAAGAATATTTCAATTACCCTAATGAACACAGAAACTATTTAAAAAAAAATAAATCAGCACACTACATCTCTTCAAATCATAAACAAAAAGCTAGCTTTTTAAAGCTAGCTTTATGACTCTTTTAATAAACAGCTCAGTTGAGTCTCGGCCTGATAAAAGTGAGAGAACTTATCATTTTGGTTGTCCAGTTTTTATTTTATGTAAAACATTTTAATCTTCGATGCTTTTGAATTTACATGTTAAATCGGCTATGCAGTTGGTGAACACTTTTTCACCTTGCAATAGAAATTTACCAAAAGTTAATCTTTAAAACAAGTACTGAACATAATTTCAGCAAAAACAAACAAAGACTGCTCTTATCAGTTAATCAATAGATTTATACTTATAAGATTCACTGTCATGCAAAGGTGAAAAAAATCAGTACAAATATATATATAAAAAAGAAAAAGATAAGTTGAGGTGTAGTAACAAAGAAAGGGATGTTACAATTTCTCTGTGATTCTTCTCAGACTAAAACACTTTTTTTACTGTACTAATACTTGATAACACGAGGACACTCTGCAGCTTTTAAAATAGGTCAAACATGTACATTATGACAAGACTGGGCATTATTTGGTTCTGCAATTCGCAATAAAACATTACATAGTCGTGGTAACGTTGCTGAGACCGCAAATGTGGAATATTTGTGGAAATAACTCCTCCATTTGACCGTTTTCTTCGCACGGAGCTCGTCGTTGGATTTTGTTTGAGCAACGCCTCGAAATACACGTTTACCCTCCGACAGCACATTGAATTCTAACAAATAAACGCATGCCATTATCGCGTCATTTCAACGCTCGTTTTAATACATACCTGAAGCAGATGGTGGCAGAAGGCGTTTGGCGGGAGCTGGTGGTTCACACGCGCGTGACAAGATATGATGCTCGGGCTGTGAGCGCGTGTGAAGATAATTACGATAACCAATCAGAGACAGCACAACCACAGCATCACCACTAACTGATCATAAGCCTGGATACACGGTCTCACACTCGGTGGACAGATCACTGAAAGCCTTCCATAACGTGCCTTGCTGTGAAATATAAAGCCTCCAGCTCAGCTGAAAAGGGTACATTATTCAAAACCTGTTTTTAACAAACCCACTAATTCAATCAAAACCCACTCATTGCAAACCAAGCATTTTAAATGCATGTTCAGTGATTGTTGTGTACTTAATGTTAGTGTACTAGTGCTCATATTTGATCTCGAAATTCCTTCAAAATAGAACACATGAAAAATGTTTCTTGAAACATAAATGACATTTAATTAACCTATTGAGAAACATTGAAAATAACAGTGACAAATATAACAAATATAGAAAAAGTATATAACTAAACAAAAAGTTTGTTGAGTTTTGGTCTCAAACTCTGAAGTGTAAATGCCCATCACAGATAAGGACCCCAACCAAGGTACATCTGGCACAGGAGGTTATCATCAGTGGCTTCTTGAATGAGGTAGTGTACGTGGCCCTCAATAGACAGAGGTAAGCCCATCACTTTTTTATTTCTGTTCTTGATCACTCCCTGAAGACGCTGCTCTATGTCCAGAACATGAGTTTTAGCCTAGAGTGGAACAAAATCAAATTATGGCTTTTTCTTTTACAACTATTACTTCAGCTTGTTACTTTATCTATAGTTGAAATACAACAGCTCAAATGGCATATGAAGCACTTACAGTTCTCCAAGCAAGTGTATTCAACCATAATGCGTAACAATTATTTATCTATAATTCACGCCTGCTTAGCTGAATATAAAATACATATGATATATACGTCACAGATAACTAATTGGTGAAGTACCTTCTCATTGAGGATCTCTCCAGATTCATTAACTTGCGTCTTAGAGGAACCCTTGACAGGTTTACTCCACTCCACCAAAGGATCATGCAGGAATGTTTTTAAAACACTGATTTGGAAAATAAAAAGATAATTATGAAATACAAATGCTGTATGAAATGTTAAACACATTCAAAACAATATTGTTTGAGAGATATTCATGGATTTCAACTCAGAAATTTTTTTGAGCAGGAAATCAGCATATCAGAACGATTTCTGAAGGATCATGTGACACTGAAAACTGGAGTGATGATGCTAAAAATTCAGCTTTGACATCACAGGAATAAATGCAGCCTTGGTCAAATCTTACAAACCCTAAACTTTTGAACAGTAGTGTAAGTTCTGACACGTTCACCTCATGAGTGGCTCTCTCTGGTCCCTCATGAGTCTGAGTGTGACTTCACAGGCCTGTCTGAACAGACCCTCTGTGCCCATAGGTCCCATTGCATGAACCATGTTCTGAGTGAGCCGGAAGGGAACCACCTCAGGAACATCAAATGTCTCCCCCTTAAGCACCACACAACACATTTGATCTAAAGTCACCCAGCAATATCATTATTGGAAGCAATAAAATTCCTCATGACTTCCTCTCAAACCTTGTTGAAGAGGCAGTTGAAATCCACATGGATGCACTCGCCAGTAAAAGAGTCAAACAAAATGTTCTCTCCATGGCGATCGCCAAGCCCAAGAATATAGCCCACCATAGACATGACCGCAGTAGAGCGACAGTAAGCGGACCTGCTGTTGTACCTGTGAAATGCAACAATTGTCACATGTGTGAAGATGTTCATGTAAGCTCACTTGCAATGGGTAATATTAAGAAAATAATAGCATACTGGTGTGCAAAGATACTAAATGTGAATAGTAAAAAAGCCCGTCATATATACCAAGAGGTGGGATCAGGAAAAGTCCGTAGAAACCACTCATGAAAAACTGGTGGGTGTCTGGCACACAGCACATCTTTGTGCATCTTCAGCTTATCTTCAGAACTGGCTGTTTTTGGCAAAATCAGCTTACGCAGCTCTGTCCCACTGACATAGATCCCTGTTTAAAAGGATGAATACAATATTTTCACTCAGCTCAGTCAAAAATGACTTCCTGGAGACAACGACAGTCCGATTAAACTATTTTTGACATTCATAACCAACAATCGGATTGGTTAATCAATATTTATGTCCATATACAGTACAATATTGTTCAAAAAGTTTGGGGTCTGTACATTTTTTTTTAATAAAGAAGACTTATTTGATCAAAAATAGTTAAAACAGTAATGATATTTAATTATCATAATTTATATATTAAAATGTAATTTATTCCTTAGATGGCAAAGCTGAAATTTCAGCATCGTTACATCAATATTTAGTGTCACGTGATACTTCAGAAATAGTTCTAATATGCTGATTTGATGCTCAAGAAACATTTCTTATAATTATCAACGTTGAAAACCGCGATTCACAATTTTTCCAGAATTTATGTCTATATAGTTAAAAAAACATTTATAGTTAAACATATAGTTTATACACATATAGTTAAAAAAAGCATTTATTTGAAATATAAATATTTTGAACATTGAAAAATTTAATGCAACCTTGTCTTTAAAAATAAAAATCTTACAGACCCATACTTTTTAACAGTAGTACTGTATATTTATTTATTTGGCTAGTAGACATAATAAGCAAGAAAATGCAATGTGAGCTGGTCATTATCTAAAATAAACCATTTCAGTGATACAGTTAACTTTATGATAATGACAAGCTTTCTGCAAGTTTCGATCACAAATGTTAAAAGTGATTAAATGAGTTGTAATTAAATATTAAATAACCAAATGTTAAAATAAGTGCACTCAGCTTTGGATCAGTGTTAAATTAGTCTCAGGTTATATTATGCAACATATGACAGTACTTCATTATGACATTATGAACTAGAGGCTATGAAATCAGCAGACCTTTCTCTTTATACAGCTTTGTGAGGATGTGGCGTAAACCCGCCGTGTTGTTGACCCACTCTATTATGCCGCACTCTTCATTCAGAGGGATGACGGCATACGTTCGAATACGCAAATCCCTCCGTCTAGACTCTGCATCTTTCCTCAAGGACTAACAAAAAAAATGGCACCTTTGAATTATGCAAGTTCTCTGAAAAATGCAGTTCATCATTGAGGTATTTAGTGAACAGCACGATGCTACTACCTTATTAATTAGACAGTTGAACTCCATCAGCCTGCAGTCTTTCCTCAGGTCATCTTTGGGTTTGCACATCATGGTGTAGAACTTTCCATCCGAGCCTTTGAGCGAGATCTTTTTTGGCTTCTGCAAGGATGCCAAGATCTCCACCTTTTTTAAAAGAAACAATGATATCATGAATGATTAATCTTAGAAAATAAGAGTGAAGTTGATGCATCATGTGTCTGGAGAAGCAGGTGGGACTGACGGTGTCATCGAAGCCGGCGAGGTAGACCCAGTGCCCTGGATAGGCATCGTGTTTGGGGTTGGCGCCTCCAGTGGAGGGGAGGGTGGGTATAAGGACAGACTGCAGGGGGATGAGGATCTGACTGAAGGTAGGCTCTTCCACCAGTTTCTTCAGCATTTTGAAGTGTACACTCATGCTGAGGGTGCTGCTGTTCCCATCCACCTACACAATTAAACAAAAACAGCTTATAACTGCATTCATATGCAAGACTAATTCAAGAACCAAGACTAATTTACAAACGAATTGATTAATTTTTAATTTTGAAAGGGAAAGTTATTAAGATTAATATATGCATAAAAGCGGTCAGTGTAAAAGCTCCTACTGGTTTATTGCCGAGCTCCACCAGCTTGTCAGTTAATCTGTTGGCATCTCCGATAAATTTCCCAAATGAGTTATTCAGACTGATGGCCTTCTTCAGGATCTCCTTGCATCTGTTCATTCGAGTCGGATAGGAGGACTAAAAAAAAGAAAAGGCATATAAAACACAGTTTATACCTGCGCAGAGACATTTATAGTTATCGCTGTGGAGGAGATATCTGACCTTTGACACGGCAGTCATCATCCACATAGCTTGTTGTGGGTAAGCTAAAAAGACTTTGGCAACAATCTCCATTAGCACAGCGAAGACCTCGTTGTTGGAGTGGCAGATTCGGGAGATGAGCTGTGAAAAGGCTGTGAGGAACTGGTAGGGCGAGAGGTTGCTAGTGTGTTCGCTGATGACGGAATTCATTTTAGTAAGTTCAGTACGCATCGTGACTCGATCAGAGCGGCCAGCTGAAAAAGATGGAGGAATCCGTTTGAATTAAAGCAGTGGATATTTGGTTTGATAGTGCATTGATTTCCATTCAAAAACATTTTGAATCGGACTGGGGGAAAAAACCCGGCTTAATTTAATATGCATACAATAATTCAGTACTTTTAAAAATGCATTAAAGGGGTCAAAACATGAGAAATCAATTTTTTTCTTTTTTGTTACATTTATGCATTTGGCAGACGCTTTTATACAAAGCGACTTACATTGCATTCAAGGTACGCATTGACATTCTAATCGTTTCTTGCTTTCCCTGTGAAATTTTTATTGATCTTTTGACATATAAGAGGTTTTATACCATTAAAACATCCTGCAAGTTTTATAGCTTAAACATCCTAGAGCTCCAAAACAGCTCGTTTCAATCTGTGACATCACATGGGCAAAAGATTGCCGAATAGCTATACATCATCGTACCATAAGCTCCACCCACTGGCCTTCGGTCGATTAAAGGCTGACATTTGCCTGCACTGTATGTGAGTGTTGTGTTGCATCAAAAGCAAATAGAACCCATTACAATCACTGACGCTGAATACACTGGATGCAGAAAACAGATTTCATATATGCATTCAGTTTCTGACATGGTTCACGAACTTCTACAGGACAAACGGAAGAGTAAAAGTTTTGTTCACTTTGACATGTCTACTTCAAACAGCTCATTTGCATCTCTGTAAAGACTATAGAAGGAAACAAGTGGATGGTTTAATTTAATGGTGTCCTAGATCGTGTCAGAGGATTAAATGTTTGTTAAAGTCACTTTGTTTTTTAAATGAAGCACAGTGTAGCGGAGAAAACTTTTGTTGAAAGATGAAGCAGCCTACTTTATCGGATCTAAATGATTTCATAATGCTTTTCCTGTAAATTAAGTTTTAATATGGATAATGCTTTCATTCTCATGCAAAAGTAAATGGACTCATACACTGTATATTTCTTTTGTTTTGTTTTTTTTTTAGTAAAAAGCTATTAGCATTATAACTGAACCCCAAAGAACATAAAAATAATTGTCATGACCCCTTTAATGTAATTCTTCAATACTTTCTGTAATGTATGATAGAGACGATTCGGAAATCCATTGCCGCTTGTATATATGCTTTTCTTTTCCTTGTTTGTACACTTCAGTTTATCACCTATGTAACCAATTATTACTTAAAGCCTTTCTTTGCTTTTCTGAATTTTTCCATAGAGTAAGGATGAATATTGTCTGCACTTCTCACCAGATAGAACATGTTATCAGAATGTTTTGAGAGTCTCTCTGTTGAGAGTTGGAGCCTGAGCCGAGTTCAGCCTTCGAGAAGCTGTGTATCTGTGTGTGTGTTAATATGGTCTGTATTGGTGAGGTGATTAACTGGCACCGTAAAGAGACGGAATGACTTGTTGAAAGCCATGTGGAAGGTCACTAACCCATCAAACATGTGATCAACGAAGATATGCTTCAGCCTGTCTACTCTCGTGTGGAAAATTACTAGTTTTGTTTATCTTTCTTTCTTTCTTAGCCAATCAGAATAATTTAACCGTCATCATTGACGTAGTTAGCACCCTCTGTTAGAGTATAATTGCTGTAACAATGTTATTGTATGTGAGGCGGCCTACGAACTCCTTGTGAGACCTGAAGCTTCTGCTGATGAAACTGCAAACTAAACTTCACTAAAATTTCTTCTATTGACTGCACTTCTGACTCCTGCTCTTCATTCAACATATCTGGTCCTCGGGTCTTAACTGTAAATCCCCTACATGTATGTTAGACAAAAAGCAATGAAACTAATAATAATGATGATACAAATAATTTCTGTAATATTGTACACAAAATATATTTAAATTTGGTTACACATAAGGTGTCCATGTTACGGTGTAATTACACATTTAAGTACTGAGTAATAATAATAAACTACATGTACTACATGGATTAGGATGAGGGCTTGGTTTAGGGTTAATTGCATGTACTTATGGATAATTTATAGTTATTACTACACTACCCACATGTAAACTGTAAAATAAAGTGTTAGCAAATATTTTAACAAAATTGTAAAACATTTTTTTGCCATTTTAAGTCAATAACAGTCCAACACAAATGGTTTCAAATATTGCAAGATCAATGCATATGAATCTTCAAGATTTGTAATCGATACATTAATGAAATGAATCATCTTAGGCATTTTTGTGCCTCACCTTTTTCTACCTCATAAACTTTGGCTCCGAAATCCAGCCATAAGGTTAGCATTCTTGGCATGGCTTGATAGATGTACTGATTGCCAAACTGCAGGGCTCTATGAAGAGAGAAAAGCATTACTGTATCTGGCTTTCACTGCTGAGTGAAAGTTCTTTAAGAGGATTATCAATAGAAAACATCTTACTTTCCAAAAAAAGTGACAATATAACGAATTAGGTTGCCCTGTTTTTCTAATTTGTTGTCAGTGACCATTGGCATAACCTTGTCATAATACTTGGCAAGGTAGAAGTTACCATCCTCCCATTCTGATAGCAGACAGGTGACATCCTGGATGAAAAGGAAACACAATGACTGATCAGTCTGATTTCTGTTGCATTTGTCCATGGATGTGATTGACTGAAATACCTTATAGGTTTTCATAATAGCATTGCTCTCAAAGTTGGCCGTCTCCTCCATGTATCTGCCCACCAGCAGCATGGCATTCCCTTTTATCTGGATTCTCTTGGGATCTGTGAGCGGTTGGTCATCAGGAAAGCACTGCTGCACACCTTTCTGCAGGACTATCAGAGCCTGATGCACATCACCCTGTAACAACAACATCTTTCCTTATAACTACTATTTCAGTGATGGAGTAAGACCCCCATCAAACAAATCTGCATTAACAGCATTTAGTTGAACTGCTAAACCTTAGACCAGAGCCATTTGGCTTTCTCGATGAAGAGTTCAGAGAGGTGGGAGTTCTCAGCATTGAGCAGGGCGTTGAAGGCTGTCTGGTGATGGCCAGCTCTTCTGGCTACACGAGCACTCTGCAGCCAGCACTCGCCAACCTGCTCCTCAAATGAAGACCTGCAAAGAAGTTGTCATCAGCCTTCATCATCACTTTCTTATCTAAAATATTAGCACTCAAACAAAACCGTTCACCCAAAAAATGAAATTTCTTTTGAAACCAACACTACCGTGTGCATATGGTACGTGTACAACAGCATGTGTGAAAGACTTGAGAGCTTGAAAACAAAGTCCAGTAGATAGTGTACATGTGTCAAAACCATCTTTCCACACTAACAGCCAAAGTAGCATACTTCGAAAGGCTTGCGCACTCAACAGTGTGTGAGACGGAGTGGAAAAAGAAGTATACCAGAGCCTTGAGAACCCATTTAATTTAAAATTGCATTTATTCCTATGATTGCAAAGGTGAATTTTCAGAAGCCAATGACTGCTCCAATCACATGACCCCTCAGAAATCTTTCTAATATGCTGATTTGGTACTGAGTTATGATCTGAAATTATTGGTTGAAGAACATATTAAAGAATTAAATAGTTATTTTAAAGACTTTTGACCAGTAGCGTACATGACTTGCTTTTTCTCAATGAATACAAAAGGAGTTATTTATTGCAAATGTCCAAGCTGCTCGTTTTGGAGACCACAGTTATCAAGCAAGATTTTCAGTGAATACCAACTTAAAACTGTTGCACAACATCTGCATTGACGCCTTTTTCGCATCTTGGACTTGGTCTCCATTTACTTTCATTGTTTGGAAGACCATCTTAAACAAAACGTAATTCAGCTTTGAAAGTAAATGATGAGTAAATTATCATTTTTATTGTTGGGTGAACTTTCCCTTTGTCTGATACAGAAAAGAGAAACACTGCCAAGTATCTTTGAATCCACATTCAGAAATGAGGTCATTACTTGGCTTTCTGAGATGGAAGTGAAACATTTTGCACTTAAATAGTCTCCTGAACAGAAGTAACAGTGCTCATACCCCTTGCTGAGACTGAGAAGAGCTCTCCGCAGAGCCAGAATGGGTTCCTTGGCTCTGAATGAGTTTTGGGTCATGAGTAGGCGGGCGTCCCAGTTGAGTTTGGGCTCAAGCTTCTTGGATCCTCCAGCTTCTGTGCCTTCCTTCTGCAGCTCACTGAAGGCATGTTCCAATTCACACAACATGTGCAGCCTAAGACACAACACCTTAGTCAAAAATGTCTTTTGAACGCATTGCATTTGTATTGTAAATGTTACCGTTTTTATTTTCCTGAAATGGTCAACCATTGAATTACCTGACTATGTACTCATATCCTCTCTGATAGGTGCCACACTCAAAACTGGCAGCTGATAAAGGGACAACCTGCTCTTTCCTGGCTATTTTAAGCTTTTCGTACAATGCCTCTGAATCCTGCTTCTTGGCAGCCAGCAACATTTGACCAAGTCTGACACCCCATGTGCTGGACTTACAATCTATAAAACAGAAATGACAAAGTAGTTTCTTCAATCTGATAAAAAAAGATATTGTTGCTAAAAACAGCAAAATCATTTACCAGAGGCGAGATAGTCCTCAACTAAGTCCCACTTTGACAGTTTCCATGCTGCTTCGACTCGATAAGCATTCAGATCGGACTTCCATCGTGGCCTTTGTAAAGGAAATTACATTACCGGTAGTTTAAAAACACAAAACGTGGGGTTGAGTGAAGCACAGTGTTACTGAATCACCCAGAGGACTGAGTTTACCTGCTTGCTAGAACTCCATTGACCTGGGTTATTACTGTTGAGAGTTGACCAAGGCCCAACATAGAGTTCATGACCCCATGATAATGAACGAGCTACATGCAAAGAAAGCAAGAATGTGGGAGGGAAAAACATCAGTTACCAAAATACTAAAAATGAGAAGGTAACATTAAGACATGTATTATTGAAAATACTTAAAAAATGCCTTTAAATACTTACATAATTAAATAACCCTCAAAGTTTCTTAATGTGCTACTAAATCTTCAACCCAAAAGAAGTAATGATTTAGAATAAGTTTAAGAGTGTGCGTGGTGCTGACCTGGTCTGGTTCGAGTTGAATGGCTCTGTCGTAGCAGGCAGTGGATTCACGCAGGAGTCCAATGCTCTCATGCTCCAGGATCTGCTCTCTCAATGACGGCTCCTCTTTCCTCAGGTCATTCACACCCCTTACCCCATCAGGCTCATGCATGGCCGCATACATAGTCTAGAACAGTGTTTTTCAAAAAAAATTGAACCGAGGCACACCACCAACCAAAAATTTTAATAAATTAAACTCTGTAGCCTATATTAACAATATACAGTCATTCTTATCAAAGTGTCTTGAATGGGAATTAAATAAACACAAAGAAAAAAGTATTTTATGATTAATTCGTTTTTCAGACCAATTAAGTGAAATTGAATAATTTTCCACGGCACACCTGACGATCTCTCACGGCACACTAGTGAAAAACACTGGTTGAAAAACACTGGTCTAGAAGACGGGTTAAAAAAAGCTTAAAAGCTGATATGATTTAGAGACAAGTAATAATAAGATGATTGTGACTGAAACTGTCTCTGAATATTTTCTAACCCCAAGCATATTTGATAGGTCAGATATAATCGGGGTAATTTTGGGCTGTGCATAGTGTTAGCATGTTAATGATGTTTATGTAATTTAGTTTTAAATAACTATTTTATTTCATTGCATGACTCTCCGGAATATATGCTTCTGATTGATCAGTTGCAGCATTGTGAGGTCAAAAATGTGTGTAAAATTAACAATAAAAACAATTGCATATTAGTAGTTTTAATTTTTAATTTGCATACTGTATAAACAGTTCAAAAGTTAAGTCAGTACTTTTTAAAGAAATTAATTTTATTTAGCAAGGACGCATTAAACTTCTCAAAAGTGACAGTAAAGACTTTAACAAAGTTTCACAAATTTATTTCAAATAAATGCAGTTTTTTTAATCAATGAATCCTGAACGAAGTGTCACAGTTTCCACAAAAATATTAAGTGGCACTGTTTTAAACATTAATAATAATATGAACTGTTTAAGAGTAAGAAATCAGCATTTTATAACGATTTTTAAAGTATCATGTAGACTAAAGGACACTGAAGACTGGACTAATGATCCTGAAAATTTAGCTTTGCCATCACAGGAACATATGGAAGCTTGTTTCTGCCACAAAAAAGATTAAGTCAAAATAACGCAAAACTTTCTCGCATTTACACGCTTTGACCATGCGGAGAAACACGAGAAGTTAAGTCAATATTTCGAGAAAGTTTCTCGTTATTTCGAGATACTAAGTCATTATTTCGACTTAATCTTTTTTTCTTCTCAACTGTGGCGGAAACGGGCTTCCATAGGAATATAAGGAATAATTTAAATAATATTTTTACAATATTAGTGTTTTTAGTGTTCTTACAGGGTTTTGATCAAATAAATGCAGCCTTGGCGAGTATATAGAGACTTCTTTCAAAACATTAAAAAAATCTGAATGACACAACCAATAAAACTCGTGCAAAAATCTGCAGACTGGTAAGACCTGTAAGAATGAAAGATGGTCCTGAATGTTCTGTTTCTTCTCACGGATGAAGGACTCAAAGTGCATGACAGCCCGTGTGTAGGCTTTGGAGCGGAAGGATGCCTTGGCCAGCACATCCTGAGGGATGCTGTTGAGGAAGGCTACTATGCTTTGATACTCACTGCTCTCTGGGCCTAAGTGGATGAAGAGAAAGACAAAAATACTATATAATAATGCATAGGATGAAATTACTTTAAAACTGTTTTATACTTTATACTACAAAATTCACCTGGGTTATTCTCAAAATATGATGACAACATGCCTTGACTTTTCAATCATGAAGGAACACCTTTATATCTAGTTTAATTTAGTCAACAAGGACACATTATATTGACCAGAACTGAAAAAACAAAACCTTTATAATTTTGTTTTGCAAGTCACCTGTTGCCTCTGTCTGCGGCTGCCTGTTTCCCTGTGCATGTTTTCCTGACCTCTTGTTGGTACTCAGGCTCTGTAGTTTGTGGCGGGACCACTGAGTGAGATGGTCCAGCATGGAGAAGACGGTTTGTGTGCTGAGCTGACTCAGACTGGAGGCGTTGTCCTGCAGTCGCAGTAACCGTGGGTCACCCTCCTTCAGGACTGCCATGATCTCTTCATTCACCTAAAGGACACAAACAGAAGCACTATTTAAAGCCCTTTTCAATTATTATAATTTTTTACACAGACAGTTTCTTATCAATAGAATGTTCATTTCTACAGAACTTGAATGGATACCTCTCTCTGCTCCTCCTGAGTGCATCCGATCAGCACATAGACCAAAATGTGGGGCAGCAGGTAGATGGTCACTTTGTAATCATGCTTTATGATGAAACTACAGCAGTTGAACACTTTGCCAGCAAGCTCGTGTCTAACCTAAAACACATGAAATGATGAGGCAGATAAGCCTTTTACATATGAGATTTGATTACGCAGGAAAACAAGTGGATGTACTCTTACTTTGCTGATAAGATATCCTGCCCAGGTGGCAGACCAGTCAGAGAACTTTCTTCCACGGCTGCTGAGATATATTGGCTTTTTCAATTTCAACCAGTTCACCACCTTCTGAGAGCTCTTATACCTTAAAACAAGTCAGTTTTATGCACATCATATACAGGTCATCAAAGCATCTGACAAGAAGTCATGAAAAATTATCATGTCAAACCTAGTATTGAGATGTGGCTCCAGGATTTCCTGAACATGCTCTGGGAATCTTCTCCATAGACGGCGACCTGGTGAATCAGTCCTGCCCTCCCGACATTCAAATAATGATAGCAGCTCCTGAAACAGAAGTTTACAGAGTTGAACTATCCTAAAATAAACTTTGCGACATATCAGTACTATATTGGTTATCAGCCAATATTTTAGATTTTTTTAAATATATTAGTCGGTATCTGTAAATGTTTAGCTTACTTCACCTATTTTTACTTTTAGATTACACTTGCTGTCATCTAATGCTCACTTAATATAATAATTTTAAGATCATTTTTAAAAACTAGCAATTTAAAGATATAGCTTGAATGCAGTACTAGAAATAAATATTATCTTGTAAATATTATAATATTTTGATGCTTAAATTCATTTGCAGAATTTAAAGTTTTAATTGTTATTTATTTAATTTTAGTTTAGTTGGTTATCGTCAACGAATATAAATTATGATTTCAATCTTAATTTCTTTCGACCATTTTAAGATATGCAAAATCTGATCAAAAATCGTTTTGCTAAAACGTAATAATATTGAATGAAGTATCATCACGTTAAGGTACAAAACTTAAGTGTTGTCCACCCGACAGGTTTATCTCCATTTTTTCTTATGACAAAAATAACTCATTTAATTGAAATAAAGAAGTACACACAAAAATTCTACAAATAAAACAAATGTTTTGAACAGATTAAAGTACAAAAGAACTATTAAGAATACGAATAATCAAATAATTTTCAATCAATATCAAGGGCAAGTTTTAGTCCAGATCAAAATATAAAACATTTTAAGTGTAAATAATATTTAAAAATATAAGGATTTGGTGGAGTGATAAAAACCATAAGGTTTAGCATACAACACCACACAAAGGCACAAGGAACAATCTTTAAAATAATCTTCCCCCAGTGCATACCTGCATGCCGTACGCCGCAGCATCTTGAGCTCTTACATCATCCGCGTAGGCCAGAAAGGCTCTAGTCAGCTCAGTCAGTAGTTCATAGGCAAAATTTGGATCATCAATCCCACTCTAAAAGCATAAATACACTCTCTTTATTCTGTGCATAACACTTGGAATACATCAAATGTACTTAAATGATTAGTTCACTCAAAAATGAAAAGTGTCATAAATTACTCACCCTCATGTCGCTCCAAACACCTAAGACTTTCAATCATCTTCAATACAATTTTTGAAAGATATTTTAAATGAAATCTGAGAAATTTCTGTCGCTCCATTGACAGGTAACTACCACTTTATTACTTCAAAAAGTAAGTCTAATAACGAGATCGTAAAACTAATCCATATAAATCCAGACGGTACCATCCAAATTTTCTAGAGACATCACTATATTATGAACAAGTCAAGTCACCTTTACTTATATAGCGCTTTTTACAATACAGATTGTTTCAAAGCAGCTTTACAGTGGTCACATGAAAACATTATAAACAAAGTTTGTTTGGCTGAACGGCAGCCTTAAAAGAGCAGGCGAATTAATACAATTGATGAATATTAAGTGTTAAGTTTAGATTATTGATTGATTTGATTGATTATTATATTGATAATTCAAGTCTAATATTAAGTCTAATTTGGTCCAGATTAAATTGATGGTAAATTGATAAATTGAACAGATTAAATTGATGCTTTTATTCATACACATTTAAACATTGATCAGCCGTACTTGCTTGATGCAAGAGATCAAACCTCATTGGCTCAACGCTGTGCGAGTTGCTGAATGTTTATGTTTTATGACAGAAATCTCTCAGACGTCATTAATATATCTTATTTGGTTTGGAACGACATGAGGGTGAGTAAATAATGACAATTGCATTTTTGGGTGAATTAACCCTTTAAAACAAAATCTTTAAGATTCTGCTTGATACATACTGAGAATTGGAGAGTCTGAGAATTGTCTTACCACAAATGTTGAGCCAGATCCCTGAGTTTCAGCAGGTGAAAAGTCCAGCCGACCAGGATCAATGGCTCCTAACTCCCCCAGGCATTCCCCACACAAAAGCCTGACTTCAGGGTTGACGTCCTGGCAGCCCCGGAGCAACACTGTCACTAACTGAGAGATCACCGGCTCTACCATCTCACTGTCCAAGACATGTTTTAATAGAGCATCCTGTAGAACCAAAAGATCTATGTTGATCAGGGGGTTTTCAACCTATTGCATCTGAAGCCTGATCTCTAAGAATATGCTTACAATCCCATATTGCATTTGCACTCCAATACTTACGCAAAACATTATCATTTTACTTACTACATTTTAATAAGTGACTTACTATGTTGACTGTTTACAGGTAATAAAATGGCATTTGGATTTCTTTGTATCCAAGCTGGCAATACTCTCGACTTTATTAAGAGCGAGTCTGACCTGGTTCTTGTATATCATCTCCTTCAGGCTGGTGAGCGCATGGATGCGTACATCCACATTGTCATGCTGGATCGCCCGCATGGAGAGCTGCAATGCTGTCTGCATGTCGGTGCTTTTTGAGGTTTGCTGTTTTTGAAGAATAGTGCATCACAATAATTTCATTTTCCTCAAAATCAAGTCACAACGTGTATCACTTTTTATACTTAGATGTGATTGGTTTATTTAGGTTGTACCTTACGATAATCTTGAAGGACCTTGTGAATGTTTTTCAGCTCTGGATGGTCAGGAAGGAAGTAGATTTCATGAAGAAAGTCTTGCACTTCCTCCCTGAGATGAAAAAATTGTGAAGAAAGGATTTAACCCCCAAAAAAGCTAAATATAAAATACATTTAAAAATATTTATAGTATGAGTATATTTTAGTATGAATTTAATGTGTTATAGTGTAATTTGTGAATGTTAAACTAATTTATCATATTTAATATGCAGAAAGAACTATAAGGAGCAAATAAAATTGACAAATAGTCAAGACTAGGGTAAGATGGGGCAGGACTATATGTACATCCGACCAATGGACGAGGAGATTTGTAAATTGTAATAAGTTAAATTTTTAGATTTAAAACCTGAGTTAACAGATTCTCTTAAAACTTACAAGTACTTCAACATTTTTGAGTTGATAAAGCTCAAAAATGTCTATAGATAACTTTTGTGTTTTAACAGGTAACCAGAAGATGTTAGTAAAATTAACTTGACAAGTTTAAATGAGTTCAGCCATCTTAAAGATTTAAGTACCGGTAGGTTTCACAAAATAAACCAAGTTCAAAAGAAGACATTTTAATGTTCTTTTCTAATCTGAGTCAAAAGTACTATGTTACCTACCATAGTGCATTGCGATGTTAATTACACATTTGCTTTGGTCTACTATTTTTGGGCTTTTATTTGCAACTTTTATAACTTTATTGAGTAACAAATACATAGTAAGCAAATAGAACAGATTACCACATTTTACAACATAATAAAAATAAATAAAAAATATTTGTTAGGATATGTATTACGTTTTACAGTATGTTCAGGAAACCCAATTGAAATTCAATTTGGTGACGGTAGTGGAGCAAAACTCAAACACTTTACCTTTAATATGCATGTTGTCAACACATTAATACATCAACATTACTTTTTAATCTATAAATTGTCTAAACTTCATGCAAAACCTTTAGAGAAATAAAACCAAATCTAGCCTATGACAAAACAAGAGAAAGCAGGAACAACACACACCTGTTCTCCACTATGAGGTAGTGCATGATCACCGCTGTCTCTTTAGGCTGGATGGAGATGAGAGGTAACAGAGCGACGATTACATGACTCAGAAGCGGACCCAGATAAGATGGGTCAAGACAGCGCACAAAACAATCCCACGTCCTGTAAACCAGCAAGATAACAATAAAGCCCATATCCTTGTTATTTTGTGGGCAAAGTGCAATTATGATTTCATCCACTCAACTGATTACATATCAGACACAGATGGTTTGTGCTGAGCTTAAACGTTGTTAAAATAAAAATGTAAACCAGGTGTCCCGTGGTGCAAACCAGTGCTGAGCTCACTACAAACTAATTAAAAAACATCTGATTCATATCATCACCGCTCTCACGCAGATGGAACTTCTAATGCTCTTCAGAATCTATTTGCACATCCTCTTCAATGCACTCACTCAGTCCAATCCAAATGTGAAACACACCTGCAGCAGAGCTCTGGGAAGTCGTCCTTGTACCTCAGGCCAGTTCGGAGAGTGGTCATCATCTTCACTCGGACTGAGCTGATGTGCTTTGGACCCATCAGCTTCATCAGGGCCATTAAACTATTCAGAGCCTGAGAGAAAAAAAGGACATGAATATTCAAGATAGAACTATCTTGCTATCTTACAATAGCTCCTCTTTGTACTATTTAAAGCAGACATGCATAAAGATCTTGTACTTAAAATCCTACGTTTTTGGTGGTTTTCACATGTCTTGTCATTACAAAGTGATTAATGTAATAAAAGTCATTTCTTCAATGTTGCAGCATAAAACAATTAAGTGAACGTTATTTTCTCAGAGAACATAAAATGAGAACTATTAAAGCCTCTTTCCATGGAAAAAAAATAGTACATAAAACTTGAGCGAAAGAAGTCCTCAGTAGTGACCGAAATAAGTCATTATTCTCTTTAATCTTTTTTCTGTATCATGGTCATCACTTTCAAAAACAAAAGTCAACCTGGTTTGGAAAAGCATCAGGGTAAATAATTAAATCATTTTCATCCTAACCAGCCACAACAAACAATATATATATATATATATATATATTTTTTTTTTTTTTTTTTTTTTTTAAATAAACATTTCCCTTCAACACTGGAATCTCATTGGCCCAAAACCATACTCCACATAACAGTATATTAAACATTAAAGGGCTCATGAGCTGAATTTTCTTTTTAATTGATCATGACTTTTGTGGTCCACCTACAATATTATCAAGATTTTTGGACTATATCATAATGAAGACGTTATAGGCTATTTTCCATACTGTGTTTGACCCTCTTTTTGAAACATTCAAGACTGCATTTAAGTACTCAAATAAACGGCTACTGCTATGACTGGGTAACAGTTTTGCATATTAAAATAGTTTTTCAACGTGTGGAATTGTTTTGAAAATTTTCGATATTCATCAGAAGGCAAACCTGAATCTCAAATACCAAGGATTAAATTGTGCAGCTTGAAAATGAATCATTCCTTATGTATTTGTGAGGTGGTATTGTATTCCTTCACATTATATTAGAGTTGAAACGAAGACGCTCCAGAAAGGTGCTTATCTCGTTACATAGCTGAAACATTTATGCATATTACATAAACTTTATGTCTTGATTATGACAAATGAGTTATCACAGTTATAACTGACATGAAGATTTACACCATTTCTTATAAACTAATTCTGAATGAATGTACCATTGTTGTTCTTATAATCATAGTTCATGATAATGACACAAGGTAAAAACTCACACTTGTGTGTTGTAACTACTGTCGGATACTGTCGTCAATATTTTGTCATATATTTTGAATGACTCTGTAAAGTCTGTGTTTAACTTGTTTTAAAATAAATCTGCAGTGAAATTAAGCGAACAATCGAACAGTGCCTTACTGACGCAATCTGGAACCTAGTTCAAAATAAAGTTCATCCACGCTTTCTTAATGTTAGGATCACAAGGACGGCAATGGAAAGATTGTGTTTTCCCAAAACATCTGATTAATCTAATAATCCTCAGAGCTATCTCTATTGCTTTCTTTGCTTGAGTAATCCTGTGTCTGAGTCTCTCTCGTATTCACTACTAGATGATGTGCGAACTTGTGGAAGGGACTAAAGAGGTAATGATGCAGTTTCAGTTTTGGGAGCTTGATTTTAATAAAAATGTTTTTTGGACTAACAAGGAAGTTTTGTGTTCTGAAACTTAGATATTTAAATACAGGATATTTTAATAATGAAATGACCTCTTATACATTAAAAGATGAAGGAAAATTTGAATTCTATTCTGAATTACAGTAATCCCTCTCCACTTCCCTCGTGGATTTTTCAAAAATATTCATGGAAATATAAAAATTAAAAAATACCGCCATATCGGCAGCCGTATTGCGAAAAGCAGCATTGTTTCAACGTGATGCGAGAGAAACGGTTTCCCAGGATGCCAGACGAAGAGAGAAACTCTCTCAGAGGCTTTGTACACGCCCACGGGCATTCAGACAAGACACGTGATTGGTTCCCGGCGCGAGATCGACCAATGAGAGCACGAGTGGATGTATCCCGTAAGCTGATTGGCTGATCCTACTTCGCGGATTTTCACCTATCGCAGGGGGGTTCTGGTCCACATTAACCGCCATAAACGAGGGATCACTGTATATTCCTTTCAATTATATTCTGAAAGATTGATGCATCACATTTTGGCTACAGAAAATCTGCATTTAGCATTACAACCAGACAAAACAACCTTAAAGTTTGTCAAAACAAACCCCTACCATTTTCTTTTTCTCCTTCTCTCCAGCACTAGAGCTCAACAACTGCATGTTGAAGAAAGCTAGGATACCCAGGAGCTTGGGCTGCAGATAATCGGCCTAAACAGACATACAGTGACAGATTTAGATTATTTACAGAACAATGACTATAACAACTCTGTACAACGGAAGCACGTGAATCAGTTTATGAAAGATGTGCTATACATCCGTGGCCTCTGTGATGAATATTATTAGAGCAGCTGTACCATGCGTCCTGGGGTGGTGATTTCTCTTGGGCCTTGGTATGGGTCATCACTGGAGGCGAAAGAAGCTAAAATAGCAATTCCATTAAAGACCTGCTGATAGTGTTCTCCTAGACGCAGGAGCAGCTCATTATGAAGACCCTGGAAATCCTGTCTCAACAGACTGCCCAATTCAATTTCTGTCTCATTCTGTGAAAAAATATTAATAAAAATACAACGAAAATAAATATTTTAAAGGTAAAAGGTTAATGAATAAGAAAACAAAAATACAATACAGAAATTCAAACCTTAAGGTAGTGGAAAGCTCTCTCCAGCTCCTCTTTGGTACAGGAACACACAAGATGGGAGAATATGTATTTGAAGTTATTGATGAGCATTTCCCTGCGGTTGACATTCAGCTGTTTGGCAATTGTGCGGATCAGAGCAGAAGCAGTGGGACTGGCCTTGGCTGCCAAAAAGGGAAGAAGGACCTGTAGTGTACGCTGTGGACAAAGAGAGATTAAGCCAATTTCTTCAGTGAAATTAGCGATGTTCATCAAAGCAATCCATCATGGCTCAAAACTTAGCTCTTGTTGGTTTCAAAACTTGTTGAAACTTAGCCTATTGTACTATATTTTCCCAAATGTAAGGCTGTTCTGTTATGTCAGAGGCTGATCTTGCCAAATCTGGTATTGAGATGTTGAACTTACATTGAGGAAACGATTAAGGTCAGGGAAATCAAAGACATGTGCCACATGAGACAAGATGTCCAGAGCCAGCTCTCTCTGATGGGCCGCCTCCTCCTGCAGAGCCTCACAGCTCTGATCCGGCGTGCAGCGCAGAGCCGTCACATGTAGTGAATGCAAAGACTCCACCAAGAACTGCAATAAAAGAAAGTTTATTTCATAAACATATTAAACCAAAATGAGCTTTGTGATAAACCGTGTTCAACAACTAAATTAAGCACCCCATAAAAGCAAAGTTATAAAAAATGCTTTATCATCACAGTAAAAAAGACATGCTGACTTGGCAAATTGGGTTCCTGTACTGGTTGTAGAAAGACTGCAGTTTTAGGTCTCTACATGTGGCCAAAGCCTGGATCTCTGTGTAGGCTGCTACTGATACAGGATTGGATTTGGACAGCAGGCAGTGCAGAAGTCGAAGCAGGGCAAAAGATACCAGGTTACACTCAGCAGCTCTGAGAAGCACCATAAGCACAAAAAGCATTATTACAACATGATTTGTGCACTTTAAATAGTATATATACTAAAAGTGGCACCAAAAAGAAGCATTTTGCACTACCTTCCAATTTCTCCAGTCGTTAATATGAGTGTGTTTTTAAGTTCATTGTTTCTGGAGGTCTTTGCATTTGTATAAGCTTCCTTTAGTCTGGATACAAGAAGCTGGACACACAATCATAATCCATCCATTAGTCACATTGGTTAAAAACAACTGCTAAGTGGGTTAATGAATCTAATTAACAAGGTGATAATAGTTAATATATAATATAATTTGAACTTTAAAATCTGTACCTCTTTCAGGAATCCATTTCCATTCCAAAACTCTAGAAGATTCTTGATGTTTTGACCGAACATTATGCGAACTTCCTGGTCAGGGTCTTCAATGAGGTTGAACAATGCGCTAACCAGAGCTTTTGTGTCAGGGTCACTGTTACCTAGATCCACATGCTTGAACAAGTGCCGTATATTCCTGATAAAAGCTGCCGTTCCAAAAGACAATGTTAAATAGAATAATGTGTATAATTGCTCAGATCAGGCAGCAAATTCCAAAGTTATATACTACCAAAAGCATAAAAAATTATTGAATAAATGTATCCAAATTCAACTACTTAAATTCTTTGTACTAATAATTTAAGACAGTTTAAAAGTGAAGTATGTAAGTTTTTTTATACTAAAATACATTCTATTGATGAACATCATGAACATGTCAAACCGAACATGGCATTGAGATGCTACGCACCATTATATTAAATTGCATCCATACCATTATACAGCATCATCATGCACCCACTCAGAAAGACAAATGTACTTTGAAGTGATAGAGACGATTTGGAAATCCATTGCCGCTTGTATATAAATACTAGTTTTAGGAAAATTACTAATTTTGTTTACCTTTCTTTCTTTGCCAATCAGAATCATTTAAACGTCATCATTGACGTAGTTAGCACCCTCTGTTAGAGTATAATAGCTGTAACAATGTTATTGTAAGTGAGGCGGCCTACGAACTCCTTGTGAGACCTGAAGCTTCTGCTGATGAAACTGCAAACTAAACTTCACTAAAATGTCTTCTATTGACTGCACTTCTGACTCCTGGTCTTCATTCAACATATCTGGTCCTCGGGTCTTAACTGTAAATCCCCTACAGATGTGCCTCAAACAGTTGCGGCGTGTCAAAAAAATGCACCCAATGCAGATCCATTGAATGGGTTTATTCTAAGCGAGAAGCTCACGTTCGCTCTAGACATAGCGACGCAGATAAAAGCATTCCTAATATGTTGATTCTTTTATTGAAATCAGCCTAATTTTACCTGCTGAGACATGCCTTCACAAGCACCATAACAACTTTGTGATGGTTGGGGAGGCACAATATGCAAAAGGTGCTTTTGCAAAATATGCTTCATTTTTGTCATTCCAATAGGTGCCACTAGTGTTGGAGAAACTCCATACTTCACCTTTAATAGTCTTCATTGACAGTGTTGCTGACCAGACTGACCTTGTTTCACCTTCATGTCCTCCACAGGTTTGAGCAGCAGAAGGAACGGTGTGAGGATGGAGGCTCCGATTGAGGAGGTCTGGCAGGAATGGGAGTCTGAAATGCTGAGACCAGCACAGAGGAACCCAAAAGAAGACATCATCTCCTGAGGGAACTGCAGTTGTGAGCTCTCAGACAAACAGCAGGCCAGTTGCCCCGTGATACCGGCCAGCTCGGTCTTCACTTGTGTTGAGTCGTCCTGAAGTCTGTTCCTAAATGCAGTATTAAAATAAAATGTAAACAAACGTGTTTTAAAGGCACCATGAAAGGGTCATAATTGACCCTTTTTTTAATAGAATGTTGCAGTGATTATTATAAATTAACTGACTATTATTGTATTACATTGATGTGTACTCATAATCTTTAATAAAAAACGTTGGATCCTTGCATTGACATCTGTTCTCTTTACGTGTCTCGGCGGAGAGTGGGACCAAAAATCCTCCACAACCGACTGCAAATTGGCATTCTGACCTGCAACACCCAACTTCCTACGATCCAATCGATTCCCGAAAGATAAAATCAAGTTGCGCCCTACATTTTATTCTTATTCAGGGACCAAGCCTCCACTCATAACATCACAGCAGCTGTTTACGAGCACAATTTATTCATATATCTCAAGCAAGTAGTTTCCATTTAATAATCTTCCAGTCAGAAGGATTTAAAAAAAAAAAAGTTTTTATTTATATTATTTCTTGTGGATAAAACATTTTACAACTGAAAGAAAATGCTCTATATTGCTCTAGTTATTTTCAGTTGTAAAATGTTTTATCCACAAGAAATAATATATATATATTTATTCATTCATTCCTGACTTTTTCAAGCCTGGAAATCACAATTTTAAAATGGTCTGATATTTTCAGGTTTTCCATGACCATGGGAACTATGAACTGTTCTCTGCTAATACTGGATGATTTTTAGATAGACTGTTAAGATGGTGACGTACAGAAGGACCTCATGGATGAGGCTGTAGGATTTGACTCCTAGGTGGTGCAGCAAGAAGGGGAAACCTCTGACGGCACTGGCCCGCTCAGCTTCCATCTTACTTTGGAGGGCCCAGCGATAAACCGATGACCGCCAGTCACCGCACACACTCTTTGACAGAAGAGCAAGCAGAAACACACAGTGCGCTCGAGTTTGTGCCGCTACAGACAAAACAACCAAAAAAAAACAAGAGTTAAAAGAATACGAATTTGTAAAATGAATTGAATGCATTTAGGAACTAGATTTACATAAACAGTAAGTTTAACTAAAATGTTCCCATAATTTACTCAACAAGCTATCCTAGGTGTGTATGAATTTCTTCTTTCAGCCAAACACAATCTGAGTTATAACAAAAAAAAATATCCTGGCTCTTCAAAGCTTTATAATTTATAAGACTTTATGATACTTACACCAGGCAGGAGCAAGTTTCTGGGAGAGAGCAATCAGACTTGCAGGAAAAGAGGCCGTCTGATAAACCGTTTGTGAAGAATGCTCAAGCACCCATGGAATCGAGAGCAGAGCACAAACATTCCTGTAAAAACTTGTGTCACTCTGACTATTGGCTGCAAACAAACAATACAAATCAAATTATTTCAAATAGACTGACATCAAACTGTTACATATATTTATGGGCTGCAATAGAGTAAAAAAAAAATCTATTTCTGATTAAATTACAAACCAATGAATCCACACTCAAAAAAATTGGAGTCAGTAAGAAAAAAACCAAGGCTACATTTATTTGATTAAAAATATAGTAAAATATTATATTAAAATACAAAACCATTATTTTAAATTATAATATTTTAAAATGAAAAACTGTATTTTCAGCAGTCATTATTACTCCAGTCTTCAGTGTCGCATGATCCTTCAGAAACCATTCTAATATGATGATTTGGTAAAGAACAATGTCTTATTATGAAAATAGCTGCTCAATATTTTGTGGGGAAAAAAGCATTTAATTGAAACAGAGATCTTTTGTAACCTTTTAAATGTATTTCATGTTGATCAATTTAATGCATCCTTGATGAATAAAAGTATTAATTTCACTAATACTAACAAGACTATTGGCCAAAATTCAAGATTTTTATTTATTTATTGGTATCAACCCCGTTTTTAAAATTTAATCTTCAAAATTTAAACAAAACTTAATAATTGTAAATCCATTTTTCATACTGTACATTATAATGTTACAATGCCTGAATCTTTAATTTTATTTTTAATAAATTTAGAACAAATAGTATTTTATAACGGCAATTTATTGGTTATCAGCCATAACTTGAAAATAACAGGCTTTTCAGTTTTGACCAGAACTGAAAAAATAACCAAGATGCAGGTGAATGAAATGGTCCCTAGCAAAAACTACACTCACTGTTAAGGTAGAGTACAGCATCAAGGATCCTGACAGTCCCGTCCACCAGAGCCTCCAGCTCTTCCTCATTAGAGGTGTTTGCCATCGCGGTGCGGCAGCTCTCGACTACCTGAGACAAAATCTGAGGCTTTAACCAAATGAGCTGGACTCCATCTGAGGTCTCTGATGTCTTCTCTCCTCTGCCAGTGAAGAGGTATTTAAGAATGAGAACCAAAAACAATGCAACACAACAAAGGCCTTAAATAAAACCGTACCTCTGAGGTCCACTCAGACAGTGCTTTGAGCAAAGTGCAGCCAGGTGGAAGATGACCGTCAGTCCCTGCACAGTGCTCACTTTGTGGTTCCTCATCTGGGTCAGTAACTCATCCAGTCGGCCGTCTACAGCTGCCCACACCTCACTTTTGCTCTTCATATCCACCTGCCTGATGGCAGACAAGATCATCTTAATGTGTCTTTATACAAAGGAGAGACAAAGGGAAAGTCTATCTGAAGAGACAGCAGAGACTGAAGAGGGGACAGAGAATTGCATACATTGGCTGAATTTTGGCCTCGATCCTCAGTTGGGTTGGAAGAGAGAGATTTGGTCGTTTGGCTGGAACCCCGTCTTCATATATATTGGGATCAGCGGGGTCAGAAACAGCAGCTTGCATATCCTGCACTGCAGCAATGGCATCTGTTTTGAGGGCCGCGTACAGGTAGCCTTCCACGCTTTGCTAGTTTTCAACAACAAAAAAACGTGTTACATCACCACTTTACAACTTCAAACATATGAGTGAGATTGATGTTTTAAACTTTCAACGATTGAAAAGGCCCAAAAAAGAACATTCTGTCATCAAATTTGATTGTCTGGACCTTCAGCTAGACTTAAAAACACTTGGGTTTTGATTATTCTACAATCAGAATTGTGAATTGTTCTTTTGACCCGTTACCTCCTGCTGGTCCTGGGTTCCAATGGTCTTAATAAGAGCTTTGCAAATGGCTGCAACTCTCTCTTTCCGGATCTGCACTGCACACTCGTATCCGGGAGGAACAAACTTGAGGATGAAGCAGAAGACTTCACAAAGTGTAGCTTTCACCTCCATCACCTTCAGCTGCTTTAGTGCCCCACCAACCACCAGCTTCTCAAGCCTCTCCATCAGCATGTTCAGATGAACTCTCTCAAACCTGCCGTGAGCGCCTTCCTCTGGCAGGAAAACACATTGCGAGAGCTTCTGGAAGTCTTTGCCAAAGACACCGAGCTCTGACTCTTTAAAAGCAGGCAATGAGTCCAGGAGATGCAAATAAGCAGAGAAAAATGGCTGTGAATGGTCTTCAGGGAAACCTCCTAGAGTCACAATGCGACGTAAAAGCACCATAGACGCTGCCTTGAGCCTCGGGTTCCCAGTAGAGAGCATGAGGCAAGTAGAGTTCCATATGATGCCCACTTCTCTTGGGAAGAAAATGCCCTGCAAAATATCCGTCAGCACTGTTAATGATGTTCCTAACAACATCTGAGCTGAGGCACGTGAGGACAGCTGAAGGACGGTAGGGGTCAGGTAAACGGCACACTCTGCAGACCTGATGGAGAAGCGTTCCACCACCACTGGCCATTGAGGGGATGGTCTGGCCATGAAATTCGTATGCACTAGATCTTGCATTAAACCTATTAGCTCTGTGGAAAACAGGCCAAATAGGACTGGACCTTTGGCTCTGAAAAGGTGAAGCAAGGAACAGATGACTGACGAGATCTTCGTGTGAAGATCTTCACATTCTGGGCAAGCAGCAATTCGCAAGAGGCGGCTAATGATCCATTTACTGAAATCTGTGAAGGGAGAAGGAAGGCAGACGATCTAAGTTAAATGCAGTTGTGCAGAACGTCAGTAGATATAATGGAAACTATATCAACTTGCCAGTGCAGCTGTTCTCTGAGTTTCTGAAGTGATCGGAAAGACACGCTGGATTTATGAACATCAATGAAGAGGATTTAATAATGTGCTGCACAAAGTCCAGCAGCATCACACATGCTGGTTCAACACTGGTCTTCTTACACAACTCCAGAGCAACTAAAAAGAGAGGGAGATTCAAATCAAAATGAGAAGACAAACATTTCAAACATTACTGTAATAAAAAAAAAAACAGTTGAGAGAGATGAAGAGAAATTTCCACCAGATTCAAATATTCTGATAACTTGTTTTATACTAAATTAAAACTTAAATCATTATTTACACACCCTCATGTCATTCCAAATCTGTGTGTATGATTTTTTTTTCATCTATGTTTTTGGTAAAAGAAAAAAATTTGTAATGACATGAGGGTGGGTGAATAAATGAAGAAAGAATATTTCATTTTTGGGTGAATTATATTTGATATTTTTGGGTGAATTATCAGTATCATTCAGTATCATTAAGGACATAACGTAATATATATATTTATTATATAATGTTATATATATATATATATATATATATATATATATATATATAATGTTATATATATATATATATATAAATAAATGCTATGTACCAAGTTATACTATTATTTAACAGTTCACCCAAAAAGGAAATCATATATATTAGAAAATCTAAATACTATACACTATGAACTTAAACTATACACTATATGTAATACACTGAATAGTGAATAGTGTAAATATTTGAGCCACAGTTTACAATAGTTT
Source organism: Rhodeus uyekii (assembly GCA_037043235.1). Lineage (NCBI taxonomy): Eukaryota > Metazoa > Chordata > Actinopteri > Cypriniformes > Acheilognathidae > Rhodeus > Rhodeus uyekii. The sequence goes on along the minus strand of JAWRVZ010000076.1, from coordinate 447,073 downwards.
TCCATTATAAACTATGGAAAACATTTGTGATACGAATAGGTAGGAAAGCCTTATTTTGAATTTATTTTTGTATTAATGTACCATGTGATATATACTCACATGATCTATTCTAGAGGACGTCGAATGAACAGTGTTCACTATAATTATCTTAAACCAAGAAGTCAACCACCAGCTAATAGCATGGTTTGAAACAACACGAAAGCGAATAAACATGATAGAGATGACAATATAGATATCAATACAGATATCAATACACATGACAGAAGTTTGAGCAATGCATTTTTCCTTACCGACATCCACGTCTGTCAGTATCCTGTCAATGAACTGACACAGTATCTGACGTGGTTTCTGCACAGCTTGGTTGTACTCAACTGAACTGGCACTGGAAAAGACATAAGAAGCTTTATATGAGCTCATAAAATGTATGCCGAAGACACATGTCACGAGTATTTAACAAGAGAATATCTATCGCCGTTAGCAGCCATTGATGTTACCTGGCTAGTTCTTGCAATGCAGGAATCATTGCTGACATCTCCAGTCCTTGCTCCATCCTTACTAGCTAAATGTGCTTTTACTATGTACAAAACAATGTTTAGGCCGAGTTGACCTAATAAATATTTAGACTCGCAGTCCGTACATACTCTGTTTTCACACGCGCATCACTTTCAAAACTATTCTCGCACGTCTACGGCAACCGAGGTGGGTCAGTTTGTTTGCAGACTTTGCCGACACGAACATAGACGTATATACTTAAAAATAATGGAAACGATAATCGATCGCTCAAGAGACGTCGGCGCCTCCGCCATCTTGGAACGGTCAGCATGTCGTCACTCACGCAGTAAGAATCCGTTATGCCACAACATTACGCAGCTTCTCATGAAATGGGATAACCTTTCAAAAGTGAGAATGTGTTGGTTTGGGTTTATATATGTATTAACTCAGTATTGCAAACAGTTTTTTTACTATGCTACTTGTGTTTTTACCTTCACCGTGTCAACTTTTTAATGTTATGTTTGCTGACGCCTTCGTCTTGTTTATTGTGTCAGTTAATAATTTGTTTAAGTGTATTGCAGATATAGATATTCATATGTCTATTAACTACGGTTATTACTATTTAACAACTTGCTATTGAATGGTCCGGTCCGGCTTTGACAGTTCCAATATGGTGGATGACAGAGCAGCACAAAGCAAATTGTCAAAAGCAAATGTCGTATCCATATCTGTTTTGTTTATTTGTTTTTTGTATCATACATTTTGACTTACACACTTGTTGTTTTGTGACTGTCTGTTTTGATCGTACATTCCTATACGCAAGTGTTTTTGATAATCTTTTATTCCATACAGAACGGCATACAGAATGAGGCATCTATGTAAACAATCTCAAGCTGGTGACCTGAGAAGTGGTGGCCTATCAGCGCTGTGCTACCATGGCAACCACACGAGCACTGGGACCATGCGGAAATGAAGCTGTGCTATGAACCACAATAACAATTGTTCTACCAGCACGATTACAACTAAAAACGTGTTTAACTTAAAATGGGAATTACAAAATTAACGCATTTATTTCAATTTGACGCGCCGGGGTGTACGCGGAAGAAAGAGATCGGTGATTATTCGGGTAAGTTTCATAATGCATTACAGTTCAAATGTGGGAGAGCTTCGAAGTAGAAAATAATATTCAATTATGTATTAGCCTGTATAAACAGTATGAAAAGCCATTGACAGGAGGAAACATGTATCTCGAATGAACACTGCTGAGTTAAATTGTTATTAGTAGTAGTATTAGTTATAGGTAGTTATTAGTTGTATTCTACACAACTCTTTTTGTACTGTTATATTTGCCGAAAATCTGTATCAAGTGACATGTTTCTGTGATCCAGGGAAGATTATTGCACTGGATACATCTATTGTGCTGAATCAGTTTCGCACTGCTCTTCCCGGCCATCTGAAACTAAGGTTTGATTAAAAATCTATTCAAATAACTGTCTTTTCTCTTCTGTAAACCTTGTGAGAGATTATTACATATTATTATTTTTATTACATATATATGTGTGTGTGTGTGTATATACATACTTTATATATGTAATCTTTTTTAAGGATTTGGCAGACGCTTTTATCCAAAGCAACTTAAATTGCAGTTAAGAAACACATTCTAAGTTCTTGCTTTCCTTGGTAATCAAACCCATGACCTTAGTGTTGCAAGTGCTATGCGTTACCACTGTGCTACAAGGTGTGTGCGTGCGTGTGTGTGTGTGAATATAAATATATTCATAGTATATATTAAATTCAACTGTAAATTCTGTTTATAGGAATAGCCATCTGTATATTATATTCATTATACAGTACATATTACCTGTAAATACTGTTATAGTAATATTCATGTCCTGCACTTGTGCAACCATTGTATATATCCTGCACTTGCTGCTATTGCACTTCTGGTTAGACCTGAACTGCATTCCGTTGCCTTGTACCTGTACTTGTGTAATGATAATAAAAGTTTAATCTAATCTAATGTGTGTGTGTTGTTATCTCATATAATATTAATGTTATAAACATATGATGTTATCTGAACTTCTGATGTTCCAGCCCTCTCACAGGCTTGTTTTACCGCACTCTTACTTTCCTGGAGCATGACATCAAGCCGGTCTATGTACTTGATGGCAGACCACCCAGTCAAAAGAGAGCTGTGGTGAGAAGATGTGCTCTAATCAAAGGATTTAATAATTACATAAACATAATAATTATATTATCCTTTTGTATTTAATAATATGCCACCTATTTGAATTTCTCTAGCTGGAGAAAAGAGCTCAAAGCTTAGGATGGAGCAGCTCACAGATCCCCAACACAGGTATGTGGAGATGTTATAGAAACATTACGGTTTAAAGGTTTCAGGTCAGTATGATTTATTTTCCAAGTCTCTTTTGAAAGGATGGTCACCGAGGCTGATCCACAATACAATAAAAAAAACAGTAATATTGTGAAATATAATTACAATTTGAAAATGTAATTTATTTGTGTGATCAAAGCTGAATTTTCTGCATCAGTACTCGTCTTCAGTGTCACACGATCTTCAGACATCATTCTAATACGATGATTTTCTGCTCAACAAAAAATTAATTATTATCAATGTTGAAAACAGTTCTGCTGCTTGATATTTTTTTACCTGTAATACATATTTTTCAGGGTTTTCTGATGAACAGGAAGCTCAAAATAACAGCATTTATTTGAAATAGAAATCTTTCTTAATACTTCTGAATGTCTTATTACCAAATTACATAGTTTCATATCGTTTCCATTAATGACTGTTCCCAGTGTTCTGGTTACTATGATATTTATGTGCAATTATTTGCACTTTTTTAGTGTCTAACGTAAAACAAGACTGCCTACGTCTTCTGAACCTCATGGGTGTGCCATGTATCAAGGTATTTTATCTTTTTATTTGATTATCGTTATACAAATAACCACTCTATCATATGAATTTGAGAAGTTCATGTTTGACTTATTTTAACATCAATGGGAATGTCAGGCTCCAGGTGAAGCAGAAGCACTGTGTGCCCACCTGGTCAAAAGTGGCGCAGTTAATGCTGTAGCCTCAGAAGACATGGACACACTGGCATTTGGAGGGACTGTTCTTCTCCGCCAGCTTAATGCAAAGCGAGACAGGTGAGAAAAAAGTCAAAATAATTACCTATTCTGATTTTATATATATTATATTGAATTGAAATAGTTTGTCCTTAAATAATTTCTCTCATAGTGAGGTGACAGAGTACTCCTTACCAAAGCTATTGGAAGCTCTACAGTTGACATATAAACAGGTATTTGCCTTTTATGAAATTGATTGCTCTGTTTTTTGGAAATAAATCTCAGGGCCTGATTCTCAATAACTGCTAATCTACATGTATCAGAGTAATCAGAATCACCACTGAGTGTTGTAGTTGTAAATGAATTTTGAATTTGAGTAATATTTGAATTATACCATTTCTGTTAAAATAGGCATTGGTAATTCATTTGAAGAAAAGATCCAAAAGAACAGGACTAACAAGTGTGTTTGTTAAATGTATCTTTCTGTGTCTCTTTCCTAGTTTGTTGACCTGTGTATCTTGCTGGGCTGTGACTACTGTGATAAGATCGGGGGTCTTGGGCCGACCCGGGCATTAAAGCTCATCAAACAACATCATACAATAGAAGGTGTGATGGAACATGTCAATAGAAAGGTACTTGTTTGGAAAAAATCGTATAACTTGAAGAAATCAAACCCTGCTAAAGTCGACGTGAAACAGAAAATGGGATTGTCTTTTCTCCCCTATTAATCATAGGCGGAGAGATAGATTATATTTGAATAGAAAGTCATGAAATAGTTTATTTTTAAGCAACAACATAAACAGTCCCGACATTTTTTGCTATTAAAACAGCTACATTCATGAACCACTATAATTTAAACAGAAATGCAAGCATACTGTATGCGTAATTTGACATATCAGCCCATTTGAATAACAAATAAACATTATTAATAAACAAATAAATCAAATTCTGAATGGATAATATGTAGTATATTATATATATATATATATATAATATAATATATATAATATATAATGTCTAAACTTTGTTTATTATAAGATAGCTTAAAATGAGAGGATTTGCAAGCGTGCCTTACGAAAACCCCAGCATTTTGAGTGGTGAGGGGATTCAAACATATGATTAGCCATTGCATTCAAGAAATCCACAGATACTATGTCTGTGATTGGCTACATTGCTCAACGCTGCAAAATAGAGAGATATTGACACTGAGATATGTCGTTATTGAGAGGGTTTGACATTTACATTTTACATTTATGCATTTGGCAGACACTTTTATACAAAGCGACTTACATTGCATTCAAGATACATATTGACATTCTAATCAGTTTTTGCTTTCCCAGGCAACGCTCTACTGTTTCGCCAATATGCTATTGTTATTAAATCTGATCCTAGACCAGCAGTTATGGGGAGTTCTTCCCTCTAAAAGCAATCAGAAGCAGCAGCAGTCAGTGGTTTGAGTGAGAAAATTAAATGCTAATCTCAAGTCTGTGGCCAGGGGAAGGCTAAGCCTTGGCAGTGTTGTGATTGTTTTGTCATGACTTATTCACACTCATTTGTTTTTTTTATCATTTTCATTTATCTGTGTAAAAAACAAAAATAGATGTAAAGCAGAATGATCAGGCTGCTGTTTGTCATACAATGAAAATAAATGCGACTTTGACTGTCAATTCTTTCAGACACACCCTATCCCTCCAAACTGGCAGTACAACGATGCCCGCAAGCTGTTTTTTGAAACCCCGCAAATTGACGACCCTGTTCTGGCCTGGAGTGAGCCTGATGAAGAGGGATTGGTGCAGTTTCTGTGCAGGGAGAAGACTGTGAAGTATGTCTATCTATGTTCTGATGTTCAATGGTCTCAGAGATTTGGGTATGTCAGCTTATTCACTGTTTTAAGGGAAGAAAGGGTGCGGGGACGCATGAAGAGGTTTCGTGAGTCTCTCTTAAAGAGAAGGAAGCAGAGGGAGGAGGATGAGAAAATGGGCCCAACTAGACAGTCACGACTTGAAGAATTTTTCCCTGCCACACGAAGGAGAAAGGTTAGATATCTATTTAGAAGTATTGTAAATGGTTTGATTGCTTAAACAACTTGTAACAAACAACCTTGACTTCCTTATCTAGGCTGAATCTACAGCTGTGGGATCCAGTGGAAGAAAACAATCAAAAATTGAATGAGACGGACTTTACAATCTTGGATCTTAAAGCATTACTCATACCATCATGTGTACAGAAGAGTTAAACGAATAATGGTTTCAATCTGTTTTGGATGCTTAGCTTATTATGTTCAAATGGCAACATAATGTAAAACAAGTGCCAAGAAAAGATATATTTTTAATGTATGTTTGTAACTTTTATGTTTGGGAGCCTGTATTACCGTAAATTACAGTAAACTTCTTTTTATTTCTAAATGTATACTGTGCTTTATGGTAAATTTATAGTATAGTATTATAGTATTATACAATGCTAGTGTGGCTTGTTTAATGTGGTTCAATATCTTATTGTCTATATATACATTTAGTACAGTGTGTGTATGTGTGTCCTGGTAAACTGTACGTTATTGGCTCAAAATGTCCCCAAAAAGACATTTCTTGGTCCTCATGAGGAAAACAGCTTATAAATCATTCAAAGTGATGTGTTTTAATGTATAAATGGAGAAAGTTGTGGGTAGGGTTAGTGTAGGTCGATGGAATATACAGTTTGTACAGTTTAAAAATCATTATGTCTATAGAAAATCCCCATAAAACATATAAGAAACAATTTGTGTGTGCGTGTGTTGGCGAGAGTGAAAGACCGTTTGTGTTTTGATCCATCCAAAAACTACTAATATGGCTTTTTTAAGAGCTTTTGCATTACCATAGTAATCTTTAAAGTACCATGGAGTACCATGTTCTGTACATACCATGATGCATGAATATGGGAATCATTCAGTACTGTAATACATAAGAAAGCACCATGCAATTACCATGTTTATGGACAGGACACCATAGTGAAACAATAACCCCGTTCCATTTAAGTTTCATTATGTTATTGAACCCTCGGGTGGTCTTTTCCATTTGTAACATTTTTTAACTCATCGGAATGATACTTGGTGACTTTTGTGGCACTTGTGATATGAAAACAAAAGACCAGACATGGTTACAAAAGTCTAAATGGTATTAAATACTGTAGATCGAAAATACTAAATGGTTTTCTAATATTAAAGTAAAAATATTAATATTTAGAACAAATATTATTAACACAAAACAGTTTAACATTTAGTTGAAAATGCTTCTTTTCTTAAGCCTGTTTAGCACTGAAGATCACACGAGTGACCTTGAAGCGAGTGCCAAGTTCAACATTCATGAAAACGACACATTAAACATTCAATACGCTTTATCATGGGCCAATGTTTTTGTGAGGGCCCTCGTTCACATCTAAATATTATGGAAGCCCATTTCCGCCACATAAGAAAAAAAAATTGTGCATGAAAACTCGAAATTATGACTTACTTAAGTCGAAATTATGACTTACTAAGTCAAAATTATGACTTACTAAGTCGAAATAATGACTTACTAAGTCGAAATAATGACTTACTAAGTCGAAATAATGACTTACTAAGTCATAATTATGACTTACTAAGTCGAAATTATGACTTACTAAGTCGAAATAATGACTTACTAAGTCATAATTATGACTTACTAAGTCGAAATTATGACTTACTAAGTCGAAATAATGACTTACTAAGTCATAATTATGACTTACTTAAGTCGAAATAATGACTTACTAAGTCATAATTATGACTTACTAAGTCGAAATTATGACTTACTAAGTCATAATTATGACTTACTAAGTCGAAATTATGACTTTATCTTGCGTGCACATTTGATCCAACACGACACAGGATAAACTGTGAACACATTAAGGAATACTTTAATCGTTGTTTTACTAATCATAAAGATATAACAACAACTTCAAACCTCTGGCCAATGTCATGATTATAGATGGGTGCACCAAATATGGTATTGTAACTGATAAGGAAACGGTGCGAGTTCTGTTGCGGCTTTTAGATGGTGAAGGGGTTGATTTGTGACTGAGGAGGCATGTGTATCATAACTTTGCGGATCCATCTATAAACCATGACATCGGCCAGAGGTTTAAAGTTGTTGATCTATGAAAGCTGCCACCGCAGCAACGTATGTTTTGTTCTTTCTGCGCCAAAGCTTGTTCTTGATCAAAATCGTTTCAAAAGTGCGTTTGCTCAGCGCTATATTGTTCCACTAATAATGCAAGAATTTCATTATTAGTAAAACCCAGATTAAAGTATTCTTTATGTTCACCAGGGGCGTAGCCAGAAATTTATTTTTGAGGGGGCCCAGCTTAAAATGGGGGGGGCCTGAACATAACGTAGTCGGCTGGATTCGAACCTGCGCAGGGAGACAGCGATCTCTAGTCCATCGCCTTAACCTCTCAGCCAAGACTGACTAATAGCAGCGTACTCATCACGTGTCGTTTGGATCAATGTGCTCGCAAGACAGTAAGTCATAATTTCGACTTAAGTAAGTCATAATTATGACTTAGTAAGTCATTATTTCGACTTAGTAAGTCATAATTTCGACTTAGTAAGTCATTATTTCGACTTAGTAAGTCATAATTATGACTTAGTAAGTCATAATTTCGACTTAGTAAGTCATAATTATGACTTAGTAAGTCATAATTTCGACTTAAGTAAGTCATAATTATGACTTACTAAGTCGAAATTATGACTTTATCTTGCGTGCACATTTGATCCAACACGACACAGGATAAACTGTGAACACATTAAGGAATACTTTAATCGTTGTTTTACTAATCATAAAGATATAACAACAACTTCAAACCTCTGGCCAATGTCATGATTATAGATGGGTGCACCAAATATGGTATTGTAACTGATAAGGAAACGGTGCGAGTTCTGTTGCGGCTTTTAGATGGTGAAGGGGTTGATTTGTGACTGAGGAGGCATGTGTATCATAACTATGTATCATAATTATGACTTACTAAGTCATAATTTCGACTTAGTAAGTCATAATTTCGACTTAAGTAAATCATAATTATGACTTACTAAGTCATAATTTCGACTTAGTAAGTCATAATTTCGACTTAAGTAAGTCATAATTATGACTTAGTAAGTCATTATTTCGACTTAGTAAGTCATAATTATGACTTAGTAAGTCATTATTTCGACTTAGTAAGTCATAATTATGACTTAGTAAGTCATAATTATGACTTACTAAGTCATTATTTCGACTTAGTCATTATTTCGACTTAGTAAGTCATAATTATGACTTAGTAAGTCATAATTTCGACTTAAGTAAGTCATAATTTCGATTTAAGTAAGTCATAATTTCGAGTTTTCATGCGCAATTTTTTTTTCTTATGTGGCGGAAATGGGCTTCCATAATATGTTCATAATTTTCGTGTTACTTCTGTTTTTGACCATGTCTCGGTGCGTCTCTCCAGTGCAGTAGATGGCAGCGTCGACTCGTCTCTCGCTCCACTTCAGTCCAGTGAAGAAAAGGACGTTTATGGCTATTCCTGGCTGTCCTATGTGGAACGATTTTTCATCGCCGCCGGGTGTGTTTATGCACTAGATTTACCCATAACTCACAGCTCCACCTGCCCCAGACTCGACAGCTTTAATATTTCGCTATGGCGGCGAGTGCGAAGCGAAAACAGGAGGAGAAACACTTGAAGATGCTCCGGGAGATGACCAGCCTGCCTCCTAATAGGAAATGCTTTGATTGCGATCAGCGCGGCCCGACCTACGCCAACATGACAGTGGGCTCGTTTGTGTGCACCACCTGTTCCGGAATACTGTAAGTTTATAACGAGGCCCCTCATATTCACACAGATGGTGAACGAACTTGTTGTTTTCCCCCCTCAAGACTCTGTATGAGCAGACGCCTAACAACCCCTCCCATCTTAGAGATCATCTGCAGAATGTGTCCCATCTGTCTCTAACATCATAACATCAGCTTTCATAAAAATAGCACGAGATTCAGAGCCAGAGCAGAGATCTTCACCCTCCGCTTCCGATAAGACGGTATAACATTTGTGCTTTATGGCTGATTATGAGGTTTTTGATCATAAAGTACTATGTCGATGTGCGAGAAGCCCACCTGTTTATGTATGAAATATGTTCACAAAAATGCTGCAAATGAAAATGTCGGTCTGAGATTGGGACCCCTGACAGTGCATTGGGTTGAAAGATGATGTTTCTATGACATTTTGGTGCAGAGTTATGACGGGCCAACAGTGGCCACTGGGACCTCAATGTCCAGTACTAAGTCAAAAATGCCATCCTTGATGTCAGTGTCTTTATAACATTTTGGTGCCAAGAATCGATGTGACTAAATATGACAAAGGCTCCACAAGGGCTCTGAAGAGGGCTCTGGGACTCCACATGGGGCCTGAATTTAAGTCCAAATTGACGCCCCTGTTGTCCTTATGATATTCTGGTGCAAAAATATGACTAAATTAGACGAGGGGGCCACAAGTCCCTTAGGGCTCCACAGTACCTCAATTTAAGGTCCTAAGTCTAAAGATCCACACTTGATGTCAATGTCTTCATGACATTCTGCTGCCTAAATATGACAGAGGCCCCAAACAAAGTCTCAGGGGGCTGAATGGTGATAGTATGCTTCCTTGAGTCCATTGTGATGTAACTCATAATTAATAATGAATGTTTTAATCTACCGACAAAAAGTGTGATTGTTTAGAGAAGTCATAGAACGTCTCTCTTTGAAATTGTATATGTTTTGAGGTGTCATTTGTGCTTATTGTGAAAATGTTTTATCAGAAGAATAATAAATATAAGCTTCTCTGATGATGTATTGCTGGCAGAATTATGGATCGTCAGCTTCTCAGATTGGTCACTGGAGAGACAAGATTGAACTCTGTGATGTTTGTCGTTTGATTTGTATCCCAGACGAGGCCTCAACCCTCCACACAGAGTGAAGTCCATTTCTATGACAACTTTCACCCAACAGGAAATCGAGTTCTTACAAAAACACAGCAATGAGGTACTACACACTTTAACACATTGGAGTCTATGCACATACGGAGGCTCCTCTTAGTGTTCTTTCTCTTTTGTGCTCAGGTCTGCAAACACATCTGGCTGGGGTTGTATGATGACAAGAGCTCTGTGGTCCCAGATTTCCGTGAACCTCAGAAAGTCAAAGAGTTTCTTCAGGAGAAATATGAGAAGAAACGATGGTAAGGCTCTGGTCAGATCCATCCTCCTTTTGTGTCACGTGTTTCTGTGTAGCGTGTTGTTTTTAGTTTTGTCACATGTCCAATGAGCCAAATGCTTTTGAGATTGTGCAGTTTTTCATAATTTCAGTTGGCATTATAGTTATTGTAGTGTAATAAAGCTGTTCATTTTCATATAGAGGTTCTTAAGTTGTTATGGAAACTCACCACTCACTGTGGAATCAGGACGTTACACTCCAATACAAAATCTGTCCTGTCTCGTCTCAAAGGTGAAAAGCAACAAAGACCTGAAATGTCTTAGGAAAGAAAATTGACATTAGGAAATACTGACATTAGGAAATACTGACTCCCAAAGCAGTTATTGATTTACTGTTACTGAATTTCCCCACAGCTTGTACACTACCAGTTTGGGTCAGTACTTTGTATGAAAGGAAAAAATATATACATTTTAAGTATGCATTATATTGATGAAAAGTGAAATTTAAATGTTACAGAATATTTATTTTCATTAATCATCAAATAATCATAGGATATAGGAATCTTTGATGATTAATGATCAGTTTATTTGAAAAAAGAAAATTTTTGTAACATTTAAAATTTCACTTAAATATACATATTTCAGACAGTAATATACATATATAAATAGTCCATCAAAAAAATATTACAGTGGTACCTCGAGATGCGAAATTAATCCGTTCCGAGGCGGCCTTCGTATAATGAGTTTTTCGTATCTTGGAACACATTTTACATGTAAAATGGTTAATCCGTTCCAAGCCCTCCAAAAACACCATATTAAATTTCATAATAAAGCTAAATTGACCTATAAACAATGAGATAATGTAAAATGTCGAAGCTTACCTTTCGAGTGAGGCTATCTCCGAAAGTGGCGGCAGAGGAGGAGGACAAACGGCAGATAACGTACGTACGTACACTTAACTTTACGAAAACACATAAAAAATGTAAAGTTTCGGGTGCGGAGTGGCTGATCTAAAGCACGCCAGCACGTACGTATAGAAGATGCATGATGGGAGGGATGCTGTCCAATTAGAGAGAAGGATCTCATGGCTTGGCTAGCATCAGGAACCAATGGGAGAGCAGGAGGATGGTGGCGAGTTTACTATAACTAAGATGGCGGCGTGCGGCGCGAGTTCCAAAATTGTTATGGGGTGAATCTTGGACTTTCAGAAACCTTTCGTATCTTGAAAACTTTTCGTATGTAGAGCAGTCAAATTTTTCGTCTTTGCTTTCGTAACTTGGATTTTTCGTAAGTTGAGCCTTTCGTATCTTGAGGTACTACTGTATTTCATAAAAAAAATTGTTGGTTTTGATTTCATGGTGACTTTAAGGGAGTAAGCTTTATCGGCCCTCAGATGTTTCTAATGGTATTTTAGAATGATGGATTTCAGTTTAAGAGTTTATTTCAGTCCTCAAATAAGTGCAGCCTTAATTTGTGAGCATACGAGACTTTTTCCAAAAACATTAAAACATCTTACCAACCCCAAACCTTTAAAGGGTAATGTATGATTGTGGTAGAACAAACTTTTTTTTACTCTTAAATCAAAAACCTCTATTTTAAAAACTCATTATGAAATCCCCAGGGAGCCCATGGCAAATTAGCCTTCCGGGTTGGCCTACAAATTGAGAGCTCTTTTATTGTGCCACCGTCATTTGCAGGTATGTTCCCCCAGAACAAGCCAAGGTGATAGCTTCTGTGCAGGCCTCAATATCTGGTTCATCTGCTAGCAGTACCAGTAGCACCCCAGAGGTTCTTCCCCAGCCCCTCAAAACCCTGCATCTTACCAAGACTCCATCTAACCAGGTAACTACACACAGCCCACCTACACAGTTGTACTTTCATTCGGAACCACAGAATAGTTTGTTCTTCTCTGTAAAATCAGGTTATGCCCTGCTTTTCTTTTCATGCCTTCCCCACGTTTCTCTTTCAGTCCCCAGTGACCAGTCGTGTTCAAGCCCAGTCTGCAGGCCAGGAGAAGAAGTTTGACCTCCTCTCGGACTTGGGTGGAGATATTTTTGCTGCTCCTCAAACTCAAACTGCCAGCTCCTCAAACTTTGCTAATTTTGCACATTTTAACAGGCCCTCAGGTAACCAAGAATTGTAATACATTTACAGCCCTAAATTTTGAATAAAGGACGAGTATTTAGATGCTCTGGCTGGTCACAAGTTCCTTTCACTGTTTAGCCACCAATAATCATCTTGTAGCTTTTTGTCATTCATTTAAAGAGATGGTACACCCAACAATGAAAATTCTGTGAAAATTTGTTTCCTCACTCAATTTGTTTCAAACCTGTTTGCATTTTTTGTTTGTGGGATGTTGTCTTGTATGGAAGCCCGTTTCCGCCACAGTTGAGAAAAAAAAAGATTAAGTCGAAATAACGAGAAACTTTCTCGAAATAATGACTTAGTATCTCGAAATAACAAGAAACTTTCTCGAAATAATGACTTAGTATCTCGAAATAGCGAGAAACTTTCTCGAAATAATAATCTTTTTTCTAATCTTTTTTTTTCTCAACTGTGGCGGAAACGGGCTTCCATAGTCTTGGACCCCACTGACTTTCATGATATGAAAAAAACATTGAAGATACAGATTTGTCATTCTTGGATGAACAATCTCTTTAAATGTCATTTTAACAACCCTACTCTACAACCATTTGTGAATGAAATCTGTCAGCTTGGTTTTATGCTTTTGGTTGCCTACATTTGTCAGAACCATGATTTCAGACTGTCGCTTTATTTTTCCTCATCAGTCCTGTTCATTAATGTATTTTGTTCACCCTGTGCAATCTGTAGCACAAAATAATTCCACCACAGAGTTTGCCAATTTTGATTCCTTTGGAAACGCCAGTGCTTCTTCACATTTTGGCACATCACCCCCCTCACAGCCTTCCCTTCAACAACCCCACACAGGTACCACACCCTGCCCCCATCTATTGTGTATTATGTTCACGTGTTTTTCTATTTCCTGTCATGGCATGAGTGGTATTGGCTAAATGTCACCTCTTTTTTTAAGATAATGGGTAAAATAAACTCTATTTTTCACATTTTAACGTTTAAAAAAATCTTAGATCTTGTAAAGAAAACATCAAGTGGTTTGACAATATTATTATTTTTTAAGAAAAAAATATTTTGAGGTCATGTGGTGCAACCACCTTACCAGGGTAAAAAAAATTGTGTGACAAATCAAGATTAGTTCAGGTTATATAAAATGGCATGTGTTGCAACTCACAAAATCATTACTTCCAAAACTATATATAAACTGTGTAGACTAGTGTTATTTTAGTTCTATTTATATACTATTATAGCTATATGTTATATATATATATATATATATATATATATATATTATTATATTTTAAGTTATAATAATTATTACTAAATTAAATTACTAAAATGTTTAATTTATAATTGTAATAAAAATTGTTTTATTTTTATTCGTTTTTGTTTTCAAAAAAGCTTAATTTTTTTCATTTATAGTTTAGTAATTTTAGTGCTTGATTAGAAACAAGTTTTTCATATACCGTAATATTTTTAATTTACTTTATTGAAGATACCAAAAATATTTTTTTAAATAATTTACGTTTTAGTTAGCAAAAACAACATTGTATTCCAGGTCTGTCAATCAGAGGCCCTGATATTAATATCTGTTTTGGTCAATCAGATCCCAAGTGGACGACGCTAAATACAGGTGTAAATGGGATGTAAAACGTTTTGAGCTGGTCCACTTTCAACCACTTCCAGAGGTAGTCAAAAACTCATTCAACCAGATTCGTAGTGCAGACACTCATGTTGTCTAATGCATTTGAACAGCCAGAAAAGACCACAAACTCTTTGCCTACTGACCGTACGCCTAAACGTTGTGGGAAGACGATGTTCTCTCACCATTCCTGATTCCTAACAAGCACTCACAGCGTTCGGCCTGGTCTTGCGGCTGTCAGAGATCATATATAAATTGCTCAAGCTTATTTTGTACATTAGATCGAAAGATCTGAACAAACAGACATTTACCTGCCCGTAGATCCTCCCCTTGAGGAAATCAGGACAGAAGTGGTTGAAAGTGGACTAAGAGACAGATTAAAACACCAGGTGCAAACGGGTATGTGTCTCCCTTGTCTACTTGTGATCCAATTGACCAAAAGAATCTGAATATCTGGTGTAAACATGGCCTTAATGCTCCAATATACTCAATGCAAAGTAAATTTTTTGTTTGGGTGTAAAATGAATTTCAAGATATGTGACCAGCCGTATACTGTAAGCAAACATCCGACACCGCCCACACTGCTGAGACCGAAGTTTAGATCAATTTGTAAATATGCGCTGAGCGCTAATAACAAAATAAACGCACAACAAAAATGAGAAAACGGCATGCATTTTTTAATAGCGCATAAGAAAAACATCTGACCGTAGCAACATAGATATGGCACTCTCTTAAATGCTTTATACAGTACTTTCTAAAAAAGATTGCTTAAAATCAAGCAGTTTTACCATATTAAACTTGAAATTTTCTTTCCTCAGAAGTACTACTACATTTTCTACTATGAAGCAGCTTTCCAATGTGTTCTTGTTTTCACTCATGAATCACGTCTGACCTCTATGAACTGTAAAAGATATTCCCGGGAAAGGAGGCGGAGCCTCAGTGTACTCCTTCCGAATATGTAATCGCCATGGACCAATGGTGGCACAAAGGTGTTTATCAGCCGGAGCAAACTGTTGTGCAACATTTGCGTTGGCAAGCTGTTTCGAACTCCCAAGACGAACTTGGTTTTCGACCTTATTTTGTTCTAAATGATGTCACATCAGTTTGTTCCTCCATTTCTTTTGAAGTATACCTGGGCCTTACTTTGGTGTTCCAAATTTCAGGCTAAAGTCCAAGGGCTATCAGGCATTTGCTGCAGCCCCTCCTAAACTTCGGAATAGTCTGTCAATTCAAATCAGAACTGCCCCCGCATTACCCATTTTTAAATCAAAGTTAAAATCGTTTATATTTAATCAGGTTTACATTCTGTGATTTGATGCGTTACTTTTTAATGTTCTGTTTGTCCACTTGTAACCGTGTGCCTGCCTGAATGTTTTTCATGGTTATGTTTGGTACTTATGCCTTCTGCTACAGCACATTGGTCAATGGCTTTATAAATAAATGTATATAATTTTAAGCGATACATATTTAATGAAATTCAGGAGGAGGCATGTCCGTTCCTCCAGTACCCAGTATGGCCCCTGCCCCACCTCGGAGCGGTTTATCGAGAGAGGACCGTTACGCCGCCCTAGCTGAGCTGGACAGTGTCCTCAGTTCCACCGTAACCAGCGGGAGCGGACAAGGGTGAGAGATCACTGCATTACTTGCGTACTCTACACAGTCCACTTCGCTTTTTAGGCTGTTCATGTATATGTTTTTGTGTATTTTTGCACTACCAAAGTGTGTATGGAGGTGTCCCAGGATCTGCTCCACCTCCAGCTCAGCCAGGAATACCCAACATGCAACAGGGATTTGCAGGTGGAGCTTTTAAGATTTCTTTAAGTACTTTTTAACATGTCAGTCTTTTAAACTGACTCAACAATTTTTGTTGTGCAGCTCCTCCCTCCACAAACCCATTCGTTGCTGCTGGGATGGTTCAGGAGCCCATGTCTACAAATCCATTCCAAACCAATGGAAGAGCAGCCGCCGCAGGTAAAACCTGGCTTTGTTCGAGATCAGCATGCTTGTTATGTGTGTGTCCATTCAAGGAATGAGCAGATGAAACATGCTACTCCTCCTCTGGTCTCCTTTTATTTACTTTAGCCTCATTTGGCACTGGCTCCATGAGCATGCCAGCTGGCTTTGGGAACTCAACCAGTTACTGTCTGCCAACCAGTTTTAGTGGGACCTTCCAGCAGCAATTCCCTGGCCAAGGTCCCTTTCCCCCACCTGCAGCCTACCACCAGCAGCCCAATGGTATGTGAGACTATATTTGTGTTTTTGTGAGTGTGAGCTGGCCCAAACCCCCAGTGGCTGATGCCTTTCTTTTATGCCTACTATCATTTTGTATTGTATTACGCATCAATTCTTTGCTTTTTATGTTTTGATGTGAGTTTTGGTGTTGCATGTTTTGGAGTAGCAGGTTCAGTGCTTTAACATTGAGGTCGGTTTTTAATCTGGAAGTGTAACACCCCAGCTCCATGGCCTTTCTTTTATGGTCCTCCTCAGGGGGGTTTCCAGCATATGGACAAGCCAAACCTATGGGCAACTATGGGCAGCCAGTCACAGGACCTGGGATCTCCAGCAACCCATTCATGGTAAGAAAGTCAATGGTTATGAAGTAAATACAAAGTATGATGGATGTTATTCATTTATTGGTTTAAAGCAGTGGTAAAGTACCCAAGAAATCAAAATAAACTTTTTGGGGATTTTAGTATGAATGTTAGCCTTAAGCTTATTTATAAGCTAGTGAGCTCCAAACAAATGACGAAATTCGCATTTAGACATAACCATTCAAAATGTACTCACACTTGGAATACGGATCAACGATTTTGATGACATCACTCTGCACATCAGATTTTCTGTCCAATCAAATGCACTCTAGAATCTAAAGCGTCCCTCCCCCTACACCATAAATAGATGCTGAAGCTGTGGCTGAAATCATTAATTTGTTCAAAGAATTGCTATTGCATGCCATGTTTTGCATTGGAGCAAATTAAGTCTAGTTTTCCGTTAGTGTCATGTGATCTACCACAGCACACACACAGTCTGCTCCGGTCCAGAGACATGAGAGCACATATCGAACATATGTGGCACATATCGGGCACGTATCGAACGCATTTGAATTCTACACAGAATGCGATATGGTTAGAGAGATTCACCATTAGAAGCCATTAACCAACAATTACAGTTTTCAAACTTCACATCCTCACATTGATTATGTTCACTGTTTTGCCTTAGTAACTGTTTCATATTAAATCTAAAATAGGAATCTATATGATTGTTTTAATATTTCAGTTTACGTCTTAATTTGTTTTTGTTTTTTATTAAGTTAATATTTTAATACATTAACAATATCACTGTAAATTTGATTTAATATAATATAAATGTAAGTATTTTTTATTCACCATGCTGCCCTCTTAGAAGTTTTTTGAGGACCTATAGTGTGGACCGCCCCGGTTAAGAACCACTGCTTTAAAACATCATAGTCAAACATTGTTTCTCATTCATTAATAATTGTGTGAAGAACAGAAAAATCCTCAAAACAAGTTAAGACAAACACCGTTATTACAGATCCAGATTTAGACCTCTATTTAGCCAGCTGTATATATGTGATTGAATGATATAATATAATCCGTTCCAGGACCTAGCTCGTAATTCGAATTGCTTGTATCTCAAATCATTTTTCTCATAAGAAATAACAGGGGGGGAATTATCTGTTCCGACCCTCTAAAAAACTCCCTTATTAGTGCTAATAACAATGGGAAAAAAACATGTTTTTAATTGCCATAGAGACACACACGCACACACAAAATTATGATATATAAGGATTCCTGTGAAAACAAATAAAACAAAATGTGGTTTTAATGAGTTCTTACTTTTGAGAAAGATGATACAGTAGTGGCTAATGGTGGCATGTGTGGAGGAGGGAGGGATAACATAGATAATGCAAACACAATACGGAAGTGTAGTGTTTCTTCCCGTGTAGTGTATTGGATAGCCTCAGAACCTCATATTTATTATTATTGAACAAGCATAACTAATACATGTGAATCCCGCTGTACAATTAAGGTAGAGACCCCTTTAGTGGCGCTCACATGCAATTTCCCCATAAATGCGGCGGCTTGTGCTGCTCGAGTGCTTGAACACCTAGCGTTGGCGTCTGTAAGCGTGCTCGTATCTCAAAGCAAAAATTTGCTCAGACTTGCTCGTCTCTCGGAATACTCGGTATGCTGGGACGCTCGTGTCTCAAAGTATTACTCTATTTAAGATGAAATGTGTATAAAATTTCATCTTAACACTGCATGTGGTTTTTGTGTACCAAGTTTTCATTTTTTCAGTCTCTTCTCAAGTCATCTTATCCTCAATTATCATGGTGAAGTAGAATTAGCTTGATATCATTGAATATTGCCTTTGAAAAGGACTGTATCGGCACTTCTAATGTGCACGTAAATCTACATTGTGTTGTTGCTGGATGGCAGTAATTATGAATCAAACCTTCAGAACGATGTTTCTTTGTCCGCTCTGATGCTTATGTGTGTTTTCTCTTCAGGGCGGAGGTCCGGCAGGACCGTACCCAACAGGAGGTTCCTCCACCAACCCATTTCTCTAAAGCGCTTTTCCCGCCACATTTCAGCAGCATCATGCACACATTCCGCATCACCAATGCTCTAAAACATTGTCTTCAAGAATCTGAAAGTATTCAGATTTTGTATTTACTGCACTGAGTCTTTGACATTTCTAGAGAAAGAGCTGTGGATACGGAGGTGATGGTTTTCCCCACCCATCGGTGTATTCTGGACAAAACTCCACGATTGTCCCTCCTCATTTATGCCTTCAGCTCAATAAGTAATGTTTTATGCCTAGAAAGTAAGCTCCTTGTGCATATCAGCATTTGTAATCCTTTTAAAGTCATGTTATTCACAAAGAGAAACTGACGGAACAGCAGAACACAATGGTGTCTAGGGATGCTGTGATTAGCTGTACAAACAACTGCAGTTTGTCCTTAGCACCTGCTCTAGCAGAAATGTTTCGTTCAGTCGAGGCGAAAACGCATTGTGAGTAATAGACGCCACTAATCGCCTCAGGGAGGTAAGAAAACATGGTTTGGATTAAAGCCTGACACCTATTGGAAAGGCAGAGGAGCTCAGCACAAGAAAAAGCAGGTGTCTACAGCACAAAAGGGCCGAGTAGATGTAAGTGGTAGAATACGCTTTTCTATGATCTCCCCTCGGGGTCTCTATAGCTGCACCTTGGGAAGTTGGCAGGTCTGACCTGCGGTGTTCTCCGTCGATGGATTTTTGACCACATCAAAAGTTACCATTACAGGAATACGAGTTAATGTGTACATATATAAATATATGTATAAAATATTAAATGATTTTTAACTACTGTGTTACATACGCCTGTTTGTGCTTTTGTTACTCTTCGTTTAAAAAAAAAAAAAAAGCTGGAGTTTTTAGTTCTCAGTTATGTTGATTATCACATAAATATTTAGAGGATTTAAAAAAAAAATATATATTATCTCCCACCGTAATGGATATATTACACACTCTTAAAAATAAAAGTTATTTGTGGCATTGGTTAACATCCATGGAGCCTTTTCCATTTTACAAAAAGTTATTACAGTGGAAAACTTCTTTGCACTAATAAAAATGGCTCTTTTAAGAACTGTTGACTGAAAGGTTCTTTTTTCACAGCGAAAGCAGATCATTTAAAAATCTAGATAATAATAGTAGAAAATAAATAATAATGGCGAAGAAAGAGAAAACTATTTAATGATGAAAAATCTGATACATCATATCTGTGGGAGTAAATAATAAAACATTTGGCTCTTCGACACTAATTTTTTCTGGCATGAATAGACATTAGATACATTTATTTTGTTACTATTGTTACATTTGAAATATGCCATTTCTACTGATATTTCTACATCGCCAGGTGAAATACGTTGTCAATAATCTAGTTATGTCGAATTATAAGCGCCTTGTGCATCTTTTGGTTGTTGTTAGGCGCTATATAAATACATTTTGATTGATTGATTGATTGAATTATGTTTATTGGTGTATACAGTGGATTCATAATTTAATAGGACCCCTTCACATTTTATTCATGCCACAGTGCTTTAATCTTTCGCATGTAGGCTACACTAAATTCCCAAGGTATAAACCTATCTCTGTAAAGCGACAAAATAAAAATCATTATATTTACACCAGCAAACTGATTTGTGATTTTAAGAAGAAATATTACACTGGCACGAGTATTCAAACCCTATGTTATTACAATATTATTTGGTAAATGGAGACTATACCGATGAGCATAACCCAAACATTAAGTGTAATGCATTAGATGGACAGACTGACTCAAAATAACAACGATTGGCAAAAACCGTTGGCGCGCGACACTTCATGTCCATTAGCGCCTGAACAGTGTTCGTGAAAATCTTCATCCAATGAAGAGTAATGCGTCCTAACCATTAATAGGAGCAGCATCCAACCCCTTATCGAATGTGCTAGAAATACATGGCGATATGGTGAGAGTGAAACGACGCTGACGTGATTCCCTCGGGAGATGATGACGCGGCATGTGGAAGTGTCGGTTGCCCTGGTAACGCGTCTCCGGGATCCGGGAATGGCGAGCTTATTAGGAGAAACTCTGTTTGAGATCAGCGGACAAGGTCATGCGCCCATCAAGGACTATTTCCACTTTGTAATTACACCGACTGAGGTTTGTCTAGGTTTTGTGTTTAAATTGGAAACACCAGCTCGTGACTCTTGAGGCAGATTTTTGACCAAATGTTTGCTGTTTGTTTGTTTATCTCTTCTCTTCATCTTGATCCTCCAAACGCAGTGCTATTTTTGTTTCTCCACCAACAAATATTACTGGAAAACTGGTTAAGAAATGAAATGAACACAGTTGTGTCTTCATCAGGTCCGAATTCGTAGACTTTTGGCTGTAAACTTTTGACTTTTATTAGCCCATACAGTGAATGGATGTAATTCATGAATAATTTGGAATATAAAGTGGTATTTATTATTACAAATGCACTTAAAAAAATGAAAGTGTAAAAAAAGTTATGAAAGTTTACGTTTAGTATAAATCAAATGTACTGAACCAAATGTTATTTTATTTATATACTATATATAAATATGAATGATATATAAATTTTTATCATATCAACTTCAAATTTGGTTAGACATATGGCTTTGGTCTTCTACCTATAATAGAGTACAAATTAGTTATTTATATATATATATATATATATATATATATATATTGTATATACAAAATAATTATTATTACTAGAAGACGAAAGCAATATGTCTAACCAAATTTGAAGTTGATATAAAAAAAAGTAACCTGCTAAAAGGTTTTAAAGCACAGTTTCCATGATAACACTATGTCCAATTCCAAAACTGTTTTCACATGAAGAATTCTGTGAGTTTAATCTTTTGATTGATATCTAATTTATGCTGATTACTATAAGCAATGGTGAAAAAAGAGGTCATGAAAAAGTGTGCCAAGTGTCCCTAGCTGGACAGTGATCATCACACTGAAGTGTAAAAAGAAAATATATTTTACATAAAGAAACTACTCAAGATCCTACAACATTTCACTCTGGAGATGCACATTAAAGCAGCTCCGTTTGCCTGACTAAAAGCAACTATGCATCTGAAAGAAAAACATTGTAGGTTTTTTTTCTCAGTTTTATTGTAGACTATTATTTATGTTGATTATGAACATCCTTCACTGCAGATTATTTGGAGCTGGTGGAAGATTTCTTTGAGATCAGACTGCAGGAATGCACCACCAGGACAACTGAGAGAATCACATGAAGACTTTCTAGAAGACAGCCGTCTGCAAAGTAAGTTATTCAGCAACTTTCTTTGTGCTTGCTTGCTTGTTACTCTAGACTTACACGCCATAGTTTAAGCTACATTTCAAATGAAGCGTGTAAAGTCTCTTAATGTAACCTGTTTCCCATTCCATGCCAAATGCGATGAACAACCCGGTCTACCGTATCTCATCCAGATCAAGTGGCCGTGGTATTTGGTCCTGGCATCTTGCAGTACTCCAAAAACTTATGCCAAGGCCACTATGATTACATTGTCCGTCTCCCCAATGCTTTACTCTTCACCATCATGGCACATCTAGACCTCGAAGACATTTCAGGTCTTTCACGGACCTGCCGTAAGTTTAGAGAGGTAAGACTTATTGTAATCCTGTTACGTTTCAAAGTGTCATTGATCCAAACCAAGTGGCATTGGTTTTAGATAAAATAGCTCAAGCACATTTTTTGAAAATAATTATACATTTTAATCTACATTGAAGTGTAGCTGTCCTGTAGCTCAAACGATAGAGCGTGGACCCAAAGGTCATGGGTTCGATTCCCAAGGAAAGCAAGAACTGATTAGAATGTCATTGTGTTTCTTGAATGCAATGTAAGTCGCTTCGGATAAAATCGTCTGCCAAATGCATAAATCTAAGTGTATGTGCTTTCTGATTTAAAAACAACATTTTCCACCAGCTTTGTAAGTCCGAGGAGTTCTGGGAGCAAACAGTGAGGAAGCATTGTGACACTGTGACTCCAACAGTGGAAGCTTTAGCTAAGGAGGTTGGCTGGAGGACAATTTTCTTCACTAACAAGCTGCAGCTGCAGATGCAGATTAGCCGCAGGAAGCAGAAGGAGAATCAGCCCTGTGAGGAGAAAAACGAGCCAAGTTCCTCTTCTGTTCCTTTGGAGTAAATTGTTTAAGACCCTATTCAAAGTATGATTAAGACTTTCTTTCTCAGAACACTAGTTTTGCTTGTTTCATGGAAGATTCGCTGTTGAAAATAGTGCACACCTGGACTTTGTTGTACAGGCTGTTACATTTGCGTTTTTTTAGCAAAAGATCAGTTTTGAGGCAAAAAACTAATTTACTTTACATTTCACAACTTGTAAGACAAACTCATAATCCCTAGTTTTCTGGCATAAATAGAACATTATTTTGCGCCATTTAATACATATCCAAAGAGATTTTACCTGCATGTAAAACAGTTTTCTTTTCTTTCTTTCTGTAGTTTTCTTCCAACATTATTGTCCTGTTCAGATGCCAATTTTTGTGAAGAGGAAAAGTCTTGTTTTGGTCATTAAAAATAAACAATGCATTTCTGTAATAAGATATGTTCTATATTTTTTCCTCTAATTCCTCTTTTCCTTTAATTTATGTAGTAAAACCCCCAGAAAACAAATACCATTTAGCCCATTTTCTGAAGAAAACTAAATTCTAATCCAATCATTTCAATCATCCTGCCAACAACAGTAACATTTCAAATATTCAGTCATGGGAGAAGTGCATCTCAGTTCTGGTTCATCGTTACGTATGCTTGCTATGAGACATTTATGAGCACTTGGTTAAAACACACCCCTCGTCCGCTCAGTAGATTACTGTTGCATGGCATTGTGTCACAACACAGGACAAACCATGCATGGGGGGGATGTTAGAAACCTGAGATGCTGTAACTAGATCACTGGCTGCAGGTGAGAATCACTCAAGCAATTTGAACTGTGAACAAGCTTGAAAAAACCGCAGGAAAGGCTGCTGAAAGGCAAATTGTTCATTGTGGAATTAAAGAAACGGCGAAGCAGGAGGTGATTCTGAGATTGAATGTGATTAATGAAGATTGAACAAGTGAAAGACCAACCATGACCAACAGCAGTTATCAAACAGGTGAGTGGATTTCTGCTTGTTTTTCATGTTGTCCAGAAATTTGCATTTGCCCAATTTCTGGTGTTTCTCAAATACATGATCATTTGCTCCTGTAGAAAAAAACAAAACAAACTATAATGTAACTGAAATTACTTTTAAATAACTTCATTAATAACTCATTCTCCATTTAACATTGTTGTTTGGTCTTATTCTTCCTTCCTCAGAGCTCACTAGCTCCAGTCTATCAGAAAGCAATAGGCTTTTAGAGACCGTTAAAGCATTTGTCCACTTTGGCGCTTTCGTCGTCACTGGTCTCTTCTCCTGCCTCATCATAGCAACCGTGCGGCACAGCCAGGAGCTGCGGCAGAAACCTCGTTATGTCCTGTTGTGTCAGCACTGCATCTGCGTGTCCGGCTTCAACATCATGGGCGCAGCCGTGCACAGTCTTCGTAGCTTGCGTTGGCCGGTTTCTCGAATCACCTGCTGGATCCTCTTCGACCTGCAAGTGGTGATGGCACGAGGTCTGATGATCACCCTCACGCTGATGTCCGTCAGCACCTGTCTGTCTATTTGCATGCCATTGCGTTACCCAATTCTGGTCCAGCGCTTCCACCGCTGGGTCATGCTGGTGGCTTGCGTTCTCGCCCTGCTCAACCCCGTAGTCTTCACCGCCCTAGCCTGTGTTCGCTCTCCTTGGGACTACATGGTTGGGCTCGATACCGAGTGCTCTACAACTTTGGAAGGCACAGCTTGCATTGCCAGCGCTTTAGCGTTGCTGTTATTGCTGGCGCTGCTCATCATTGCGAGCTATGTGGCGATTTACCTGGAAGGCAGACGTGCTGGCCATTTCACGCGACCCAACAGTAAAGGCCGCCGCACCATTCTCATCCATACCCTGCAGATAAGCCTGCACCTCCTGCCCTCCATCATCATCATCTCCCGACGACAGGAGACGTTTCCTGTGGCACTGATGATTTTTGTCCTCTTCAGTTTTGCTCAGTCTCTTAGCCCTGTGGTGTTCGGCCTGCGCTGCAAAGAGCTACACAAGGAGATGGTACGTTTCCTGCCATGGTTCTGTGGACCCACTAGCGGCTGTGGGCTCATTGGCAGCATGGATGCACTCAGCAGTGGGACAGTAACCAGTGCAGAGACCAGAGCCAGTCTAGAGACTGACACCTCCACCTCAACAGTCATCATCCCCCCATCTGCCATCATCACAGAATGTGAGGGTGAGAAAGAGAGGTCAGACTTCATAGAGTTAACTGTGTAAGTTAAAGACAAGTTGAACAACAGTGTTAAAAGATAACTGCCATTTAAAAATCAAAATCCTAGAGAAAACTAAACATCAGCAAAAAAACAATACCTTTTCTTCAGCAAGGATGCATTAAATTGATCAAAAGTGACAGTAAAGACTTTTAATCCTAGCTTATATTTCTGTAGAACAAGTCACACTGAGGATTAAATGGATTATATTTGCGTATAGTTGTGTTGCGCAATTGTGTTTGAATGGGAAGCTAACATTTATTTAAGCCTTAAATTAGAGTGGAGTTTGATTCTTTATTTCTGTGTTAAAATAAAATACATTATACATCATACATTCAATAAATTATTTTATTATTTTAAAAGAGATTATTCCCGGCCACATCAGGTTTGGGTAACATTTAAGACACTAAGTTATCATTGTCCGTTTGTTACTTAATATATAAACAGGTGCTAAGGTTTAATGTAAAATAATAATAAACACATAATAAACTAATAATGTATGGTGTGAAGGTCAGTGTTCTGTTGATTACAAACTTGTTGTAAAGTGTTGAAGCGTTGTAAAATGTTTTAATTATTTTATTCTGAAATATACACAAAGGATTTAATTAATGTGATATAATACAGGATTTAAATGAATTATTTTATTATATTAATTAATTATTATTATATTAATTTAATGAATTAATTTGTAGTCATATGAAGTAAACTGTCTACATATTCATGGCATGTTTTTTCTTGTTGTTTATTGCTGAAAAAAGTGCACATGAAAAAGGTAATCTACAATAGTAGGCTAATATTACAAAACAGTAATTAAAAAAAATATTTATTAAAAAACTATTTATTTATTTTGTTATTTATAGTTGTTTTTTCTTTGAACATATTTAGTGAGAGTGGACAAAAACTTAAAATGATTGTCTAATGGTGGCATTTTAATCTTAGTAATAACGTTAAATGAAAACATGAAAATTGTGTAAATACGTCATTGCGGGTTCATACAGACCTGAAGACAAAAGCCTAAACAATTTTAATCTAATTTTTATAATGGACACTGAACAATCAAATCGGTTTCTAAGAGAGTGACTGGCATTTTTCTGTATTTTAAAAAATGTATAGCGACGACAACATTGAAGCTGGACTTGCCTCTGCATCTGTTCTCCTCCTTATGTAAATTTTGTATTTATTAACGGGCTTTGACATTTCCATTGTCTCTCTGGTTCTCTTTGCTTCGTCACTGAATGTAAACGCATTAAATTACTGTTCAGTTTTCCTGTACTATTCTGCATGGTTTTTATAATTATTGTGTATTCTATGTTGTTGTATGATCCCCATTTAATTAATTAGGATGTGATTACATTTTACATATGTACATATTTACATATTACACATTTAGTCTGTTTTAAAACTGTCTGATCTTACTGCATATAGCCATAAACACCTCAATGCACAATGTAAACACTGACAATGTAAAAAAAGCATCTGCCATGGACAGCATTTTGTACATTTGTAAATAATTTGGCCCCAATAAGTCATACAGGCATTGTGACGATATAAGGCAAGTGATTCGAGATCTAGTTGTAATTTTCCAACCATAGGTTTTGTAGGTGTAAATGATCATTATCAAATAGCTTTGTTGTTATTTGTCTATTTTATAAAGACATCTCATCTTCACATTACAGGTGTACTGCAGGTGGCCTCATTAACTGATCAATATTCATTTATATAATCGCCCAAATGTTAAATAAGTTGAAATAAACATAGTCAAGAAGAAACATTGTTTTCACAGCTGTACTAGAGTGTGGTTTTAGGTTGTGTGCTTATAGTGCAGATGCTCTGAGTGTAACCGATCCATGGTTGAACTGTTGCATCTCCATAAATGGTGATCTGCCCCAGATACAAAAAAAGCCTTCCTCAATATTTAACACCAGGTGCATCACATCAGACTTACCTTTACAGCCGTCAATAGAACTGCATTTGCATTTCGTGCATTCTCAAATGCAGTCCATCTGGGAAACTTGATAGGTGATGTGAAGTCAGTGTATGAATATTAATCATTTTCATGTTAATCATAAATTGATTTGCATCGATTCACAAATATCACGAAAATTGATATTCTGGTGTTACATTTCTTAAATGTTTTTTTAAGTGATTGACACGTTAGAGTAATTTAAAAATAACTCAAAGACTCGAATAAGTAACAGCATATTAGATCCATGCATTTGGTCTTAAAGGGACAACAGCCTCATAAACTGTTGCAGTCTGTGTCATTGATGCTATCAAGGATTCTTTATGTTTAAATTATGCAGTAAGTAGTTTTCTATTTACTTCGCCGAGCTCCCTCATCCCGCCAGCTCTGCCTTGGTCAGTCTGGTTGTACCTCGGACTTCTGGGCCTTAGGCTACTCCTCGTACCTCCACCCCTTTGGTTCTACTGGGTACTTTCTTTCCTCCAGCTCTATCATTGTCCTCATTCCCTGTCATCTCCACCTCAGCCCCGCAAGCCCCGCAAGTGGTTCTCCCTCAGCTCTCCAGTCCAGTGATGTTCAATGCTCTATTAATTTATATCGCACAATTAAAAATGACTTTTTTGATATAAAGCAGCCTCAGACGCAGACAAGTTTTTTGACACTTAACTTTTGATAAACAATTCTTAGAATTTGTGGTCGCATAAATTAACGCTTCGTACACAACAACCCATGCTTAGGTGGATGTTTTGATGGAAAACAAATTGCTGAGTCATTGTGTGAGGACAGTACATGAAGAAGGGAGGGTGAGCTCTCACTCAGCTTTACTTTTTCCTGACAATCCTGGTTTCCATTATTCCATAGAAAATTCCACAACAATTTGCAATGATCACTTTGTCGCATCCAGTGTAGACAATGTCACCTCTTGCGATGCAAATGTTAGTAAGTGCAGGAATGGTATAAAAAGTGTACAGCTGTTTACAATATTTAAACATCCCCAAGCTAGTAATAAGGCCTATGGTTGGAAAGGCCACTCATGTCAGCCTACCAGACACAAAGTGTCTGAAAAAACGACTTAAGCAGTGTCCTAATTTAACATGAGCAAGCCTTATCAACACACAAGAGAGGATACACATATGATTTTACATTAATTTTATATAGTAAATACATGATTCTTGTGTTCTGCATGTTGTGTCAGGGTTCTGCCACATTCTGTCTAGTCACTCTCTTGGTTTTGTGGCAGAGCTCTGACACTACCGTAATGTCTCGAGTTTTGTGTGTGCGCGCGGATTCGAGTCGCGCACACTCTTGTCTGTGTAGCGTCTTGTGTGCAAGTTATGATGTCCGGTCCCGATACTTTATTCTGGTTCTGTTTCAGTTTTGTGTCGGAATTCGGTTATTCATGACTCTTTTGTTCGTCCTTGTCTTGAGCGCGTGAGCCGAGTGCTTCCTCGTTGTCGCTCGCTCTACGTTATGTGAGTGGGCGTGGTTTCGGGCTTTGTGCGACCGCTTTCTCCTGTCTGTGTGCAGTGTTGTAAGCATGTAGATCGTGTTTACATCGGCCGCGTGCTTTCATGTTGTGTTTTCGTGTCGCGCAGTTTGGTTTTCACCAGCTGCACGCTGTCTTCGTCTAATGCAGTGGTTCTTAACCTGGGTTCGATCGAACCCCAGGGGTTCGGTGAGTCAGTCTTAGGGGTTCGGTGGAGCAGTGGTCCCCAAACCCCGGTCCGCGGATTGTATCGCGGATCAAATGGTATCGGTCCGCCCATGGAAATATAATTAACCTACGTCCATTTTATTGTCAGGAGCTGAGCATCGCGCAACCCACAACAGTCGCGCAACCCCTCAGCCTCCCGTCAACAGTCGAGCATCGCGCAACACCCCCAATCCCCCCCCCCCTGTCAAAAATCGAGGATCCACCCGGTGTTCGGTGAATACGCATATAAAATTGGTGGGGTTCAGTACCTCCACCAAGGTTAAGAACCACTGGTCTAATGTGAACACACGGCGATGTGCATCCGCATTGGCTGCGTGTTCGTGTCTTGTCATTGTGTAACCCTCCCACCTTGTTTCCTTGTCCTTAGTTTTATTTATCCCAGCTGTTTTCCCTCGTTACCTTCCCCATGTGCTCCCTATTTGAAACTGTACACATGCTATATTTAACCATTTGTTCTTTGATTAACATCTAACCGAGTGACACAGATCTGGGCCAGTGATTGTTTACATCGACTGTTGGAAAATGTCCATGCGCCATTGAGAACAGAAGCACCCCTAGAGAAAACACTGTTTTTCACAGGGTTTTGCATGGTACCTGCCCGTGTCATAGTACTGTGGGGGGAATATACGATCTTTGTCCTGGAGGAAAGAGATTTTTAATGATGTTTATAAACAAAAGTATTTTGACTATATACCAGATAAGATTAAGTGTTCTAATTAATTTGATAGCAAAACTGAGCATGAGACATAGCACAGAGGTACTCATAGTGGGACTAATTGTTATACTTGTATTAATATTAAATGTAAAAACATTATTAATATTTTTATTTTATTTACCTTATATCAATTAAGAGACTACAAGGGATTTGTTATTATTTGGCACACTGGAGAACTATTGAAGTGAACTTCAAAAAGGCCACATTGGTCATTAAAAGTACAGTGTAAAGATGATATCTGAGATCCTTGTTCTTGTGGGGACATTTTTGGTCTTCATGAGGAAAACAGCTTAGCTATAAATCATACAACGTGATGTTTTTTGAAAAACTGTAGGTTTTTGACTCTGTGGTCAAAATATATACAGTGGGTAAAGTATTCAGACACCCTTACATTTTTCACTCGTTGTTATATTGCAGCCATTTGCTAAAATCATTTAAGTTCTTTTTTCCCCTCATTAACGTGCACACCACATTTTCACAGAAAAACACAGAATTGTTGACATTTTTGCAGATTTATTAAAAACGAAAAACTGAAATATCACATGCCATTCCAAGAGCCATTTAGCCATCTGAGAAGAAAAAGACAACTATATGTTTAACCACAACAGAAACATCAGAGCCAGCGGCAAACGTCAGAAGCACTAGCCGAGGTAAGGCTGTTCTCTGCGGGTAGCATGAGCGCTGAGCGCCCGGTGATCGCCTTGATCTCACAACTCCGAAAACGTAATTTCAAAATTTCAAATAGGCGCTATTTTATAAATAAACCACACATTTGGGGTTTAATAAAAACTCGTCTGAAAACTCTCAAAACTAAATTACGTGACACAATAACTATTGTTGTTTTTAAAATTATTATTACGTTGAAGTCACATCCGTACAGCCTCCCCCTACCCGACGCATAAAATAGCGCTATTTATTGTAAATGATTTATCCGTGTACATCATTATCTTCATGTGGCCTCATAATCTTTAATTATAATCACTTCCCCTCCCTCTTGCATCTTTTCTCAGACGTGAGGACGGGACAACCTGTCACCTACATGAGATCACAGCGATAGCAAACCACAGTAAAATATATTTTTCATGTTTGAGAAGCTCCTTCACTTGGATAGGGGGAATGCAGGTAAAGTGGGCTCTTATCTTTAAGCTTGATTGTACTGTACTCAATGTGTTTACGCTTTAAGATCATATCAATGATCTATAACTATTATAAATTAATTTTGGCTGTTGTAGGCTAATATGAGGTGGTCAAATCTCAAAGGAGGACCCCCTCATTGTGAAGGGAAGAAAACCCTGTGAAATAAGATTTTAATTTCTAACTTATAGGATTTTCTTGTAAGGTATTTAAACATTTACTATTTTAAACATTTAATTTTCATCAATAATCAGATTTTTGAACATGAATATTCAGATTTCTGGGGGGAGAGGGGGAATATTTTAATATTTAATATGTATATTAAATTCAACATATTTAATTCAACAACATTAAATATGTTGTTGAATATGTCTGTTGATATGTGTAAATAAACCATGTGTTTTTAACAGACACAGGATCATTTAATTGATAAATTAGAGATAGCCCACTTTATCAGACCAGCCAACCCACTTTACCTGAATACAAATTTGTCTGGAGTTTGTGATCTCAAAATGTTTATTGGTAAATACCTTGCATATAACACATGAATTGTATTCAGATTCATAACTGCATTTAAAAAAAAACTATCTAAATTGTTCGTTTAACCAAAAAGTGACCCACTTTACCTGAATTCACTCTATATGGCAACCCTTCAACCCTTGTTGCTCAGTTCTCTGTCCATCTGAGAAGAAGATGTTCATTTTACATTCTCAGTGTGTTTCTCAGTCAAAGTTCTTTCCACCTTTTTTTTTAAGATTCTTACCAGTTCATAAAGATTATGGCATAATGACAGTCATCCACTAGAGGGCAGTGTAATTTTTGACATGAAGACACTGGGACTGATCTGACTTTTAGCATGAGGTGACTTTCACTAGCATTTCACTGCATTTACTGTGTTTAGATGTGCTGAATATATATATTTTTTACCATTCTTGATGTTTACAGGCAATACAGAGAAGACATATATATATAACCTCTTCATTTTAAACATCCAAAATAGGCAAATTTGTTTTCTGTCACAAAAAAGGACTAATTGGTATAATAGGCATGTCGTGGACACAGTCAATGTGCTTGATATATTTTTGGTGAAATAAACGTTTCAATAAATATGATTAATATCAGACATCAGGTATTTGTAACTTGACTTAAACAGTGTTTCAGCTGTATCTTGTCGTTTGTGCAAGTGACCTGCTGATCTGCTCAGTAGCTACTTTGTGTCTGTGGGTTTATGGGGGATTGTTAGTCTGTTCTCTCCCTCCACCACCTTCGTAATCCTCTCTTGTAAGAGGAGGCGATCTCCAGGTGAGGCAAGGCGATTCTACTGCCATGAAGGACAGAGCTGATTTCCTAGCTATGTCCACTCTAAAGAGCAATTATGTGCAAAATTACTATCTGACCATAGGCATCGATACTCGTCCTTTAACTACATTTACATACTTCTTCATTTGCTTACCCTGCAGTTTTCACACAAAAACCAATATAGTGAGAAGCTATGTTAGACTGTAATAAAACAGCTTCACAAATACGTCTTCCATCCATCCGTTGTATGTTTAAAAGTATCGTTCACCAAAAAAACTGAAAATTCAGTTTATGATTGGGTCCATTAACTGTCATTCAAAAAAACTTCTTTAGTGTTCATCAGAAGAAAGAAACTCATACAAGTTTGGAACAAGTTGATGCAAATGATTCATCAACTTAAATCACTTTTGGGTAAACTATCCCTTTAACTCCATTTACTTGGCTGATGTTCAACTTGACCTAGAATGTTTGACTGAGCAGCTTGTCAATGTATGTGAATGAGACCCCCTCCTCCCACTTTGTTTTAGAAACATAAGACACTTTTGGTATGGATTAACTCATATTAGCTTAGCTTTAGCGGACTGAATTAGCTTAGACTGATGCGCACAGACTTAGATAAAGAGATCTCTTCCAAACAGTAGGAGAATTGTGCAATTCCTGATGCTACATGACCCCTGACCGAAGCATTCAAAATCCAATGTGGTCCATCTTGTTCCATGAGACTTGCATTTTGCTTTTAAGTAATATTTTAATGTTTTTTTTGTCTATACGTTATCTTGTATCTTTTTTATTTAATTTAATAATTTTTTATTTAATTTAATAATTTTATTTTATTTTTATTTTATTTAATTTTATCTTGTATCTTTTTATTTTATTTAATAATTACAAATCATTTTTATTATTACATTATAATTATATATTATATGTTTATTTTCTTTTTCAAATTAGTTTGAGATACGATGTGAGGGACAGTTTGTGGAACATAATAGTTTTAAATGGTCACCTGGAGAAAAGTGAGTGCTCTGCTTTCAGTATTTCAGTGCACAGTACGATTAAGGAATTCATGTGAAAGGTAATGCTTATTAAAGCACGTGAAGATAGACTAGTTCACTTCAGAAATGAGGCCAGTGCAGCAGAGTGCAAACCGGGAAGGTAAGAAGCTTGAACTTCCAAATGTCATTTTCACAAAACATCATCATAACCTGAATTTACCTGGTAAGACTATGAGATGAGCTGGACAAACTGTGAACAAATAAATAGATGGAAATTCATCATTATTGAAACATTATATGAATTATATGAAACATTATTATTACCCTTTTCTTGCATTCAAACAAAGTACATCACTGCATCATAATATGTAGTGATATGCATATATATTGTTTTAATCCTGCATAAACAGACATGCTAAATATTGAACAAAATCTAACAAATTAGAAGAAAAAAACACCTACCATACTTACAATTTTGCACAGTTATCTGGCACATGGTGCCACAACAGTGACAACAAATTGTGATTGGTCAGGGTGAAAATCTGAGTGATAACAGTGTACTAAAGACTGAAAGCATTTGGCAGGAACATACTGACACTTTATGACTCTCAATAGAATCTTAGAGCAATTCTGTAACCATTTGCATCAACTGTGGTGAAAGGTAGAAAGGTACATTTAACTAAATTTTAAATATGATTATGCTAAATTAACAACAAACAGCTAACACTTCATATGATTGATTGTATCAGCAGATGGACATTAGCCCCTTTTTTGGTATTTGGTGCTACAATAGCACATTAGCCATTGGCCTAAAAACAACAGGAGAAAGTTTTAGTGCGTCCTGCTAGCCTCAGCATTTTGTACACTCCATGCTGAGCTGTTAGCTCCCACATTTTTGCTCCTCTCATCGTATCACCATTTATGTTTAGACAACAGAGCCCGATGGCCACCCGTTGACTAGCGCTCTGTATCTGCCTAAATATAGTCAGCCCTAAAGCTTCTTAGTGGGAGAACCCTCTTATAAGTTCCTTTCCTTGAATAGTAGCTGAGTATAGGCCACACAAATATACTTAAGTGAAAATCCCTTGCAGGTATTTAATTCTAAATGAGTAATTACTGGGTTGTCAGTGTGTCTTGGTCTGCAAGTGCGTGCATCTTAGTGGCTCATTCGCGCCTTGGCTTCATAGCGAGTAGCACACAAACGCACTGACCACTGGCAGTAGCATCTTCTAGCTTGATAAAGCAGTGTGCGGAGCTTCCCTTTCTCTTGGGCGAGTAACCTGAGACAGCCGCCAAAATGTGTGACATGGGGGGACTTGATAATTTGGTGGCCAACACGGCCTACCTGAAAGCCCAAGGGGGCGATGACAAGGAGATGAAGAAACGTCGCCGAAGTCTGTCTTTACCAAAGCCGGAACAATGCGCGGCACTCAGGACGAGTCTGGACAAGGACTTTGAGTCCCTCTGCGAATTGCAGCCTATAGGTAAGAAGTTTTTCCGTCAGTTCCTCGATCAAGCGGGGCCAGAATGCGTCACTGCTGTGGAATTTTTGGATGATGAGTATGATTGGGAATTGTCAGAGGCTGCTGCCAAAGACAAGGCCCGTACAAATATCATCAACAAGTACTGCAAAGATGGTTCCAAGAGCTCCCTCACCTTCCTGACTGGAGATGTAGCAAGCAAGTGCAAGGCAGTTACTGACAAAGATTTCGATGATGTGATGGCCGAGGTGAAGAAGGCCACCAAAGAATTCTTAAAAGGCAAGCCGTTTACAGATTACCAGACAAGCCCATTTTTTGACAAATTTCTGCAATGGAAAGAGTATGAGAAACAGCCAATCTCAGACAAGTATTTCTACGAATTCAGGACACTCGGAAAAGGTGGATTCGGAGAGGTAGGTTATATTCACGAAGTGCAACCTATTAGCATACACTTTAGTTGATGAGTACACATCTTAAATCAAAGATATTATGATGTAGTCTCTCAAACTTGACCATGTTGATCGTATACACCTCCAGGTGTGTGCAGTGCAGGTGAAGAACACCGGCCAGATGTACGCTTGCAAGAAGCTCTGCAAGAAGCGTCTCAAAAAGAAACATGGTGAGAAAATGGCCCTGCTGGAGAAGAAGATCTTAGAGAAGGTCAACAGCCTGTTTATTGTCACCCTGGCATATGCTTACGACACCAAAACCCATCTCTGCCTGGTCATGAGCTTGATGAATGGAGGTGATCTCAAGTATCACATCTATAACATTGGTGAGAAGGGTATCGAAATGGATCGGATCATCTATTATACAGCTCAAATTTCAACTGGGATGCTGCACCTGCATGCTATGGACATTGTGTACCGTGACATGAAGCCGGAGAACGTGCTCTTGGATAGCCAGGGCCAGTGCCGTCTTTCAGACCTCGGTCTTGCTGTGGAGCTTCCTGAGGGGAAGACCATCACCCAAAAGGTGAGTTAATCATCTTTATGTTGTGATTAGTGTGGATAAAGGC
The DNA here is from genome assembly GCA_037043235.1 of Rhodeus uyekii. Taxonomy (NCBI): domain Eukaryota; kingdom Metazoa; phylum Chordata; class Actinopteri; order Cypriniformes; family Acheilognathidae; genus Rhodeus; species Rhodeus uyekii. Next base: position 411,301 of record JAWRVZ010000076.1, on the reverse strand, counting down.
ATCAAATAGGACTTTAGTATGCTTGTGTATGATGAGAATGGAGAGTGGTTCTCAAACTTCTTCAGGAGACTAGCGTAACAGTAAAACCAACATTACAGACTACTTACAGCAACACTCCCATTCTTAACTGGGGGTTCAACATCAATCATGTCTTGAGCCACCAATCCATAAATACAGTACATGCTCTTATCTAGATGCAAAGAAAGCACTTCCAGATTATAAAACGCCATTTTAAAATAGACTAAAAAATGAAGAAAGAAAATAAATTAGACTGCTACTTTTAGCTAAGCCTAAATAGACTATTCTCTAGTTAAGTTGGACCAAGCTCTTATGTTCATATAAACAAGTGGTCCTCTGAGCACAGTTTAAGACCACGGTCTTTAAGTTTATCAGTCCTTATATGTCACAAGGACTTTAAAGATTTTCAGTGACACCGTTAGCAACCTCAGATTGTTCGTCTTTTACACTGGATTACTGCTGTGTTAGCGTGGTGTTCTATAATGGTTATATAATTCCTGGTGATCTTCATCACCCTGAGTACATCTGCACCGGTAAATAGACCTAAGACATCATGCAGAAGTAATTCAAGGATCAGTTAGCGGCTGTGTCCTTACCTGCACCTTTGACTCAAACTTTTGAAGTTGTGGGCCGCTGATAATTGTGAATTGAAATGAATAAAATAATATTTACTTTCCCTATATATTTATATCAACATTTATTCCAAAATGGTCTTGGCACTGAAACTCTGCTGTAACTTCCAACTAAACTATGCTAAAAATGATTCTATGAAACAATAATTTGACTTAATTCAGAAGGCTTACAAGTGCTTCACCTCTACACAAGAGGTGAGATATGTAGCAATCACGACTAGGTCTCATGCCAATAAAACGGTGTAATACGAAATGACACGAAATCTTCTGCTATTGTGATGTTTATTATTATCAGTGATGGCAAAAGGACAATACATCATTAGCAACTGGGAAGCTTCCGATAAATCAAAACGCCAGGAGCATTTTTAAAGAGGAAATTATATGAAACACTTAGTGATTCCTTCTGTCTCAGTAAAGATTCTTTCAAAATGCCATAGACAACAAAAATCTGAACAATTAAACTACCCAATAAAATGTTCAGTGCTTAATATTTTGAGCACAAATTAAGTTAATTTTAGAAGTGGATGTCTAAACGTTAACAGCTGTTAAGACAATTTACGTTTGCAAAGATAAAGATAAATTTCCAATGATAGTGAATATATGGTACTAACTTCATCATGTTTTCTAACTTCAATAACTTTTTTTTGGAAGAGGTTGCAAACTCAGTGTCGCCCCTCATGACATGTTAATTTTTGATATATGTCAAATGTCAAAATGAACCGACTCTTATGCAGTGACCCTAAGCTTATTATCGCATGCCCTTCTTGAGTCCTCAGTGCAGGTTGAAGCCCAAGCTGAACCACCGGGGGTTTGGCTGGCTTTACACTCCTGATCCTCTTAGGAAGAATTACACAAATCTGTCTCTGATCAGACAGCCAAAGGGAGAAGGAGGGGGGTGTATTTTATATTTTGACTATTACAAGACTGGTTTCCACTGCTCTTTGCTGTCATTAATAATGTTATTGACTGTTATTAGAGCCTTTATTTTCTGGAGATTTTAAAGCCATGACTAGCAGTTTGATTTATGTAACTACACACTATGCACAAACTATCTTCAGTGGTCTGAAGGTCTAAGTCATTCTAGGTTAAGTAAACAAATTCTGATAACCTAGCACAATGGCTGTGCATCTTTCCATGTAATCAAACAATTTTAGCCTGACTTGGACTAACCCTGTCAATTACTAAAAGTCCTGTTATAGTTCTTTGCATTTCAAAGGGTTTTCCACTTGGACCAGTGAGAAAGAATTGTAACTATTATTGTGGATTAAATTTTAAAATGGAAGTGCCCATAGCGATCATTCTTAGAGCCATGCTCTGGTGTTGAATTAGTTGTATAGCTATTAATGAATGACATCAGGTGAACTAATGTCTGTACACAAAGGGTGCACATGTCCATTTGAGCCTAAGAATGGTTGTCTTTATATAAGTCCACTTCATCACCGTGGATCGGCACATGACACCTGACAGGTAGTAGAGGATTAAGATTAAGTTTCCTCTTTCTGGCAAAGAGAGGAAGTGAGGTACGAGCAATAGATAGGTAAATACTTACATAAAATTCTCTACTACTACAGTGCTGCCACTTTAATAAACGCCTCTGATGAACAAATATGCTACACAAACCCTCATAGTTTCATACAAAGAAATCCTTTTGCATATTATCTAACCAGTTTCCAACAAGAAATGAAAATATTAAAGTTTTAGTCTCTTTCCACAGGCTGGAACGGGTGCATATATGGCACCTGAAATCCTCACTGACATCCCATACAGGACCTCAGTGGACTGGTGGGCCTTGGGCTGTAGTATCTATGAAATGGTGGCTGGCTACACCCCCTTCAAAGGCCCTGAAGCCAAGAAGGAGAAGGTGGAGAAGGAGGAGGTACAGAGGCGCATCATCAATGAGGAACCCAAGTTTGAGCACAAGAACTTTGATGCTGCCACCATAGACATAATCAAGCAGTTTCTCAAGAAAAAGATTGATGAACGTCTTGGCTGCAAGTAAGTCCTTCTATCCCTCTTAACCTCCTGATTCTTCAGTGTGATCAGAGGTGTTAAAGCAGGATATGTGGTCTCTAAGCAGGATATATGGATGGACCCTGACCCTAACACAAGGGTTGGACTTCATTATTGTCCTACCAGTCATTGAACAAAAGCTTTGATTTTCTTTATCCAACATGAAGGCAATATTGTGAAATGCATCAAAATCCTTTTCCCATGTGGTCAGGATGTATAATTATTACTTGTACTATTTTTCGCAGGGGTGATGATCCAAGGAAGCATGAGTGGTTCAAGTCCATCAACTTTGCTCGCTTGGAGGCCGGCCTTATTGACCCACCCTGGGTGCCCAAACCAAACGTTGTCTATGCAAAGGATACAGGTGACATTGCTGAGTTCTCTGAGATCAAGGGTATTGAGTTTGATGCGAAGGATGACAAATTCTTCAAGGAGTTTAGCACAGGTGCTGTGCCCATTGCCTGGCAACAGGAGATGATTGACACAGGACTCTTTGATGAGCTCAACGACCCCAACCGGAAAGAGTCATCTGGTGGTTCAGATGATGATAAGAAATCGGGCACTTGCACACTTCTGTGAGGGACCAATCCATCCACCCAGCCCAGAAAATGTTTTCAGTGGCATCACTACTATGATTAAAACTGTGCTCTGTGTCGAAGAAGAGTGAAGCATGACTGGAGAGGGATGGGACGGTAGTCCGTTGTAGCATAGAAGGACACTCTAATTGCTTCATCTGCACAGAAACATGGCCTGAGAATCATTCTAGACCATCCATGATGTGGTGGACTGAGCTTTGGACCAGTCAGGGAAGCTCTTCTCTGGAGTTCCTTTATGTCTCGTGAAGTAGTCAACCTCCTATCCAACAGGGGGTGCAAGTAAAAGTACCATTCCCTATTGAGAAGATGCTAGAAGAGTAGAGGACTACAGGCCACCTAAAGAGACTTTAAGATTATTATGTAACTATAGTGACTCGATGTAATTGATTGAAGTTTGTGATCAGAAGGCAGAGATGTGTGGATATGCAAAAAAAGAGTCATCCTCAAGAAGTAGTGGTTTGCGTTCCAAACATCTCCTGCCTTGCCAAATCACAATTTATTTGTGGATTAGTTCACGGTGTTCTAGTACACGATTGGCATCTGCTGTATACATAACATAAGACTATAATAGGCTACTGAAGGCCAGGCCCAGATGGAATCTGCGGAATTCTATGGAATGTACTACAATTAAATTCATCCATCCACCCATCCATTTTCCAAACGCTTGTCGCGCATAGGATCGCAGGGATGCTGGAGCCTATTCCAGCGTCTCACACCGTAGGCAGGGAAAAAAACCTTGGACAGATGGCTAGTCCATCACAGATTAGCCTAAATATTTAACAAAATGAATATGAAGGATTTTGTGAAAAATGGTCGTTCCAATTCTGCAGCGCATTCCATGCACACAGATTCAGTTTGGGCCTGCCTGTGACACAGGTGAACTTTTACATGCTAACAAAAGTGCATTTTAATGAATTGTGTAACTGTCCAACGGAGCTCAATTGATCTGTTGTAGAAAGTCTTGCACGAATTGTTAACTCATGCTTGTGATCTTTGATAGCAGGGAATTTCTGAATTCACACCTAGATTTTTTGTGTGTATAAATATGTATATATGAATATGGATTAATAAATCAATATATATATATAATTAGCTCTGAAATTAAATAAATTCAGAGCTTGATTACTTAGCATTTAAAGGTAACAATTCATTTTGGGTTTTGTTACTTCTTTACCACTCTGATATGACGGGCTAGATGTACACAGCAGACTGCTTTCCTTTACAGGAAAGTTCAGCTGAAATAGTTCAATCCTCAAGGGCACGGAGAGCGAGCTTTGGCACTGATATGTCTGCTCCTCAGTAGTTGTACTACGTAACCAAGGTGCAGCTTGTGCCCCCTTTAAAGTCTTCGTTTGTGTTGCTTTTATAATACTGGGCTTGTAAAAAATACCAGTCAGTGACATAAAATGGAGCAAATTACCTGTCTTCAAATGATTTATTTGTTCTGTGTCTTTGCCAGTGTTGAGTTTTTACCTTTTGTCCGGTAAGTAATAATGATAAATGTAATTGTATCAGATATTCAAAATGGTTCAATAAAATGTCTCTTTCTTTTAAAGAATGTTGGTACTAATCAGTAAACTAGTCAAATCTGTAAATTTAGGTGAAGAGTCTCAAAGTTCACTTGCAGATGTTAGTCTTCAGGTTTACATTTTTCCTTCTTTTTCCTCATACTTGTTCCTGAAGTAATTGAATCTTAAAATTAATCCCACAAATTATTCATAGGTGTACAATCACAACAAGAGTCAAAACCTAAAAATATTCCCCAGATTAAGGAGTCAAATCACAGACTGCCAGAAAAGTTCTGGGCTGAATTCAGTACACCACACTTATCTTGTAAAGCGATAATCTGGCTTACACTCGCGTACTTAAATCAACCTCTAATCCTTGCAACCTGCAGTCTGATTTGCTGAACCAAGATGAGTCACACTCTCCAGACTCTCACCAGTTTATGAGATCGTAGAATACCAGTGTGGTTGAGCGCGCATGAAGGGGTCTGCTTCCTGCATTCAAAGACTGTTACATCACTCCTGAGCTTTATTAAGCAATCTACAGTACTTGTTGCATAATACAGTTATTATGTGCTCTGCTTGAGTTTTGATGGAGAATACACTAAATTAGAAATGTAGTGACATTCTCCAGGTGACAATACCAAAGACCCCAAAACATGATGATCCCTTATTATATTTTTCTATATTTTCTGTGAGAAAAATATCTTGGCAACATGTTTCCAAAATTAATTAACAGGCTTCTATTTGAATTATATTTTATTTATGTATTGTCAAAGACCAAAACGAATTTTTAGAATACTATCTGGACAATATTTACCTGTAAAGTAAGCAGTGTATTTTTATTTATTACTGTTTAAAACATTGAACCATCAGTAGAATTAAACAATATTAAAATAATTATCAATAGAAAATAGCAATTAATCGAATTTTATTTTCTGACCAGCTATTAGAATGCAAAATAATAATAATAAATGTTATGTCTTAGCTTAACATGGACTCATTGCCTAATAAGTGACTTGACTATATGTTTTCGATAGGCACTATAAGTGCAATAGCTGGACATTCGAAAGTGTACATTAAGCTTTCACAGCTATATTGCCTAGCTTAAAAGACCAACAATGTACAGACTGAAGCAGATTCCCATCTCTGACTAAATGTGGTCAACTAATCAGTTGACGCAGACTGCTGATTTATTGATAGCTGCTGGCAGGAATAGACAGTGCTATGTTTGGTTGAGCACTCTGACATGGTTAAGTTAAACAAATACGGCGTATATGGCACTGTATGCATGTTTCAGTACAGTAAGAGAATGAGTTCAAATACAAATACAGTCATGCTTGTATATTCTAAACAAATTGCTATTCAGCACAATCGCTGTCATTTTGAAGATGCTATAAAAAAGGCGGGATTATGCATCTATATTTTTGTTGCAAAACTGTTCAGACAACATTGTCTTAACGCCATCGTGTGGTACATTCAGGATATAACAGACCATCTGCAACCACTTCTTTCTCGTTTTATTTTTATTTGTCAAAATAGCATTTTTACCAAGGTGTTAAATGGCGCTTAAGGCATCTGCATGAACGAGGATCCATGCAGAGGTTATGAATATCATTTAGGTTACACATTTGGCTCCTTCTGTATTTCATATTTTAAAAATGTCAGATAATACCAGTTTTTCGACATAATTCCTACAGCAAAATGACAATTCGACAATTAAATATATTCACACAGAGCAACACAAACACAAAAAACACCAACCAAGGATTATGGTATCGACTAACCCGTCTCATCAAGTACAATGTAAACAAAATCCCTTTAAGGGAACAACGTAATGACGTTAAGGAATTCAAAACATCTAGGGAATGCGAGGCCCGGGGTTAAAATACAGTTAAACGTTCAGAGACGCTTCAGCAGGAGGAGGTGCAAGGCAGGGAGTTAAAGAAGGGGATTTTTTTTTTAAACAAAAAAATCAAATCAAATCAATCAGTCATGCCTGTGTGTGGAGTGTTAAATTAGGTCCTTTAGACATGCTGAGCACCAGCAGGATGTACATGGGAGTGACAACAGGGAGAAAAGTAGTGCAAGTACCCCTTTAGCATCCAGCAACTGCTTTATTCGGTCACCAGAACCCGAAAAGTGACGCGACCAAGAAACTTGTCGCGCTCGTCGTTGTTCTTGAGGTTGGAGCCCTCTACCTTGCACTCTACAATCAGCTCAGAGTTGTAGTCTTCCTTCTTAAGCAACAGCTTTACAGCAACCAGAGGCTGAACGTAACCCTTCTATTGATGATCAGAGACAGAAAAACACAGGTGAAATAATGCGCACTTCACCACACACACATTCAAATGAACATCTAACACTATATTTTCTGGAAATATTCTAGGTTTAAAACAAGCTAAACTCACTCAGAATTTTGAGTACTACAAAAAAATCTCGACTTGTCCATTGATTTGGCATTTTTTGGAGGACTTTGAAGCAGAAATGTGAAGCTTCTATAAAAGCACTTTTAACAGGACCATTAATTCTTATTAAAACATCTGTATTTAATTACTTTAGGGGTTAATGGCATTGTATTACAGTAATCCCTCGCCACTTCGCGGTTCAAGTTCCGCGGCCTCAGTGCAGCGCGGATATTTCAAAAATATTCTTCGAAAAATACAAATTCCAAAAATACCACCATATTGGCAGCCGTATTGCGGAAAGCAGCGTTGTTTCATCGTGATGCGAGAGAAACGGTTTCCCAGGATGCCAGACAAAGAGATAAACTCTCTCAGAGGCTTTGTACACACACACGGCACTCAGACAAGACACATGATTGGTTCCCGGCGTGAGATCGACCAATGAGAGCCTCTTCGCCTCTCTCAGAAGCAAATGTTGACGATTGAGCGCCGATATCTGACGATGAGGCGCTTCCTCAACTGATTTAAAGGCCTCATTATACCAGTGCAGTAACACCATCACCATCATCACATACATGGAACCGCACAGGTATGTCATCGTCATTATTACTGGAGTCAAATCTCAAGATACTACTGTCATTGATGAGTGTAGAGCACCATAATACGTATCGTATGAGAGAGAGAGAGTAAATGTATAATATTAAGGTTTTATAATTAAATAGATTTAATTAAAATTGATTTAAAGTATAAATATACATATTTTAAAGACTGTGGTACCTACACACACATATATGGAAATTCCTAGGGGGGTTAATCCTACTTCGCGGATTTTCACTGATCGCAGGGGGTTCCGGTCCACATTAACCGCGAAAAACGAGGGATCACTGTATAGCAACAAAGTTGTAAAATTCGATACACAGAAAATTCGAAAAACATCTTTTCACACAAAAATCATGTTTATACATGTTATCTTATAACTATACAACTGAGATATTTTAACATTTATAAATTGACCCCAAATTATATACAATTATTCCATTATGTGCCCTACTGTCCATACTTATGGACTGTCCAAAAACTGTCCAAGTGGCATTTCTTTTGAGTTTATTATGCTACAAATACTATTGTCTGAGCTGTAACTTGTACCTGGAATATTCATTTAAACATGTGGTGAGTGACTTACATGTGTCTTTTTCCCATAGTAAGGGAAATACATCCTATCAATAGTCCCCTCATGGGGGAAATACTGCATCTGAAGAGGTTTCTCACTCTGAAGAAAAGCAAGAAAATACCGTCAGACAACTGAAGACACAATACCTTTACTGGGTGAGAGTGGATGATGTCATTTGATGTACACTCATGAGCAAAAAAAACAAAAAAAACGTATCCAAGCCCAAAATGGCTATACACTAAGCTTTTAATTGTCTTAACCACAAATTACTGGTCAGGAAATGAGCAAAAATGTAAGCAAATCTAAGCACTACTTAAAAAGCCATTGCTTGGCAAAATATGGGATGTTACGGGTGGAGTGATGAATCACAATGAGTTGCATGGTAATGCTCCAGAGAAGTGTCTTCCAAAATCTGCTGAGAAATATAAAAATAATTGCATCTCTACCACAGTGAAGCATTGAGGAAGAGCTGCCGAAGAGACTTTTTAGCTGCTGGTATTGCTGAGCTGCTTCACTGTGAAGAGTCATTTAATGCTTTGGAGAACAGGAGAATATTGCAGAAGGGTTTGCTTCCCACAAAGGATAGTTGTTATCTAAAGAGGAATGATCAGATGTTACTTTTCAACAAGACAAGGCTCCTGCCCAAACTGCAAAGGCAACCAAGAAGCGACTTGAGAACAAGTCCAACAGACTCACGTTTGGCCCGGTCAGAGTCAAGATTTGAACCCTACAGCGAATATTTAATTTCACATTAAAATCAAACCAACTGGGAGATATTTTTCAACAACTCATGAACAGACTGAGGTATGAACCAGCACTACCCTCTGTTAGAGTATAATTGCTGTAACAATGTTATTGTAAGTGAGGTGGCCTACGAACTCCTTGTGAGACCTGAAGCTTCTGCTGATGAATCTGCAACCTAAACTTCACTAAAATGTCTTCTATTGACTGCATTTCTGACTCCTGGCCTTCATTCAACACTTCATTCTGGTCCTCGGGTCTTAACTGTAATTCCCCTACAAGGCTATTCCATGCTAAGTTACTTTATCTACAGTATTTGTGCAATTCTTCCTTATTTCCTGACCAGTGAATTGTGATTTAAATGCTTGTGATTAAGACTACTAAATAGTTTGCCATTTTTGCCTTGACACCTTTTTTTTTTTTAGTTGTAATGCTAATATAAGTCATCTAAATGACATATTCAGCAGCTACAGCATAATAATACATTTGAATGCAGTGCATAATTAATCCCAGCATAAGACAGACAAAGCAGACTGCTACTTTGGAGAAAATAAAGCGCTGAAAGTCATGCTGCTGCTTTGCCATGCTAAATAAATGACAATTTGTCGCAGTATTAGCCAACCATCTTGATCAAAACTAGCATTAGCAACTCATCTAAGAAAATATTCAGATGATAACAACTGTGAGAATGGAAAGTTAATTGATTCTAATTAGGGATGCCTGAGATATAGTCCTATATTACAGATTTTGTCAATTTATTTGTATTTGTTAGATATTTAATCATTTCCTCTATTTGTTTTTTCCACAATCTAACATTCACTTAAAGTTAATCTTTTAAATACTAATAATATAATAAAAGTTAAATGAAATCTTTAGCAAATTTCGTACTGTACAATAAAATGTTTCTTAAATTCACCTATATCATTTAAAATGATTGATCTTAATTTTTAGTGGTTCATTTCATTTCAGATAATATTTAACACATCAGTGCATCCCTAATTTTGACAAGATGTTATTTCTATGTTGCGGCTTGCAGAAATATTTTTTGTAGTAAGGAATGACAGAATATATCAGAGACATGCTCAATCACATCGGTAGCAAACGACCGGGTGGATGAGAAAGACCATATATACAGTGATCTTACCCATCACTTTACTAAGGAGTTCAACTGGCAGCATGCAATTGAGACATGAGAGGAAAAGAAAAACAAAACAACACTCTTGAGAGAGGATGGACTAACAATTAGAAATCCAAGCAGGAGACACAACAACATTTAAATCAAACCTTAAAGCTGAAATCCATAAGAAAACTACATTGACAATTACAAACAAGACCTCTGCTTTGCTGACATCTTACGCAATCAATGGCCATTACAGCTAAGTGTGAGCAAACCAAAAGTGAAAATAGACTTAGACTTAAAGACTTAAAAGTGAGGTCATTTGTAGGTTAAATGTAGACCTGTTTTAGTTCTTTAATTGTGATTACACTGAGAAACAGCCAGCAGATGATCTTAATATCTTAATATGCTTTTTTAGTTCCTTTTTTAAAATTTCTCTTATAAATTGCAGCTTTAATCCACAAAAAACACCACGGATACAAACTTATACATTTATGATCTTAGGTGTTTACCTATATCTTCATATCAGACATGTAAATTAAATTATTTAATCTATTTCCATTTTGAACAGGTTTATAGTTATTACCTTTGTTGTGCAGTTGATGTACGGATCTCCAGACGGCTTAAGACCAATGATCTGAGGGTTAAGAATAATACACTATCAGCCTGATTCAAAACACCCAGCCATTATGAAATATTAATGTTTGAGTAACAGTTTTAAACTTGAAGAAAATAATTTAATAATGTATTATCCATTTTGAATTATATGTTTTGTATACACCACCATTCAAATGTTTGGGGTTTAATATTTTTCAAATGTAATGTATTCTTGTGAGGGGATTTTCAGCAGCCGTTACTCCAGTATTTCTTCCTTTTTTAATCCAATGCAAGCTTCTATGGCTATATTCATGCTGAGAGCCAGGTTTAGTCATTCAAAAATAAAACTGAATAAGATGTTTAAGAGTCTTTGTTTCCCCATAAAAACCTTAAAACTACATTTGGACTTACTTGGATAAAAACCTTTTCAAACATATCAACAGATTAAAACAAGTTCCTCAAAGGAGTAGAAGTATTGCAGTCGAGTAAAATATGCTGAATGGACAATGGATCCTGTGAAAGGTGTATTGGTTCTATAGATCTTTAGCAACACTGTCTACTTACTCATTACCAGAGTGGTCAGATACCCAACAGAAAATAATATTAACCCTAACTGTTTGAGTCTTGTGTTCCCCTGGTCTTGCGTGGTCTTTTATGTTATTCCCTGTTATGTGCCATGTTTTATAGACCTTTGTAGTTTTTTCTTGTTGAGTAGATTTTTAATTCTCATGGCCTCCACGGCAAACTCTCCAGCCGTCATGGTCGCCACGTCCACACTCCCCAGCTGCCAAACCTGAAGCAACAAAGGCTGCTCCAAGGCATTCAAGACTAGCGAACTGATGGTGCGAGGGGCTGGCCCCCAGTGGTCTCAGTGGAACCGAGTTTGGTGGTCCATTGAGTCAGGTGGTTTTGGAGGTCCTTCCGCCATTGGCTGCCCTTCCTGCAATGGCAGTCACCATCACTCCAGCCCCTCCCAAAGAGACGGCATCTACTCTTGAACTTTGTCTACCCTGACACGACCACAGAGGTCGTCTTTTGACTTAACTCTCAGCCCTGACATGACCACAGAAGCCATCCTTTAACACTCTGCCTGCCCTCTGTTGGCCACAGAGGTCTTCCAGGAACCCTCTGAGCTTTCTGTTGTGGCCACAGAGGCTGTTTATAACCTCCCTGTTACACAGTTCTGCCCCGATCTACCGTGGTGATCTTCTGCTCGCCCTGATGTGCCGAGATGGGTTCCCGTACCACCTGCTCCACCGTGGCTACCTGCTCTGCCGCCTCCACCCTGGCTCTCTGATCCTCCTCAATCCCCAAATCCACCACACTGGACTTCCATCCCCCCTAACCCTCTGCTCCACATCCCTCCTGGGCTTATGTGTGTTTATTTGTTGAGGAGCGTCAGGAATCCACTCCTTCAGGGAGGCGGGACGGGGGCGGGGGGATTCCTCTGTCATGATTTTCCTTGTGTTGCTCTCTTCTTGTGTGGACTTATGCTATTTCCTTTTCTGCACTACATTTTACAGTCATTTGTATTTTTTTCTTCTTGAATTGTTATTTGATTGTTCCCAGGTGTATCTTATTTGCCAATTATCCCTTGTGTATTTAAACCTTAGTGTTTCTCACGTTCCTTGTCCTTTGTTAGATGTTTCGTTGAGGTTCTCAGTTCTGCTTCCTGGCTTTCTCATGTTTATTTTTGTTTACTTTGATTGTTGTAATTATATAAATAAAGTTCTCCCGCACATGGATCCTGACTTCACTCATCCCTGAGAGCACTCTGTGTTACACAATGATTAAAGACATGATTTGGAATCAGTTATTATTATTTTTTAAATCCTATTGTGAAAATATCTCAATGAAATTCAATGGCAATCATTTCCCTCTCCAGTGAAATTTTTAATTTGGCAAGGGATGCGTTTACTCTGACAGAGTTGATTTGTTGCAAAAGCTGCTGCCACTTGATTTCCAGATTTAGATCCATCTGTGTATATTGATCTATGTTGTGGGGACATTACTCTTATTTCCAGAAATTGCTGCGGATTCATTATTTGGATGAGTCTTTGATTTTTTTGCTAAATCCAGATGTATTTTGGGCTCTTTGAGACCCCATGAAGGAATTCTGCAAAAACTTGTCTGTTCCAAAATGTTTAAATAAGATTCTTGCAGATTATCCAGATGGGTTATAATCCATAGACCAAATGGATGGAAAATAAGTAAGCCAACTTAAAGCATCTGATTTCCAAGGAAGGTTCATTGGCTTCTACATATAGACTTTGGACTGGTGATGCTCTGTAGTCTCCCAAAGTCAGTTATATTCCCTTGTGGTGAGTATCCAACAGTCCTACATATGATTTCCTGGCGAATCCCTAAGTGATGCTGCCATAGAGCGAATTAAAAGTTCTGAACAAAAGAGTCTGCTTGCCATTTGTTTCTGGATAAAATCTTTAAAACATTCAAGGAACAAAAGACAGTTTGCTCTCAAAGGTGATACCAAGATACCTCTTTAACAACTTTAATGGGGACACCATCAGCAAACAACTCCGATATGAACTAAGTTTACAAAAAAGCATACAGATAGTTCTTGTTTGTGAGAATTTGAAACCATTTTGCATTGACCAGGATTGTATTTTACTGTAGTTTATCTTCAGTTGGATTTTTTGCTCCCTAGTATTCATGTTCTTACTTCTGTAAAAAATGCATTACTCCAGTCTTCAGTTTCACATGATCAATTCAGTAATATGCTGATCTGGTGCTCAAGAAAAATTCTTATTAGTATTATCAATAATTGTGCTGCTTAATATGTTTGTGGAAACCGCAATTCATTTATTTTCAGGATTCTTTAATCAATAGACAATACAAAAGAGCAGCATTCATTTGGAATAGAATAAACTCTTTACTGTCAATTTTAAACGATTTCATTCATCTTTGTTGAATAAAATAATCAATTCTTTAAATAAATGACCCCAAACTATTGAATGGTAGTGCATGTAAGATCACTCACCCTATTCATCTTGACAATAACGCATGGCTGTCCTTTAGCATAGCCGAAAGTGGTGTCCTCCATCCCAGAGCAGTGGTGAAGTAAACTTCTCCTAAATTGGCACACCTTCTTCTGAGGTTCCTCATCCTGCTCAGAGTACTGACCCGCCATACACAAGTCATTTTTGGCTTGCTCTGAGTCATTATACTCTGGAAATGGAAAACAGACAAACTATAAATAAACAAGACTACAGTATACACGTGACTCCCTCCTCTGGGCATCGGAGGGAGCTAGCGCCCAAATACACACTTATATACACACACACAAGCACTACATTTCCCACAAGCCTGTACTTTGGACTGTTTACCGCTCCAGCTGACACCCATCACCCAGACTATAAAGGCACTGGAAGCACCCTACTGGTCACTGGAAGCACCCTACTGGGAAGTGCAGTTGCAGGTCCTGCCGCCTCCAGCCTCGTTGGCAGTTGGGGATCCCTTGGCTCTGCCTCTGGCCTTGGATCCCTTCACTCAACATTGGCCTGTTGGCCCTGTCCTGGCTCCTCCAACCCTCGGCTCCACCCGCGACCCTCGACCTGGCGGCTCCACCGGGTTCCCTTGTCCCAACGGCTCCTCCTCAGTCAGTCGTCGCTCAACCTTCACCATAGACCTACGGCACTTCCACTACGATCCATCCCTCTACCCCTTCGGCTGCAGTGGGCTCCTCCGTCCCTGTGTCGTCACCTCGGTCCTCTGTCACACCGGCTCCGCCCCAGTCCTCGGGCACACTGGCTCCACCTCGGGAGGTTGTCGCCACACCTACGCTTCGTTTGGGTCAATCGATTTTTTGGCTACATCCTGGGACCTCCCAGACCCACCAGACCATCTAGAACCTTCAGACCCTTCACCGGTCCCGCCTGACCCTCCAGACCCTCCAGCCTTGCCTGAACCAGCCTGGTCCGTTCCCCTGGCACCACCCTGGAACCTTGCACCCTGGGCGCCGCCATGGTGGACCGCAGCGTCATTTGCTTCCTCATGCCAGGAGGCACTCGCGGGAGGGGGGGGAGGCTCTGTCACAGAGATGAACTCCGTGATTCCCTCCTCTGGGCATCGTAGGGAGCTAGCGCCCGAATACACACTTTTATACACACACACACACACACACACACACACACTACATTTCCCACAAGCCTGTACCTTGGACTGATTACCGCTCCAGCTGACACCCATCACCCAGACTATAAAGGACTCCATCTTGCACCCTCTCATCGCAAAGTCTTAATTTGCTGTCGTGAACATTTCTGAGCGTTATTATCCCTGCCTGTGTCTCTGT
Organism: Rhodeus uyekii; assembly: GCA_037043235.1. Lineage (NCBI taxonomy): Eukaryota > Metazoa > Chordata > Actinopteri > Cypriniformes > Acheilognathidae > Rhodeus > Rhodeus uyekii. Next base: position 396,200 of record JAWRVZ010000076.1, on the reverse strand, counting down.
TACCGATTCTGCTGCTAACCCGTTGTTGATCCTGTCTGGCTGCCTTTTGACCCTTGCCTAATATTTCGCTCATGAATGTTCTCTGCCTGTCCTGACTTCCCCGCCTGTACGACTACTCTTATTAAAAGACATGCAGTTGGATCCCAGCCTGACAGTCCATTCATTACATATGCAACCAGATGAAACTAAATTTTAAAAGGAGAGTGAGGGAATATGCAGAGCACTTACGATGCAGAAACGATTCTAGAGGCTGGACATACTGGCCATATTCAAGATATTCCGATCTGTTAAAAACAATATTCAGAGAGTTTGGCCTGATAACCAACCCTGCGAAAAAGAAAAAGTTAGTTATATATTCAGTATATTTAATAGATCTTTAAAAAATAAATTCATAACGTAAAAATATGTGCAGTACAGACACCTTTTAATTTTCCTTTTTTAATTAACACACTGTCATAATTAGAGACACATTTTATGTATATATATATATATATATATATATATATATAGTACAGCCTGAGAATAACTGAGAATAACTCACCTGGGGATGCGACCCGATCTCGATACTTTGGCGTGTCGTCATTCAGCATCTGAAGCATCACCCATATAGTAAAGACGAACATGGCAGCCAAGAAGATATAGAATACCAAGTAAAAGAGGAGGATGAGGCCTGAAATACAGTGAAAATAATTCATTTCTAGGCAGAACTGAATTGATAAGACCCCTGCTAAAAAGCTTCAAGTAACAAAAGGTTATATACATACATTTGAACAGTATAAAATATAAATATAACCAACCAATGCTTTCATAACAGAACCAACCAAAGCATAACACTTTGCGGGGGTCTCACATAGAGTTCATTTTAATCTGACAAGATGCTTTACTATCTTATCTAATTTCTCTCTGAGATACAGTGGTGTGAGGAAGTGTTTGCATCCTTCCTGTTTTCTTTTTTAAACACTTTTTCACACAGGGCCATGTAAGTTTGGATTTTGTTTCCCCTTAATAATAACAACCTCCATTTAAAAACTGTATTTTATTTTATGTTTTTTTGTGTTATCTTTGACTAATATTTCAATTTGTTTGTTGATGTGAAAGATTTAAGTGTGAAAACCATGCAACAAAATAAGAAATCAGGAAGGGGGCAAACACTTTTTCACACCACTGTACTTAATTCTAATTGCTCAATCAATTTTCACAGCAGGAAAGAAGTGGGTTTTAATATACAAAGATGTTTTTATTGTCTCTGATAATAAAAATATTTTATTTAAACCCATTAAAATGCAGATCCTGTTTTTAAAACACTTTTTAAAACCGTTGTTCCATTACTACCCCACTGAAGATTTTGACTCATTAGTCTCTATGGGTGAATTTCATGGGAAACTGCATAGATAGGTCAGTTGCCTGTGCGTGTCACATCATATTCCTACTCAGAGAAAAGTAGCTCAGGCTACTGTGGGGCTTTTATGGTGTGAGTGGGGTAAAGCTTAAAGTTTGTTGTCACAGCAAACTAAGAAAAATTCCCACAGATTATTCAATGCAGCAAACCTCTGGGGAGACACCAGCTGTAAAAACAAAAGCTGTGTCCCAACTCAGAGGCTTCATCCTTCGAAGGCTGCATTCGAAAGCCAAATGTGTCACAGCAGAGCAACAAAGGCTGTCCCCATTCAAAGGCTCCTTCAGATGCTGCCCCGAAATGCGTGGATAGAACAAATAGATTAGTGATGTCCCGTTCTGTTGTTTCTTTAAATAAAAGTGATAATAAGTAGCTAAATAAGAATATTTGGGGTGTGAGTTTGTGCAGTTTACGTTGCAGAACAAAACGTACATAAGTATCGTCAAGTTATGTTAACCGCAGTATCTTTTTAACTCTTTGACTGAAAAAAAAAGATTTTATAAACCCCATCTCAAGAGAACCAGTGGCAAATTAGTCCTCTGAGTTTTAACATCATCCTTACACCACTCTGTTGGGATCATACTTCAAAGAACACAGCTAGAGGAATCGTCACGTGACCATCAGTTCTAAGATGTCCTTTATCAGTGAGTACAGGTTCATCCTTACATTTTCATCCGTGCAGACAAGCAGAGCTGAAGCACAAGCAAAACAATGTTTCTTGACAAAACACATTCCATTCTTGTTTAGAGCTAATTTACAGATTTAAAATAAGGTTGAAATTGATTTAGTCATTTATTTAATATATATTCACTTGTAGTAAAATAATATTACAGTAACTACTCTGATTTAATTGTTATTTTAACAATAGCAGGAGGTTGCTTCAAGGTTCCTAAAAAAACTCATTTTAATTTTGTGTACTGTAATTGTATTAATATTAGACTTCTTCATTTGTTTCATTAACTTTATTGATTTACACTCTTTTTTTTTTTTACAGAAACAAAAATCTAAATATTAATTTAGCCAAAAACCTAAACGGAAAACAAAAATAAATTTGGTTAATCAATTACTTAAAGTCAAAACATAATGAATATGTACAGTGCTGCATATATTTAGCAGATTTTTTTTCAAGCTAACTATCGAGTTTATTGTCATTAAATGGGTTTGTAACAATGTAATATTGATCACAAGATGTTTTATTGTCTTTCATACATTTCGGTAAGTTTTAGGTTACTGTATCTTTCAACAGCGCTTCAGATGTTCCTTCATGTTTATTTGCTGCTGTAACTGGTAGTAAAGAGGAGATGAGATGAGATGATCTGTTCATACGTGCCGTCGCTTTAACTGAGTAGTGAATTACAGTGAGCTCCAAAATGACATTTATTGTTTACATTTTTATGATAAAATCACCAGAATTTTAATCTTGAGACAGATTTAGTTTCTTATTAACAATTGCAAAACAGAAAACAGCACAAACTAAAGATTGATCTTGAGAAAGCATAACAAGAAATCGATATGTTTGTGATTTATCCACAGTGTGCACAAAATAGAACACAGCGGAAACTCTTTCCCCAGAAACCATTACGGCCGAAAATGAAAATCACTGCATATTTTCAGTCATTTCAGTGCATCAAATGATATAGGCAAGCCTAAGCAAAAATTCATGTATTCACAGTAAAAGAATAAAAAAGTAATTATAGGCAACATTTTGAGAAGAGTGTAAGAAAGTCCGGGAGCTGGCGGCGGGTGGGATACGTTTATGCTAAATAAAATGAATATAATAAAAATAATACAATTTGTTACAGCAAAGATCAATCCTAAACTGCTCATTTTTAACTGCTATTTGATCTGTCTGAATCAGCTATCACACTATAACTGTAATAAAAAAGCCTGCGGGGTTTGTCTACAGGCTAGTTAAACAGGCATTGGAAACAGTGTTGACCTTATTATTGGTAATTTAGCAAAATTCTATATGGTCCACCGCTTGCCTTGTTTGTGCTTAGCTTGGATATTAGTCAATTGAGTTCAGTTCTAGAAAAGTAAAGGCAGCTGATAAATAGGCCAAGGTGAATCTGCGACACAGACCAACACAGGATGGGGGGGCCCCCATGCAGCACGGGGGTGTCCCTCACGCCCATGCATTCAGCACTTGATATTTTTTTCCTGTAAAATCCCAAAGGTGTCATTCAAACAGAAGGTTTAGTGAAGCGCGAAAGCACGAAGATTCCCCACAGGCCAGGCGACGCCGCTCTGATGTTACCGCGCCATTCAGCTCTATCTCCAAACCGACGACAGCGAATGGGCTTCTGAATCATTTTGACTGACTGAGAGCGTCTAATTCCTGCAGGCTTTTAATCGTTTAGACGCGCACTGGTATCGTGTCCAGATAACCAGGTTGAATTGACTGGACATAATGAGCCTCGGTCAATAAGAAGCCTTTCTCTCGTTAAGCAGTGACACATATGAGACTTTCTGACGGTCTCGCGATGTAAGGACAAAGTTATTTAATCAACGCATACATATGTTCGCTCGCTAAATAGTGTAAACGAGAGATAAACGAATGATAAATGAACACATGTACGTAGGTTCAAACCACACACTATTATAGTCAAGGTTAAAAAAGCTTATTTTGCCACAGAGACCGTCCAATGTTGTTTATTAACGTCAACACAGGCTCCCTTTTCCCTCCACCGTCAATTTTGACTGCGAAACACATAAAATGGTGGTTTCTTTCCATTTCTAAACCTAAAAATAACACCTTGGCACATACTGACGGTAAAGAAACGCCGCCGCTTCTGATGTTTGTAACATTTATATGTGAAATATTTATTTCCAAAACATAACTTTGTAGCAAAACAGTATCGATCTCAGAATTTTAGGTCGTTGAGAAGATGTTGAGCATTGAGAAACACATTTACAATGTCGATCATCCGAGAGAGAGAGAAAGAGAGAGAGAGAGAGAGAGATGAAGATATGAGAAGACATTAACATGCCACTGATGTCATCAGGGAACGAGTTGATGACATTAAGATTTCGGGATGCCAAAGATAACGATCGCTTTCATCATTTTCATTTCACACTCGTTTTCATTCATGAACCCAAGGGGATATATGTGTTTCATAAGCTTGCGGTTCAACATATTCTGTCCGTCATAAAATCTGCCTTACATTAATATTTATGTAAACTCCACATTTCATCACGAGCATGAATGACGCCGTTGGAAGGGTTTGTGTCAACTCACCCCAATTTCTACCAGTCCGACCGAAGAATTCTCCAGTTCTCGGATTGTAGATCACGTCTTTCCAGTTGCTCTCGGGCTCTTTGCCCTCCGCTGGTTTTTCGCTCTTTTTAGACATGCTGTATTTTAGGCGCAATTGATGAAGGAGACGCAGTGAGAGTGAGAGTGTGTGTGTGAGAGAGAGAGATGCGACCTGTCAGATGAGGCTGAATTCAATGGGCTGATGAAAGAGCGAAGAACCTCCGGCCTCTGACGTCTCCAAAATGTGCTGCGACGTTCCTGTCTCCAAACTGGTCCAGCAATCCGGACCGACAGCGGCACTTAATGTTGTGGGGGGAGGGAACGCAGGGGCAGCTGTTTTGCGCATGCGTAAACAACGCGACCCTGGAATTACAAATTGATTTGTGAATTCTAGAATCTTGATGATCGTCGGCTTTATTGCATATGTTATGCATACAATACGGCATCAGAAGATAATATCATGGTAATTGACGATATTCATGCACCATGCGACCAGAACCTGAAAATAATAACATCCCTTTAAACACAGGTGAGATAAAATGAGGTGAACCTCTAAAGAGAATGGAAGAAAATAAAGGAAACTGAGAGAAGAACTGCAAAATGAATGCTATTCCCATCACTATTTTCTTCTGCTTTCTGAGCACAGCTGAGCTGTGATGAGGCTGTTAATTAGTGATGACCTCAGTACACACAGATGACTTATGTAACACACACAAACAAAGAAATTTGTTCAACGGAATGAATTATGAATTGAAAGTTAGAATTCCTCCGCTAAAAGGTGTAATGTCCTACATTTGTTATTTGAGGTTAGTTAACCAAAATCAGCCATTTCAGATCATTTATACTAAAAACTGATTTTCATTTATTTTTCTTTCAAATACCTGCCACCATATTTTCCCCTTATTGTGTGCTTCTGAAATGTTTGTTAATGTTTAAGTTAAAAGTATATATTTTTAAAGACTTATTAGAGCCATTCTTACCTTATCAAATACTGCCTCTTACTGGTCAATAGTTCAAGAAATTATGTGTATGGCAAGCTGGTTTAGCTTAAAATGTTCCCAGCCTTGTTGTAATTGCATTATTACTAGGAACAATTTCCATTAGAGATCTCTCTGATCATAATTGTTACTAGTACAATTTTAATTAGAGATCTCTCTAATCCTAATTGTTACTAGTTAGAATTCAATTGTAGAGCTCTCTAATTTAATTCTTACTATAAAAAATGCAATTTCAGAAGAGTAATGTTTGGAACAATTTAAGTAAAAAGGGCTTGCCATAAAGGTATGCAGAAAGATACCATAATGTCGTTTTTATTTTACATTGCTGTTTTTCAGCAGGCTATATTACTATTTAATACCTTGTGGTTAAGTGCTTTACTGGTATTATTGTGGCTCATATTAGGGAGAAAACACCTAAAAAGACTAGAACTGCTATGGAAGATTTTTACCACATTTTATTTGGGTTAATCACCCATGTCATAACATAAGGAGTTGATAAGGAGTTCTGTATGGAACCATCAATGCCAATAAAGAACCTCTATTTTAAGAGCTGCAGAAAACTGAATACCATGTAAGGAGTTGTTTTTATTTTAGCCCTCACAAATTGAAATGAGGGGATGTCCCATGACTCCAACCATCTCTATATTGTTATTTGCTTATTTTCTTTAGTAAAGTTAATTTTTTCCATGACTGTAGGTACTGAAAGATACTATTCGGAAATCCATTGCCGCTTGAATATATATCATTTTATTTTTCCTATTTATACCTATATCCTTTTCTTTTTCTTATTTTTCATATGCTTCTTTGTCTTATTTTTCATATGTTCTTTTCCTTTTTCTGATTTGGATGATTTGTAAAGAGTGATTTATAATCAAGTTAGGGATTTTTATTTAGTTAAAAACTTTCTTTACTTTTCTGTAGTTTTCCATTGAGTAAGGATGAATATTGTCAGCCCTTCTCAACAGATAGAACATGTTATCAGAATGTTTTGGTTGAGAGTTGAAGCCTGAGCCGAGTTCAGCCTTGGAGAAGCTGTATATGTGTGTGTGTGTGTGTTAATATGGTCTGTATTGGTGAGGTGATTAGCTGGCACCATAAAACGTGTTGTTCTCGACAAGCCACGTCACGAACCCGTCAACCATGTGATCAACGAAGATATGCTTCAGACTGTCTGCGCTTGTGTGGAAAATTACTAGTTTTGTTTTTCTTGCTTTCTTTCTTTCTTAGCCAATCAGAATCATTTAAACGTCATCATTGACGTAGTTAGCACCCTCTGTTAGAGTATAATTGCTGTAACAATGTTATTGTATGTGGGGCGGCCTACGAACTCCTTGTGAGACCTGAAGCTGGCTTCTGCTGATGAAACTGCAAACTAAACTTCACTAAAATTTATTCTATTGACTGCACTTCTGACTCCTGGTCTTCATTCAACATATCTGGTCCTCGGGTCTTAACTGTAAATCCCCTACAGTTAATGGTGGAGAATGCGCGGGCAATTCATTCTTCGGTGACATCCCTGGTTAAACAACAAACAAGGTAGGAAGTTTTAGTTTGTTAGGGCTGTCTAACTGGAAGAGACTGGAAAGGGGATCGGGAAAGCTTCACTCAGACGTGAGTGGGGAGTACCGACGCTGGTTAGAGTCCAGGGGGTACACGTAATTATGCCAGCCTTATGATTTTAAAGATTATATGGTTTTTGATGGTGTAATAGTCGCTGGTATCCGTAACACTGGTTAGATTCCAGGTAAGCGGAAGGCATCGCCGAGACGCACTTTAAGGGGACAGTAAGTCGCTGACGGGAGTGTAAGACACTGGAGAAGAACACAGGTTAGATTCCTGGTTCCGGAACACGGGTTAGATTCCCGGTTTCATTCGGTTCAGTGGCACCATGAACCTGACTTGATCTCTTCCAGTTCAGACAGGGGCGCCCCGAAGTTAGGGAATCAGGCAGTTAGGGACTAAACCATTAGTTAGTTATTAAATAAATAAATATATATAGAACTAATTTGTTTACCAGGGATGCATCTGGAACGATTCCGACAAAAGTAAAAATTTGTGTGACCCGAATTGGCTTAGACCACGATATGTGACCTGGTGTTTTTTGTAAGTATACTTTGTAGTTTCATCACGCAGAAGCCACAGCTGTGTTATTCAAAGATCGCCGCCTCCATCTCTTCCTACCATGACTTCAGGTGAGTATTAACTTTGACTAAAATATGGCTAACAATAACTGAGTAGTCTGATTATTACTGATTAGTTAAGTAAGCAGAAGAGAAAATGCTGTAAACAGCGCTGCTTCTCAAAGTGAATTTTCAGAGCTCAGGAGGAAAATGGTTAGTCTGTGTTTTTAATTCTGAGTGTAAAAACAAGGTTGGAAGTCATGATAAAATAATGAAACAGAAGAGATTATAAAATGCTGTAAACAGCGCTGCTTCTCAAAGTGAATTTTCAGAGCTCAGTAGGAAAATGTCTGCTATAAGTCTGTGTTTTTAATTCTGAGTGTAAAAACAAGGTTGGAAGACATGATAAAATAACGAAGCGGAGAAGAGAAGATATTAAATGCTGTAAACAGCTCTGCTCTTCAAAAGCAAAATTTCAGAGCTCAGTAAGAAAATGCTCCTAGTTTTAATTTGATTGGAAAGTGTGAGCAAAGAAAGAGCCTGAACGATATAAATGTCTGCTAGATGTGATAAAGTGACTGTATTTCTGGTGTTTAGATTTGAAAAGAAGATCAGTGTCTGATATACCAACATTTACGTTTTCGTCTGGAAAAGAACAAAAATAAGATTAAAGTCTTAAGGAATTCTTTTGAAAGGAAGATTTGTAATGAGAAGTTTTATAGTGAATGGATAAGGATAAATTGCGTCAAATTACAGACAATGACTCCAAAAGATGGGAGTTTCAGTAATATGTAATTCGCAAAAAGACTACTATAAAAATTATAATTCTTTGAAAACGTATTTTTGGGCAAAGATTTCTGAAACAGGCCAGAGTCAAAATAAAGTAGATAAATGTTGAAAGTTTACAAAAATGCAGTGTTCCAGTCCTTGAATCCAGTCCAGAGTTTCTCTCTCTCATTCAAAGTCAGCTAAATGCTAAATGCTGTTATCTGAGTCTGTGTCATCAGTGATAAACAATTTACAGGAAGTGTTCCAGTGAAAATCATAGACACAGAGACGTTAAAGGAAATCATGTTACAGACAGTTCAAAACTTTTAAAAGTTCCACATTTATGATTGTGCACATTAAATTTGTTGTTAAAAGTTTCAACAACTAAATGCCTTTAAAGAGGAGTTTAAAATAAATTTAAATAAGTTTAAATAAAAATGAAGACCTGATTATAAAAGGGAGATTAAATTGTTTGATTAAATTGTTATGACCAGTAATTTTTGTTTTTGTCTCATCTTAGTCTCCACCATGGTACAAAGCTGATGGAGTAGACAATGGTGATAGCGATGCTGAGATTAAACACAGATAATAAGCTATGCTGCTGTTTTGAATATGTTAATAGCTTTTACTGATAACATACTGCTGTTATTAACCGGTCTCCCTATTTTGAACACTATCAGGCAGTCGAAATAACTCTGGTGGTTCTTGAATGCACCTTCCCTAAGCTCCAGAGAATACCTGAACCTGAAGAAAACTCGAAGATCTGCAAAGGGAATGAATGGGGTACAGTTGAGCACGAGGGCGAATGCCAATGACAGGTAAGATCCCCTAATGGCCACGTAGAGGGACGACCTAAGCCAGGTGTTCGCCGCCGCTCCTGGGCATCTACCCAAAAACAGGGCAAGGGAGATGTTTTCTGTGACAACTGGATGAGAGTTGAGAGGATGTCTGTGGTTGGCTAGCAGCATCCTTCTGAGGGGGGACCTGTTAAATTGCAGAAGTCTGCCCCAAAACTGAGTTCCTCCATACCAGGTCACTGCAACCGCATTCCTTGACAAGTGTCCCCAACTTGTAGAAGATGCCAGGGGGAGTCCCTGAAGAGGTTGTTTATAAAGAGATAATGGGAATGTGCTTTCAAGAGCTGGCTGAGAACATGATGTGACTGACCTTCAGTTGTTGAGGAGACCATAACAAAACTTTATAATATCAAGAACATTATTTTTTTTGTTGGCTTATGGGAAAGAACTGAAAATTAATAGTGAAACTGAACTAATATGTCTCTATCATAGTTTTCACTCCTGCAGGTCGTTCAACATGGTGGTGACTAAAGATGAAGAGTGTTTTTACAGATTAAAGATGGTTTGGATAACAAAGGTTAAGTGAATTTTTAACAAACTAAACTTAGTAATGCTCCTAGCATACTTTATTTGAGATTATCAAAATGAGTCTAATTGAGAGTTACATATTTACATTTAAGAAATTTGTGAATGATTATGGTTTCTAAATGGCAAATAATTTACTATTGCATTCTGCCAAAAAGTTACAGTCTTAGACTGCTGAGGAAAACTGTTGGCTGAGAGAGAGATTGTGAGTGGAGGCTGGGTATGGCACTCTGTTATCAAACTGATAAAGGAAATAAAACAACCTAGAAAACTTTTCTAAAAACAAGTTTTTATAAACAGACATTTTTAAACACACTTTTAAACTGAATAAGTTAAACCTAGAGAAGATTTTAAAGCTTAAATCTTTGTAGAATAAATAACAGAAGTAAACCTTGAATATGAGCGATTTGTATTCATGTCTGAGTGTGTGTGAGTTTTGTATGTCCCCATAGTGTGAATATGTGTCATTAACCTCTGGAATGATAGTTTGATCATTACAGATGGGTTAAGTGAATTGACAATCTATACAGAAGCCGATAATTCTGATGGGATCTGATGAAACGACGATACAAAGCATGGGACGAGCTTTAATTGGACTGAATATCCAGCTCGGTCTGCTAGTGGTAAATATGACTAATTTTGTCATTTATGATGTCAATTTCAAGTTATTCTCTGGATTAGTTTAAACAATTGTGTAAGTTGAAATTGTGAAGCTGAAGATTGCCGTCCATTATGGGTTTAAAACCCTTGTCTAAATTCAACTGAGGGTCTAAATTTAAATGAATGATCTGAATGTAAATGTTAAGACTTGACGGCAGAGATAGTGTGACACATTGGCTAAGTCACTCTCCAAATTATCCAGAGAGCATCCTCACATTTATGAAGGCTGGTGGGCGATCAAAGGAGTGAAATTAACTTATAAAAAGTTTTTATTGATTTTCATCCATTAAGAGGATGCATGACATTAGATCAGCCATTCATACAAAAGGGTTAATGAAATAGCAGCTATGAGACTGTCTGTGTGACTTAGGGATTAAAGCACAAGTAATATTTTCAAAGATAAACTCAAGGGCAGAACATTTACTTACTGAGTAATTAGAAGGTTTGAAACTCAGTTAATAATATTGAATATGTCTAAATCTGTTATCTGAACTTTTATTGGGATGGTCCCTTCTTTTGACAATATTTTTAATTTTGAGAGACTTCAACATAAATGTTTGTGGTTCTTTAAAGCCCTTGGCGAAAGATTTTGTACCTTTATTAGAGTCTTTTGATTTTTTTTTTTTTTTTTACAGTATGTTTCTGGCCCAACACACGAGTTGTAAATGATATTCTACCTAGTGTGGATTTTAGAAAGTGTTGTTTTTCATTACTGTTAACTCTAACTGCATCATTTGATACCGTTGACCATAAGATTTTCATTGAGTGTCTTTGAGATTTGGCTGGCATTGAGGGTTTAGCCCTGGAATGATTTTACTCATATCTAAAAGATAGGACTTATTTTAGTCAATCCTGGGATTTTCTTTTCATCCGTTACCCCTCTCTTGTATGGGTCCCTCATGGCTCAATTTGGGGCCAGTTTTGTTCTCCCTCTATATGCTTCCTTTGGGAGTGATTTTGAAAAATATGCCATTCATTATAATTTGTATGCTAATGACTCTCACATTTATTATCAAGTATCCATTCAATCTTTGTTTGAATGTTTAGATAACGTTAAGTGCTGGCTGACAATTTTCTCCAGATGAATGAGTCTGAGTTTATTTTATTTGGTAATAAGGGATGTCTTTGTGATGTCATTGACTGCCCGGGATTCCTTTCAGGGAAAAATCTTTATAGTTTGAAAAACCTAGGAGGCATTTTTGACTCTGAGCTCAAATTTGATCACCAAATTAATGCATTGTTAAAAATAGTTTTAATCATCTTAGCTCTATATCTAAGTTGAAGGCTGTCCTCTGTTTTTATGACATGGAGAAAATTGTGCGTGCCTTTATGCTATTTTGTTTGAATTACTATACTGTATCTGGGTGTGAGTCAGGTCTCTCTCTCTCCTGCAGCTCGTTCAGAATTTAGCTGCTAGGTTTCTAACTACGAAGAGAGAGAACACATTCCAGAGCTTATCTAACAACACTGGCTTCCTATACGTTTCAGAATTCATTATAAAGTGTTGCTATATGTTTTTAAAGCTTTACATGGGTTAGAACCAGAGAATATTTCAGATCTAATCATTCTGCATCACTCAAATAGGTCCCTGCGTTCAAAAGATCAATTACAACTAATGATTCCTTGATCTCGCCTAAAATGCAAAGGTGATTGGGCCTTTTCTGTTGCAGCTCTAAGACTATCTCTCTCTGATAAATCTTCTTCTACTCTCGGTTTATTTCATAGTGTGCTAAAAACTCATCTGTTTTCAATAGCATTTGAAAGTATTTTGAAATCTGCCGTTTGTTAGTGTGTATTATGCTTTATTTATGCTTTCATTAATTTTTATTTGGTTAGCACTTCGGTTTCCACATAGTGGTGTTGAAAGTGCTTTATAAACAAGGTTGAGTTGAGTTAATATCATATTTTTGTTTTTGAGGCAATGCTGATAATATTTGTGGGATCAGAAAGTCTAAACATTTGATAGAGAAATACCTTGACAAGTAATTAAAATGAAAATAAATAAAATGAATGTTATGAACAGAAAAATTCAGATATGAATTTGGATCAATTTAAGAACACTTTTAAATTAATATATTATGAAAATCTGACAGTTCTTGTTCAACTTATAACAAATTTGAAAGATAGCAAACCTAATGGTATCTGATGAGCCAAATGACAATGAAAGGGTTTAGATTTTGGTCATAACGCATAAGCAGGTTTAACAAACTGAGATACTGAGAACAAAATTGACTAAAGGAAATCATTATTATTTGATTTTGAATTTTGGAATGTTAACATGGTTTGAATACTGTGAAATTATTTTGTTTCAGTGGAAATAATTATTGAAATGATTATTTGAATTGGTTTCATTTTTTATTTCTGTTTTTGAAAAAGAAAATTTTAAGATGTCCTGCAATTAAGATGGTACATGCTATTTGCCTGTTAAATGAATGACACTTTCAGTAGAAACTCAAAGCTTAAGACGGATTTTTATGGGATTTATTTATTCTTTCATTTTTATTTAGACCACCTTTGATTTTAATTGGTGTAGTGAAATAGATTTATCCTCTTATTTCATGTATTCTACAATGAATTGGAAATTGTTTTGTTTTTGGTTTATTTACAACAACAACAACAAAGTGTATATCTTGATATTTTCATGCAATGATGGGTGATTATACCAGTAGACGTGACACTTTTAACCTAATACCTGGTGTGGGGATTTTGTTGGGGATGTAAAACTATTTTCCCATTTATTTCGGCTTCTAGAGAATAAAAATGTATTTAATTTTTAAATCCATTTAATTTTATTATAAACTAAAATAGCCAATATTCATAATAACAGTGTAAGATGTTTATACAATCATGTCTTTTGTTTTGAAGGTCAATAACACACTCTGTGCTCTATAAGATATTCTGTTCCAGTTAAGTCTGTGAAGGAAAAACATATTTTTTTGTTTTATTAAATTTTAACCAGATTTTGAGCAAGGGTGAATATATCAATTTGTAGCGGCATTAATTGATAGCCCAGATGTGTTGTTTCACTACACATTTGGCCTTATAAGGGGGGACTGAAAGATACTATTCGGAAATCCATTGCCGCTTGAATATATATCATTTTATTTTTCCTATTTATACCTATATCCTTTTCTTTTTCTTATTTTTCATATGCTTCTTTGTCTTATTTTTCATATGTTCTTTTCCTTTTTCTGATTTGGATGATTTGTAAAGAGTGATTTATAATCAAGTTAGGGATTTTTATTTAGTTAAAAACTTTCTTTACTTTTCTGTAGTTTTCCATTGAGTAAGGATGAATATTGTCAGCCCTTCTCAACAGATAGAACATGTTATCAGAATGTTTTGGTTGAGAGTTGAAGCCTGAGCCGAGTTCAGCCTTGGAGAAGCTGTATATGTGTGTGTGTGTGTGTTAATATGGTCTGTATTGGTGAGGTGATTAGCTGGCACCATAAAACGTGTTGTTCTCGACAAGCCACGTCACGAACCCGTCAACCATGTGATCAACGAAGATATGCTTCAGACTGTCTGCGCTTGTGTGGAAAATTACTAGTTTTGTTTTTCTTGCTTTCTTTCTTTCTTAGCCAATCAGAATCATTTAAACGTCATCATTGACGTAGTTAGCACCCTCTGTTAGAGTATAATTGCTGTAACAATGTTATTGTATGTGGGGCGGCCTACGAACTCCTTGTGAGACCTGAAGCTGGCTTCTGCTGATGAAACTGCAAACTAAACTTCACTAAAATTTATTCTATTGACTGCACTTCTGACTCCTGGTCTTCATTCAACATATCTGGTCCTCGGGTCTTAACTGTAAATCCCCTACAGTTAATGGTGGAGAATGCGCGGGCAATTCATTCTTCGGTGACATCCCTGGTTAAACAACAAACAAGGTAGGAAGTTTTAGTTTGTTAGGGCTGTCTAACTGGAAGAGACTGGAAAGGGGATCGGGAAAGCTTCACTCAGACGTGAGTGGGGAGTACCGACGCTGGTTAGAGTCCAGGGGGTACACGTAATTATGCCAGCCTTATGATTTTAAAGATTATATGGTTTTTGATGGTGTAATAGTCGCTGGTATCCGTAACACTGGTTAGATTCCAGGTAAGCGGAAGGCATCGCCGAGACGCACTTTAAGGGGACAGTAAGTCGCTGACGGGAGTGTAAGACACTGGAGAAGAACACAGGTTAGATTCCTGGTTCCGGAACACGGGTTAGATTCCCGGTTTCATTCGGTTCAGTGGCACCATGAACCTGACTTGATCTCTTCCAGTTCAGACAGGGGCGCCCCGAAGTTAGGGAATCAGGCAGTTAGGGACTAAACCATTAGTTAGTTATTAAATAAATAAATATATATAGAACTAATTTGTTTACCAGGGATGCATCTGGAACGATTCCGACAAAAGTAAAAATTTGTGTGACCCGAATTGGCTTAGACCACGATATGTGACCTGGTGTTTTTTGTAAGTATACTTTGTAGTTTCATCACGCAGAAGCCACAGCTGTGTTATTCAAAGATCGCCGCCTCCATCTCTTCCTACCATGACTTCAGGTGAGTATTAACTTTGACTAAAATATGGCTAACAATAACTGAGTAGTCTGATTATTACTGATTAGTTAAGTAAGCAGAAGAGAAAATGCTGTAAACAGCGCTGCTTCTCAAAGTGAATTTTCAGAGCTCAGGAGGAAAATGGTTAGTCTGTGTTTTTAATTCTGAGTGTAAAAACAAGGTTGGAAGTCATGATAAAATAATGAAACAGAAGAGATTATAAAATGCTGTAAACAGCGCTGCTTCTCAAAGTGAATTTTCAGAGCTCAGTAGGAAAATGTCTGCTATAAGTCTGTGTTTTTAATTCTGAGTGTAAAAACAAGGTTGGAAGACATGATAAAATAACGAAGCGGAGAAGAGAAGATATTAAATGCTGTAAACAGCTCTGCTCTTCAAAAGCAAAATTTCAGAGCTCAGTAAGAAAATGCTCCTAGTTTTAATTTGATTGGAAAGTGTGAGCAAAGAAAGAGCCTGAACGATATAAATGTCTGCTAGATGTGATAAAGTGACTGTATTTCTGGTGTTTAGATTTGAAAAGAAGATCAGTGTCTGATATACCAACATTTACGTTTTCGTCTGGAAAAGAACAAAAATAAGATTAAAGTCTTAAGGAATTCTTTTGAAAGGAAGATTTGTAATGAGAAGTTTTATAGTGAATGGATAAGGATAAATTGCGTCAAATTACAGACAATGACTCCAAAAGATGGGAGTTTCAGTAATATGTAATTCGCAAAAAGACTACTATAAAAATTATAATTCTTTGAAAACGTATTTTTGGGCAAAGATTTCTGAAACAGGCCAGAGTCAAAATAAAGTAGATAAATGTTGAAAGTTTACAAAAATGCAGTGTTCCAGTCCTTGAATCCAGTCCAGAGTTTCTCTCTCTCATTCAAAGTCAGCTAAATGCTAAATGCTGTTATCTGAGTCTGTGTCATCAGTGATAAACAATTTACAGGAAGTGTTCCAGTGAAAATCATAGACACAGAGACGTTAAAGGAAATCATGTTACAGACAGTTCAAAACTTTTAAAAGTTCCACATTTATGATTGTGCACATTAAATTTGTTGTTAAAAGTTTCAACAACTAAATGCCTTTAAAGAGGAGTTTAAAATAAATTTAAATAAGTTTAAATAAAAATGAAGACCTGATTATAAAAGGGAGATTAAATTGTTTGATTAAATTGTTATGACCAGTAATTTTTGTTTTTGTCTCATCTTAGTCTCCACCATGGTACAAAGCTGATGGAGTAGACAATGGTGATAGCGATGCTGAGATTAAACACAGATAATAAGCTATGCTGCTGTTTTGAATATGTTAATAGCTTTTACTGATAACATACTGCTGTTATTAACCGGTCTCCCTATTTTGAACACTATCAGGCAGTCGAAATAACTCTGGTGGTTCTTGAATGCACCTTCCCTAAGCTCCAGAGAATACCTGAACCTGAAGAAAACTCGAAGATCTGCAAAGGGAATGAATGGGGTACAGTTGAGCACGAGGGCGAATGCCAATGACAGGTAAGATCCCCTAATGGCCACGTAGAGGGACGACCTAAGCCAGGTGTTCGCCGCCGCTCCTGGGCATCTACCCAAAAACAGGGCAAGGGAGATGTTTTCTGTGACAACTGGATGAGAGTTGAGAGGATGTCTGTGGTTGGCTAGCAGCATCCTTCTGAGGGGGGACCTGTTAAATTGCAGAAGTCTGCCCCAAAACTGAGTTCCTCCATACCAGGTCACTGCAACCGCATTCCTTGACAAGTGTCCCCAACTTGTAGAAGATGCCAGGGGGAGTCCCTGAAGAGGTTGTTTATAAAGAGATAATGGGAATGTGCTTTCAAGAGCTGGCTGAGAACATGATGTGACTGACCTTCAGTTGTTGAGGAGACCATAACAAAACTTTATAATATCAAGAACATTATTTTTTTTGTTGGCTTATGGGAAAGAACTGAAAATTAATAGTGAAACTGAACTAATATGTCTCTATCATAGTTTTCACTCCTGCAGGTCGTTCAACATGGTGGTGACTAAAGATGAAGAGTGTTTTTACAGATTAAAGATGGTTTGGATAACAAAGGTTAAGTGAATTTTTAACAAACTAAACTTAGTAATGCTCCTAGCATACTTTATTTGAGATTATCAAAATGAGTCTAATTGAGAGTTACATATTTACATTTAAGAAATTTGTGAATGATTATGGTTTCTAAATGGCAAATAATTTACTATTGCATTCTGCCAAAAAGTTACAGTCTTAGACTGCTGAGGAAAACTGTTGGCTGAGAGAGAGATTGTGAGTGGAGGCTGGGTATGGCACTCTGTTATCAAACTGATAAAGGAAATAAAACAACCTAGAAAACTTTTCTAAAAACAAGTTTTTATAAACAGACATTTTTAAACACACTTTTAAACTGAATAAGTTAAACCTAGAGAAGATTTTAAAGCTTAAATCTTTGTAGAATAAATAACAGAAGTAAACCTTGAATATGAGCGATTTGTATTCATGTCTGAGTGTGTGTGAGTTTTGTATGTCCCCATAGTGTGAATATGTGTCATTAACCTCTGGAATGATAGTTTGATCATTACAGATGGGTTAAGTGAATTGACAATCTATACAGAAGCCGATAATTCTGATGGGATCTGATGAAACGACGATACAAAGCATGGGACGAGCTTTAATTGGACTGAATATCCAGCTCGGTCTGCTAGTGGTAAATATGACTAATTTTGTCATTTATGATGTCAATTTCAAGTTATTCTCTGGATTAGTTTAAACAATTGTGTAAGTTGAAATTGTGAAGCTGAAGATTGCCGTCCATTATGGGTTTAAAACCCTTGTCTAAATTCAACTGAGGGTCTAAATTTAAATGAATGATCTGAATGTAAATGTTAAGACTTGACGGCAGAGATAGTGTGACACATTGGCTAAGTCACTCTCCAAATTATCCAGAGAGCATCCTCACATTTATGAAGGCTGGTGGGCGATCAAAGGAGTGAAATTAACTTATAAAAAGTTTTTATTGATTTTCATCCATTAAGAGGATGCATGACATTAGATCAGCCATTCATACAAAAGGGTTAATGAAATAGCAGCTATGAGACTGTCTGTGTGACTTAGGGATTAAAGCACAAGTAATATTTTCAAAGATAAACTCAAGGGCAGAACATTTACTTACTGAGTAATTAGAAGGTTTGAAACTCAGTTAATAATATTGAATATGTCTAAATCTGTTATCTGAACTTTTATTGGGATGGTCCCTTCTTTTGACAATATTTTTAATTTTGAGAGACTTCAACATAAATGTTTGTGGTTCTTTAAAGCCCTTGGCGAAAGATTTTGTACCTTTATTAGAGTCTTTTGATTTTTTTTTTTTTTTTTACAGTATGTTTCTGGCCCAACACACGAGTTGTAAATGATATTCTACCTAGTGTGGATTTTAGAAAGTGTTGTTTTTCATTACTGTTAACTCTAACTGCATCATTTGATACCGTTGACCATAAGATTTTCATTGAGTGTCTTTGAGATTTGGCTGGCATTGAGGGTTTAGCCCTGGAATGATTTTACTCATATCTAAAAGATAGGACTTATTTTAGTCAATCCTGGGATTTTCTTTTCATCCGTTACCCCTCTCTTGTATGGGTCCCTCATGGCTCAATTTGGGGCCAGTTTTGTTCTCCCTCTATATGCTTCCTTTGGGAGTGATTTTGAAAAATATGCCATTCATTATAATTTGTATGCTAATGACTCTCACATTTATTATCAAGTATCCATTCAATCTTTGTTTGAATGTTTAGATAACGTTAAGTGCTGGCTGACAATTTTCTCCAGATGAATGAGTCTGAGTTTATTTTATTTGGTAATAAGGGATGTCTTTGTGATGTCATTGACTGCCCGGGATTCCTTTCAGGGAAAAATCTTTATAGTTTGAAAAACCTAGGAGGCATTTTTGACTCTGAGCTCAAATTTGATCACCAAATTAATGCATTGTTAAAAATAGTTTTAATCATCTTAGCTCTATATCTAAGTTGAAGGCTGTCCTCTGTTTTTATGACATGGAGAAAATTGTGCGTGCCTTTATGCTATTTTGTTTGAATTACTATACTGTATCTGGGTGTGAGTCAGGTCTCTCTCTCTCCTGCAGCTCGTTCAGAATTTAGCTGCTAGGTTTCTAACTACGAAGAGAGAGAACACATTCCAGAGCTTATCTAACAACACTGGCTTCCTATACGTTTCAGAATTCATTATAAAGTGTTGCTATATGTTTTTAAAGCTTTACATGGGTTAGAACCAGAGAATATTTCAGATCTAATCATTCTGCATCACTCAAATAGGTCCCTGCGTTCAAAAGATCAATTACAACTAATGATTCCTTGATCTCGCCTAAAATGCAAAGGTGATTGGGCCTTTTCTGTTGCAGCTCTAAGACTATCTCTCTCTGATAAATCTTCTTCTACTCTCGGTTTATTTCATAGTGTGCTAAAAACTCATCTGTTTTCAATAGCATTTGAAAGTATTTTGAAATCTGCCGTTTGTTAGTGTGTATTATGCTTTATTTATGCTTTCATTAATTTTTATTTGGTTAGCACTTCGGTTTCCACATAGTGGTGTTGAAAGTGCTTTATAAACAAGGTTGAGTTGAGTTAATATCATATTTTTGTTTTTGAGGCAATGCTGATAATATTTGTGGGATCAGAAAGTCTAAACATTTGATAGAGAAATACCTTGACAAGTAATTAAAATGAAAATAAATAAAATGAATGTTATGAACAGAAAAATTCAGATATGAATTTGGATCAATTTAAGAACACTTTTAAATTAATATATTATGAAAATCTGACAGTTCTTGTTCAACTTATAACAAATTTGAAAGATAGCAAACCTAATGGTATCTGATGAGCCAAATGACAATGAAAGGGTTTAGATTTTGGTCATAACGCATAAGCAGGTTTAACAAACTGAGATACTGAGAACAAAATTGACTAAAGGAAATCATTATTATTTGATTTTGAATTTTGGAATGTTAACATGGTTTGAATACTGTGAAATTATTTTGTTTCAGTGGAAATAATTATTGAAATGATTATTTGAATTGGTTTCATTTTTTATTTCTGTTTTTGAAAAAGAAAATTTTAAGATGTCCTGCAATTAAGATGGTACATGCTATTTGCCTGTTAAATGAATGACACTTTCAGTAGAAACTCAAAGCTTAAGACGGATTTTTATGGGATTTATTTATTCTTTCATTTTTATTTAGACCACCTTTGATTTTAATTGGTGTAGTGAAATAGATTTATCCTCTTATTTCATGTATTCTACAATGAATTGGAAATTGTTTTGTTTTTGGTTTATTTACAACAACAACAACAAAGTGTATATCTTGATATTTTCATGCAATGATGGGTGATTATACCAGTAGACGTGACACTTTTAACCTAATACCTGGTGTGGGGATTTTGTTGGGGATGTAAAACTATTTTCCCATTTATTTCGGCTTCTAGAGAATAAAAATGTATTTAATTTTTAAATCCATTTAATTTTATTATAAACTAAAATAGCCAATATTCATAATAACAGTGTAAGATGTTTATACAATCATGTCTTTTGTTTTGAAGGTCAATAACACACTCTGTGCTCTATAAGATATTCTGTTCCAGTTAAGTCTGTGAAGGAAAAACATATTTTTTTGTTTTATTAAATTTTAACCAGATTTTGAGCAAGGGTGAATATATCAATTTGTAGCGGCATTAATTGATAGCCCAGATGTGTTGTTTCACTACACATTTGGCCTTATAAGGGGGGACTGAAAGATACTATTCGGAAATCCATTGCCGCTTGAATATATATCATTTTATTTTTCCTATTTATACCTATATCCTTTTCTTTTTCTTATTTTTCATATGCTTCTTTGTCTTATTTTTCATATGTTCTTTTCCTTTTTCTGATTTGGATGATTTGTAAAGAGTGATTTATAATCAAGTTAGGGATTTTTATTTAGTTAAAAACTTTCTTTACTTTTCTGTAGTTTTCCATTGAGTAAGGATGAATATTGTCAGCCCTTCTCAACAGATAGAACATGTTATCAGAATGTTTTGGTTGAGAGTTGAAGCCTGAGCCGAGTTCAGCCTTGGAGAAGCTGTATATGTGTGTGTGTGTGTGTTAATATGGTCTGTATTGGTGAGGTGATTAGCTGGCACCATAAAACGTGTTGTTCTCGACAAGCCACGTCACGAACCCGTCAACCATGTGATCAACGAAGATATGCTTCAGACTGTCTGCGCTTGTGTGGAAAATTACTAGTTTTGTTTTTCTTGCTTTCTTTCTTTCTTAGCCAATCAGAATCATTTAAACGTCATCATTGACGTAGTTAGCACCCTCTGTTAGAGTATAATTGCTGTAACAATGTTATTGTATGTGGGGCGGCCTACGAACTCCTTGTGAGACCTGAAGCTGGCTTCTGCTGATGAAACTGCAAACTAAACTTCACTAAAATTTATTCTATTGACTGCACTTCTGACTCCTGGTCTTCATTCAACATATCTGGTCCTCGGGTCTTAACTGTAAATCCCCTACAGTACTTATTTTGAATAAGTAATTACTTCTCAACCACTATATGTTCCATATATGAGTGTGTATAGCATGAATGTAGTCCAGACGTACTATATTCACCATGCTATCATTATCATGTGACCTACCACTCACTATCATTCACAAATCCTCTCCCGTGGCCTCATGGGATGGTGAAGTGTTTATCATACGGCACACTTCAGAATCTGTCTGGAAGTAGTAAGTACTCTGGATACTTTTTGCCTACTGGTACAATTTTATGAGTACAGTGAATTCAGACACAGTAACTTTCATCACATGCTGTTGGTACTGAACTTTTTGCCTACAAGGGAAGTATGCGAATTCAGATGCAGCCTATATCATGGATTCCCTGGCCCTCAAAATCCACTTTCCTGCAGAGTTTTGAGTTTAGTATAATGGTCTTAATTATTAATAAGCAGGTGAGTTTGTTCAAGGTTGGAGCTAAACTCTGCAGGAAAGTGGACCCCCTGCTCTTGAGAACCCCTGTTCTATGAAGAGAACAATTTTCTTTTGTCTGGGTGAACTGTTGGTTCTGGTATTTACTTCCAAGTTTACAGATACGTCCTTTAATCATAAAGCACAACCCAATGCAATGCATAATTCAAGGCTAAATCCATGAAAAATCAGAAATATTCATTTATTTACACAGCATGCTTTGCCCTATTTTTACAGACCTTTCTTAAAATGTAGTTTTACTATCTGATTTACTTTGCTTTCTGCACCAACAGGGCTGAAATGTCAAAACACATTGTTGTTGTTTTTTAACCCTTTTCATATATTTTACTTTGACTTTAAAATGCCCTTCACCTTCAGATTCCAATAGAGATTTACAAACTGAATAATTATTATTTAACTATGTGGTTTGTGTTAGCCAGAAAATGTGATAGGTATTTTAATGATTTACAGACATTTGTGAAGCAGTTTTATTTGAACTCAGAGACAAAATGAGCAAATAGCATATTCAGTTGTTAAATATATAAATATTTTAATATAATGAAATTTAGCATTTCAGAACTCTGAACATATAGGATTTGTGTTTCATTCAAATAAGAAATTGGAAGTGTGTCACATATAAAAGACTCTAATCCCAAGTTCCAACTACAGAATTTAAAGCCTGATTAAAGCCAGTTAACAAGTTCACCAGATCAGCGCTAGCCAATGTGTGAACTACTCACTGACGCAATAAAGAAGCTCGTTGACGTCTTGCAGACGCCTCACAGACGACAGACAAATATCTAACATGATAAATATCTGGAGCTATTGGCACAGTGTCGCTACCAGCTACAGCCAATGAGAGACCACAACACGAGACTCCAGATTACAGACAGCAAGTCGTGGAATGTGAACAGCAAAGCGATCTGCCTACGGTTACAAACTTGTAGTCTGAACTAGGCAGTAATATCACTGCAGGGACGTCGCCAGACCCTTTAGTTTTTCTGTGCCACGGTAAAATATGAAAATGGGTGTTCCTATTCATTGAACATTGTCTTTTTCATCATTTGAATTGTTTATATATTTAAGGCTGACTGGTTGTAACCATTACGTATTGATTACGTGTTTCGTTATTGAATGAATCCACTGTTTTCTTCTGAATTTGGGGGGTTCCCTCCGGTTGAGGGGCCTCTAGAATCGTCACTTAAACCAATAACCAGAAATATGCCCTGCCACTACTCTTTCCCTCAGCTCATTCTTTCTAAACATTCTTCATTTATAAATTGCTCTGCATCAAATTGTCTGCAATCAAAATGTAAACGTATACCACAAAAAACATAATAAGAGATTTTGTCAAAGAGTATGTGCCATAAACTTATAGTCCTGAACAAGACAAAGAAAAACACATTATAAACCACCTTTGAGTTAATAGATTCTCCATGTGTTTGGATCAAATTGAAGATTTTCAAGGGATTTTCTCTAGAAACTTCATCTAGAACTTGCTTGTCAAAGGTTGTATCAACTTCCCTTTTTTTCCTTTTTCTTTTTTGTGCCATGATGCACATAGTGCCACTATGCGTCCTATTTCTATACATTGTTTAACAAGGTTTAATTTTTTTCTTTTCAGGATAAATGCCTGTCTTTACTTTTGTCTTTTGCCATATATGGATATGCCTGGCTTCTCTGTTTTCTTAAATATGTAACCAATGAAAGTATGTCTTCACTTCACTTTAAAAAAGTGCATTATGTGTTCATTAAAATATGCTGTAAAATAATCATTACCAGTTTCAGAAAACTCATAGATTTTAGCATAATTTTACATACATTGATTGCCTTCCAGCTAACATTGCTCACAAGATTGTTTCTATATAGTGCATATTTCCGGCTGTTGATGTGTGGGATTTATTGATTTCTAATGAGATTAAACTTTTGCTTTAGTCCCTAGAGAACACATGTCTGTGCTCTTGTTCTTCTCCCGGCCTTTGTTTACAGTGCCTCATCCTGCTCTTGCCATGTTTTTCCAGAACCGCCTTGAACATTTATGAATACATCACAAAAGAGATAAGACTAAATTATCTAGATCCAAACACTTTCAAACCTCAACCACAGCAAATTATATTTTGATTAGTCCTTAAGATGGAAAAAGTGACTAAAACGTCTCTCCAGTCCAGATTCTATTAACCATTTTTGTTGTTATAGCTGTTAAATGTCAACTTCAGGTCAGTGTTTGTATGTCAGACTCTTTCACCCATGGTGTGACGGTCTCCTCAGTTCCTCAGCCAATGACAAGCAAGCGCTCTTACTGACTTGGACATGTTTAAGACAAATTAAGTTTTTGGCTCCGGCTCTGGATTTTGTACACTTCAGTCCACTATCTAAAAACTGCACCGTGTGAATGAGAACGCTGGAAATCCGAAACCGAAAGAAACAAACGCTACTCGAGTTTTGTATTGCGCAAACATGCTCTTCATCCTAACCTTCGCTTTTCTTGTGGGTTTATCCCGGGCTCTTCCAAAAGGTAAGTCTATCCTGTTATATTATACAGTAGCATCTCTATAATTCCCAAGATGTCTGTTAAAGAGCGCTTCATCTGGAAAGAATCTGTTGTGTACAAACAGTGTACAATCTGCTGTGTATCTTCCAGACGTCAGTTTTACATACATTTAAAATCTTAAACATCTTAAAGACGTTTTCTAAATGTCTATTTAACTTCTGACAGGAAACGTCCCAGAGACGTATTGCAAATGAGCAAACTCTCTAAAAATCTTCCAGCTGTAAATACGTACGTCAAAGAGACATCTCTGGTGTAGGTGTGCTGTCAGGGGATGTTTCGTTGCTCATTGAGACTCTTGTTCACCTTTTGCATTAGATACTGTAATTCTGTTCGAGCGCAGAGTGTTGGGAAACGGAACGGTCATGGAGAGGGTGCTTGTCATTCCTGCGCCTTTAAAGGGACAACTCGACAACAAGCGACCTGATGTCAGACCCGTTCAAGACGAAGTCCTGAAAATGTTGACGGAGAATGATCGCGATACAGCAAGTAAAAAATCCAATACAGTCACAATACAGTTGGACGGTTTTTCTGTCCAACCAATATTGTTAATGGTTTATTTCAGGGGTTTGACGCAATATAAGTAATCTGCTAAACTGCATCAATAAAAAAGTGTAACAATAACAAAAACAAAAAGCTATGAATGATCTATTTTAGGCTATTCATGCTAATTTGATTTAATCTGTTTTATTTACTTTGCAGTTGTTGCAGTTCTTTGCAGCTCATTATTAGTTATTATTTTTATGCAGTTCTATTTATGAAGAAGACTTTCTATTAAGTTGGTTTTAATATACAGTATATGTCTAAAATATGTATGTGAATTTTAGTGATAAATACTAATCTATTACTAATTGTCATGCAGCCACTTTATTTGGCCTTTATTTTTCAGGTTATGGCACATATATACGTTTGAGGGGATGCACGCTGCGAGGTAATCTGGTCCTGCAGCTGTCCGACCGGTTTCAGCTCAATGGCAGCGATTTTATGACTTTAGATCCAGAAACTGATTTGTGGACCATGTCGATGCCAGAGGTGCAGGATGTAAAGAAGTCAGGAATGCTCGAGGCCAAGGACTCGAGACTAGAGAAAATTCACCTGAAAGAAGAATGTGAGGATTTCATCCAGCAAATGAATCACATCCAGGATCAAGAGGGTAAATATTTTTGATGAACATTTGCTAGAATAGTTTATTGAGAAACCAAATTGAAAGTCCTGCTGATTAAAGTGGGTCTTATTATGCTCTTTCATGTAGTTTGTGAATTTAAAATATCAGTTTTAAGTTTTAAAAATCAAAGTGCACAACAAATAAAGAGATTGCTTCCTATAAGAACTTCTGAAACAAGTCAGCAATGCCAGTCTCAACGACTACCACTCTTTGAAAAAAAGGTTCAATGAGGTTTACGTAGAACTTCTTGTGTTTTAAATTATTGCATAATACTTCCTGTTTAACAGTTCTTTTTCTTTCTGGTGATACAGTATGTTTACGAGCTGCTTAATTCATAAAATTAAATTAAAATAAAAACTTAAAACTAAATTAATGGTTTAAAGCGTAATCAATTAAATGATCACATAATGGGAACCTCTAAAAGGTTCTATATGAAGCACTTGGCAGAACCCTTTAAGGTTCCATATAGAACCTTTTCTTCTAAGATTATACTTTCCATATTTCGGGTATCTACTTATTACATTTTAAAATGTAAGAATATTTTTATATTCAGATCAGATTAACTAAGAATATTACTGAATGTTTTTCAGGGCTTGGTTTGTTAAGAGTGATGGTTCCAATTCTGGTGACTTTTCTCTTCATTGCATTTGTCTTAATAAGCCACCTTATCTACAAACGACATGGTAAGCTTACTGCCGGAATCATGTGCTGTGTCACATGCTTACTTGTGAAACACCACTATGCTAGCAATGATTTTAAGGGGATAAAGGAATTAAATGATCACAATGAACATAAAATAGGATTTTTATTTGTTTGGTGTCAGTTACATGTAACGAGAGCTCATTCTAATTTTTTGCCTTGCTCTTCCTCTTCCTCTTTTGCTTGACGCAGGTCAACAGCCAGGAGGTGAGATGTTGCTTTGTGTACCAAATATTTAATTGCTGCAATATAAAGGCAGAGAGAAGATTAAATGGTTCCCAGACAGCTATTACCTTAGTTACTTAGTGTTTCACTGAATAGTTCTTGTAAATATTACAAATATACTTAAATATGACTAAATATTCTTCATGGTACAACTTTGGTTGAACTTGGTTTAAAAAATACGGTTCATTTATTCAATTCAGAACTATTTAAGGGTGTATATTTAGCTTCAATTTAACTGCTGTGGCCACATATTCACATTACAATGTTACAGTGTAATTAAAACCATTGTGAAACTATTGTGTCAGATAACACACATATATGAGATATAATCTAAATTAACATGTTTCATTTGAGTCAGAGAAATTATATCAACCTTACTTAAGGTGACTCCGACAACATTTTGCTTCTATAATTGTTCTCGTAAGTGTCATACAATCCATGAGCAACAAACTAACAACACCTAAATTAGCCAAAAATAGAGAAATCTTGGAAGTCTCATATCTGAAAAGAAATTGCATACATTCATTCCTTAAAAGACCAACACAGACAGACTTGCCTAGGTGTGTCAATGTATCTTTAGGCTGTTGTTGATCAGATTTTATGGCTTCCTTGTAGGTGTTTTGGGCTCAATAATCCACTATCCAGCCCATCATTTTGATGTACCATTGGACAGACAGAGCCTCACGAACGTCTCTGATGTTCCGGTGCTGAAGGGTCATTATTAGCAACCACTGATCTAACATCCCTGACCATATTATTGAGAAAAGAGTTCACTCTTTCTCCTGATTTCAGAAGTCTTAGGCTGATTTTGTAAGTTAAGTAATGAATTTGTTCCAGCATATACATTCAGGGCACATAATGAAATGTATTTGCTTGAAAGATAGCTATTAAAAAGTATTGTGACAATATTATAAGCGCACATTTTTGCAGAATGTTTTTTGCAGTAAGCATTTTTTTATTGTTTGAAGTGTTTTATGCTTTTTTTTGCTTTTTATTTTTTCCACACAATGTAAAATAGATGTTATTTAAATGCATCTGTATGTCAAAATATGTTTTATTTGACACTAGCCATAATTTTATTCTAAATACATGCAAAAAGACCAAAACGTGATAGGTTACTCTTCCACAAAGTGTCATATAAGTGTAATAAGGAAGACATAAGTGCTTATGGAATAAGTGTTTTAAATAATAAGATATTAAAATATATTGTCATGTATTGTCATCTCTTTTCAGATTTAAGCAAATAAATGTTAAATAAATAAATGTATTTTTCTTGAAAGACACACTGTCATGGAAAAAGCACAACAATAATCTATATATAAATTGCCACTGTATGTATATATACATATATATATACATATATTATATATTATTATATATATATATATATTATATATTGTCATTTTTGTTTATATTTTATAATTTGTAAGCTGTTGTTTTATGTGTATGTTGAACATGGGATACCAATAAAATTGTGTTGTTTTCACACCAATATAATGACAACAAAGTCTTTAACTTGAGATGTTAGTATAATACTGCAGACTTACAATGATAGAACAATAGAAACCATCTCACTGAAAGGCATGCAGAAGGATGAAAGTATGTTAACTGCATACTTTTAATGATTTGCAGAGTCTTTAATTATTACATGGGTCTTTAACGCTTCTCTGTCATGTAAGTGTCGCAGGTGAACATTGGTCAAGAGAAACGGAATGTTGTCGTGTCAAATGGCCTATTTTTTTCCTCTCACATTGCATCACAGCCCTAGTGGTAGATTTTATTTGTACCGGAAGGGTGTGCTGGTCGTAATGTCCTTCTGTATTTTCTTACAATTA
Organism: Rhodeus uyekii; assembly: GCA_037043235.1. Taxonomy (NCBI): domain Eukaryota; kingdom Metazoa; phylum Chordata; class Actinopteri; order Cypriniformes; family Acheilognathidae; genus Rhodeus; species Rhodeus uyekii. Next base: position 367,591 of record JAWRVZ010000076.1, on the reverse strand, counting down.
TTAAACAGAGTTATCTATCGCTGTATGATTTTAAAGTGCTTGCACATTTTCAGATATACAATTGTGCTACTTCCATGACGTCCGTCTAATCTAATATTACGTTTCCATTGTTTTATGAGCGTAGGAACGGTGTTACAAGACGTTACATCATGCGTGTTTCCACACGGACATTTTTATTGCCTGGACAGTAACAGCTCACAGAAACAAAACCGACTAGCAAAATCAGTCTATGAAATTCTGCTCATATTAGTTTCTGCATAGCTTTTCTTTTCATTGTTGTTATTTGAAGAGTTACACGGGAAGATGGGAGTGCCTAAGTTTTACCGATGGATATCGGAGCGGTATCCGTGTCTGAGTGAAGTTGTCAAGGAGCATCAGGTGAGCTAGTTTGGCTAAATATAACAGGCCGCATAGAGATAATTTACAGCTCTGTGAACAGAAGATGAAATTATGGCTTTTAACAGACACAAAACCCTTACTTGAACTGTCACGCCACTGTCACGTGTCTTATGTATAGAGGAAATTTTATCTTTAGATTTTATCGACGTTGTTTATATATTGTGTACATTATAATGGCTGTGTCTTTAAATCTAATGAGCAGTCTCGAATTAGACATCAAGCGCTTTCGATTGCGCTACAAATGTTGCATGTCCAGCCAGCTGTGATGAAGAATAAGCAGGCGATTCAACATTTCTGGACCTTGTTCTAGAACGGCCTTTTGAAGATTGAACCCCTACTGCCAAATTTGCTCCCTAGCCTGACAGCTCAATAGGTTCTTTAACAGCCTGTATTCTGCTTGTTACTAATAGCAATTGTTTTATTTTGTAATTTAATATGGCTTACTTAATAAAATAATAGTGGATTTGTCTCCATCCACCCATCCATCCCCCCCCCCCCCCCACCTTTTGTATTGACTTGAATTTTTATATATATATATAAAAAACTGTTTATATACAATCCATCTAAGCATCTCTATCCTTTTTTTCTTATGTTTCACTTTTTTTGTCTCTTTCTCTTGCTGACTTTCTATTTTTACTCTGCCGCATCAAAGGGCTATAAGAACCTTCACACAACCAAAACGCTACATTGTATTGATTTAACTTGCTTTTTGTCTTATCTCAAAATTGATTTCATGTATTGCAGTTGTTTTTACTTTAACTGAAATTACATTATTGTTCATGACAGTAGTCATGTTTCGTCTTGTTTATGCCAGCCAACCCGTGTTCTTTCCCCATTACAGATCCCAGAGTTTGACAACTTGTATTTAGATATGAATGGGATCATCCACCAGTGTTCCCACCCCAATGATGAAGATGTACACTTCCGTATTTCCGAAGAAAAGATATTTGCTGACATTTTTCACTACTTGGAGGTGCTCTTTCGCATCATTAAGCCAAGGAAAGTGTTTTTCATGGCCGTCGATGGAGTCGCACCCAGGGCCAAGATGAACCAGCAGCGAGGGAGAAGATTCAGGTATAGCAAAGGACCCGTACTGAACATGTTTATATATTAAAATTGAACTGAAATATGGAATGCTACTTTTTAAAATATTTTTTTATGATTTCTGATAGCTTGTTATAAAAAGCTTCTTTTTTAAATCTAATTCTTTTTGCATTTCTGTTTAACATAGACTGATACTAGTGTACAGCTTACTAACTGTGCTCGTGCAGGTAAACAAAAGTTTGGTGGGATCAGTAAGAATTAAAACAAAGCTTGTGAGCTGCTCTCAATATTCTTCTCTGTGCCAGTTTGCTCCGTTCAATCGCTCACGGCACAAGGGAAAACACCACTCATGTGCTGCTCACGCTCATCGGTGAAACGACGTTTACTCAAATCCCACTCCCACATGAATCTTCTCTGTACTGTACGTCTTTCTGTTTGTAACAAATGAATGTCTCAATTGCAGTTTAGATAACGGTTACATGGTGTTATTTGACTAGAGTGCCGATCGGTAGAGCTTGTTGAATTGCAGATCTGATCATGTGAGATCCACCTCGATGCTTTCTTAACTGCTGTTTTTTTCGCTTCTGTCACTTTTGTTGCATTTTTTTAATATACATATTTACATGTTCATCTGAACGTCACTCAAAGCAGCCTGAACAGCGTTGAGATGTTCACTAACATAAACTTCTTTTTACCTCTTGTGAAAGAACAAAAAAAAACGTTGCGAGTGTCACAAAATGAAGCTTTGCCAACTAATTTTCTTCACACGGTATGATAAAGAGCATTCTGGGTCAAGTGAGTGCGCAGAATCTTCGGAGAGACTCTCTCTGCTTCGGAGGAAATATTACTGATCCGCTCACATACTCTGAAAGACCTATTTGAAAAAAAGATTTCTATTTCACATAAATGCTGTTCTTTTGAATCATCAAAGAATCCTGAAGAAGTCCATCATGGTTTCCACAAAAATATAATAATAAATGTTTCTTGGGCATCAAATCAGCTTGAAAATTAATGTGTGAAAATATTAAATTTCATAACGTTCTCTGTGCTTTAAAGGTCAGCGAAAGAAGCCGAGGAGAAAATCAAGAAGGCCTTGGAAAAGGGTGAAGTTTTGCCCACCGAGGCCAGATTTGACTCCAACTGCATCACTCCTGGTTTGTGTGCATCTTTTTCACTCTCATATTGTTGTGTCTCGTGCCCTTGACATTGTATACCGTTATTTGTCTCATTTTATAGCAGGATGCATAAGAACCTTAAAGAGAAGAAATTAAAAAGATGGCGATCTAAATTTGTTTCATTGGGGGTTGAAATATGGATTGGTTTGTCTGGTGTTTAGTAATGAGATCTGTAATGTTCTGAGAGATCTGTTTCTCTCACTTTTAGGTACGGATTTCATGGCCAGGCTACAGGATCAGCTTAAATATTTTGTTCACAACAAACTGTCCACAGACAAATCATGGCAGGGAGTGAACGTGTATTTGTCAGGTCATGAGGTGAGTGAAAAGACTTATGTGTCGTGTGTGTGTGTGTGTGTGTGTTTCTGTGAAGTTTTTCTGATTCCCATTCCATCACAGACCCCTGGTGAAGGAGAGCACAAGATCATGGAGTTCATTCGCTCTGAGAGCTCCAAACCGGGACATAACCCAAACACACGACACTGCCTTTATGGTCTGGACGCTGACCTGGTGAGTACAGTTGTGTATAATAGAAGTCATAATCATAACAGTTTAGTTTCTTTTAATTTGAGCCATACTTTCTTTTTTTTGTAGATAATGCTTGGCTTGACCAGCCATGAGCCTCATTTCTCTCTCCTCAGAGAGGAGGTACGCTTTGGAGGCAAAAAGGCACAAAAGAGGTGTGTGTTGTGTTATTTTCATTGTCAAGATGAAATTTTGTTCCTTTTTATAATGATTTTTTTGGTCTGTAGGATAACAGCTCCTGAGGAGACCACTTTTCACCTGCTCCATCTCTCCCTTATGAGGGAATACATTGACTATGAGTTTTCAGAGCTTAGGGTGAGAATATATATGTTACCCCTACAGTATGATGAGCACAAATCTTGCCAAACAAAGCTAAATGAATATAACAAGTCATTATAAACAACATACTACCTGATTTGCGAGATGTCAAATGTAATATGCTGTCAAAATGATGCCTTCATTTTATGTATATATGTATTGTCATCAGAAAAAAATCTCTTTTGAGTATGACCTGGAGCGGATCATAGACGACTGGGTTCTGATGGGATTCCTGGTGGGGAATGACTTCATCCCTCATCTCCCTCACCTGCACATCAATCACGATGCACTGCCGCTGCTCTATCGAACTTACATCAGCGTGTTGCCCAGTCTAGGGGGTAAGCCAGTCAGTCCACCAGCCAACTTGTGACTTTGTGAAGGTATCGTAATTCTTTAGTGGTGCTGATCATTGTTGTCTCCGTCAGGCTACCTGAATGAAAACGGTCATCTCAACCTTGCCAACTTTGAGAAGTATCTGGAGAAGCTGTCTGATGTGAGTGTTTGGTATTTATTCAGCAATGCACACCCAGTGTTATTTTCACAGTGCCAGACAAGACAAGTATGCTTACTATACTGTACTACACTATAATAGGGCTGTGCGAGATATCAAATATTCCCAGTGTACTTCAAATGTTTAGTGTCTGATGTATTAGTACTATACTGATGCATATAAGTGAACAACCAGGGTGTCTGCGGGGTCGTTAAAGGTAGTAAATGAAATCAGCCAAAATTAAGGCCATTAAAAAGTAATAAACGTCTTTTGATGAGGTATTACATTTTCAAGCCCAATTTTTTTTTAGATACATTTTCAGTTTGTGTTAAGTGCAGGTCAAGTAAGGACAAGCATGACTATGGAAACGACACGGGGAAACCTAAACTCACGCTGTGGATAAGCGAAAATATTATAAACTAGCGTTCGAAAGGGTCAAGAAAAGTTTTTAAAAATAAAACACTAACTTAAAACGTTTGAAAAAAATCTATGCAGAAACTAAATCTTTACCGCAGATCGCATGCGTTTTGTTTCTGTCAGTTGCGGCAGGTGTAAAAAATGACCAGCAAAAGACGAGCGATGTTTGTGAGAGACGGAATAGTGTTGCATAACAACTGTCATGTCAAACTGCCGTATAATAATCCCTCTGGAGCCGAGCGAAACAATATTAATCACAGACACGAGATGTTAGGAGAGACGAGCTGAAACAATGTTATTTACCTGTTTATTGAACTCATTGTGTCGGGTATCACCATGGAAACACACACTCGCACTTTCTCTCTCTCTCTCTCACACACACACACACACACACACAGCTACATAAAGCAGCAGTTTTGAGACTCCAAAAGGAAAACATGTTACACTACATGTTTACACTATACTTGCTGTAGTATACTAAGTTATACTGTAGATTACTACTCGCATTCTGCTGAGTTGGGGAACACATTAGACCTCATGAAGACACCAATATGCTCAATGAAGAGGTAGTTTACACTTCCAAAGTCCGTAGAAATGAGTAAGAGGATCCAACTGTCACGTAACATAGTTGTATATAAACTTGTATGTTGAGGAATAGTTCATGGAACAAACTTCAGTAACAAATCTCAGGAGACGACCACTTTTACAAACTTAGACTAAACACTGACACGTACGCCCACAAAAACACATAATAAATGACAGAAAACTCAGAGCTTGAATGGGCAGCTCAAACAAAGGGACAACAAACATGTCAAAAATACAATGAAACATTGGAGACAGACCATACATGAAACACCAATCTCAAACTACCTAGAGTTTCTGATTGATTACCAGTTCAGATAATTCTAGGATCTTCTGAACATGGTATTCTGTTCTTTATACAAATGTGGACATTATTTTGACATGCTGTATTCTTCATTTGTAGACCACAAGCATGGGTCAGACCCTCATGTCACATTAACACCAGACTAGATGCACCAGATTTAAGAAAACTATGATTCCATAGTTAATAGTATAAAAAAGAGGAAGAGGGGTGTAAGTCCATCCCTTCAGCGCTTACTCCAAAATATCCTCTTCTCTGTTCTCAGTTTGATCGTGAGCACTTCAGTGAGGTGTTTGTGGATCTGAAGTGGTTTGAGAGTAAGGTGGGGAACAAATACCTCAACGAAGCAGCCGGACGGGCAGCTGAGGAGGCTGATGTCAAAGAAATGAAGAAGAGTAAGGTGAGCATTAGCAGTATGTAGCCAGACGGGTGACACACCCTAAAGGGCCAGTCACACAGCGAAAACGCATGAGTCATGCGCGGGACACTCGTCGGCCGTCAGTGGTTATGCGTCGGAACTGGTTCGAAACCGTGCACGTCCACTGACGCCCCACCTTCATATCACGCATGAACCGCGCACGTATCACGTTCATTCCACTGACAATGTGAATTCTGAAAGTGCTTGTACGTGGAACGTTCGTGAAGCGTGCGTGTTTGGACGCGCTCCGTCAGTGATTCATGCGTCGAATGTTCGTGGAATACTTTGGTCAATTTCTCGACGCACAAGCACGCACAAACCCAATCTGTGCGTGATTTGTGAGTGATTAGTGCGTGATCGGCTGTGTGACTGGCCCTTAACACACTGTATGAGGTGGTTTTTATTCCTCTCATATCAAAGTCTAATTTTCCTATACATGTATAAAGTAATGTCACTAATCCTATCCTTAGAACCACGTGTTTTAAAGTAATCGAACAGTAGAATAATGTGCTGCTGCCGTTGTCTCAAATGAGTGCTATGCCACTGTTCAAGCTTTGATAGCTTAATGTGTCGTTAAGTTATTGCATTAACTATATACACACACACATCCGTATGTATGTATGTATGCATGCACATACACGCAGATATCATATGAAATGAAAAGTTTAATTTGGTTTCAGTGTTTTGTTAAAAAATAATTGGTTAATACAACTAATGTGTTATTTATGTATTAAGTGTTATGAATTCATATCACAGCATTGTGTGACAAACAAAATGAAATTTCCATGTGAAAATTCTCTTTTTTTGTGTGAAAAGAGTAGAAAAAGTCATACAGATTTGAGTCATTTCTGAGTGTTCCCTTTATCTTTTAAGTCTTCAGACGACTCTCTTTGTCTTTCCGCTCTTGATGGAGTCAGAGAATCCCACAGCACTTCGGGAAGAGGTACACAAACCCAATTTCATTACTAAGGATAATTGTTATACACTATTAGACACTAACTAGCACTTTATTTTATAGCCCTGTGAATGGACTTACTATAATACTAGGTACTAACCTTGAATCCAAACCTAACCTTAACTTTAAAAAATAAATATATTTTAAGTCTAAGTAATCATCTTATTTTACTCATTACTTTCTTGTGTTAGCACACTGGAAGTGCATGTACCGGTACTGTAAAATAAAGTGCAAGCAGACATTCAAACAAATTTGAAAGATTCAGCTTCTAAATAAGCCTCAATATTTCCCACAATTCACTAGAAGGTGCAGAGGAGGATGGGGAGGATGATGACATGTTTGAAACGGAATTTCGACAGTATAAGCGCACCTACTACATGACCAAGATGGATGTTGAAGTCGTCTCAGAGTGAGTCTCAAAACCTGGAAGATGCCTGATTTCTCTGTCCATCTGAATGAATGGTTTTGAAAAGTCAAATGTCTCTGTGTTAATCTTGCAGTGAGTTTTTGGCCAATCAGGCTAAATGTTATGTGGAGGGGATCCAGTGGATCTTGCATTACTACTACCATGGAGTTCAGTCTTGGAGCTGGTAAGCTAAGAGGAGGTGAACAAAATGTATCGAGTTGTGCTTAAAAGTAATGCTGCATGATTTAGGTGATAAATCTGATTGCAGTTTTTTTTATCCTGATAGAAATTGTGATAAAAATAAAAATCCAGGTTTGCTCTGCTTGTTTGCAGGGCTGCACACTTTGGCCAAAAGCTTTGATATTTTATATGTCAGTATGGCTATAGAATAATAATGATCAATAACTACAACTATTATTATAACTAAATATGAAAATGATTAAATTAAAGCAAGAACTGAGTAGAATGTCAATGCGTTTCTTGAATGCAATGTAAGTCGCTTTGGATAAATGCATAAATGTAAAAATGGCCTGGATTTTGTCCATTGGTGTTTGATTGGATATGACGTGTGAGTGACAGGCTGTCTTTCCCTTATTCCCGTAAACGCATCATCAAAGGAGATGATGATGCACAAGGGAGAGGAAGTTATTTTGATTAAAGATGGAGGGCACATGAATAAAAAAAAAAGTTTAATAAGTTAAATTGGGTTGTTTTAGATTTTTTTTTTGGGCTCTAAAAGGAACTTGTGCTCGTCTTGTCTCTCTACAGGTATTATCCGTACCACTACGCTCCCTTCCTCTCTGATGTGAGAAACATCCGTAATCTCAAATTGACCTTTGATCTGGCCAAACCCTTCATGCCATTCGAGCAGCTCTTGGGCGTCCTGCCATCAGCCAGCAGAGACCTTCTTCCACAGTGTTACCAGGTAACACACACTCACACTTCAGGCCCTTATCACATTAATGTTTGTTAGATACTCATCCTTCTCCGACTGTCTGTCCTTCACAGCATCTGATGACATCACAGAGCTCACCCATTGTTGAGTATTATCCACAAGACTTCAAAACGGACCTGAACGGCAAACAGCAGGAGTGGGAAGCAGTGGTGCTCATCCCGTTTATCGACGAGGTGCTTTAAACATCTGCATTCACTGTTTATCTCACCATTACAACTGTGTTGTAAGTGCGCTTTCATGATATGTATGTATGTGTGTGCATTCAGAAATGCTTGTTAGCTGCGATGGATCCCTATACGGATAAACTGAGTCCATCAGAGAAGGCCAGAAACAGACACACTGAGTGTGCCGTCTACTGCTATGATAAAGAGCTGGACTATGCCTACAACTCCCCCCTCCCCCAACTCTTCCCTAACATCATTCACTGCCATGTCAGGTATGTCCTCCACTCACATTTTAACATGCAATCACACTTTTGTCTTTGCATTTTGTACTTTACACTTGACACTTTCTAGTTTACATATTCTGTTTATTATTGTTTTTAATAATACATTTCAATTAATTTCAATGTAATATCATGTTTATGTACAATTAACATACATTAATTATTACTAAATCATCCATTTTAATGTGATTTCATACTTAAAATTACATTTGAAATTAGAATTAATAGATACATTCTTATTTTATAATTATTATTGATTATTTTTAATATTGATAATAGTACTATTTTGCATTAATTTTAATATTGTCACTTTTACATTCTTATAATTTATCTGTTAATTGTAGTGTAAACTAGTTCTAATAATTTATTTTGTTAAAAAGAATAACGATAATATATCATGCCTTAATTTTAATTTGGTATCACTTTTATATTTACATTTACACTTTACATAGTAGAATTAACTTCATTATTTATATTTTTATTATCATTGTTAAAAATGGTAATTAAAATAATCAAATTTATTGCATTATTATCCAATATATTTAATGCATTACTATGATTTTACTACAGTTCAGGCATCCGCTATCTGTACAATTTCATCACTTGATGTATTTATTTGAAATCTTTTGTAAACCATGTCTGTTGTGTTTGCATTTTAGGCAAACGGCAGTCCCGATGGATGCATGGCGTGTATCGCTGGATCACGTAGGGCGCAGCATTGACAGAGGAGCGCTTTACTTCTGTGGCTTCCCCACCTTACAGCACATCCGTCATAAAGTAAACCACCCTCAGCCCCTCTGTCTACAGATATCCGCTTAATAACAATATCATTGTCAGATCATCACAGGATTAATGCTAATTTTCTGCTGTATTTCTCACAGTTTTATAAGAAGAAAAGTGGAGTAGTGGTGTTTCAACAAAGCAGCAGAGGAGAGAACATGATTCTGGACATTTTAGCCAGCCAGGAGATGGAGCAGGTGTGCAGTTTGTCCCCTCAGACTTCTAGTCCTGAGAATGTTACATTTTAATGCTGTCTCAGACACTGAACTACATTTTAAAGTTCTGTTATTTCATGTTTGTGGTAATTCTTCTCATTGCAGGTGGAAGATGTTGCAGCTCTGGTTCTTGGAAAGTCTTTGTTTGTGAACTGGCCTCATTTGATGGAAGCTCGAGTTGTAGCCGTTTCAGATGGAGAAACAAAGTACGTTTATTTGTTGTGTTGATATTTTAAGATTATCAGCTGTCAGATGAAGCTCACTCAAACTTTCCTAGTCCTTTAAGAGTATGTCCCTCTTGGTCTGCAGATACTTTTTAGAAGAACCCTCAGGATCACAGCTCTTGTATCTGGAGAACACACCACCGCCTACTAAAGTGACCCATATGACTGATAAAGAGCAGAAGGAGTGGGTGAAAGAAGTGCAAGGCCTCACAGAGTTGTATGTTGCCTCTTTTATTCTCAATATTTGTCATTTGAAAAAGGTTTATCAACAAGAATATGGTGTAAGTAATGAAACTGATTGATTTATTGACCATCAGTACCGGACACAGAAACAGCAATTGCCAAATCGTAAGCAGTTATCTGGCTGATACGTGACTTCCACGAGTGAGCTTTTTTATCAGTCTTAACATGCCTCATTCCATTCCTCTTTTTATCATCAGTTGGATGAATAAGTACGCAGTGCTGAGGGAGAAAGATTGTCTCTCAATTTTGTTCTTTGTCTGTTTGAATGTATATAGAGAAATGTCTAAGGGAGCAACATGGGGACAACCAATGAGAGTATATAGATAACATCATATAGGAATCCGAAACATGCAATAACAAGTCTTATATGGTCAGTGGTCCAAGTTTGACCACAGATACATTGGGAGCCTACTGACCCTCCTGATCCTTTACCATAGAAGTGGAGATTCATCCCCATGTTCACCTAATGGTTCATATACATATGTTGACATCTAATGTCTTGGGACTTTCAGAGAACAGAAACCTCTTCATGCATTTTCAGTTCTGATACGAATACATTGTCATTCTAATACTTAATCTTTCAAATCTTACATAAAGTAATATTTTAACAAATGCATGTTCAGAGTCTTTGAAACATTTGCCATGTTTAATTCTGTCAGGTTGAGTGTGTGTGTGTGTGTATTTTTCTCTTAGTGTCCATATGTAAAAATCATTGTGTCTGGGTTGCAGCTTCAGCAAGCGTAAAGGCATTGTGATCAATGAAACGGATGTGGTGGTTTACGCCCAGCTGCTGACAGGCAGGAAGTATGTCATTGGTCAGAACGGAAAGGTCCATTTGGAGAAGCAGTTTGCCAAACAGGTCCTGCCCTTTCCATACCAGACAATTGTGAAGGTAAATATTTACACCAGCCCGAAATTGTACAAGTCAAAAGTTTGGAACAGATTTATGGGTGTATTTGTATCTGTGTGTGTGTGTGTGTGTGTGTGTGTATATACATTTTATACATACATAATTACATTTTGAAATATATTACAATTAAAAAAAGTTATTTTAAATAATGATAATAATTCACACTATTAATGTTTTACTGTAATTTTGATTAAAATAAAGAGGCTTTGTGATCTCATGACCTCATGCATCTGTATTGATGGTGGGTTTTTTTCCACTCCAGGATATCAAAACCTTTGATTCGTCATTGGCACGCTTTAAAACACTGGAGGAGTTGTTTCCCCCAGGAACCGCTGTCTTTATGGTTGGAAACCCATATTACGGTGCAATGGGAGATGTAAGTACTGTTTGATTTGTTTTTTCGTGCTCTCCAGACAATCTCCAATAGTTAAGTGCCAGTAATGAAGGATGTTTTGTTTGCTTAGGTGCAAGATTCTAGTGATGTCATCAGTGAGGGACGAGTCAGAGTGGTCTTCTCTGTACCATGTGAACCTCAACTTGATGCCTTAATACAGAACCAGCATGTAAGTCTTAAATCTTTCAAGATTACCCACAATCCACTATGCTCTATGACTTAATCAGTTAATTTATATATTTAACACTACCTTTTTTTGGGGTAGGTCTTTGTACTGCTTTCACTTTCAAATTTTACCAAGAGTCTTTTGTTGTCGTTCAGAAATACTCGGTGAAGTACAGTCCCGGGTACGTGCTCGCCTCTCGCCTTGGTATCACCAGCTACCTCGTCTCTAGGTTCTCCGGTAGCATCTTCATCGGAAGAGGAAACAAAAAAAAGTCAGTGGATTTCAGGTTTTGAATGAAGTAGTGAATACTTTATAGTTAACAGTTTTTATTTCATAACTTCTGTTTGCTACTTATACAATACTTTGCAAAAGTATCCAGATCTTTAACCAATTATAGATCCTAGGTTTACATGTAATATCTGGGTTATTTGTTTTAAAATTTGATTATTTTTCAAAACATCTGTCAATTTGAAATATTTTGGATATTTACTGTACATCTCATTTCTCTTATTGTTACGTTTAGATTACCTTTGCCGTCACCCAACATTCACTCAAAGTAGATTTTAAAAAACACCAATTTAATAACATGGTTAAATGTAATCTTTAGCAGATCTCAGAATTAATATACATTTTAATATACACACTGTGTTTATTTCATTTTATTGGTTATCGATCACAATTTTAATATTGGTCCTTCCTCAGAATTTTATTTTAATTATTTAATTAACAATACAATACAGTCTAAAAATGAATGGCTTTTGACTTTAATTTTGCTCTTTTCAGTCCTCATGGAGAGCAGAAAGTTAATGTGGGCCTTAATCTCAAGTTCAACAAGAAGAATGAGGAAGTTCCTGGCTATACCAAGAGAACAGAGAAGGAGTGGCTCTACTCTGCTGCTGTAGAGGAACTCTTGTCTGAATACTTAGAGAGGTGAGTATGTGTATTTGAAGTCGTGTGTGTGAGTGTGGGCATTTCTGTGGTTGCACCAGATTTTTTCCAGATAGTTTAACAAATTTCTTGTTTTTATCTCTCAGATTTTCAGAAGTGTTTGACTACATAGCACGAAACAGTCATGATGACGTCTTTTATGAAGATGACATCTGGCCTGGACTGGATGAGAATGGGTGTGTTTTTAATCTGTTTTAGACGAGCAACAGTACATACAATTTTAGCATGCCACACTTAGTGGTGACTGTTTATCATTTGTGATTCTTTGAATGAAAAGGGCTGAAAAGATCCAGGAGATCCAGGGCTGGTTGAAAACCCATCCAGTTAGCTCTTCCTCCCGAGCATCATGTGATCTGCAGATCTTGGATGCTGGCATTGTGGAGAAGATCGAGGAAGAGCTGGAGAAAACAAAGGTGAGGATCGCATACAGACATCTCAAACCTCAACAATCACAGTTGTTGTTCTTGTCCTTATGTTGATTTCTCTGGGTAACAGGCAAAGAAGATGAACAAGAAAGTGCGGGTCACTGTGAAGCCCCATCTGCTTTTTAGGGTATGTGTGTCACTGTATACATGTATGATGTATGTGTTGGAAATATGTAATGTATTTGACACAAATGTCTTTGTGAACATTTATTATTATTATGAACTGCAACAAAATAGCAATGTGTGCCTAAAATAGCTTATATTGTATAAGGTAATATTTGTGTGTTCCTACTTAATCATATTTTGGGGACAAAAGTGAGCTAATGTGATGACAACCTCCTAAAACTTCATTTTTAAGACATATTTGTTTGTACAAATTGTAAAAAATAAAGATTTTATATTTAGGGTGTTGTTAAGATTAGGTATTATATCATATAGAATGTATAACTAGCTATATATACAAACAGTAGAACTCTATGAAATGTCCACATTTAGATATACACGTAAACGTGTGTGTGTGTGTGTGTGCAGCCTCTGGAGCAGCAATTCGGTGTCATTCCAGATCCTGACGCTGAGTATCATCTGTTTGACCGTGTGGTCAATGTGAGAGAGAGCTTCTCTGTTCCACTTGGTCTTCGAGGAACTGTCATTGGGATCAAAGGAGGTAAAAGCCAACATAAACACTCTGTCATCCTTCTGCCTTTTGTTTTTGTTCTTTATACTTTCTTTTTTCTGGTCCGTCAGCTGAACGTGAGGCTGAAGTTCTGTATGAAGTGCTGTTTGATGAGGAGTTTGCTGGAGGACTAACTGTCAGGTACAGAAGTTATTGCTCTGAATAGACAATGGAAATAAAAATGCAAATTTCGAATTATTCTCCAGATAATCTATACACATATCTACTGTTTAAAATTTTGGGGTTAGTAAGACCACTTCCAGAGGTAGACCAACTACTCTCTGCCTAATGATTTGCCATGTAAAGATTATGAGATTTAAACTTTAAACAGAAAGTTTTGTTGGAAGATGAAAAACTTACCAAACACAATGTTCTCTCACCATTTCTGATTTGTAACACACACTCGTGGTCTCGCAGCTAGCAAAAACAAAAGATGATGCTCTTTGTCAGTCGTCTCAGATTGTTCATTTAAGGGCCCGTCCACACGGAGACGCGTATCACTGTATCCGCATACATTTTTTATCGGATTGGCGTTTCTTCCACACGGATCCGGCGTTTTGGTAGACTGAATCCGCTCTCTTTTGAGACCGGGTCCTAAAGTGGATAGATCTGAATCCGACACCCTTGCGGTCTCGTGTGGACGGCCAATCCGTATATTTTTTTGTGAACTGATGATCTCATCACATCACGTGTCGGCTGCATCACGTAACAGCAACAGTGTTGCCAGATTGGACTGAAGATTTCCAGCCCAACTACAGCTTAAAACCCGCCCATTTAAAAAAAATACCAGCCTAAAGTGCGTACTCTTATAAATAATGAAAAATGTTGCGTGATTTTATGCATCAAAAAGAAGCCCAAATTTTATCAATCAGCTCAATGCATTTTTTCCCGGTCGGACTTGACCAAAAGGTAACTAGCAATCTGGCAACACTGAACAGCAACAACAACGCGCATGCTCAAAGTCGTCTTCTCTGTGTATAGTGTATATCTGTGGCAGAATTACAGCGTCCCATACTGGTCTGGCATATATACTGGCATATATTCAGTCGGTTTTAGTGGTTTCGTGTGGACGCTGATATTTCTTGCGCCGACGCCGTGCTTATGATCGGATAGAGAATGCACCGGCTTCGTGTGGACGTGGCCTTAGATGGCTAAGCTTCTCAAAATACAAAGTGCCTGTAAGAAAACAGCTAAAGCATTGAAAATCCCCATTTATAACACAAAAAGCTGCTATCTTGTCTAAAGGAAGTTGCAAAAATTATTGAAATAAAAGGCTTCCATTAATTATGACTAACGTGTATTGTAGAAAAATAAATGTTTAATTAAAAATCAAATGGCTTAACAATGCAAGTTTTTTACAGGCTTCTTTGTTCATATTTACCAAGGGTACCAGTAATTTTGACTATGACTGTATGTGCTTTAGTCACTCAAGCTTATTTTGTCTATTAGATCGAAATAACTGAAAAGCTGAAATCAGGACAGAAATGATTGAAAGTGGATGAGAGAGACAGATTAAAATACCAGGTGTAAACTGGTTTGTGTCTCCCTCGTCTACTTGAGATCCGATTGACCAAAGCATATCTTAATACCAGATGTAAACGGCTAAAGGCAAGTCATTTCAGATGGCGGCTATCTTTGAAAAGCTTCTCTAACTGCTATTTCAGTCATGCAAGTACAGCTGCTATCTCTTTGAATGGGGAAAACATCACGTTTTCCAAAACTGTTCACCAAGCTTCCAAATAAATTTTATATTTGAAATCACCAATGAAATCTGACAACGTTTCTCATAAATGTAGTTTCTAAACACTGCAGCTTCAGATTGGCTCTTATTTAGAAGGCGGGACAATATTGTTACTCTTTCTCCCATTCTTAGTAATATGAGCTCTCCATCATTGCAAATCTAAAGACTGACTGAATGCGTGTGCTCTTTGTACAGGTGCTCTCCTGGCCGTGGCTATCGACTGCCGCCCAGTGCCTTAATCAACCTGAGTCATGGCATCAGGAAGGAGCAGGGCTCACACAAACTCACTGCCATCGTCAAACCCCAGCCCTCGTCCTCATCTCATCTCTCACACAAGAGCCAGCTGGGCGGCCTTAATCACTCTCCACGCTCACCGTTTATACCTACGCAGGTAATGGCCACACATTCATCCATCATTGACTCTCTCTAGCAAATAGGCCACTCCAGACTCTTCCCTTATGCTCCTTGTACCATATCTTTGAAGCATGGTTTTGTTATGGTTTTAACCCCTCTAGTTCTTAATATTTAAGATGTAATTAGAACAAGAACTGATTCAATGTGTTCCTTGAAAGCAACGTAAGTCGCTTTGGATAAAAGCGTCTACCAAATGCATAAATGTAATTAGAAACTAGGAAGTAGAAATCCATGCAGTGCCAACAGGTTCCTCTTTAATAATGCCAAGGGAAATATGTTGTTCAAGTGAGGATAGACTGATGGTGTTGAATTTCCTCTTGTCAGCAGCAGAATGGCCGACAAAGTTTCAATCTCAGGACTGACACTCAGGGCAACAGAAACTCGCCTCACAAAGCCCTGAACCAGAAAAACCAACACAAGGTATGAACGGTGTGAGGTTAATAGCGCTTTCTGCTCTGGGGATTGTCCGTAATGCATTATAACACTGTTGTGTGTATGTTCCTGTAGGGCTCTAGTAATGAGAAGGAGTTCAGTAATGTATGGCAGTCTCTTCAGAGTTCAGGAATGCCCCAGAAACCACCAGCTCACTGGCAAAATAATGTAAGTACTCTCTCTTAATCTGTGTGCTTGTTTGTGATCCGTGTTAACTAAATTTAGTTAGTTACAAAGGCAACATTTCTAAGTAACTAACTTTTCGAACTACTAAAATGACTAAAACTTAAAATAATTTCAAACTACATTTGAAATCGACATTTAAAAAATTAAGCTGACTAAAATGAAAAATATAAGATTAAAAACGAATTCAAAATATTAATATAAACTGACTTAGTATAGTAATAATACTACAATAACATGTTTATGTGTATGGTGTATGACGTTTACCTGGTGTTATTTCTGGCAGGATGGGAAAGGCTGTGGGCCAGCGCCACATCAGCACCAGCTGGAGGGACAAAATAAACCGAGCCAAAGCAACGAACCATCCAACAAACTTGTATGTTTTCATATTTTGTACAACACCATTTAATTCAGCTGTCAAGCACTGGTCACGGTCACTAGTTACAATGTAAGGATCTTTTACAGTTCACCTACAAACGGTATCTTTTATTCTAATGACTGTTTTTTTTTCTTCTAAATGTTGTAGGCTTCAGGTGGTAATATTCGACTCCTGAAGAGAAATGAGGTTCTGGATCCAGCTCTCATACAGGGGCGTTCAAATAAGGTACTGTCATTTGTGTTTCTGTGTGGAACGTTGACAAGAGTTCACTCAAATTAAAATGGACACTTACTCACCCTCATGCCATTTCAGACCTGTATGGGTTTTTTCCTGTCAATACAATAAATGGCAATGGGGTCCGGCATTCTTCAAAATGTCATCATCCTTGTCATACAGATTTGGGATGACATGAGGGTGAATAATTAATTAGTGAGAGAATTTTCACATTTGGGTGAACTATTCCT
Source organism: Rhodeus uyekii (assembly GCA_037043235.1). Classification (NCBI taxonomy): domain Eukaryota; kingdom Metazoa; phylum Chordata; class Actinopteri; order Cypriniformes; family Acheilognathidae; genus Rhodeus; species Rhodeus uyekii. Next base: position 350,570 of record JAWRVZ010000076.1, on the reverse strand, counting down.
TTAATTACCTTGTATACTAGGTTAATGTTATATATATTAAAAAGCTATCAAGACACACCACCACCAACCCCATTATCCATTCTTGGCTGCCCATTCAACTCGTATCTAAATTAAACCGACTGGCGCCAGTCTATAATACACAACCATCTAAAATAATTAGAAAGTTACACCCTCACACCATTGGCCATGATTCACGTAGCAATTATTACCTTTCTGCGTACCAGTTGTGCCATGTCTGCCTAATCCTGCAGGCGGTGAAATGAATTTGAAGAATCACTTTGAAATACATTTCTGTATATTTCATTAGTTATGATAAATGATGTCATTTATTTTTGTTTACAGGCATCTACAGAGTTTGAGGAGCTTATAGCCAATTTAAAGATCTCAAAGGATGCTGAGCCCACCCAACACCCTCTGCCTAAAGAGCCCAAGAACCAATCAGGAGAGCCTCTTTCCCCACAGTCCTTTGCCATGGTGCACAGTCCATGTTTCTCACATCACTACTTTAGGGAATTCTTCTGCAAAAGAGTGGAGAAAAACGTTTATTAAATCTCTTAATTGTTTTTTTCTTTGAGTAGAAGGGAACGCTGGTATTGAAAGAGATGTTGAAGATTGACAGCTCTGGAACAAGCTCTGCCCCTGATTCCGCTTCTGGTGGCCAGAATCCAACAAACCCCAACAGCCAACAGCAGAGCAAGAGACGCTCCAGCAAAAAACTAGGTCCAACCAGAATCAATCTCTAAGATTTTGGGCTGTGGAAGTGTAATTTTGTAACTAGATGCATAATATTTGCACCTTGTGATATGCACAATGAATAATTGTGGTTGTTTTCTGTCCCTCAGCTGCTCGGATAAACACTCCTCAGACTGACACCCCAGCTCCGGCTGCGGTTCCTCCGCCTCTGGCTGGACCGCCCCTCCTGCCCAGCATGGCCACTGAACTTGGGCGGGTGTGCATGGGGCTTGGGATGGGACCGCCAGAGTTTGCCTTCCTCCGCAACAGACAGGTTGGTCCATCTAACAAACCTCACCTACATCTGTCTAATATTGAATATTGTGATTTTAAGCAGCACAGGGATTCATGAAATGAGGTTAAATTCATATAGAGATAATTTAGAAACAAATATGTAATCTAAATGGAATTCATAAAGTGTGCTGATTACAGATTAAGAAAAAAAAAAGAATGTTATATTTTTTACATAATTAAGTTTTTAATGGGGAATAATAAAAAATGTTCAATACCTAAGCCATATAGTCATAACTGACATAAAACAATGGGGTTTTATTCACTAATAATTTCTTGAATGTTTTGCATTCATATGCACAGGAGAACTTCAGAAAAATTCAGTTTTCCCTGTTAGTTTTTTTTCAGTTAAACTAACAGAAAAACTAACAGAAAAACTAACAGAAAAACTAACAGAAAAAATTCAGTTTTCCCTAAAGCCCTGTTATCACCATGATGAATGTCCAGTGCAAAAATTGTGTGCGATTAAACATTTTAATTTGAATAAACGGCTGTTAATGCATCTGTTCAGACCACCATTTGCATGCGGTTAATGCTGTTCTTTAATCGCTGTGAATAAGTCATGCTTTTAGTCATGTGCCTACAGATGCAGTTGATGCAAAACTATGACTTGGTGGTATTCATGAGTATTTTGCTAAGTGACGGCTATTTAAAAAACATTTAAATGCTGTCTTTTCTTTTTTTGCAATGTTTTTAGAATTAGAAAGAGCTTTATTGTCCAAGGATTCTTACACACTCAAGGAATTTGTCTTGGTGACAGATGTTTCCAGTGCACAGGCAAAATGACAGAGATTAAGCAGTTTTGAACGATGAACATATAACAAAAAACCGGTTATGACAAATAGCAGAACCTGCTCACCCATATTTCCATCTCGTTTGCTTTTTTCTTGTTCTGCAGAGTCTGACAGTGTGCCAGGTGAAGTTGTCTAATGGTCTGCTGGTTCACGGTCCTCAGTGTCAGTCTGAAGCTGAAGCCAAAGAGAAAGCTGCTCTCTTTGCCCTTCAACGATTGGTAACCGTCACTGCCAATTAGCTCATCAAAACATTGAAGAATTCAATAAAGGATAGTATTATCAAGTATATGCTTCTTGATATGTATATGCTTTAGTGCTTGTTTGTCTTTGCAGAACTCGTTGGGTTCATTCCCACTGCCGCCTCCCATATTTCCTGGAGTCCAGCAAATGAGGCCTCTTGCACCCCATCCCTCCATGTTTGGTCAGCCAGCAGGTCTGAGTCTTTGCTTTGTTGCTTTTCTGTTTGTTTTTTTAATGCAGATGTACTTGCGTTTACACTTGTTCTGATGTTCTATTTACACAGGTGGTCTTCTGATCCCCCCTCAAGGGTTTGGACCTCTTCACTGGGGTATGCAGTTTCCCCATCAAGGGCAACCGTTCTATGGAGGTACTTTTCCTGGAGCACGGGCCCCAGTGCCAGCAGCGACCAGTGGATCCCACAACCAGTTTGTTCCGCTTCAGGTGAGGTGTTTTTAATATCATTTTCAAAACCATTGTATTTTTCCATAAATATTGATTCTGAATATTTGAAACTGTTTCAGTTCTCATCTTCCGCAGTATCAATACACTGATAAAAGCTGTGCTCTCCCTTCTGTCTGACATCTAGTTGACTCACATTGCAGTATTTTAACGAAATAGTTTTACAGAGTGAAATGCGTCAGTGTAAACATTTACGTCTATACAGTTTGTGATCCAGTGTTTTTAATGTCTCAGAGCAGCTCAGTTCAATGTAAATGCAACAAACTCCTCCTCTGCATGTGCAGTTACACTTTTTCACATTTGCGCAATTTCCATCATTTTTGTGGAAAGATGATTGTTTCACATAGATTTGTAATTAGATCAGTTTATAAGCCTATCACCTACAGGCATAAGGAATCAGTTTCAGTTGATAACGAAATCGTTTAAAACGTTGTTCAGTTTTTGATCTTTCTGTCAGCTAAAAATGTCTCTACCCGCACACCATTTTTTGTCTGCCAAATCAAATTCATGTGGTTTGACCAAAAATCATGGTGCAACCAACATGCAAAGAAAAAAGGGAAAAAAAACAGGAAATATGACTTTCACATGTGTCATGGTCAAGTACAGTAATACCTCGGTATTTTAGAGTTTAATTCGTTCCAAGAGCGAGCTCGTAACCCAAAATGCTCGTACACCAAAACAATTTTCCCCATAAGAATACACTAAAAATCACTCGATTCGTTCCACACGACCATAAATGCCCATTTAAAATATTTTTTTGGTTTTAACCCTATTAATTACAGTTGAAATTATTACCATTAAGATCTCATATAAATACTAATTAATAATTGACAATTAAACTCTAAAAATACTTGACAATTTACTGTAACACGCACTTTACCTGTCACTGCTGGCGTGAGAGGGGAGGGAGAGGGAGAGGGTGTGCAAGGTGTTACTGCTTATATATTTCACTACATTGTAGCATTGCTTCTTTTAATAATCAGACAGGTTCCTTCTCATTCAGAGATTTTATTGAGAACTAACGGATTGCTGTTCTGGCCGCAACCCATGCCGTACATAACAGAAGAATCAAAACTATCTCTGCTTACAAGCTCTCTCAAATCCCTCACACTCAACTCTCTCTAGCGCCGACTGAAACCCCGCCCTCTTAAAGTGACAAGACTGTTAACTTAAAACTTATTGAACACATCAGATTAACTAGTTCCTTCAACATTTGTAATGATATTACAACGTGAAGAATAGCGATCACAATTAATGCAACAACACGAGGTAAATCCGCTGTAAATCACTTATGTATATGATCTGTACAGAGTTATAACTGTTATAGTATGCTGTTCTCTAAAAGTGTATGGCCCTTTAAGAACGTCATTACGCCCTGGGTGCTGGACTGTGAACACACGTGAGTCTCATTAGTATGCAATGTGTGGTGTTGGTAACATGCTCCGTTAATAAAGTTTCATCATATTCACAACAACTTATCAAATAATGCACTGTGGTGAATGATGCTCCCAAACTGAGCGACGCTGAGAGAATGAACGAGTTAAGGGGTGATAAAGGGATCTTTTCCACACAAAAATGCGCGTGGGCGAGAGAATATTTTTTTCCGCACACCGATGCAATGCTCGTACACTGATTTTACTTTCCATGCTCGTACACTGATTTGCTCGTGTACAAAGTCACTCGTAAACCGAGGTATTACTGTAGTTGGATCTCTTGTTAGTCAGGGTTCAGGTTGTAAAATATCATGTGGTGCAACTCCCAAAAAAATATTCTATTTCTGAGTGAGTAATTTCTTACATTTCTAAAAGTTTGTATTTACCTTAAACTGTTTAAAAGCATTTTTAGATGCATTTAGGTTATGAAAATGTTAGTTGATGGTTACACCACTATACAGATTAGTGTAAGTTTTTTTTATAATCACTTGAAGCTAACCTGAATACAAAGAGTGTTGTGGCCTTTATTTCCTCATATACCACTTTAGCTATGATATGCCATTGTGTCTTTAGGTGACCAAGAAGCGAGTTTCAGGCAGAAACAAGAACCAAGAGGCAAAGCAAATGTCAGGCAGCTCAGCCTACGCTGGTCAGACCCCGAGCGGTGGACCGGCGGCTTCTGTCCCAGTGCCCTCATCAGCACCCAAGACCCCCCCACCCATGAGCACTCATGAGCCTACAGATAAGCCCACACCCAAGACGCCCAGACAGAACGCCAATCCTCACACGCCTGGCTCGGCCTCAAAGCGGAAACACAGGAAACTGGCAGTCAACTTTGAAGCTGCTAAAGTGACGGACTGAAAACATTTACACACACTATCTATCTCTCTCGATCGCAGTTAGAGGAGAGAGAGCGATATGAAACCAGACATTTCTTAGCAAAAACAAGATGCAGTTGTTAGTCTTCACGGTGAGACCATTAATTTGTCACTCTCGCCTGATTAGTTTCGTATTTGTTTTAGTTGGCATGTTTTGAACGGAGGTAGTAGTGCAGAACATTTTATTGGTATTGATTAACTGCACCAAAATGATCGTAAAATCATGAAAGGGGTTTTACATTTACCTCAGCTTTTTTTCTTGCTTTCTTTTTCAACCCAATTTCTGATCTTTAAGCTTTTATCATATTTACTGTTACTTTCTGATGCTGGATTTTAATATTCAAAGTGCAATAATTTGTTTTGTAGGCGGGACATTATGCACAAGGAAGGACTAGAATGTGGCAAAATTGCTGCAATACACCATCTGTACTGATATTTAATTTTTTCTTTCTATATTGCATCATTGTGTTGTCCAGCATGGGAGGATAGATAATGTTATCGTCTTTTGGTGTGACTCAGAAAGCAGTAAAACTATCTGACCAAACCCTTGGATCTAGTTTAAAGATTTGTTGGAAGCACTCAAGCAGGTGTTAAAACCAGCCCATTATGTTCACCCAGCTAAGGAAGCACACTGATTTAAGCAAATGTAATATCTGTGGATTATTGTGTGTGTGTTTGTGTGCGTGTACATAAACTAAATGTGGTCAGGCAGGGGATGCAAACTTAAACACAATTGCCTTTCTAATAAGATGTTGCTTGTCTTTTCAGATCGATTGTGGACATTGGTTTTATTTTTGTATTAGCCTGCCTTTATTTCCAGGGGAGATGTTTATCTTCTATGATTTTAAAATGGATTTTGTGTATTTAGATCTATGGATTTTATATGCACCATTTTACAAAAGGGAATTGTTGATATTTCTCTTTGCTGGCACCCTTTTTTTTCATCTTCTCTGCGTATTTGTATCCTACCAGATTTCTTTTGTCTCAGTTTTTAAAATTTTGAAAGTATGTAAGTAAAACCTTTTATTTTTAATGACATTTCAGTTATTTAATGACTTGAAACCAGAAAAAAATATAGTGCACCTCCTAACAGCGCGGTGTGCTGTAAATAGACACTTTGTTATCATAATAAACATTTTGCTATCATAATGGCTCTCTGATGTTGTGATTTATTATAGTTTTTCAGTGGTGTTTTTTTTTTATGGGATTTAAATTGTAACCGTTTTATACTGTTAAAATAATTGCTTTCTTGGCTTGTAAAGCCTTTCTGTCATGGCAGATTGTTTACAAGTTCCAGCAGCTTGTAAGAAAAAAAACACGAGCTTCTAAATTCTTGTTTGTCGCTTGATAGTAACTTGTCTCAGATGTACAGACTTTATTTTGCTCATTTAAAAGACAGTTCTGCAATTCTTCAGGAGAAACGAGGCTCTTAAATGCTAATAACTATCTTTATTTTTTTATAAGAACATACAAATATATGCACAAATAAAACATAGAATATAACAAATAAAATTCTAAATCATATTTGCTTTTTTTATTGACCGTGTTCTCCAAACAGGAGCCCTTCTTGTGTATATGGAATTTTCCCAAATAAAACAGTTTTTGTATTGGATTAATGCAAACACGTATCAAACATGTTGAATATATGTTTTCCTTCTCATAAAAATTACAAATACACCCAAATTATCCATGTCTGCATGCACACGCACATAAAGAGTCATTTGGAACCACATACTACACATACCTGTACTACCTTTATCAAATCTTTCTATGGCAGAAGTAATAAGAGTAATATGCTAGCATGTGTTTCCAGAAGTATTTGCCCAATATGGATTATTATTTTTTTTTAAAGAAGTCTTTGTTAAAAATGTATAATCAATGAACCAAGACAGTCAGCTAATAGGTGAATCACAACAGTACAAACTTTGATTTGACACAAAGATGTTTTTGAAAATCAGACATATAGGAAAATGTACAAGGCTTTGTTCTAAACAGTTTTAGTGATATAAATAACTAAGATCCCATGAGGCATTACAAACAGCATAATTTACTAAAAAACCTGGAGAAAAATAAATATACTCATTTACAAATGCTGATTTTATTTATTTAAAAGAGAATATTGTTTGTGTATATTGTATATGTGTGTGTATGTATGTATATATATATATATATATATATATAGAGAGAGAGAGAGAGAGAGAGAGAGAGAGAGAGAGAGAAGCATTTAAGTACTTTGAGATCATGTAGAGAATGACTAGATTGTCATTCACATTTTTTGACTGATTGGTGTAATTTTCTTGTTCAGCATCATGGTTTATTTAGTTTTTCACAAGGAATTCCACTGTTAAACTCGATTATTTAAAAAAACAAAAGCTGAATTAAAGCGGGCTGATGGCATAAGCAAGTACTGTACTACCAATAACAACCTTGTAACTCACAGCCGGCCTCTCTTTAAAGGCTTATAAAACTGAATTGAAAGTTCTACTTCCGGAACCGTACGTATTTTCACAAAACTCTCCAAAAAGTAGTCTATTTTTCTGAACAGCTTTATTAGCATATTTCCGCAAATGACGTCACAAACCCCTGTCTTCCGATAATGCTGCTCTGTCTCTTTAAGAAACTCTCCACACCGATCGACTGATGTGTGACGTCAGGAATCGTACACTCGCACTCAATCGACCGCCCGCTGTATTCTGCGGTCTTCGCCGTGGTTCACGCGTGTACTTCTAGTTTTTCTTGAATCTTATCACCCTTTAATAACAATAAGAGAACGGTTTAGACTCACATAGCAACTGTAGATACATTTTTTCGATTTAAATTAGGGCGCGAGACCAGTTTCGGAAAGTTGGGGGACACGCTCATATGCTTTCGATTACTGTTTGCCCAATGACAGCTTCAAAGCAATGAAGTGAACACATTCAGTCCGCTTTCTTGAGTTTGGCGTTAAAGGTTTAGGAGAAATGAAACAAAGTTGAAAACAGGATCATCTGATTGGAAGTTTGGATCCTCCCAGGCATGACTCCAATAACTCTGAGACTCTGATTAAGCGATGGGGACTCAGAGAAACGGGTTCCTCAAACGAGAGACTTTCATTCTCTCTGTTGATGTGGGAACAACCTCCATAAGGTGCCATGTGTACGATAAGAGTGCCAATATCAGGGGGTCCTGCTCCTCCAAGGTGGATGACAGCAGCTTGACAGGAATGACTGACTTGAGTTGCGTAAGTGTGAAATCTGACTGCATCTTTCCTGTTACAGGTGTCTCTTCTGTATCCTCAGCCTGGATGGGTAGAGATTGACCCCGAGGAACTGTGGAAAGGGTTTGTCACTGTAGTCAAAGGTGCAGTTCAAGGTGAGACTTCTTCCCCCCCTATTTAAATAAAAAGTATGAATGTCATTGCATCAGATATGAAATCATCCCCGTCTAGTGGCATGTATCCAAACAAATGATGCCTATTAAATACCAAAATGTAATCATTAAGTATTTTTTGTTTTATATAACTTGTATTATATTACATTTTCTGTATCAAATTGAGTTTTATATGAGTATTTCATTTTTTTATGTATATTTATTGCAACAGAAGTACCAGAGGTAAAGATCTATTTAAAGGTCTATTTACTTCACCAAAAAATGACTCGTCTCAGTCATCGTTCCTAACCCATAAGACTTTTGTTCATCTTCAAAACACAAAGGAAGATATTTTAATGAAATCGGAGAGATTTCTGTCCTTCCATTGACACAACTAACATTTTGATGCTTCAAAAAGTTCATAAAGAGACTCTTTGTTATCTGTTTGATTTAGACTCGGGCTTACAGATGTGCCAGATGGAGGGTCTTGGCATCTCAACCCAAAGGGCAACATTCATGACCTGGGATAGGTTAGTAAATGTTAAATCCTGCGTTTGTTCCACAGAGAGCACCACGGACAGACAGAGGTGACTTGTTTTCTGTTATTATCTCCAGAAACACAGGAAAACCATTTCATAATTTCATCACCTGGCAGGACATGAGGGCAGCAGAGTTGGTGAGATCGTGGAACGGGTCCTGCACGATGAAGGTGAGCCTGCTGCGGATGATGTCATCAGCTTGTTCATTTCAAACTCGCATTGAGACAATTACTGGAACAGAGGAATCATTACTGGAAAAAAATACTTTTTATTTTTAAAAACAACTTTACTTTTTTATATATATAGCTCTGGAAAAAATTAAGAGACCACTGCAAAATGGTCAATTTCTATTGTTTTACTATTTATAGGTATGTGTTTGGGTAAAATTTACATTTTTGTTTTATTCTATAAACTACTGACAACATTTTTCCCAAATTCCAAATAAATATTGTAATTGAGAGCATTTATTTGCTGAAAGCCACAATTGGTAAAAATAACAAAACATTGCAGTGGTCTCTTATTTTTTTCCAGAGCTGTGTATATATAATTATAATTATTATTATTATTTATTTTTTTCCGCTTTTACTATATATTTTGGTGAAATAAATACATCCATGGTGAGCATAAGAGACTTCTTTCATAAAAGATCTTACCAACCCCAAACGTTTAAACAGTAGTGTCATTTTATTATAGCAAATGGAAAAAAATTCCATTAATGCTTATACAATATTTATGAAAAAAAAGCAGACATTATGCCAAGCTGTTGGTACGTGGGAGTTGGTACAGTTGATGCTGATAATGTCCAATTGTTCTCCAATCTTTTCAATAGTTTAGCACAATTGCTTAAACAATTCAATAACAGTCAATACATTACAGTTTACAGCAGTTTATTACTGCAAACAAAGTGTGTATTGTTTGGACTGAGACAATTCGTAGAGTTTGTCATTCATTGTATAAGTCAATGAATGAGTGTTTCATCACAAATCCTGTAAGCTAAATAAGTAATATAGCAGTGAAACAAGAACCTCCACTGACAGTGAATATTTGGCCTGTGGGTGTCTGTGACACATGCTAAAAGTGCTCATTTTTGAGTCGGTGGAATTCCCTCCTTAGTAGCTGGTTTGTGTTTCATGACCCTGTGTGGTCAGTTAATTCCTCTATGGTTGATTCATTTTTGTCCCATCATTGCAGAGAGGAAATCTTGTCAGTTTGAAAAGTATGACTCGTGTTCTTGCATTTTGCTCTATGCAACCCTGACCCTGTATTTGTAGTCAACGATAAAACTGGTTCTTCTCGAACAAGAATTTTTTTCATTATCTTATCATAGAGGGCAAAGTTCAAGCTGGAAGGTGGTGGTGGTGAAGGGGTTAAGTTCCTCTAAGGGATTTTTCTTGTCACAGCTACTGTAAGCTGCTTTAATATTTAAAATATTTAAAGTCAGCATGAAATGGAAGGATAACACTTTACAATAAGGTTTCATTAGTTAACTTTATTAACGAACATTACTTATTCAGCATGTATTGATCTTAGTGCGAATGCTAATTTTAACATTAATACATTATAGATATCAGATGTTGTATTTTGTTAACATTAGTTGTTTTCTCTGTGAACTTACATGAATGGCTGTATTTTTATTAACAGTAACAAAGATGAATAAATTATTAATTGTTAATTAATACATAAACTAAGGTTAACGAATGAGACCTTATTGTAAAGTGTTACCAGCGGAAGTTGCGATAGTCTAATCATCTCCGTTTTGATTGATTGTATATATCCGAGTGTAGGGTGAGGGGTGCAAGTTATTACTGTCATTTTTTTTAATAAATACTGAGATTTTCCGAGAGTTGTCAATTTTGATTTCATGGTGACTTTTAACAGAATATTTTATTTGACAGACGGTACATGGGGTGTTGAAGATGCTGCACTTCCTCACCAGACAGAAGCGCTTCCTTGCTGCCAGTTTGGTGGTTTTCACCACCCAGCACGTGTCACTGCGTCTCGTCTGGGCCCTGAACAACATCCCTCAGGTAAACCAGGACTAGTTTATATTTGAGTATTTGTCTTCTCTAGGATGGGTATTTTTAACCTAACCTTCTCTCTCCTCAGTTGCGGCAGGCAGTTGAAGATGGCTCGTGTTATTTTGGGACCATAGACACCTGGCTGGTGTACAAACTCACTAAAGGTCGTGGTTTCATTCTGAAAACTCATAAATTGACGAATCCTATTGTCTAGAAGTCACCTGAACAATGGGAGTCAGATCGCTGTGTGCATAGTGTTCTAGCTGGATTCCTTTGGCTATTTTCACACTGTCAGTCCAAATCCTATTTCTCTTTTTCTTTTTTTTTTCTTTTTTTTGTCTGATTGGAATCTGATCTAAATGATCGACTGTGTATTCCAACTGTTCAGATCCGATTTGTGTGTCCAACAACACAACACGTGTTGTCTACAACAAGGTCTCATGTTTACATTTCACTTGCCATGAGAATGTGTCACAGTCAGAAAAGTTTAGTGAAATCCGATATTAAAACTGATTTCCACAAATGAAATTTCAAAACACGAATGAATGCTTGAAGTAGATTTGTAAATGTGAATGTTTTTATTTATTTATTCACATTTACTTTATTCATATTTAATCAGATTCCAATCAGATATGCACAGTTATCGGATTTGGACTGACAGTCAATAAAACGAGTTTGATTTGTAAGGGGTCTTCAAGGTACTTCTGATGTTTCAGGTTGTTTGGTTGTATTTTGCATTCACTGATCACATACATTACCGTTAAAACATTTGGGGTCGTTGATATTAAATGTTTCTGAAATAGTCTCTTATGCTCAACAAGGCTACATGTATTTGATTTAAAAAACAGAAAAAACTCTGTTGTAAAGCTGAATTTTCAGCATCATTACTTTTCAGTGTCACATGATCCTTCAGAAATCACTCTAATATTGCTGCTCAAAAAGCATTTAATGGTTTTGCTTATTAATATTTTTGTGGAAACCGAAATCTTTGATGAATAGAAATCTCTTACTGACCCCAAACCTTTGAACGGTACACATTGTTTAATTTGTACATGCCCATTTGTGGTTTTCTGTGATATTGAATGTAAATTATAATGATATATTTGTCTTTGAACCATTAATTATAATATCTTGCAAATTCGAAACAGTTGTGTTTAAAAATCAGTAATGTATACATGAATTTTATGGCTGTCATGGAAGATACATTATACGTTTAATGGAAGAAAATACATGTATATAAATATTTGTTGCACAAATATATTTGGGTAAAAACAGCTCTGCTTAGAAATGACTTTAGCAGATCAGTGAAATGTTTGCAGGGTGAGTACAAGTCTGAACTATTTACAAGACCAGGACAAATCTCGGCACATCTTTTAAAGTGCTGTTATGTTTCAATGTTTGTTTGCAGGTCTGGTTCATGCTACAGATTACTCTAATGCCAGTGCAACAGCAATATTTGATTCCTATCAGGTCAGTGACAGCAGTACAATTACTATATTTGTGTAATTGCTGTTATCTGATCATTACCTTTGGATTGTGGACTTCAGTACAAAATGAGTACAAATGTGTGCCGTGAGAGACAGAGTACAGTTCACCCAAAAATGAACATGCTGTCATCTTTTAGTCACGTTGTTCCAAACTTTTATAACTTCCTATCTTACCGGTACATGGAACACAAAAGGAGAAAAACTGCTGATTTTTAATAAACAGTTGCTTTGAGAACCTTGACAAAATGTAACAAGTAACAAAATTACAAAAATGTCCAACTTGTTCAACGTTTGAAGTGACTTTCCTGACTTTTCTTTTTTTTTTTCAACCTTTACCCTACAACTTATTATTTTAACATTGTTTTATTTTTGGTTAAATGAATGCAGCAAGAGACTTTTTCAGAAAACGTTTAAAAAAATCATGCATTTGACAAGCAAAACAAAAAATCTTGAATGGTTTGGCAAGCAAACCGATTTTCAATCTTTTTTTGTGTCACTTTGTTTTGCCTGCTTGCGAATTATTTTTTTATTTTAAGTTAAAAATATTTCAATTGCAAATCTCTACTAATTTGGGAAAATGACACGGATAAGCATAAAAGTCAACAGTGAATGAATGTAATGATTTTTTGTGTGAATTATCCTTTTAGGGCTGCCCACATTTATCTTGTGTTTGTGTTTATTCTTGTATGTTTTGTCCATATAGTGTCTTGTGAACATGTTTCCGTAAGTGGTGTTTGTTCATAGATTCTGTCTGTGTTCATAGTGTGTGTTTGTGTGATCATCAGATGTGCTGGAGTGGATTTCTTTGCTCACTTCTCTCTATACCTCTCTCCATCTTTCCCAGGGTACAGAACACAAGGTAATCGTGCACCCTGAATTGCTCCAATATTTCTAGAATACTTTTTAGTGCCCTTTTGACAAAGTAATGAATGCTCCCTTTTCTTGTATTTAGTCACAAATTTGGTTCATGTGATCCATCCATCTTTGGGGTGTCCATCCCAATCATGTCTGTTGTGAGTATAAATGTTGTCATGCAGTTTTACTTGCTTATTTATAAAGACAATGCACCTTAATTAACATTTCTGTAAATGTGCCGGTTTTCTATTTTTTAATGACATGCACTTGACTATGTTTGGTGTCACAACCTTACATGTATTGTCTTTGTCACAGATGGCGGACCAACAAGCAGCCATGTTTGGAGAATGCTGTTTTGACACTGGAGATGTGAAAATTACTATGGGCACAGGGACCTTCATGGACATAAATACTGGAAACAAACCACACACGTCTATAGCCGGTATGACATTCCTGTTCTGATCTTACCTACATTTACATTTATGCATTTGGCAGACGCTTTTATCCAAAGCGACTTGCTTTGCATTCAAGATACATTCTAATCAGTTCTTGCTTTCCCTGGGAATCAAACCCATGACCTTGGCGTTGCAAGCGCCACTCTCTGCTGTTTGAGACTGTACTGTACCTTGACTAATAAGCTCACAATATTCAGCTGTAAAGGAATTACTAATAATCCCCTAGAACTACTAATCTAAACCAACTACACAGTAACAGTAAATTTAGATTCCATTTCCTTTCCATGTGTTTTCTGAATAGGCCTTTATCCGCTGGTGGGCTGGAAGATCGGTGCTGATGTTGTGTATCTGGCTGAAGGTAATGCCGCTGGAACAGGGGCTGCAGTTAAATGGGCACATGATCTAGGTGAGGAGGATGACTCAAGTTCCTTACTTACGAAATAACAAGCCACACATATTCCTTAACTTCAGTATGTTTTTTGCACTACATAAATATAAAAAGAACCATTGAAGTTTGTAGATGCAGATCATTATGAGAATGTATTTAACTTGGGGGGATTTTTTTTATTATTGTAGTGTAATTTCTTTGGTGCTTGTCTTACAGAACTCTTTTCTGATGTGAAGGAAACCGAAGCCATAGCCACTAGTGTGGAAGATTCAGACGGCGTGTGTTTTGTGCCTTCTTTCAGTGGATTACAGGTGGCTTTATGTGCATCTGTGATATTTTGCCTCATAGACTTTCATTGTTGCCCAAACAAGCTTGTCTTTTATTATGTCTGCATGTTTTTTACCTCATGATTCATCTCATGGATTTGTTATAAATTTAGCAGATTTTTGATATCATTTGATTTGGCATCTGTTCCACTGTCTGAGTGAGGTTGGTGATGATTCACAAAATTATCTGAAAAACTGTGATTATGTATGTTCATGTGCCACAGGCCCCTTTGAATGATCCTAAAGCTTGTGCCTCTTTCATGGGCTTAAAACCTTCCACAACCAAGAGACACCTGGTCCGAGCCATTCTGGAGTCTATAGCGTTCAGGTGAGCAAAGCTGCTTGCAAGACCTGACTGCATCATCAAAATATCTCTAAAGAATATGATCTGTTAAAGTTATAAAAAGGCAGAAGGGACAGATTGTGTCAAGGTCATACATTAATCAGGGCTTTGGGAAAAATGGACAAATATCGCCCCTCTATAGACTAAAGTTAATTTCTAACACTTCCAACTATACTGAAACACTGCTAGCCAAATTAATCAATATATGCTCATATACATAGTGCTGGATTGCTTCAAATCTTCTGTTATTGTTCCTGTTCTGATAAAAACACAACATAGCCTACTTAAATGATTAACTAACACCTGTGGAAATGAAAATATTTGAGTTAAACGGTTCACTGCAGGGCAGTGTAAATAGACTTTGTCCTCAGCCGTAAGTATTTTGAGGCATGTCCAATCCTTTTCTTAGAATTTAGCTTGATATTAACACTGTTTTCCTACTGTTTTGGAAGTCTTTTCTTCTCTATTCTCATATTCTATCCGATTCAAATGGCTTCTCAGAAAAATGTAGGGTGTGACTTGATTTACGTCTGGAATTGATTGGATGGTTGAGGTTTGAACTATGATATGCTGTGAGCGACTGGTTATCCGGCCTTCGCACCAGTAAACATCATCAGAGATTAAAGAAATTAATTAAAAAATTATTTGTTAATGATGTTCGTGTTTGTGTGATTAAAAAAAGAACAAAGAATTTTAATTTCATGGTGACTTAAAACGTAAATGAATTATTCACAGTGAATATCAGTCAAATATCTGCAAGTTTTATTTTCTAAAATATCACTTCAGTTCTTTTATCAAACTATGAAATTTGTAGACAAAACCAAGTTTCACCCCAGAAAGGCCTATTCTTAATGCAAAACGTCCCAAACAGTGTCTGCAGAGTTAAAAATGTCACCCGAGTTATAAATAAAGCACATTAGCCAGTTAAGACCCCTGTCCAGTCATTATTGTAAAAAAGAGTTCTTCGATTGTCATCTGACTTGGTTCTGCCATTCCACAATGAGAAGCAAAAAAAGTAATGAGAAAGTGATTGGATGCAAACCACCATACCTTGACATTCGAGAAGTCAATCAGACCTTTTATATTAATAGAAACCCGTTCTACTTGTTTGCACTTTTCATCCTTTAGATAAGTAAAGGCTCTCAGTAGACTAGGGAGGTATTCCAGAAAGCAAGATTAATTTAGCAACACATATACTCTGAAGTCTTGGTTAATTAAACCAAACCAAAGCGTGTTTTCTCGAGGAATGCACATTTACATTTATGCGTTTGGCAGACACTTTTGTCCAAAGCAACTTCCATTCCAATCAAAGTAGACATCGACATTCTTATCAGTTCTTGCTTTCCCTGGGAAAGCAGGTATACAGGTTCCAAAACCTGCTCTGGAGCAGGTTATGTTCTAGGAATAAGCTGCTATGTCTGTTTACATACCGTGAAATTTACTGGAGGTTCTGAAACTGAAAGTTGAGGTTCCAAATTGAGTACACTTATCCGGGTAAGTCGCATAACCTGCTTTCTGGAATACCACCTCACGCAATTTGCTTATGTCCTTCAGTTCTTTCTTCAGTCCTCAACTGGTGTCTTTGCCCATCTTAATTATTATTAACTTATTCAATCCCATTTTCTATTTTCCAAATTTTCATTTGGAACCATGAAAGTATATAGGATCCAACACTATAGACCTAACCTTCAGTGGGCCATGAGAATATATGAAAATGTATGGATGAGGTTGTACAATTTGCCAAAACACAAGCTAGTTACAAATTCGCTTTAGGTTGTGATGGACTTAACGACTAAAATTTTAATATCAGTGCATCTCTAGTAATAACCCCTTGTGTTTATACTGGTGAATACCAACTATACTGATTTTATTTTCAGGAACAAGCAGCTCTTTGATGTCATGCTTAGGGAAACACGTATTCCCATCACCAAAATCAGGTGAGGGTCTCACCTCGGTTCTCTGTCTTGTGGCGTAGTCTGATCCTACCCGTCTGAACTTTCGTATATTTCTACACATTTAGGGCAGATGGAGGTGTATGCACAAATGATTTCATCATGCAGCTGACCGCTGATCTGTTGGGCCGTAAGATAGCACGTCCTAGTCACTTTGACATGTCCTGCCTTGGAGCTGCTTTTGTTGCGGGACTAGGAACAGGTAAAGGAAAAGACACATTATAGTGCAGCACATCAACTTATTCCAAATCTAGGCTTAATCTAAATATATCAGCTCTATAAACCCTATAGAGCCTTCTGTATCATATTTGATATTCACATTTCTAAGGGCTCTAAATAGTCAATATGGTCAAATCTTTGCTGAAAGCCTGTTGTATTCAGTCTACTACATGTCGTCTGTCATCTGATTAATAGTTTGCGTTTTTTTAGCAAGTAAAAGTTTTTAATAGAATTGTCAAAACATTCGCCCCTAAAACAAAGCATTTAAATATGAACTCACTAAGACATTGTATTAGGAAATATAGAGTGGCAGCTGATGTGTATGGCTTTACACTCACCTAAATGATTATTAGGAACACCTGTTCAACTTCTCATTAATGCAATTATCTAATCAACCAATCACATGGCACTTGCTCAGTGCATTTAGGGGTTGGTCCTGGTCAAGACAATCTCCTGAACTCCAAACTGAATGTCAGAATGGGAAAGAAATGTGATTTGAGCGATTTTGAGTGTGGCATGGTTGTTGGTGCCAGACGGGCCATTCTGAGTTTTTCACAATCTGCTCCGTTACTGGGATTTTCACGCAAAACCATTTCGCAACTTTGACTGAAATAACCACTCGTTACAACCAAGGTCTGCAGCAAAGCATTTGTGAAGCCACAACACACACAAGACCCACACCGGGTACCACTCATCTCCACTACAAATAGGAACAGAGGCTACAATTTGCACGAGCTCACCAAAATTGGACCGTTGAAGACTGGAAAAATGTTGCCTGGTCTGATGAGTCTCGATTTCTGTTGAAACATTCAGATGGTAGACTCAAAATTTGGCATAAAAAAAAATGAGAACATGGATCCATCATGCCTTGTTACCACTGTGCAGGATGGTGGTGGTGGTGTAATGGTTTGGGGATGTTTTCTTGGCACACTTTAAATTTTTAAATGCCACGGCCTACCTGAGCATTGCTTCTGACCATGTCCATCCCTTTATGGCCACCATGTACTCCTCCTCTGATGGCTACTTCCAGCAGGATTAGAATTTCATATTTTTTCTGCGTTTAGACCTTCTGTGTTTTTATTTAGGAATAAAATTCCTTCTATTATGTAATGCTATTTGAGCCTTAAAAGCCTTCATTTAAAGGTTTTATCTAAAGGCTAAACTGACTATAATTTTAAATGTCAAGCTTTACAGAGTTAATCTACATATTTTATTCTGAATTGTTCTTTAGGCTACTGGAGGAACCAAGAGGAGCTGAAGAAGCTTTTGACTACTGACCAACATTTCATTCCCCGAAGGATTAAAGCAGAAGGGCACACGGGAGGCCATTACAACGGTGCCCTGCAGAGCTGGGAGAGGGCTCTTCAGCGCTCCATGCACTGGTACACCCAGCCCTGATTTACCACAAGTTTACTAAACGTGTGGGGCGATTCTCTTTTTCACTGCGAAAAACACTTGAACAGAATGATTTCCTGTCTGGATTTGGAAACGGTTTATGAGTCTTGCCTAATCACAATTTGCAGATTTACAACTTATTTGTGCATCATGGTATTATGATGACGAGGTGGCAGGCTGCAGCACAATTCCTACTTTTGAATAAGATAGATGTAGTATTACGATTTTGCCAATCAAGACTTACTATATAATACCATTAGGCACTGAAATCAATGAGTGCCTTTAACCAACTACTGTATTTCTATTTTCTTTTTCGATGAATTTGAACTCGTTATGTGCCTTAATGGGGTCCTTTTGTACAAGAGACCCTCAATGAGGTAATCTGGTTACTCATCTCCCAAATCCAAATGATGGCATCTCACCCTGAGAAGTGTAGTAATTATATGTAATTCATGTTGTTTACATGATGGGATGGGAGTAAGTGCTGCTCTTTCTCACCTTTATTAATAGACTGAGTTAACAATCATTGTTCATCCATTAGTAGTGTATGGTAATTTATATGCATTCATTATTGTAATTTTCATGTCATTTTAGTTGATATTTTGTAATTGCACATATAGTCTTGATGTTATATAGGTTAAATTATACCTCTTAATACAAAGGCAATGCTGCAAAACATGGAAAACTTGTTACCTGAAGTACAATATTTACTTCTTTTTTTTTTCTTTTTGATTTTCCGCTTGATACTATCAACAGTGGCTAATGATATGCATTCAAAGTAGCTGTGAAACTGTAATATCATAGGCTGTTATCAGGCTTTCAAAGAAAGAGTATACATAGGAGATTTGCTATGAAGAAACATTTTTTTTTTTTATAGACTGTAAAAGAATTCTTAACATTGTGCCATGTTTAATATCAGTATGTGAAATTATTTGTTTTAATAAATGTTCAATGTGCTATTGTAATGTCTAATTATGTGTATTGTCAAGCAAATAAATCCAGGTTTTTCAATCTAGGGTAAAAAAAACGTGACTTTTTTAATTACTAAAATGAACTCCTTTACGACCTGATTGGATTTAGTAATCTATGGGTCTAAATTGTTAGTTACAGTAGTGTCTCAATAAAGATATTTTGCAGAAGCTCTGAACAGTGTAAAAAAACAACTGTGCAAAGTCGCACATTAAAGGCTAAACTTAGGATCCCATCTGTAAAGGATTATTTGAGGATAAAGTGGCATAAACAAGAAATAATAGTAAATGTTGCATTATTCGCATTTGTTTTTGTCGTGCAGTCAAATGTATTATATAATAGTAATTATTTATAGTCCACGGGCGTAGGAAACGGCCTCCATGTTTTCTATTGGCCGATCCAGGTGTCAATCATCCAGTGTGGGCGGGACTAAAGCAAAAATGGCGACTTTATCTGTCGGAGAGCCTCAAGAGATGGAAGGTGAGCGGACTTGTCTATTTTTAATGATTTATTTTCTTAGAATCATTTAATAAACCCAGGATTATTCTTTTGCTCTAAGCGTTTGTACACACGCTGAATTTTTAGTTGAAACCAGTTCCGTATATTTTTATTGTCCTTTTATCATTCATTCAGACTGTATGGGATTGTTTACGTTTATCACACAGCTAACTAAAGATACCCTTATACTCCGCGCGCATGAAACGGCGATAAAAGCTGTTTCGTCTCTTGATATTTATTTTCAGTGTATTTAAATGGCATTTTTTAGTGCAGAGCTCTTTTTGTGTGTTTGTGTAGTTGTGTAGAGGGGCGTCAATGCCCGCACACCTCACTAGTCCATCAGCTCGCTTTACCTGCCTCGGCCTCACCTGTTCGGACGGATACAGTGCAGGAGAACATGAATGCGAGCTATCAGACGTGACGAATCGAGCTTTTCTCGATGACTCCATTTGTTTCCATCTGCTGCATCAGCACAGTTGTGGTGTGTGTGTGTGTGTGTGTAGGATGGGCTCATGGAGGCTTTGAAATAGTGCTTTCATATTAAAGTACGGGCAATCAGTTGACGTTTTGTAAGGAGGTTTGTAATGTGTGTTTACCCTAAAATCATTTAAAGGTATTTTTCATTAAACAAACCTGTGATTTAAAGTTGACAGGAGGGGTGAGTCTGAGGAGTCTGGAGATGATGAGACCAAGAGAAAGAGTCTCAATGGAGAGGTCGACTCTCTGCAAGCCCCTTCCACCGGTGAGACCCACCTTGTAACTTATAAGAAGTTTGAGGGAGATCATTGTCTTTATTCTCAGAATCTGTTTGCTTACCACTTCTCTCACCTCCGCTTTTAGTACCCGAGGAGTCACCTGTTGACATGGACACCATAACCTTAGACCCAGATGAAGAGGTGACTGAGGGAGTTGCTTGTTTAGTATTTTTTTAAGGACGTTTAGACAGATGATGATGATGTTATTAGCACTATGATTCATTGTGTCTTGTATATTTAGGATGTGGATCTGGTCCACTGTCGCATTGGGAAGATTGAGGGCTTGGAGGTTCTCCGTAAGGCAAAGGTGAGAGTCAGATCCTCTTTCTTTGGAAAATTGATGCAGTAGAATTGTCGTTACTGGATGAAGATTTGTGTAGTTATTTATTTACAGGATCAGTTATGCCAAATCTTAAATGAGTCATTTTCTATGTTTCTATCATCAGACAATTTCTCTCAGACAAAACCTCATCAAGCGGATTGAGAACTTGGACAGCCTCGGCTCATTAAAGGAACTTGATCTTTATGACAACCAGATCCGTAAACTAGAGAATCTTCAGGCCCTAACAGAGCTAGAGTAAGTCAGGTGTTATTTTGTCCAGACATAATAATTTTCTTTTTCAAAAATGCATAAAAATATAATTTAAACACTACTATTCAAAATCAGTAGATTCACAGGTTCTTTATTCGGCAAGGATGCATTAAATCGGTTACAATTTACAATAAAGACGTTCATAATGTTACAAACTCTATTTCAAATAAATGTTGTTTTTAAGCTTTCCATTCATCAAAGAATCCTGAAAATGTTTGGAATGATTTCTGAGGGATCATGTGACACTGAAGACTGGAGTAATGATGCTGAAAATACAGTTTTGAGTTTACAGGAATGGATTGTGTTTTAGAGAGAGATTGTCAGATGTCAAACTGCCGTGATATCATAATGAAGATTTGTTAAGAGAATAAAAAGTCTTGGAAAAGAGCCTTTTAAAATCTCTTTGGGGAAAAATTTGTATTCATATTGTTAAATTATTATCCATCAAATCAAAGACGTGTTGCAACTGACATTCTGCAGGAAACATAAAACAGGAAAAAATATCAAAGACAACACCAGACAGGAAATGTTTTTCCAAACCAACATGAATACTGAAGAGTTTTTTTTTTTAAGGCCTGTAAAAACTGGATTTGTAAAAAATAAAATGTTATGGTCTCTTCTATTTGAAGAATTAATAAAGAACCAATAATAAGCTTTTAAAAGAGTTGCTGCATGCCGTTTACTCATTTGTGATTTGCAGGCAGCTAGATGTATCGTTCAACTTATTGAGGAAGATTGAGGGATTGGATTGCCTCACAAAAGTCAAGAAGCTCTTCTTACTTCATAATAAGATTACAAGCATTGCCAACCTGGATCTCCTGACGAGTCTCCAGATGCTTGAGCTGGGCTCTAACCGCATCAGGGTGAGACATCCAAATCCAAAGACCAAATCGGCTCTTTATATGCTACACATTCTCCTATTCTTACTTGACATTTCTCTGTTCGTACTGTGAATGTGTTTTCAAGCTCAAATGTAAGCATGTAAATACTTCTATGCACATTTTAGGTGATTGAGAATCTGGATTCTCTTAGTTCTCTGGAGAGTTTGTTCCTTGGCACGAATAAAATCACTCAACTACAGAACCTTGATGGATTGCACAGTCTGACGGTTCTCAGTATCCAGGTTCGTTTGCGATTAGAAAGCTGTTTTTCTTTTCTTTTTTAGCCATATTTATCTTCTGTTGTGCACGCCTGCCTTACAGAGTAATCGCATCACGAAGTTGGAGGGACTCCAGAATCTTGTGAACCTGCGAGAGCTTTACTTGAGTCATAATGGCATTGAAGTCATGGAGGGCCTGGAGAACAATGTAAGATCTGCCATGGATGCAGTACATTTTCTGTATATACTGTGACATTTATTCATTACATACTGAAATAATAACTTGCATGACTGATCGGTGGTTTACCTACTTGTCAAATATATCTGCAAAATTACGAAATCATCTTAAGAAGCACTTTCAAGGTCGAAGCTGTCTGGTATCTAGTAATTTCATGCTTAATTTTTTCCCTTTCTCCTGCTATTTTGAAGTTTTTGTTTTTTTTTCTTTTCTCCACTGCACCTTTACTCCACACAGGCTTTTTATGTGTTCTGATCTGTCGTCACATTTAGCAGGGGTTTTATTTTTATCCGTCCCAGAATATTTTAGAGCTACAATATACAGATCTTTCATCTTCCTCCCTATCTTTTAGAAAAAGCTGTCAACTTTGGACATCGCTGCAAACAGGATAAAAAAGATTGAAAATATCAGCCATCTGACTGATTTAAAAGAATTTTGGGTAAGAAAGAAAAAGGTTTACTGTTTGTACAGTTTGTTTAGCATACTATG
Source organism: Rhodeus uyekii (assembly GCA_037043235.1). NCBI lineage: Eukaryota > Metazoa > Chordata > Actinopteri > Cypriniformes > Acheilognathidae > Rhodeus > Rhodeus uyekii. The sequence continues at coordinate 327,778 of JAWRVZ010000076.1, read as the reverse complement.
TTAATAAATACTTCAAAAGTTTGGGGTTAGTGAGTGGATTTATGATTTTTAAGGAAATTAATACTTCTATTCAGCTTAAATTGATCAAAAGTGATTTTTAAATAGATACTGTTGTTTCATTAAAAGTCAAGAAAAAAATCAGATCAGTCTTTAGATTAGGGTCCAATTATCACTATTAACTACGACTTATTATTCCTAATTACTGTTTATTAATAGTTAGTGAGGTTGTTAAGTTCAGGTATTAATACTATATTAATATGTGCATTATAAGTACTAATAAACAGCAATATATTACTAATGTGTACGCTAATATGTAACTAATTAATAGTGAGAATTGGACCCTAAACTAAGCCTTTATCGAAGTTTAAAAAAAAATTATAATAATACATTTAAAATGTCTTAAGCAGCACAATTTCCACATTGATGATAAATGTTTCTTGAGCAGCAAATCAGCATATTAGAATGATTTCTGAAGGAGTAATGATGCTGATAATTCAGCTTTATCATCACAGGAATAATTTTTATATGATTAATTTGAGTTATAATAATATTTCACTATTTTTACTGCATTTTTTATCATATAAATCCAGCCATGAGCATAAGAGACTTTCAAAAAACATTAAAAGTATTACTAATCCTAAACTTTTGAATGGTATTGAATGTTAAAAGTGTACTTCAGAGAATCAATTAATATTGCTATAATAGTTTTCATTTGAGTCCTAATATCTACCTATTATTTATTTTCTTCCTCTAAAAAGCTTTTAAATTGGTTTTCTTCTTCTCTCTTACACAGATGAATGACAACCAGATAGAGAACTGGGCAGACTTGGACGAACTCAAGAATGCCAAAGGTCTAGAGACTGTCTATCTGGAGAGAAACCCCCTGCAGAAGGACCCTCAGTACAGACGCAAGATCATGTTGGCGCTTCCCAGTGTCAGGCAGATCGATGCCACCTTCATCCGTTTCTGATCACCCGCCCAGCCACATTGAGCCCTCCCTCAACCAACCATCCATTGCACATTACAAACACAATGTCACCATAGTTCCCTCATGCACCCCTTCTGCCCTGTTTACCTCTTTTATTTACTTTTATCAACAGAAAATCACACTCCAAGTGTTGCCATTCCATGTGCCAGCACCTTTTACTCACACTGAGACTATATACACCTATGCTCTGACTTACACTATAGCGTGAATGCTTGTTAATTTATTTTCAGTTTAAGACCCGATCAGTGTGAGCTGAGAGGAGCTGATGCCTGTTGCTCAGAAACTATATCAACGCTGACCTCACTTTCCTTAGCATTTTGATTAGGAAATGATTGCATTCTAGTCCCTTCACTCTTCCTCCATCCATGTAGATGATAGGCTAATATCAGACGATTCTGCCCTGTATGATTTACATCCACCGTTGAGATCTTACTTGCTATATCAGGTGGTTAAAAGCGTCACTTTTCATTCAGGTACTGAAGATGGCTATGAGGAAGTTATTTTTCTTTGATATGATCAGGGACTATTTCCTTGAGTAATATGTATGGCTGCACTCATGGATTCAATTTGCATATCATTCTGTTTCTGGTTGTAGCGGTATGTTAAACTTTTAGCCTGTTCAAATGTGACACCACATATTGTTCACCCTTTATTAATACTGAATATATAATAACAGCCTCATTGAGAAATTTATTTCGTATTTAAAGGTCACACAATCTTGACTCCATGGCATTTTAGGTATTATACAGAGCAAGATGATGTTAGATGAATTTCTTTTTTCTTTTCTTTTTTTAATGAAGTTAAATCACACTCAATGCACTCAAAATATTTCCCCACACTTCATATTAATGCATGACCTGAGGAGTCATTTTCTCTCTCCCCCCACAAATAGGAGGTGAATGGAAGAGGCCACAGTGCGGTTACTGTGTTAGGCCATTCCCATTTGACCACTAGGAGGGGGGTCTGAGAGTGCTGTGCTTATGCTGTATAAAACGAACCAACCCGTTTAAAAGGGTCAAAGAACAACTGCATAGGGTTAGTTTTAATTTGCTCAAATTTTCACTTTGTTTTACAAGCTTGGTTGACTGTTTCAAAATTGAATGTACTATAAATAATAAACTGAATTTGAACAGTGCTTCTCCTCCAGACACTTGTTTTGCATTTAAGACACACAGGTCAATTACAGAAATATTGGATTCATTCAATTATTTAATTCATATAGACAAGGTATATTACCATAAACACATAAAAGTGAATTGACGGATCCAACGTTATTTTAAAAGAATAGTCTTGTCAGACGGTTCTACACATTCCAGAAGTCACATTTAGTATGTGTATACTGGTTTTGTGAATTATATTGATCAAATAGAGAGAACGGTATTAGAGATTTAAGCTTATTATAAAAACAGTAGGACTAGTGATGAAATGGGCTGAATAGAGCAAGTCATACATTTCTTGAGTCAATTATAAGTCAATTGTTTCATATATATATATATATATATACATACAGTCATGGCCAAAATTGTTTGCACCCCTGAAATTAGTAGTTTCACCCCTGAATCAAGTATTGCTCTCAGAAAAGTATGGCAACAGCAGGACAAACTTGAAAAGGGAATGATTGTGCAGGTGGTGACCATAGACAATTGTTCTCTTTTATTCTTCCTGACTGAATTGTCTTTAGTTTTGTGTTTTGTAAGAGTCCTACTGTCTGTGGCATGAGGCAGTTCCTGCAGCCCAATCAGGTTACACAGGCAGTTCTGCTCCTAGAAAAAAAGGAGATTTTTTTATGTCTGTCAGCACAGTTTCAAGAACATGGAAGAGAGATAACGAGAAACAGGCAGTTATATGAGGAGAGCTGGACAGGGACATTGAAGGGCAACAACCCAGCAATAGGACTGCTATCTGCTCCTTTGTGTGAAGAGGAACAGGAGGAGCTGCCAGAGCACAACAAAACCTCCAGCAGGACACTGGTGTGCATGTTTCTGATCAAACTGAATGTCCTCCAGTGGGACCTGTGCTCACAGCTCAGCGCCATGCAGCTCAATTGGCCAGAGAACACCAGAACTGACTAGTTTGCCATTGGCGCCGTGTTCTCTTCACGGATGAGCAGGTTGACTCTGAGCACGTGTGGCTGGAGGTGCAAAGAGTCTGGAGATGCCGTGTTTAACGTTATGCTGTGTGCAATGGGTCTGTAATGATCTGGGGAGGAATATCCTTGGAGGATCACACACCTCCACGTACCAGCCACTGATTCCCTTACTGACATTATGAGTTGCTGTGACAAACGTCATACAAGTTGTATCAGACCTGTAACTTCAGTTTTTTTACACTGAGTTTTTGTTTGATTTTGGCTTCCATTGACTGTCGTCACATAATTTTGTTCTTAACACATTATAGAATGTATATAAATAAACATTCACTGAGATCCAATGTGGGATTGAATGGTTCCTTTAAAAATGTTTGAGCAGTGTATGAAAGTTTACATATACCTTGCAGAATCTGCAAAATGTTAATGGTGATTGTACAAAATGCATGTTTTTTTGTTCAGGATTTGCCTGAATAAAATATTATGCATAAAAGATGTTTACATATAGTCCAAAAGGCACACACACACAACAAGCTGCATTTTTAAAAATTACTCTCTTCAAAAGATTACATATCTTTGATTCTCAATATGATCCATGTTGTGTTTATGTTTTGTGCTGGTTGTTCTTGAGTCCCATGTTTTTCCTTAGCAGATAAACTGCCAAATATTCTTTGGAAAAATCTTTCAGGTCCTTCGAACTCTTCAAGTTTCTATGATCTTTTGCATATTTTAACCATTTCCAGTAGTTTGATTGATTATGATTGTCATACATACATACTTTTCAAACTGAGGACGATTGAGTGACTCAAAAATAAGTATTAAAAGGATTCAAACGTTGACTGATGGTCTAGAAGAAAACACAATGCATTAAGAGACAGGGGATGAAAGATATCTATCTTATTTTGTTTACACACAGACACACACACACACATATATATAATCTTACATTTTAATTTAATACTACCCTTCGGAAGCAACAGAAGATTCTACTATGTTTCCTGGAAAACAAATTAAGTACAGTTTACCTTGATCTTAAAATTAAAAAATGTTTCATTCCCACCCGAAAATTATTCATGTTTTAAAATACATATTTAACGGAGTTTGAGAGATTTCATTTGTAATCTGTATATTCTCATTTTTAATCCTGTATATTCCTATGCACTAAAGAGGCATCCTGAAACTATCATGACGGCAATCCCCGTTTTAGAAAACTCTAGATTTGTGATTTGACTGTCTCCTTCGACAGAAATAATGGTAACACCACAGGCATAAGCAGTTTAGCACCAGTGCTTGAGCAGAAGCACCAGTATTTAAAAAAAAAAAAAAACACCTAACAGTTCTTACTAAATATACCTTTACTGAATACAGCATATTAAACAAAATTGAAATACATAGGCAGCAAGAGATATATATTTATTATTTTAAAAATTCTTGTTCTTCCAAGCATTTCTTTAATGGTTTACATTTCTCATTTGCCACTAAAAACAAAAACAATTGATTGTGGAAAAAACAAGGTTATTTACGAAATTAATGTGTATTGACAAACATGCTGGATATTTTAAACACTGTTGCACTCATGCAGTCAATGTACTATATAATCAACCTTGTCCACACACACAAATCGGTTTATGAAGCGCACAGATGCATCTTGTTCATGTAACTTCGAGTGAACTGCATTACCCAGAGATCCTCTGAGGTGACGTATGCAGTCAGACGCAGCGAGAGATCCTATTGGTCGACGCCGTGCATGCGTTCAGTCGTGTTGTTGTCAGTGGCGGCAAGATGGCGACTCTCGGAGACGCATCAGCCCCGGGGGTTAATGGGTTAATACAACAGTTTACAGCCATAACTGGTAAATATTGACATTTTGCATTCGCGGGGGGTTTTGCACAGGCCGTTTCGCTTGGGTAAAACATGGGGTCTTTAGAAATGCTGTATGTAGGGAAGAATAATCGAGAGGCATCATCATTACTGCCCCCTCTGTCATGGAAAGGGACTCACGAAAGAGCTAGCTGCTATCTCCACTTGCTTTAATGTGAATCTACATGCAAAAGAAAATATATCAGACCAGAAAAAGGGCCGTTAGATGTAGAGTAATTACTAAAGTGTGCCGATGGTAATGTAATACTCCCTCGGACTGAACTTTGAGCATGTGATTCCAACGTTACTTGTGTTATTTCACCATCGCTACATGTAACACCTTTAAATTCAAGCCATGTTAGTGTCGCGCGGGATTTTCACTCTACGGTTATTATTCCCATTGCCAAATACAAAAGCTACAGGTTGATAATGTGTGTTTGGATGTTTCCAGACAGCGCGAGTGTTTAACAACTTCAGCAAGTGTGAGTGTGAGGCACAGTGCACAACATGGCGGTGTGTGTGTGAGGCTGATTCTCGGTCAGTTATCCGTTTGGACTGTGCGCTTCTCACAACTCACGCCTAAAGTGAAAGAGACAGTCTAAACTGCTGCTCTGAACGGGCTATGAGCGCTCAGTTCAGCTGCTGTTAGGGGTGTCCGCACAGGCTGCTTTAGAGCCTAAGCGGGGGAATCGGCAACGTTTGATAGTTTCGGTTCTGTTGGTCAGAAATACAAGCCATGTTGAACAGCTCGCTACTTTTTTGTAAAAGGTGAAAGATGCGCTGCTCGTGCGCATGCGCGCTCGGAAGGGGCGGGGCTTCCGAACTGAAAGCTCGCGCTTTTTCTGTTCGCTCTCAGTCAGGTTTCAGATTTTACCTTTTTCAACCATTTTGTTAAAGTCCTCCCTTTTTTCACGTATTGGCATTAAGCTTATAATGTGACCTGCATAAAACTATAAGGGAGTGAACAAACGAAGTATTGAACAGTGTAATTTCGTAATATTAGCTTCCTGATAAACATGTTTTACATACCATATTTTATATATATATATATATATATATATATATATATATATATATATATATATAAACATAGTTTTAACACAAATTTTAGCTTATTTAATTGTTTTATTTCGCACCAGAAGGCTTCAACATTTTTCAGGCCAGGGACCCTCAGCCTCATATCAGTATGTACATATTATTCATATAAAATTGCATTTTAAGTCTATTCTGATTTGTGTATATAAAAGTAATTAATAGTAGCTAGGGGCCCTTCAAAAGGTCCCTAAAGCAGGTGTTCAGATAATATGTCATGCATGTAATGTTGCAGATTTCATATTTTTTCAGACTTGAACACACGTAAATATATAGTATAAATGTTATTTTATTTGATTGAAAACAGTTCAAATATGCCTCAATGTAGTGCTATGATTTCTCACCAAGAAGTGACTTATGTTTTCAGCGCAAACAAATACAGTGCCTTCACCATATAATCAAATCCTTGTTATTCAGTGTCTGACGAGTTTTTTTTCCAACCACAGTGCCAGTAATATCGATTTCCAGTTACAAATTCACCTTTTAAAGTGTGTCTGCTCTCTTTTTGTGTTTCACCTCACATAATACGTCTTTGCATGTGTGTGTTTGTTTGCAGGAGCCACCGAGAGTGTAGGGAAGCATATGTTGGAAGCATGTAACAATAACCTAGAGATGGCCGTCACCATGTTTCTAGACGGAGGGGGCATCGCAGAGGAACCCAGCACAAGCGCCAGTTCAGCCGGAGCCTCCAGCAGCAGACTCCCCCCTGCAGAGTGAGTGACAGACTTTCTCAAGCAGCACAAGGGGGTTTGTAAGTCACTGCATGCTCTGTGCTTTGAGTTTGATTGTTGTGTCCTCCTCTCTGGCAGAGATGATGTGCGAGCACCCATTCCTCAGAAGCAAGACATTCTGGTGGAGCCAGAGCCCTTGTTTGGAGGTATCACGGATCACATTTATCTGACTTCCAAACTTTTTTTATTCCAAAAATATTTTCTTAAAAATCTCCTTGTGAAGATTTTAAGTTAATACTACAAAAACGAGATATTTACATACTCGCAGTTCTCTGATGCCAGTTAATGGTCACGTGACATGCAAGTAAATGGATTAAATAGTGTTTTGTGTTGGTAGCTGACCTTAAAAGTAGAATCAAACAAAACTTTTTTATTGTGCTAGTCACATTCACACTGGTGTTTTTTTCCCGAACCCAATCCAATTGAATAATATCAATAGTATTATAGTAATAATACTTATTTTATACTTGTATATCTCTAATCATAAAACCAAAGACAGAAATATATTAATTGTTTTGTAAGATATATTAACTATATTAATTCTTTTGAACGTTCCAATGTTTGAACTGCCAGGCTTTTAACTAGTGTTGGAGTTATATAACAATTTAAATTGCACATTAGACAATTTTTTGTATCAACGTTTTAAATATGTAATAGTTTCTACTCCAGTTGATTTGTTAAAATATCAACATTTAAACGGTGGCGTTTAAACTTACACATTATACATTTTTTGTAAGTTGTTCTTTATTCATTCATGTTCTTTTTGGGCTGTAACTAGTAATAAAACTGAAATGATGATGCGCTGATGGTGGCTACAATGATCTATCATGACTCATTGAAGAGCATCAAAAGAACATTCATTGTTTCAATTTTCATAAAGAAATTGGCATAATTTGAAAGTTCAGACTTTCCTTGTTTCATATCAAAAGCACTAAGTTTATTTTGAATATTGGATGGGAGGCACACTATTAATGTTAGTAAAGTTCTGTTCTCGCGTCAACAGACAATGTAGAATAAAATGTCTTAGTTCGTAAAAATGAAGGTCTGTTAAAAACAAGGAATCTGTATTTTCAGCTCAGCCTATAGCGTCCACACAGTTGACTTTTACCTGTTGTAGTTTATCCACGATATAGACACTGACACACTCAAAACGTGCCTTTAGGAAAACACTAATTAACACATTTTCCGTCAATGATTTTGACCTTTTCAAAACTGTTTTGGCTGAAACTGAAACCTGAAAATACTCTATTTTAATATTTTATTTTTTAAAACTTCTATCCCCTAAAATGTTGCAAGTTATGTGCTTGTGTCCGTAAAAGTTTAAATAAAACTTACATTTTACATTCGATATAAGTAAGTATTAGCTTTTCATCAACTCCCAAACCTCAATGGGTTGTGTTTACAGAAACTAATAAATGTCTCTTTCACAGTACCAAAGAGGCGTAGACCAGCACGATCAATCTTTGATGGATTTCGGGATTTTCAGACTGAAACCAGTAAGTGAGGCATTCTGATGGTTCATCACGTTCAGCACACGTGGTCTGGTTCGTCCTCTGAAACCCTGCTGTTGTGAATCTTTAGTCCGACAGGAGCAGGAGTTAAGAAACGGAAGTGCAATGGACAAGAAGCTGAGCACTCTAGCCGATCTGTTCCGTCCTCCCATTGAACTCATGCACAAAGGCAGCTTTGAGACGGTAAGGTTTATGACTGCTTTAGTACACCTATTAGTATTAACACGTCCAGTAATTGACTAATTCACATGTGACGTGAAGTTCAGACGTTGTCAGCATAGTAATGTTTTTTTGTTCCTGGCAAAGAACAAGTCAAGCCCTGCAAATCAGGGAGTGTCCGAACACGGGTTCAGAATGTTGCGAGCCTTGTGTAAGGGAAGAACTGAAATTCGGCTGGGTGGAATCAGTGCACAAACTCTTAAAGGAAGTTCAGCCAGGACAATCAAAATACACATTATTTTACGAACACGTGAAGTGAAGGAGTGAGGCAGCATGGTCTGCTCCCAGTGCTCCACTACTAGCATCGGCGTCTGTAAGCGTGCTCGCATCTCGTCTCATACAGTGGAGTTCGGTTGTGTCGACGGTCTCGGGGGTTGCAAAAAAGCGTCGAGATAACCTACACCCAATATATCTATTTATTTGATGAAGCGATCGACATGCTATAAAAATGTATATGTATACACTGTATATTTTTGCCAACAACAAAAGGCATATGTGCACCAACTAACAGCAGAGATTTACCAGTATACAATAAAAAACACTTTTGATTCTCGATACAAACCTTTAATTATATTCTCCAACATTGCAAACACAATTTCGCTCTCAGCGTAAAAAGTCATGACATTCGTGAGGTCATCACGCTGTACTAGATTGCATACTTTCTTGCGCTCTGTCTAATGTGCTTTCTCAACAAATTTGGCTTCGTCCCGTCTTTCGACATCCTGGATCTTCAATACGCAGCGGCGCTGAGCAGACCGCATGTCAGAAACGGGGATGTGTTTATGTGTGTGCGTGTGCGTGTGCATGTGCATGTGCGTGCGCGTTGTGTGGCTGTACTAGATTGCATACTTTCAACAAGTATGCCCGCATATTATCACCAATAAACGGCTTTAACCAGCCTTGGAATTCAGGGTTTGATTCCCACTCCTTTCTGTGTTTTTGGGTGTACAGTTTTGGCTGAGACATGATAAACAAGCAAGCTAGTTAGCTTTTGTCACAGAGAGGCGCGCACACACACAGTGGACAAGAGTACGTGAATGAGGCTGTGTGAGTCAAACAAATCCAGCGATTTATATTTGTGCAGTGATTAACATAACAGAATCAACATAACCCACAAGAAAATACTGAGACAAATAGGGAGTTTGGCGGTTCCACTTCAAAAACGTTGACACAATAGGATTGGCGAGTTAACCGTGACTCGAGATAAGTGAACTCCACTGTATTAACTTGCATCTTAAAGCAAAAAATTGCTCAAAGGTTTGCTCGTATGTCGGGACGCTCGTATCTCAAGGTATTACTGAATAAAGCATAAGCTGCATATTTTTGCTTTTTAGTTTATATTGAATCTGGAACATTCCTATAAGTTAAGCCATTATTTCCCACTATGTGTATTTACTCTTTTCTACAATATATATTTCCCAATTCAGGCAAAAGACTCCGGTCAGCTTGAAAACAAATGGCTGATGATCAACATTCAGAATGTCCAGGATTTTGCCTGTCAGTGTCTAAACCGAGACGTGTGGAGCAATGATGCTGTGAAAACTATCATCAGAGAACATTTCATATTCTGGCAGGTAAGGTAAACTTCCACAGACATGAATGTCTTCTGTCTCTTTCGTGACGTGAATGTGAGTTGTTGAATTGTTTAGGTAAGCTGTGTTTGCTTATAGGTTTACCATGACAGCGAGGAAGGCCAGAGGTACATTCAGTTTTACAAGCTTAACAAATTCCCCTATATTTCTATCTTGGACCCCCGTACAGGTGAGACACAAAAGGCTTTGCTGAATCACTCCTCAATGCATCTTTTTACTAGATTTACTACTTTTTCTGACAAAGCGTTTGGATCAATGACATGATGCTAATTTGTTCGGATCTAGTCATTTATTTAACATTTTAATTTCATAAATACAATGACCTGAAAAGACCTTTTCTATAATGAGCTTGTTTTTGATTCCTTAGTTAAAATTCATTTTAGGGGGCATAAAGTCAGAAATGCGTCATAAAAAATGAAATGATCACAAGATATATATTTTATGGTAATGCAAGGTTAGTTCAGGTTGTAAAATGTTTCACATAATGGTATATAATGAATTAACCTTGGTAATATATATTTAAAAACATTTTTGACAATAATTCCTAAAATGTGAATACATTACATTAATGTGCTAAAATTATTATTTATGCTTGATTTTCCCTTTTTTTTTTTACATTTAAATTAAATGGAAATTAAATAAAAATATCCATGAAAACCATATGAATACTTTTCCAAGAACCTGGCATGTGCATTTTAAACGATGTTTAATTAAAGCCACTGATGATAATGTAGTTAACATACCATTTAATATAACAATAACATTTTCCTTAAATATTGATGTCTTTCTTGCATTAAACTGGTTTTGCTACAGTCTATGTGTAATTTGAAATTTCTTTTTTTTTCAAATACAATTTTCTTTGGTAAGCATAGTAACATGCAAACATTTGAGAAGTTTGATTAATTAAAATTGTTATTGTAATAATGTAAAACATATTAATTTATGTCATGACATAGTATGTAGGTTTGTTTGTTTTTTGCATTATGAGGGTTAAAATAAATTATTAAAAAGTAAGATGATTGCAGTGCAAGTATTAAAAACCCCCGGTATATTTCAGTGCTACTTAATGTGTTTTCAAATTCTGAGTATTTCAATGTTTTCATCTCTGACAAACACAGGACAAAAGATGGTTGAGTGGAACCAGTTAGATGTGTCTTCATTCCTGGATCAGGTCACAGGCTTCCTATCAGAGCACGGGCAGCTGGATGGACAGTCCAGTCAACCTCCGGCTAAACGGGCCCGTTCTGTAAGTGTCCCGGAGGTTCCCGAAAAAACATTAACGCATCCTTTCTTTACATCACAATCCTTTCTCTGTCTGCACAGGAGAGTTTGATAGATGCCAGTGAGGACAGTCAGTTAGAGGCAGCCATCCGGGCCTCTCTTCAAGAAACACACTATGAGTCCACCCAGGACAAGGCAGAGTCGCGCTCGGATGATGATTCGGATGCAGAGCCTTTCTCTGACAGCGAGGGCCTGATCTCAGTGGACGGTTCGGATAATGAGGTTGGTGGAGGGGAGGATTCTTTAGACGGACACATCTCTGCAGAGGTAGCTCCTCCCACCAGGCCAGACAGCCCGGCCCATCACAGGAAGTCCCCGCACAAAGAGTTGTGCCACAGGAAAGAGGAAAGTAAGAAGAATCACCTAGAGCCAGTTGGGCTCAGCCACAGTCAGACAGGACAAACAGAGTCCCAACAGCGACTGGGAGAAAACCACAGATCCGCATCACATCTGCCTTCAGAACCTGCCGGCACCAGCACAGCAGACCCAGGCGACAATGGTATACAGCGTTTCGGTTTCATCTTTGGGTTAACTCGCCCTTTTAGCCAAACTACATTAAATGGTCTCTGTATTTACTCACTGTCTTGTTGTTGCTTATTGCAGTCATATTTTCCACAGAACATAAAAGGACATTGGAAATCATAGTGACTGACCGGGCCTGTAAAACTACTGAAAGCAGCCTATATGTAGTTCATGTGACTTGTGCATTATATCCCAAGTGCTCTTTAGTCAACTTTGTGTAAGAAACCAACTGAAAATGAAATCGTTATTCTCTGATAATCTTCCCCTGCAATGCACTGTTAATTTGAGGACCGTTATGACGGTGTTGAAGCTGAACGTGAGAACCACAGCAATCCTGTTTGTGAATGAATCATTCTTTTGAGCCAGATAAGAACTAGCTGATCTAAATTTCAAATTGTACTGAAACATTAGTTCATAAACCCATTTGCAAGTTTAACCCTTGATTCAGCAATCCAATCATATGCCGTTTTGTGCTATCAGCTCAATGGGGGGATGATGTGGAAATTGTCTGTTAACTATGAATTGAATTTCAGTCTGCTCCTCACAAATCTATTGGATGACTGTCATTAGAGCATCCAAGTCATATTGTTAGCTTGTGTAGGTTTTTGGAGCCGTCAAATATGGGAAAGAGCTGATCTTCAAACATCGCCCCTTTTGTGTTCTGTAGAAAAACACACAGGCATAACATACGATGTTTCAAATGACATGTGGCTTAAATAATGACAGATTTATTTTTTATCTTTTTTGGTGAACTGTCACTTGAATTTGAACTTTTCTCAATGATATTAATATTCAGAATGTAGTAATAATAAATGTACTAAAATAACTCTGCCCGCAGGTCCAAAGGCCCGTTTAATGCTGCGATATCCAGACGGTCAGAGGGAACAGATAGCGTTGTCTGCTCAAGCTAAACTTATGGTGGGTAAAGCAATACAAATTTCACGATTTGTATAGTTCAGATGTCATGCATCTCACTATTGCCGACTTACTGTTACATGCAGTTTTGAATAGGAAATATAGTGAATTCAAGAAAAATCAAATATAAAGATTGTACAAAAATTAGCGATTTGAATACAGTTTGACTTCTCTTTGACAAGCGGTTGTCAGAAACAGAAAGTGAATTTGTATTTTCATTGCAGTTAATTCATAAATTCATTAATTTTTTTTTAAAAGTGCACACGATAACAAAAACAGGGCTGTTCATTACCGCAATTGATCATATTACTGACTACCGGCATGTTTGGCTCCAACCAACTTATGGAGCTTTGTTTAACCAACTTAAACAAGATATGTACAATACATTTTTCCAAATATGTTAATGAATTTTGGTGTGGGATTTGATGTTTTTCAGTTTACGATAGAAATGTTCTTTCTAATGTAGTTGTTCTTTTTTGTAGGCACTGGTGAGACACGTTCAGTCTAAGGGATTCCCCAACGAACGCTTCGAACTTGTCACTAACTTCCCCCGCCGAAGACTCGCTCATTTGGACTATGACATCACACTGCAGGAAGCAGGACTGTGTCCGCAGGAGACTGTGTTTGTGCAGGAGAGAAATTAGCCCCTCCCATTGTAGATAAACCACACCCCCTTCTGTCCTGTCACTTGTGCCCTAGAAAGACTGAATTGACTGTGTCCTCTTACCACTTGTCTTTTTTTTTTCTTTGTTCTTTTTTTATAATAATAAGTCCAGGATACACAGAACATTTGGTAGTTCATAGGGACTGTCCCCTGAGCTGCATTTGTCACCGTATTTATTTACAAACAACTTGGCACATCCCATCCTCTCTGGGCCTATTTCTTCAAGACAGTCCTTGTACACAAGTTAAGCTCATTTTGATATGGAAGTTTAATCCCTAAAAGCTTTTACAGATGGCCTTGATGTAAGGAAAACATTGTGTATTATGTTTATGCAAAGTTTCTAAGGATTGAGCATCGGTTCCAAAATGACTACAGCTCCTGTCAAAATCATTGAAGCTGGTTGGGATTGGTTGAACCTGGGCTCATGTGATGACTTGGGGTGGATGCTTATTATTTAGAGGTAAACCCTCACATATCTCATCTGCAATATGCAGGGACGAATGGAGTAGAGTGACATTTAGCTATAGTAAGTTTCTGTCTCCTTTTTTTATATACTGCATCATTTCCACAAAAAACTGATTCTCAAATATAATCATTGAAACAAAAGGGACAGCTGTTCCACTTGAGTATTTCTTCAGTAACTTCTTAGATTTCCCCTGTTTTGTGGCATGAGTCTTGGTTGAAACGTTGTGGTTTTGAGCAGAATAAGGCTCGTGCGCCACAGATCTGATCGCCTTAATATCCAGTTAGGGAAACCTTTCTTTTTTGCATACAGATCTTAAGTGATTCAAAGTGACTGCTTTTCAGTTTAGCTTAGTTGTGCTCCAACATTATAAGTACAACAATGTGTCCACTGGGGGAAGACAAATACTCAAAGTAGCTTTAACAAATTTTTTTTGTAGATATCTATGTTCATTTGTCGCTAATCACTTGAGGCGTCCACCGTATTGGAACGGTGCAACATCAATGAAGATCTATTTCTGCAATAGTCTTAGGCAGGTGATTTCTTGCAGGATTTATTAATGTTATATAATTCTGTATATATTACATTTTAAAAAAGAATTTTAGTTCAAATTTTGATTGTCATTGTTACAAGTATCTTTCTTATCTGTATTCTGCACATTACAACATTTTCAGTAGAAATTCATTGGTTTCTTAGTGCAAGTGACACTGAAAACTGGAGTAATGATGCTGAAAATGCAGCGTTACTTCTCAAAATTACATTTTAAAATATATTTATATAGAAATGTTTTTTTAAATTAATCATATTTCACAATGTATAGCTTTTGTCTTGATATCCCTGTGCTCTTTTATGCTGCTCATTAAGGTAAACGGGATAAAATCAAACCTTTAGTTGATTAAACTCCTGTACATGATACATTTTAAAATCATGACTTCCAGCCCTGGAAACAAAATATTTAGAAATATTTGGTCAAGGGAAATTTCTATAGTGAATTTCAATGTAGTTGGTTGGCTCTGATATGTTTCATATCAGTTCAAACTTGTTCTGATGACTGAAGTTTGATTTGCAAAGTCAAGAACTTTGACAGAAGCAGGAAATCTGCTAAACATTGAATATGATTTAAGGAAAATACTTTGGGTTTTAGATTCAGTCCCTTTTAAACATGGTGTGATTCACTTATTGCCAAATTTATGACAACCAGGGATTTCAATGAATGAACTTAAACCTCTGTGAAACAGTGTGACTCACATCACAGAATTTAGAAGTTCGGCAAGTAGGAAATTAAACTGCTGTTAAATTGTTTATCTGCACCATGTCTGATCTAAACAGTAAAGTTTAGGGCAAGTAAAGTTAAAGACCAGAGGACCAGATGTAGTGAATGAAGACCAGGACTCAGAAGTTCAGTCAATTGAAGACATTTTAGTGAAGAGTTTCATCAGCAGAAGTCAGCTTCATGTCTTTCAGGTTCATAGGCCGCCCAACTTACAATCACATTGTTGCAATTATACTCTTAACAGAAGCTACTAACTATGTCATTACTGAAAGTTAAATTATTCTGATTGGTGAAGAAAGAAAGGAAAACAAAGCTAGTAATTTTCCGCACAAGAGCAGATAGTCGGAAGCATATCTTTGTCGATCACATGCTTGCCAAAAAGGCCTCTGGTTTACGTATTAAGTGACCTTCCATGTTGCAGAAATGTGTTTCTAGGCATCAGATTATCGAGAAAAACAAGTCATTCTGTCTCCTTTTGGTGGTGCCAGTTAATCATCTCATCAATACATACCATATTAACACACACAGATACACAGGACTCCAAGGCTGAACTCGGCTCAGGCTTCAACTATCAACAGAGAGACTTCAAAACAATCTGATAACATATTCTATCTGGTGCAGACAAAATTCATCCTAATTCTATGGAAAAATACAGAAAAGCAAAGTTACATAGGCGATAAATTGAAGTGTACATACATTTAAAGAAGTCATTCAAAAACAAATTCTAAATCACTAACTTGATTATAAATCACTCATTACAAATCATTAGAAGAAAAAGAAAAGAATATATTGTATACAAGCGGCAGTGGATTTCCTAATTGTGCCTCTCAAAAGCTTAACACAGATCATGTTTCACTTGTCAGTAATAGGATAAGAGAATACAGAGATGCAGTCTTCAAAGAGACTTTAAGACCACCTCCTTCTACAGGATGTGCAAATCTGAACTGGGATCATTTATGATAACATAGAACAACACATACTTAATGTAGTAACAATAATGTAACACATACTTAACATTCTTATTTATATTGTATTATTAAAGTTGCATTTAACGGTTGCACCCGTTTTTCACAGTGACATCTGACTTCAGTTCTCATTATTTTATTTCATTCTAATGAAACAGCCACAAGTGATGAATTACTACATTTACATTTTACAATTTTACATTTATTCATTTAGCAGATGAAAAAAAGTGACACAACTTGAGGAATACAGAAAGCACTTCATCCTGAAGAACAATAGAAGAACGTTGCTATAATCAAGCCTGGAAATTACCACGGCCTGTACAAGAAGTTGTGTTGCTTGCTCAGTTAGGAACGTGCCTAATCCTCCTGATGTTGTGAAGTGCAAATCTGCATGATCAAGACGTCTTTGCGAAATGATCTTTGAAGGTCAACTGTTCCTCAAAGATTACTCCAAGATTTCTGGCAGACCTTGATGGGGTAATCTTGATGGGCTTCTCTTCCTGCTCTCACACAGTGCAGACGTGTTTTCACCCTACTCCCGCTCTGCCCTTTCGCTTGGTATTTTGTCTTTCTCTCTGACCCGCTGCTTGCTGGACTCCTGAAAATACTGAAATGGATGCAAAAGATTTATATATGATTGGATTATTGATGGCGGGGTTCCGATTCTTTGGCTTTGGGATTGCCCCGACCTATCGAAAGATTGGTAAGACAGCTGCAAGCAAATTCACCGAGCCGCTGTGTGTGGAAATTAAGAAATGCTTCGAGGCTGACCGTTTGAAGGAATTAGATCAGAGAGTGATACAGATTGAGGAACTGAACCGTAACAACGCAGTCTGGACTGCGAGTCAGATCGGTGAACTTTCACAGACTTTAACCGGTCTGGCCATGGGGCTGGACGTAATGTCTAGGGAAGCTGCACGGATCGAACGTACTGAGGACCAGAACTGATTGATTAGGATCAAATTACCGAAGATCATCAAATGGATTAAAAATTGTATTTGCCCCCTATCTCTCGGTTGGGAGGTCAGCTTGACAGCCTGGTCTGCTATCTGGGCACTGCCTTATCTCCAAGGACAAACCATAGAACTGAACTAAAAAACATCTGATGTTATGGCTACATTCCCACACATTCGTCTGCCTGTCTTTTTTGTCTTTTTCTATCTCCTCTTCCACCATACAAAAAATCCCACCACGTGACTATATGTGCTGTGTTATGTTTTGTTGTGTTTGCTATGTAATGCTTGCTAAACTGCATTCTTGTATTTCTGGAGAATGTAAAATGGCGCATGCTCTGCTGCGACGACACGTTTGTGAAAACAAATTTCCCGTTAAGGGACAATAAAATTCTATTCTATTCTATTCTAATCGTTGAGGAGCCAATCTGGACGGTGAAGTCCTGCTGTACAGTCGGATTGGCAGAGAAGACAGGAAGCTCAGTTTTTGCCAGGTTGAGCTGCAGGTGATGCTCTTTCATCCATGCCAAGATGTTCACTAGACAGCTTGTGATTTGTGCAACTACCGTGGGATCATTTGGTTGAAATGATAGGTAGAGCTGTGTGTCATCAGCATAGCAATGATAGGAGAAACTGTGTGCCTGTATGATGGGACCAAGTGATGTGGTGTTTATGGAGAAGAGAAGGGGTCCAAGAACTGAACTCTGAGGAACCCCAGTGATCAGTTAACATCCTTTGGAGACTTCCCCGCACCAAGCAACCCTGAAAGACCTTCCTGTGAGATATGATTCAAACCAGTGAAGTGGAGTTACAGTGATGCCCAGTGACGAGAGGGTAGTCAAAAGGATTTGATGATTAACAGTGTCAAATGCATCAGATAGGTCCAATAGAATGAGAACTGATTATCTGGAATCAGCTTTTGCACTCAGAGCTTCTGTGACTGATAGTAATGCAGTTTTGGTTGAATGGCCCTTCTTGAAGCCAGACTGGTTGATGTCTAACTGGTTATTCTCTAAAGGGAAAGATGATACCTGGTTGAAAATAAAACGTTCAAGTGTTTTTGCTATGAATGGTAGGAGATACAGGTCTGTAATTATTTACAAATGATGTGTTTAATGTGGGGTTATCCAGCAGTGGGGTTACCCGAGCCTGATTGATTGACTGATTGCGGTAGGGAAAGTTACTGTACGGAGAGATGTGTTGATGATGTGAGGAGAGGAGAACTTAGATACATCTGCCTCTGTGAGTGGAGAGGAGGAGAGAAGGTTACTTGTTGCATCAGTGGTCAGTCTAAGTTCCTGTGTGTGTGGAGCTGAGAACTGACTGAGTATTCACACCCAGAGATGAGAATTGCTTGGGAGGGGAAAGAATGAAAGAAATAAAAGAGGAAAGATGGGACAGAAAAAGAGAGCGGAAGTTTTGACTGAAAGTGACCAGGAGATCTTGGTTGTGTTGAGACCTTGGTTGTCTAAAAGTACTAAGTTGTATATGAAATGTAATGAAGAAATACCTGTATGAACCCCATACAGGTCACTTTATTTAACTCTCTAGCTCACCTGGTATGAGACACTTGTTGTATATTGCAGTAAGCTAGGTCGATATTAGAATATCATATTAAAAAAGTAGGATGAAAAGTTGATAAATGGCATGTATTCCATTTTCTGTTGATAGAGGTATCTACACAGTGGCTCACCTGTCTAATAAAACATGAAGGTTTGATGTCTTTGGTATTTTCATGCATGTTTTGTTCTACTATGATGCTAAGCACCCTCAAACTCAAACAAAAGCACCCTCAACTGACACTAATAGCATGTTGACGAAATAAACTTGGCATATAGGCAAGGCAAGGCAAGTTTATTTGTATAGCACATTTCATACACAATGGCAATTCAAAGTGCTTTACATAAAGAAGAATGATAAAAATACAACATTAAAAATGATTAAAAGAATAAAAAGATAATACGTATAAAATAAAATGCAAACAGTTCGGACATAGCACAGTGCTCAATCTGCAAATGCATAGGTAAAAATATGTGTTTTGAGTCTTGATTTGAATGTGGCTACTGTTGGAGCACACCTGATCTCTTCTGGAAGCTGGTTCCAGCTGCGGCTGGCGTAACAGCTAAAAGCAGACTCTCCTTGCTTTGAGTGAACCCTGGGTATTACTAAGTGACTTGATCCTGATGATCTTAGTGATCTGTTAGGTTTATATTCTATGAGCATATCTGCAATGTATTGAGGTCCTAGGCCATTGAGTGATTTATAAACAAGTAACAGTACTTTAAAATCAATTCTAAATGTAACTGGAAGCCAGTGCAAGGACCTGAGGACTGGTGTGATGTGTTCATATTTTCTGGTTCTGCTCAGAATCCTGGCAGCAGCGTTCTGTACGAGCTTCAGCTGTCTTATGGTCTTTTTGGGAAGGCCAGTGAGGAGCCCATTACAATAATCCACCCTGCTGGTGATGAAAGCATGAACAAGTTTCTCTAAGTCTTGATTGGAGACAAAGCATCTAATTCTTGCAATATTTTTGAGATGATGACACAGGGAGTCAATGGGGCTGTAATCATTAGGTGATAACGCGAGGTAAATCTGGGTGTCATCTGCATAGCTGTGATATGCAATTTGGTTCTTTCTCATTATTTGGCTCAGTGGCAGCATATATAAGTTGAACAGGAGGGGTGCAAGTATTGAACCTTGAGGGACTCCGCATGTCATGGATGTCCACTCAGACTTATGGTCACCGATACTCACATAATAACCTCTCCCTTCTAAGTATAACCTGAACCATTTAAGAACCATCTCAGAAAGCCCAACCCAGTTTTCCAGCCTGTCAAGGAGAATGTTGTGATCTATGGTGTCAAACGCAGCACTGAGGTCGAGTAAAACCAGCACTGATAATTTACCTGAATCTGTGTTAAGACGAATATCATTTATTATCTTTATGAGTGCTGTCTCTGTGCTGTGATGTGGTCGGAAACCAGATTGAAAGTTGTCAAAGTATCCATTTAAGCTTAAGAACTAGTTCAGCTGATTGAAAACAACTTTTTCAATGATCTTGCCTATGAAAGGAAGATTTGAGATTGGTCTGTAATTGCTCAATATGATGTTATCCAGATTGCTCTTTTTCAGAAGGGGCTTAACAACTGCAGTTTTTAGGGATTTTGGAAAAGTCCCAGAAAGAATTGAGGCATTTATCACTTCTAGGAGATCTGCTTCTAAACAGTTAAACACGCTTTTGAAAAAAGATGTGGGAAGTATGTCAAGGGCGCAGGTTGATGTTTTAAGAGCTGTACTGTTTCATCCAAAATTTTACCATCAATTGCTTCGAAAACAGACATAATAGCTACTTTCTGAGGTTGTGGTCTGATCTGTTTTACCCCAGTGCAGCTCAAGGATGTGCTGATCGCCTTTCTGATATTATTTATTTTCTCAGAGAAGAAGGAAGCAAACTCACAGCATTTGCTGTCTGAGAGCATTTCACTGGGAATCTGACTTGGGGGATTTGTTAGTCTCTCTACAGTAGCAAAAAGAGTGCGGGTGTTGTTTAAGTTTCTGTGTATAATATTTGAGAAGAAGGTCTGTCTAGCTTTGCCTAGTTCCACATTGAAAGCATGAAGGTTATCTTTATAGATGTTATAGTGGATTTCAAGATTTGTCTTTCGCCACATGCGCTCAGCTTTTCTGCATTGTCTTTTCACATTTTGCACTGCTGTTGAATTTCTCCAGGGTGCTTTTTGTCTGCCACTCTTTTTTCCTGACTTTCACAGGAGTAATGTTATCAATAACATTCTGAACTTTTGAGTTAAAAGAATCAAGAAGAAAATCAACAGAGTCTGCAGATATGCTTGGTGTTAAAGATATAGCCTTCATAAACAGAGCACTAGTATTCTCATTTAAGCATCGCTTTTTGACCGAGATAGATCTAGCTTCAACAGTCGGAGAGATCAATATATCAAAGAAAATACAGAAATGATCTGATAGAGCTACATCCTTAATGACAATGGATGAGATGTTTAGACCCTTACTGATGGTCTATATATTCTATTAAAAAGTTAAATTTATCTAAATAAAATGTTTTAAAATATTTGCAGTGTTGAGCAATAAAGAATGTAAAGAGCAATGTAGGAGCAGAAAAATATATTAGTAGGAAAATATTCATAGCAAAATATTTTTTTAATTCTATTTGAGTTATGTAAAAGTAATGACTTATAGTGAATATTTTTAAATGTCTCATTGTATACTGCTGTGGTGGATCCCTTGCTGATCCTACATCTGCACTTTACTAGAGCACCCTCAGTAATTTCAGAAGCACCCTCACGATTTGATTCTGGACCCGGGCCTGTTTCCATTGTTTCTGCAAAAGTAAGACCCTTCCCCTAAATTTGCAATTTTGATCTTGTGGATTTACAATGGCTTCCAAGAGACCGTAGGGTATCCCCTCCGCAATATTGTCATTTGCGAGGGTTTACACACTCGTATTTCTTCCACCCTTTTTATCATTACTGTAAAATACAATTGAATAATACACAGAACAGTTAAGTCAATCTTTCAGTTCAATGAATAAACAACTCATTCGTTCAAATCTGCGAGACATTCAAAAATGTTCTGGCTTCAGTCTTCTGTCAACATTTATGTAGTCTATAGAGGGATTAATGGAGAAAACCTTTGTTCCATGTGTCTATTTTACATTTAGAGAGAGTTTTTAAGGCAGCAGCCTTAAGCAGTGCTTGAGAAAATAGAAAATAGAAAAATCGCATGAATTTGTAATAACATGAGAGTGAGTATAAAATACCAGACTGTTATGTCAAGAGTTCTGACACACTCAAGATTCATGTCATGATTTGATCACCAGAGGTCACTGTCAGTTTTGTTTTTGCCCAGTGTCTTCGAGTGATTTGAGCTCAATTCTCAGATTATGAGTTTAGATATGAGTTCAGATTTGAATTTCTTATTGATTTAAGCAAATTCCATGTGTTTTGGCACAGATGTGCAAAGAAGTCTACAATTTGCACAATAAATACACATGACTTGTTGATCAAAACTAATGAGTTGATTCTCAGTGAAACTGTGAAACTCTTCACAACTTCTAAACATTCTTTCATATTGTGAGCCATCACTCGCAAAACGATCCAGTCAGTGATTGAAATCTGTCGAACATGCATGTATATTCCATAAATATCTGACATGGGATGTTTGTAATGTCTACTAAATTGAAAATAAGAAATAATCAAGTTTGGAGGTATAAACTGTATATGGAGTTTGTCAGGCACAATCACTGCCATATTTGAACATGGCGGAACATCAAACCCATACATTTAAAACATTTGTTTTATTCAATACTTTTTTGTACAACTGTGTTTCATGTAAACTGAAAATTATGGTAATTGTTGAAACTATGGAAAATCTGGTAACGTCATCCACAAGTTAAAAGTCATTACAGCGTGTGGAAACATTTCAGTAACGTTTTCCACATGCGCTACATTTTGTTGCAACATGCTTTCTACATGTAATCACATGCATATGGAAAACACGTGGACAGATATGGAACATGTGAAATTAATGTGGTTTTGTGGATCTGGAGGATGGGCAGGTGAAGGTATGGGATTGTGCGGGTGTCTGTCCTTTCTGTTTTTAATATATTATCCACAATTCTGTGTTTATACGGTCACCGGTTGTAATGTTATGTGCCGTATGTCTTGCAATGTGCTGTGTGTATTATTTGTGTTGTGGTTCTTTGAAGAAAGTTCATAAACGTTTTAAAACCTCCCACAGTTTAATCTGACCCCATTTTAACTCATGTAACTCAATATATTGGAACAATCGTTACATATCTCTGGAGTTACAAAGTGCATGCCTTCAGCAGATCTGTGAAGAAAAACATTGAATCATTAAGTGGGCATCATTTCCTAAGTCAAAAGCAGCAAATAATAGCGATTAAAATATTTGTAGTCTAATATATCATATTCTATACCTGGTTTACCCTGACCAGTCGTGTAGGACTTTTCAATCATGTCTATATACATTTGAGACAAGAATTCCTCCAGAGGTTTAGTAATTTTTTGTAGGCATTTAGTGGAATCAGAGAAAAGCAGGTTTCTACCATCTATTGACTTGAACAGGTCAGTATTAGAGGCCTGAAACATCGGGAGAAAATGCAATGATAAGACTGAAAACAAAATGCAGTAACAGATTGAGGTCTAGCAACACAAAATATACTGCTTTAAATACAAGTGATTAAAACGTGAACAGGAGCGGAGAGTTGCTGAAATCTTCCACCTGCGCATAGTAACATCGCAAAAGATACAATAATGAATCTGTGAAAGAAGAAAAAGAAAAGCCACAGGAAAATCTACAGAGAAATGCAATAAACTCACTTGAGCCTCCTTCAGAAGGGCCACCACTTCATTGCGCTTATCTTTCCGAGTGATCACAGCATGAGCCGGCACTTTGGCAAGGTGACATTTCTCAAAATCAGAGTATTTGAATCTACGGTCTGGTGAACTTGGGCAGATCAGTTCAAAATCCTCACTACTCAGATCCTTAGCCCAGTCCGGTCCTTTACCTAAGTAGATATAGAGAAGGAACCAGACCAGAAAAAAATCATATTTTTTGTCAACAATGTGACACTATGAAAGTGTGAAGCTTTATTAATCGACATAAACCACACTAACCGTCTGTGTAATCCCCAACAATACTGTCCTTGATAAAAGCAACTTCACCAGCTCTTTCTGCTAAACACCTAAAAGAGGAGTGAGATTATGAATATTTAGATTATGGATCTAAAAACACATTTCTCTTTCCATTCCAGTCTGATATATAAGGTCCAGTACCTGAAAGCCCCGTCATAGCCGTAATAGCGCTCGCCAGAAGAAGCTTTGCACTTCTCCTGATCTCCCACCGGCTTCCCACTTCCTATACACAGTTCACACATGTTTGATGTAGGATCAGCACCAGGAGCGCAGCCTTTACTGAAGAAATTATCTGAGAAGTGAAGACAAAATGTGTTAATTTATGCGATTACAGGAACTAAATCTGATAGAATCAGTAGAAAACATGAATTAACCAGCTGTAAGTTCACACTCAGTGATACTCACATAGAGTACAGTCAGTTTTATCAGCACATATGACTGCATTTGGGACTTTCCAACCAGCGTCGTAGTTCAAGCCAGTGTGGCAGGACTTTCTGCCTCGCAGATTATTCCACGTTACATCTGAGTCCTTATGCACAACTGCCACAACATAGTAACTGAAGGCCTCTGTGCACATCACAGAAATTAAGTTTAAGGCAGGATTAGCAGGTTGTCAGAAACATTATGCAAAAATACAGTCTAGTGCTTCACAAAGTGGAAGTACGTGATACTTGCCTCCACCATCGGTACAGCTTTCTGTAAAGGAGGAAATAAAATTTTAGGTGTTATCAAACATGTAAATTCTGACTAATAGGCTTATGAACTGATTGATGAAATATGAGGTTGTGTTCATTCTCACGTTCATTATACTGCTCAACCATGGCTGGAACTAGACCGCACTTTCCAGCAGTATATACATGGCCACCATCAGCTGCAAAGGCATCGGCTTCTCCGCGCTTTAGTGCAAATCAAACAGAATATTAACCTACAGGTGGACAAATGATTGACATAAACCTCTGCACTCATCCATGTGACCCAACAATACCATGACTTTCTTGATGCAGTCGTCCACAGATGATGCCCTTATGCAGTCCATTTTAGAAATTGTTAAACGGTCACACTTCTTTTGCTCCACTTGGCTAGTAACACACCATCCAAGTTTACGCTCCCAAGTTGCTTCCCTGTACCCAACTGATGAGAAATGCATATAGTATACAGTCATGTAACAATTTACAAAAGTAAATGTCAAGAACTACACACTCAATCCCCCAAACATGTCTTGATACTCAAGTCTGCAAACACATGGTGCCTACAGCATTTCTCACTTTTAGTGAATCTATGCTCTAAGCATTAACTACACTTAAAGTTCATTCAAAAACAGCTAATATTTTTGTTTTGAAATGTCTCAGTGCGTCTGGTAAAATGGTCTCATTCTCACAGCTTAAAATACAAACCTCTTGGAAATTATATAAATATTGTGTGCCCTCCCTCAGGTCTTTCCTCCAAACTACCTCCTGTATGACAAATATTGATTGCCCATTTGTGACCTCCTGAGGAGAGGACCAACAACTAACTATAGTTACAGACAACACCATTTAGTAAGAATGTTGAATTATATGCGTGTTTGGGATACAGTACAAACAACATTTGTGAACATGAACCAAACTAACTGAAAAATTACACAATGTCATCTGCTGCGCACCAACATAAGCAGCACTCTAAGCAGTACGGTCAATTAACTCTGTCCAGTGACCAAGACTGGCAGATTTGTGGATCCGTGTTCAACAGCCAGTGCAAGACCATAAGCGACATTGCTATCCTTATGAATGAGTGTAATTAGAGTAAAAGTGTTGACTAGAAAAATTAAACATTCACCTAAATGTAATGATTTTCAAACATCGTTTAAAACCTTTTCATTATAGGAGTCAGATGAAATCAAGAGGTAGTACATATAAGAAAATATATTTAGTGCAATCTTGTGTTGAGTAAAAGGAAGAAAGTAACCCTATAGGAACCCTTATACTGTGCCATTGGCTGAAATCCTTGGACCAGGGTTCTGTCCTGTTGAGGGACAGAAATCTCTCAGATTTCATTAAAATATCTTCATTTGTGTTTTGAAGATGAATGAAACTCTTAGAGGCTTGAAATGACATGAGGGTGAGTAAATGACTTGCCCCATTCATGTGTATTTTTTGTGTAATTGTCACCTTTAAGAGCTTGCATGGCATTACAATAATCTTCTGTAAGGTAGATGAAGGAGTCTGTGATATCGGGGAGCTCCATAAGGTCAATCACAGAGTCGGAGAATATCAGGTCTTTCTCCCCGAAAGCACCAGAAGAGAAAAGATCTGAATCCTGTCAAACACAACAGTTCAATATGCAACAAGAGGTTTTCATTTTCTCCTGAATGTTTTGTATTATGAGGTTAAATATCTATCTTTAGATCAATTACTACTCACTTTCTTAAAACAATGACATGGTTTTTCTTCAGTAATAATGTAATAAAGTGTATTGAAAAGTTACTGATGCAGCATCTATTGCAATGACATACCGGAATCTGTTTAAGGGCTTTATAAATGCGTTGTGAATCAGCATCCTTGTGGGCGATGACAGCGCGAGCAGGCACTTTGGCGAAGTTGCAGTTCTTGTAATCATCAAAACTTCTCCTACTGCCATCCATGCACAATAGCTGGTAGTCCTGTTTCTCATTCTCTGAAGAATTCAGGTTAGACAAAAAAATCAGCAACCTTGGAATCATATAACCTCCTGCCACAACTCCAATATCTTTAACAGTTTTGTGTCAATAATATTTTAGATTTGGGCAAAAGATATTACTTACGTGGGATTCCACTATGGCAAATAAAGGCAACGTCTCCATTACCCTTTTTCATGCACCTGGAAAGGATACATGAGTTACATTGTTGTTTATACAGAGAGAAGACAACGGAAATTTGAGAGTACTAGTGTGAACGGCTCATACTGGAATGCTCCTGCATCACCGTAGTATTGTTCACTCTGTGAGCGGCTGCAGTCACCCTGGCAAGCGCTGCACAGTTTTGGGTAGTAGACTTTTGATATTCCAGGAACGCAACTGCGCGAGAAGAAATCTGACACAGCTGGAGAACACAAATAAGCATAAAAAACAGTTATTGTATTACATAAAAAAGAAGAAAAAAATGGACATTAAATATTGATTTGAGTTCAATTTTATAATTTAAATTTAATATAATCTTAAAGCTAAGTACTAAAATATTTCAAGTACAAAACAATCAGCCTAGCAAGTTGCAACAAGACAAACCATGCATAGATATTACACTTTCATTAATATTTTAGTCCTCTGATGGACTTTTCACTGCAAACAGCGTAAAGTGTCGTCAGATATGAAATCACAGTATGATGCGAGACAGGAAAATAGTGCTTCAGTTACTGAGCAGACTTATAACCACCTTATTTTTTCACTGTGGAAGTAAGTTATTGCCTATGAATGAACAAGATTTATGATTTATAACCAAGAACGCCAATGTGCATTAAAAGGTAAATTATTTGTGTTAATGAAGATTACTATAATAAATTAAAATATTATGACAAATGTATATTATACATTTATATTAATACATTTATAATTATAATTATAACAGACTATTGTTATACAGTTGAAATAACTGGATTTGGCTGAAACTGGAAGCCTCGCACATTCCAGTTAAAAATGATCTTGTCTGTTCTTTTGTTAATAATATGGTGGAAACAGAGTTGGACAGCAGTCTATATCAGGAAATCTCAGTCACTGAAAGGCAATATTATAGAGAGCCGTGTGATAATAATCTACACAATCTAACTTCTCTCAAGTAGTGTGTCATCAGGACCGTCCCAGGGAAGTTTGTTTTCATTAAGCAGTCTTCCAATGAGTAAACTCCAGCCTGCAGTGCTTTTGTGACAACTGTGGCATGAAGTCTTTCCCTTGAGATCGTTGATACTGAAGTCAGTGCCACGCTTCACCACAGCCACAGCATAACAGTGTTCTTGAGAAGAAGTGGAACAGAGAGAAGGGGAATAGACTCAGATCAAATATTGGTAACACTTTACAATAAGGTTTTGTTTGTTAACATTAACTACATTCATTAACATGAATTAACAATTAAAATACTTCTAAAGCATTTATTAATCTTATTTTATTTCTGCATTATTCAAAAGTTTTATCTGCTCTTAATATTTAATAGACTTGAGATAACATGAACTAGCAGAGAACTGTTTTTGTTAACTCTATAAAGTCAAAAGTCTCATATTTAATATGCGATATGTTCTTTAAATCATCAACACGTGATCTTCACAACATCTTTGTGAAATCTTCAGTGATTTAAAAAAGTAAACATGAGAATACCTTTTACATTGATATTTATAGTGATATTTCGAGATGAACAGTTACTGTACTGAAGCAACTTGATCATTTATAAGTCGTGTGTGTGTGTGTGTGTATTATTATAAATATTATTATAGATACTATTATAAAGTCATAAAAGCCTGATGTAACTATGATTATTACTATGAAACCTTTTTATTTTAGATTTTTTTAAATATTTTGTTAACTGTTCAGTTTTTCTGAATTTGTTTCTTATGTCAGGCTTTACAGCGTTACGTAACTTTAACAAAATTAATAAACACTGTAACAAATGCATTTCTCATGGTTCCTGATCAATCTGAATTGCTGTATGCTACATAATTCTATTAATTACTCACAGACATATCATTTTTAATTTAATTGATTGCTATATTTGTTACAGGTGAGGCTCCCTCTCCGCTTCCTCCGGATCACCAGAGGGAGTCCTCACCAGAATATTGATTCTCATTCGGACTACAATTCCCACTGACATTCATACCTGAGACTGATTACATACACACCTGCATCTCATCACATACACTATATTAACACACCACACACACAACACCAGTGCGAAGTTTTGATTTGCTATGGTGATCATCTCTGAGCGTTTATTCCTGGATTGCTATTCTGTTTCTGACCTTGGACTGTTTATCACTACTTTGACCCTTCTGCTGCCTGCCCTGACCTTGCCTGTTTATCTGGATTTGTGTATATTTGCCGCCTGCCACTTATCTGCACTCTGGTTACCCATTGAAATAAAGCTGCAGATGGATCCTCAATCGGCTGATTCCTTGTTACAGAAAACTTCGCCATACACCGATCCAGCAGCTGCCATGCAACTATCTTCTAAACTGTCAGCACAAGGCCACCAGCTCGCTGTACATCAGGAACAGCTCAATCACCTAACCCTCTTGACGGAGGAGCTCCTCAAGACGCTAAAAGATCTACGTGTTACACCCTCTGAGACTGCGGCGGCGTCCGCACTGCTTCCCTCTGATGTTCCAGTGCATCATCTCCTCAGCGCGAACCCGTGTTTAGCGTTCCCTGAAAAATTTGATGGGGAACCGACAAGGTGCAAGGGATTTTTGTTGCAATGCTCACTGTTTGTAGATCAGCAACCCACTCTGTATCCCACGGATTCAAGTAGGATATCTCTCGTCTGCTCACTTCTGACTGGAAAGGCTTTAGAATGGGCCACCGCGGTGTGGAGATACGACGGTACTGCGTTCCCTTCTTTCAATGTATTCCTGCAACGCTTCAAGGAGGTATTCGATCATCCGGCCGGAGGGAGAAGTGTGGGGGACCAGCTGCTTGCATTGAACCAAGGGAGACGAACGGCAGCGGAATTCGCATTATCCTTTCGCACCCTTGCTGCTCAAACCAACTGGGTGGAGGACACATTAAAGCTGTTATTCAGGAGGGGATTAAATCAGGATCTCCAAGCAGAGCTGGCGTGTCGCGATGAGGGAAAGTCACTGCGTGAGTTTATTGAACTTTCGATTCAGATCGACAACCTAATCCGCTCACGGCGTCCTACCCGCACTATGTTCGCTGACACTCCACCTTCACCTGCTGAACAGATGCAGCTTGGCCACACGCCCCTGACCCCGGAAGAACGTGAACGACGCATTCAGTATCACCTCTGCATGTATTGTGGCCAAGCTGGACACCTGAAAACGTCATGCCCTATCCGTCCCACGGCACCTAATCCCAAAGCGGTGAGTGGAAATCGGCAATCAAACTATGCCTCATGTCTCAAGATACCAGTCAAGATAACCATTCACGATCACAACTTTTCTACATCAGCTTTGTTAGACTCTGGAGCAGCGGGTAATTTTATGTCATATGAGTTTGCCAAACAGCACAATCTTGCGCTAACACTCTGCAACTCCTCTCTGGCTGTGGAGGCGTTAGATGGTCGCCCCATTGGAAGGGGGAGGATCACACACATCTCTGAAGAGGTTACTATGCAAGTTGGAGCATTACACACCGAAACCATCTGCTTCTACATCATTCATGTTCCACATAATTCCATCATTCTTGGTCTGCCTTGGCTACGGAGACACAACCCTCACATTTCCTGGAAGGAGGAACAAATTGTTCAGTGGGGTCCAACCTGCCACAAGACTTGTCTGACTCACATTACCCCTCTACCCATGCAGGCTGTTAGTATTAATGAACACCACCCCGCATTCCCAGAGTTACCCACCGAGTATTCTGATTTAACAGAGGCATTTAGTAAAACTAAGGCATCTCAACTACCACCTCATCGCCCAAGTGACTGTGCCATCGAATTACTGCCTGACGCCACACCCCCTAGGGGGAGAATATTTCCGTTGTCACACCCTGAATCAGAAGCTATGAAGTCGTACATCAAGGAGGAACTGGCAAAAGGCTTCATTAGACCATCTACATCCCCAGCATCAGCTGGGTTCTTCTTTGTCAAGAAAAAGGATGGCGGCTTGAGACCCTGCATCGATTATCGTGGTCTTAATGACATTACCATTAAATTCAGATACCCTTTACCCTTGGTCCCAGCTGCACTTGAACAACTCCGACAAGCTAGATACTTCACCAAGCTCGACCTGCGCAGTGCATACAATCTAATCCGAATCAGAGAAGGCGATGAGTGGAAAACTGCTTTCTCTACCTCTTCGGGGCACTACGAATATCTGGTCATGCCATTCGGCCTGGCAAACAGTCCATCGGTATTCCAATCTTTCATCAACGATGTCTTCCGAGACATGCTGGACAGATGGGTAATAGTGTATATCGACGACATCTTGGTCTACTCAAATTCCCTTAAAGAACACGTCCAGCATGTTAGAGCAGTACTTGAACGCTTGATCCAATACCAACTTTATGCCAAGGCAGAGAAATGTGAGTTCCACCAGACATCCACTACTTACCTGGGATATGTCATCAGTCAAGAGGGGGTGGCCATGGACGAGAATAAAGTAAGGGCTGTGCTCGACTGGCCGCAACCACGTACAGTGAAGGAACTGCAGAGATTCTTGGGGTTCGCTAACTTTTATCGTCGCTTCATAAGGGGCTTCAGCACGGTAGCTGCACCGATCACAGCCATGACCAAACGCTCCTCCTCACGTCTCTTCTGGTCACCTGAAGCCCAACAAGCATTCAAAGACCTCAAGACACGTTTCACATCGGCCCCTATTCTTCATCATCCCGATCCAGATCTCCCTTTCATTGTGGAGGTAGATGCTTCCAACACAGGCATAGGGGCGATTCTCTCGCAGCGTCACGGATCCCCAGCAAAAATGTTCCCATGCGCCTTCTTCTCTAGAAAGCTAAGCTCTGCAGAAAGAAATTATGATGCTGGTAACCGTGAGCTCTTAGGCATGAAAGCCGCTCTAGAAGAGTGGCGTCACTGGTTGGAGGGAGCCCAACACCAATTCACAGTCATTACAGACCATAAGAACCTAGAATATCTGCGCTCAGCAAAGCGGTTAAATCCTCGTCAGGCAAGATGGGCCATGTTCTTCACTCGGTTCAATTTCATTGTTACTTACAGACCTGGGTCCAAGAATACCAAAGCCGATGCACTGTCACGCCAGCTTGAAGAACCAATCCAAGATAAAACTGAAGAAAATGCAGAGAATATCATCCCAGAAACACTTCTGGTTGCACCCGTACAGTGGGATATCATGTCAGAAATTGCCCAATCCAACATCCAGAACCCTCCTCCATCAGACTGCCCACCCAACCTCACTTTTGTTCCCGAACCCCTGCGAGAAAGACTCCTGCATCAGGTACACACAAATCCTAGTTCAGGGCACCCTGGAGTCACCGCAACTCACCATCTCCTCACCAACCGATTCTGGTGGTCCACA
Source organism: Rhodeus uyekii (assembly GCA_037043235.1). Classification (NCBI taxonomy): domain Eukaryota; kingdom Metazoa; phylum Chordata; class Actinopteri; order Cypriniformes; family Acheilognathidae; genus Rhodeus; species Rhodeus uyekii. Next base: position 295,802 of record JAWRVZ010000076.1, on the reverse strand, counting down.
ATGCTCGCAGATACCACAAAGTTCATAAAGAACTGCATCAAATGTAACACCTCCAAAACTCCCCGACACGCTCCTGCTGGTCTACTACAACCTCTGCCTATCCCTCAACGCCCTTGGTCTCATATAGCCATTGACTTCATTACGGATCTCCCTAATTCCCAAGGCAACACCACTGTACTCACCATTGTCGACCGTTTCTCCAAGGCCTGTCGTCTCATTCCCCTACCTAAACTCCCCACCGCATTCCAGACAGCTGAAGTATTATGCAACTTTGTGTTTCGCTTCTATGGACTACCAGACGATATCGTCTCCGACAGAGGTCCCCAATTCACATCTAGAGTGTGGTCAGCTTTCTGTCAACAGCTCAATATAAACATCAGTCTCACCTCCGGCTACCACCCACAATCCAACGGTCAAACTGAACGTCTCAACCAGGAACTCACACGTTTTCTCAGAACCTACTGCCAACATAATCAATCGGACTGGAGTAGATATCTCATGTGGGCAGAATATGCTCAGAACTCCCTTCTGAAACCTGCCACTGGCTTGACCCCTTTCAAATGTATCTTAGGCTATCAACCACCTTTATTTCCCTGGTCCGGTGAGCCCACCGATCTGCCCTCTGTCACGGAATGGCTTCAGCGGAGTGAAGAAGTCTGGAATAGAGCACACACCCATCTGTTACATGCAGTACGTAGACAGGAGCAACAGGCCAATCGCCATCGTCGCCATGGCCCAGAGTACATGCCTGGTCAGTGGGTTTGGCTATCCACAAAGGATCTCCGCCTCAAACTTCCATGCCGTAAACTCAGTCCTAGGTATGTGGGTCCTTTCAAAATTCTTAGACAAATCACACCAGTTTCATTTCGTTTAGACTTACCATCTAACTATCGTATTTCTCCCACGTTCCATGTCTCGCTTCTGAAACCTGCTGCTGATCCGGGAGGAGAGTCGGAGAGTGGAGCCGGAGTACAGACCCCCCAGCCCATTCTGGTTGACGGCGAGGAGGCGTATCAAGTTCGTGAGTTGCTCGACTCCAGACGCCGGGGCAATACACTACAGTATCTGGTGGACTGGGAGGGGTACGGCCCGGAGGAGCGATCCTGGGTCAACAGGGATGATATCCTCGACCCCACACTCACAGAGGAGTTCCATAGGACGCACCCGGAGAAACCGGCCCCCCGACCTCGTGGAAGACCCCGGCGTCGTTTGCCTCCTCGCGTCAGGAGCCGCTCGCAGGGGGGGGGCTCTGTTACAGGTGAGGCTCCCTCTCCGCTTCCTCCGGATCACCAGAGGGAGTCCTCACCAGAATATTGATTCTCATTCGGACTACAATTCCCACTGACATTCATACCTGAGACTGATTACATACACACCTGCATCTCATCACATACACTATATTAACACACCACACACACACCACCAGTGCGAAGTTTTGATTTGCTATGGTGATCATCTCTGAGCGTTTATTCCTGGATTGCTATTCTGTTTCTGACCTTGGACTGTTTATCACTACTTTGACCCTTCTGCTGCCTGCCCTGACCTTGCCTGTTTATCTGGATTTGTGTATATTTGCCGCCTGCCTCGACCCAAGCCTGTCTCTGTTCACGATTCTGTTTTGCCACTTATCTGCACTCTGGTTACCCATTGAAATAAAGCTGCAGATGGATCCTCAATCGGCTGATTCCTTGTTACAATATTAGTATTTATATTGAATTATACCACTTAATTGGTTTATAGGTTATGACGAATAATGAAGATGTTTGAAATGTGCATCTAATTCATTGAGCTCCATGAATTCTAATAATTGTGTATGAGTGGGTATAAAATATTTACCTCTTTTATATTTCTCTGTAATAATAGGACGGAGATTGAAAGGATCGAGTCCACCGGTGTGAACATGTTCTCCATCTGCAGTTACAATATCTGCATTACCCTCCTGTGAATTATAGACAATTTGATGAAAATGCTATAGTTTATACTGATCAAAACCCCCAAAGGCGAGTGAGGTCAAATCATACGCATGTTTTATTACCTTGATGCACGTCATACAGTCAGTCATAGAGGGCTGGAGATAACACTCAAGATCGTCTAGGTTACTATTGTAACCCCCGTTCCCTGAAGGAGGGAACGGAGACGTTACGTCAGACTGACGTCATGGGGTCTCGCTTGGGAGCCCAATCACCTCCCAGTGTAACTAAACGCGCCAATGAACATTGGCTAGTGAAATTTGCATGCCGAGTCCCGCCCCGCCTGGCTTCCGGGTATAAATAGCACCGGGCTGACCACTGGGGCATGCACACGAGTACTGGGCCTGGCGTCAGATGACTCCGCCACGTCCGCTACCGAAGGATGCAGGAGGAACTCGAATCAGGGTTCGCCAGACGGGGAACTCACCTGAGGAGTAGATAAGCGCTCGTATCCCCTTATTAAGGGGCATGGCGCTGCAAGCAGGACACCGAGCCGGTCACCTGTTTGTTCCCAGCACACAGGAAGAAACTGGCTCCACCCGGAGATTGTAGAATCTCGCGAATGTATTAGGTGTCGCCCAGCCCGCAGCTTTGCAGATGTCTGTCAGAAAGGCGCCACGTGCCAACGCCTAGGAGGAAGCAACACCCCGTGTGGAGTGCGCCCTCACCCCCAGGGGGCATGGCTCGCCCTGAGCCTGATATGCCAGGGCGATGGCATCCACTATCCAGTGGGCCAACCTCTGCTTGGAGACAGTCTTTCCCTTCTGCTGTCCCCCAAAACAGACAAAGAGCTGCTCGGAGCTTCTAAAGCTCTGCGTGCGGTCCACATAGACACGTAGTGCACGGACGGGACACAGCAACGCGAGGGCTGGGTCTGCCTCCTCCGGGGGCAGTACTTGCAGGTTCACCACCTGATCCCGAAAGGGAGTGGTGGGAACCTTGGGCACATATCCAAGCCGGGGCCTCAGGACAACGTGAGACAAGGCCGGCCCAAATTCAAGGCACGTTTCACTGACCGAAAATGCCTGCAGGTCCCCTACCCTCTTGAAGGAAGCGAGTGCAGTCAGGAGCACTGTCTTGAAGGACAAGATCTTGAGCTCCACTGACTCGAGGGGCTCAAAGGGAGCTCTCTGTAGGACTGAGAGGATGACAGAGAGGTCCCAGGAGGGAAAGAGGGGTGGCCTGGGAGGGTTTAGCCTACTGTTCCCTCTCAGGAACCTAATGACCAGGTCGTGCTTTCCAAGAGACCTGCCATTGACGGGAACATGGTGAGCTGCAATGGCGGCAACATACACCTTCAAGGTAGAGGGGGAGAGCCGCCGCTCCAACCCACCTTGAATGAAGGAAAGCACAGAGCTGATCGGGCAAGTCCGGGGATCTTCCCGTTTGGAAGAACACCACTCAGAGAATAGACTCCACTTCAAGGCATACGCCAGCCTCGTAGAGGGGGCTCTAGCCGAAGTGATAGTGTCTACCACCGCCGGTGGTAGGCCACTTAAGTCTTCCACGTCCCATCCAGGGACCACACGTGGAGGTTCCAAAGATCTGGACGCGGGTGCCAAATGGTGCCCTGTCCCTGAGAAAGCAGGTCCTTCCTCAAGGGAATGCACCAGGGAGGGGCTGTCGCGAGGAGTGAGAGTTCTGGAAACCAGGTCCGTTTGGGCCAGTATGGCGCAACTAGCAGGACCTGCTCCTCATCCTCCCTGACCTTGCACAGGGTCTGTGCAAGAAGGCTCACTGGGGGGAACACGTATTTGCGTAGGCCCCGGGGCCAGCTGTGTGCCAGTGCATCCGAGCCGAGAGTCCCGTCGGTCAGGGAAAAAAACAACTGGCAGTGGGAGGATTCCCGGGACGCGAACAGGTCTACCTGCGCTTCCCTGAATCGACTCCAGCGGATACAGCGGCTGCGGATGACATATGCCTCAGGAGCCTCTGAAACTGTTTCAGTGGGACCACTGTTTTCCGCCTGACCACTTTCAGGCCGTTCAACACTGACTGTGCACGTTCGTTGGTGAGACGTGCTGACATGGAGACCGAGTCCAACTCCAACCCGAGTAAAGAGATGCTCTGCGCAGGGGAGAGCTTGCTCTTCTCCCAGTTGACCCGAAGCCCCAAATGGTTGAGGTGTCTGAGCACCAAGTCCCTGTGCTCGCACACCTGATCCCGCGACTGTGCCAAAATGAGCCAGTCGTCGAGATAATTCAGGATGCGGACTCCCACTTCCCTGAGGTGACCTTGGTGAAGACGCGGGGAGACAGGGACAACCCAAAGGGGAGGACCTTGTACTGGTATGCCCGACCCTCGAACGCAAAGCGAAGGAACGGTCTGTGACGAGGCATGAAAGTACGCGTCCTTCAGGTCGATTGCTGCAAACCAGTCCTGGGAGCTGACGCACGTGAGGATGCGTCTCTGCGTCAACATTTTGAACGGAAGCCTGTGTAGGGTCCGGTTCAAGACACGCAGATCCAGGATAGGCCGTAACCCCCCGCCTTTCTTGGGAACGATGAAGTAGGGGCTGTAAAACCCCGACTCCATCTCGGCTGGAGGGACAGGCTCGATCGCGCCCTTCGCCAAGAGGACAGCGATCTCCTCCCGAAGTACAGGGGCGTCCTTGCCTGCCACTGAGGTAGTCAGAACGCCGCTGAACCTGGGGGGCCGCCTGGCGAACTTAATCGCATAGCCAAATCTGATTGACCGAATGAGCCAACGAGACGGAGTGGGAAGCGCTAACCAAGCCCCCAAACTCCGTTCGAGAGGCACCAAAGGGACAACCGACGAACCCGCGGGGGGGCAGCAGGGAGCTCTGAGGCCCAACCCAGGAGGCATGGCGTCCCGGAGTCGAGGCGGTGAGTGTGGTGCACTTACCTGGCTCCATAGTCCCCATGAGGGACTTGGAAGGGAGGGGCATGGAAGCAGCGCGTCCTGGGGCTGCCCGCTCCCCATCCGTGGCGAAAGAGAGGTCGGCTGAGAGGGAGGAAGCAACGCGTCGCTCACTGTCAGCTTGGACCGAGTATGACCCAGAGATGGAGGAAACTGCTCTTTTATTGAAAATGTGGGTACCACTGGCCCTGGGGCCAGTGGCGGAACAGAAGGAAACAAAAGATTCTCCACCCAGCCCTCCTCCGGGGGAAGGAGTGGTACCGTCACCAGCTCCTGGAAACGAGCAGCTCCTGCCACCTCTGGGTCACCCGTCTCAGGACCGCTTAGATTTTCTCTTGGAGGGTTTAGCGTTCTGGACGGGCTGCGTCGCCTTCCTGCGGGGGGGAGGGGCCGGACGGGAGGCCTCCGGTCCGGCCAGACCCTTTGCGGCCGCAGGGGGACACCTTCGGCGAGGAGCAGGCTGAGGAACAGCCCGCGGCGGTTTGGCAGACTCCCGCCGGGGCAAGATGTGACTTATCGCCTCAGTCTGCTTCTGCACCGTCGAGAATTGCTGTGCAAAATCTACGACAGTGTCGCCGAAGAGGCCAGCCTGGGAGATGGGGGCGTCGAGAAAGCGAACTTTGTCGGCATCCTTCATCTCAGGCAGGTCTAGCCAGAGATGGCGCTCCTGGACCACGAGTGTGGACATCGTCTGTCCGAGGGCCCGCGCCGTGACCTTAGTCGCCCGGAGGGCGAAGTCGGACGCCGTGCGCAGTTCCTGCATCAACCCCGGCTCAGACCTACCCTCGTGCAGCTCTTTAAGAGCTTTTGCCTGATAGACCTGCAGGATGGCCATGGCATGCAGGGCGGAAGCTGCCTGTCCAGCGGCGCTGTAAGCCTTGACAGCCAGGGCTGCTGTCGACTTACCCGCCTTGGACGGGAGGCGCGGATGATTGCGCCAGGTGGCAGCATTTTGCGGGCACAAGTGCACCGCAACTGCACGCTCCACCTGAGGAATGTCCGCATAACCCTTGGCAGCCCCGCCATCGAGGGTAGTAAGAGCGGAGGAGGTCAGAGAGCGGCTTCGGGCAGTAAAAGGTGCCTTCCACGACTTACTGACCTCCTCATGCACTTCCGGGAAGAAAGGCACCGGGGCGGAGCGAGGCTGTGAACCGCGCTCCGCACCCAGAAACCAATCGTCCAGCCGCGAGCGCTCGGGCGACGGTGGAAGGTTCCACTCAAGCCCAATACCCGCGGCAGCCCGGGAAAGCATGGCCATCATCTCCTTATCTGATTCCACACGAGCAGCGACCCCCGAGGGGGGCTGCTCGGCTTCCTCACTCGAGGATGACAGCCCACTCTCCGATGCAGCGATCGACATCCGATCCTCATCCGGAGCACCAAACGAGACCCAAGGTACCTCCCTTGAAGGACCTGGCGTCTTGCCTGGCAACTCGACGGCACACGGTGTGCAAGAGGAGTGGGAGGTTCGTGAGGGCTGGCCTGACGAAGAAGCTCCCACTGTAATCCTCAGGTCACCCAGAGTGCTAACCAACCCCTCAGCTCTACCATGAGAAGCAGAGGGGAAATGGGTAGCAGCAGAGGGCGCTCGAACCTCCATATCAAAGAGGGCGAGCCGCGACCGCAACACCGACATGGTCATGCCCCCACAGAGAGAGCATGACGCATCCACAAGCGCTCTCTCAGCGTGCTGTCTGCCCAGACACGAGAAACAGCGCTCATGGCCGTCAGATGAGGTTAGGAAACGACCGCATCCAGAAACACACGGACGAAAAGGCATCTTGATAAAGACGCTGATCGTCCGCGTTTGCTCTTTTAGATGAAAACTGCTCTTTTTTTTCCGACCGAGGCACAGGGCGGTGACACGACAGCTGGGACACGCGCACCACCGCTGAAGCACCGTATCTTCCAGTCGAATTAAAGACGCTCTTTTTGGCAGGTGATCAGAAAGGAGCGGCTGATTACAACCGCTCGGTTCCGAAGCAAAAGTATGAATGAAATGAGCGATGCCGGTCATATTTATACCCGGAAGCCGGGCGGGGCGGGACTCGGCATGCAAATTTCACTAGCCAATGTTCATTGGCGCGTTTAGTTACACTGGGAGGTGATTGGGCTCCCAAGCGAGACCCCATGACGTCAGTCCGACGTAACGTCGAACGTGACTGACTGATAGGGAACTGTTGATTTGCTGGCAAGGTGATTGCATTTGTTCACCTCATTCTGTGTTTTCACACACCATCTGACTTTTTGAGCACCGGCTGAAGGCAGTGCCACAATGATTAAATAAGAACTGAAGAAGAAAATCACAACAATATAAAACATGAGAATTACCAAGGCAGCTGAGCAATGGGATGAGCAGGATGTTCATATTAGGTTATCAGGCAGGGGAGACAGGAGAGATTACGCTTTTTATAGGAGATCTGGAAGCACTAGTGGGTTGGGCCAGGAAACACAAGACATGATCATCATCATCATCATCATTGTTTGCTCATGGATTCTCAATATCTGCTCGTGCAGGCAGTGAGCCAGTTCACATTTGCAAAGTGGTCATTTTAAGTCATGGAAATTCACTGGTGAAGCTAAAATTAATGTCAAACATTTATTAACAGTTCAAAAAGAAACCTTAGCTTTGCTTTTATTTAAATTAATAATAGCACAGCAAATGTAAATTGCACATGCACCTAGAAAATTAAATTAAAATGTGACAACTTGCTTTTCAAAAAAATACATTAAAATAGACAACATGTATCTAAATGTTCGTATTGTATTGTGTTTTTTTGTTTAACAGTGACAATAAAAAAGATGTTGCAGTTTGGTTTTTGAGTGCAAAATCACATTTATGCAACTGAAAACTCAATCTGAAGACTGTTATACATGTGCTTTTGGAAATCAGTTTTTTGGTTTTTACTTGACTTTTGTACATTGTAAACATTACTCAATGCAAGAGTGTAAAGTACAAACTGGAGGTTCAACAAAGTAACCAAAAAGCCTTTTTGGGGGGGGGTTCAGAAATGGGATGGTGTCCAGATTAAAGATTGAAGGTACCAGTAATCGCTCGCCTAACATGAGCAATGTAAATACATCAATGTTTAGTCCTGCTCCTTATAGTTACTTTATCTGGATGATGATGTGCGTCACTTACGGCAAGAGGGCAGCGGTGGCGGCCGGGAATTGCACTTTGTGTCATTGCTATAGGGCAGTGCTTCTCAATTATTTTCTGTCGCGCCCCCTCTAGGAAGAAGTAAACATTTCGCGCGCCCCCCCTCCCCCTATTTTGGAACTTTCGCTTTATTGTTTCCATGGCAACGCGTCATGCTTGTCACGTGACAGACCGCAGTCACAAAAAGCGCTGTTTGATAGCTGTTTCACATTTATTTAGTTTTTTCTTTTTTATTCAAAATAGTCACCAACTTGTTGGCTCTGTCATCAACTACCTGATATTCAGATTCTCAGATATGTGGAAGTGAATGTTTGTCGCTTAAAAACCTTTATAATGATCAAGTTCTCTGAGCGTGTCTTTTTTGGATCAGTGCCAGATATCGCGTGAAAACGTCTCCGGTTACTATCGTAACCTCCGTTCCCTGAGAGAGGCGGGAACGAGACGGTGCACGGAAAAGTGCATCCCCCTTTTTTCCAGAGGTACATGAGCACGTGGTGAGGTCGTGGTCGGCGCCTCAGTCAGCACGCACTCACTCCTCACCACTTGCCATGTTTTCGCACGTGGACGGTGCTGAAGCCCGGGGTTATATGCGGGTGCCACCTGTGGAGGAGGCGATGGCGGCGCACCTGTGCCCTTCCTCAACCATGCTGAGCGGAGGTCTGGGGCTGCCGTCAAAACTGTGCAGGTTCACGGCGCACCAGGCAGAGAAAGCATACACCTCGGCTGGCGAGGCCGCGTCCGCGCTCCACTCGATGGCGGTGCTGCAGGTGTTTCAGGCAAAACTGCTGCAATTACTGGACGCCGGCAGCATGGACGCGGAGGATGTGAGGGACCTGAGAACGGCAACGGATTTCGCTCTCATGGCAACCAAGCGGTCCGCGCAAGCCATCGGCCGCTCTATGGGGTTTTTAGTGGTGCTCCTGAGGCACCTGTGGCTAACTCTGGCGGACCTGAGGGACTCGGACCGGAAAATGCTCCTCAATGTACCAATTGCGGCCGCCGGCCTTTTTGGTGGCGCAGTCGAGTCGGTTATGGAAAAATGTTCCGAGGCGCAAAAGCGCGCGAAAGCGCGCGAAAACGATGAGCCACGTGATGCCGAGGCGCGCGTACCAGCAGCCCTCAAGGGCGTGGTCGGCGTCGGCGCCGCGCCTCCCCCACAGACCGGCGGCTTCTCGCCCGGAGCCGGATGTCCGACGCAAGCAATGGCCGGGACCCGGGAAGAGGCGTCACGGGCCCAGGGGGGGCCCCCGTCGTGACGGCGCACAGCCTCCCGCAGGCAAGCCATCTTCCTGACGGTCCCGTCAAGAGGAAGAGAGAGCTCGCGGGTGGGCCGCCCCCAAAACACCATGTTGTGCGTTATGTCCCCTCTGTTCGTATGGGCGACGATTGCAATGTGTGTGTGTGTGTTAAACCCTGTTTGTGTGGATGCAATAATAAAAACAAATGCTTGTTCACAAAAAGAGTTGTTTCTTCCTCATTCTGTCAGAAAACATGTGAATTTAGCGATTGATCACGTGACACATGAACACCAGTGTGATCGTACACATCAACGGGTGAAGGGTTTGTTATCTGAACTTCATATCTGCTGCTCTTGTTCAGTGCAAGAAAACTACTCCCTGACAAAAAAGCATGTTCCCCAAGGTCACGGGCGCGCCCCACTATTTGATAACCACTGCTATAGGGTGTGCGAGTAAACAGTTAGTGCACTGACTTTGTGTTTTTACTATAGGGTGTGAGATCTAACTGGAAGTTAGATTATTCTGTTATTGAGTGATGAGTAATTGTCAGTGAAAGCTGTTTATCACGCACGTGAATGAGGCGATTATGTTCATTATTATTATTACTTGCAAGTAATAATAATAATGAACATAATCGCCTCATTCACAATTCGTGATGTATATAGTACACAGTGATTATATGTGTGCATGCATGTTTGATCATCCCATTAACAGCATAAACGGTCGCTATTTCAAGCTGATGTATGCGACCTTTCTGATTACGTGCAGTCTATTTAAAGAAGTAGTTTCGGTTTCGTATGTTTTACCGTTTCTGGCCACATTGTGGCGGTGTTACACACACATTTGGTGGGTATATACCGGTATATTTTTCCTTAATTCGTTCTAAACTTTAACTTGAGTATTTGTTTACTTGAAAGATTTGTAATTGTTTGTGGAAATAATGCTGTGTAATAAGACAATAGTCAGATATATGGAGAACAATTAAGAAAATGAGTGGAATAAGAAATAATGTAAATATACCCGTGTTATGTAATAATAATAATAAAAATGCAATTAGTAACGCAGAAAAAGCAGAACTTTTTGTTCAAACTTTTGTGAAGATCCATAGTTCTGGAAATTTATCCTTAACAGATAAGAAGTACAGACTCCAAATGCTTTCTCAAAATCCAGGGATAGCAGAGAGAAGTACTGTATCAGGTGGAGAGCTGGATCAGCCATTTACTCTTTTTGATTTAAAAAGAACGATATTAAACACACGACAATCAACTCCAGGGAAAGATGGTATATGCTATAACATGTTAGGCCATATGAAAGATGTCACACTTGAGTTTATATTAAGACTGTTTAATATGGTATGGAGGAAATGCAAAAGCACAAAATGCAAGTCTCTGCGAGCTCCACTGTGGCAAGATCAACAGAAACACCTTGGAAATTCAGAAAGCCGTATGTAGATACAAGCCTTCAACAAATGTAAAAAAAAAATCTAAGATAATACCACAGAGAATAATAGTTCAAAGATATAAGGACCTCTATCAAGGTAAAATACAGTGGAGTTCGGTTATGTCGACGGCCTCGGGGGTTGCAAAAAAGCGTTGAGATAACCGTTTATCGAGATAACCCATATAACATATATTACCGATTTTCCCACATATAACCCGCAGACGCAAATAATCCGCACACTCATATAGCCAGCGGGTTTTGTGTAAAAAAATCGTTGGCATAACCCGCACCCATAGGTTGATGAACTTTTTTGTGTAAGATCACATTTCGAATTTCAATTGTTGTTCGCATGACGTCAATTATCCATAACTGTTCAGGCTCGGTACACAGTGCTTGTGTGCGAAACACAATAAGAAAACAAACACATGTCAGAATCAGAAGAAAAAGAAAAAACAGTCTTGTTGGAAGAGATGAGAAGAGCCCGCCCTCATGGCAGCACAGCCAATCAAGTCTTCTTGCATGATTGACAGGTTAGACAGCCTATCAGCGCCAGCTGTCAGAGTGATAGTGTAAACGGCAAAGATAACCCTTGCAAGAAAGAAAAATGAACATTTATTGATGTACATGATGCGAGTTATTAAATGAGAATGTACATGCTCGTGTTTTTGGTGTCTTTTTACAGTGACAACAGTGTTGCCGCAATTTGTTTGATGAAGCGATCGGCATTAATCTAAAAAAAATTACATACACTGTAGATTCAAGATTCAAGATTCAAAGATTCAAAGTTTTCATTGTCATGTGTACAGACAGAAAGCATGTTTGCCTGTACAATGAAATTCTTACTTTGTCGTCCACAATAAATGTCACACAAGTAAGTAAAAATAAAAAATAAAATAAGATAAATACATGAATAATAAAAAGAGCAAGATTTAAAAAAAAAAAAGAGTAAAGTAATAAAGTTAGATACTGCAGTTCTGGCAGTGTAAAGTGAGGTAGTGCAGTATGTAAACAATTGTTCATGTAATGTTGTGGTTGTAGACTCCTATCCGCTGTTTAGGAGTCTTATGGCAGAGGGAAAGAAAGAGTTCTTCTGGCAGTCCTGCATTTCACACTTCTGTACCTCCGTCCTGTTCACTATCATTAGGCTCGGGATATCGAGATAACTGATGTTAAGTGGCAACTTTGTCCCTCTTTTTTACTCAAGATGTCAGGGTTCGGAGACATAAAATAATTGACATAACCGATAAGAAAATGCTAAGACAAATAGGGAGTTTGGTGGTTCAACTTCAAAAACGTCTACATAACTGGGTTGGCGAGATAACCGAGGTTGAGATAAGTGGGTTCCACTGTAATTAAACAGCATTAATCCATTCCCTCTTCATCTGAAGATGTTGAGTCGTGGGACTTGCAAACCTGAATGTGAAGAGACAGCACCTGCCAAGTAGCCTTTGGCATTTTGAGGAATTCTCTGGCATCATTAGGGAGAGGAATACGGCCAAGCTCCTCTTGTAGAGGAACTACATACAGCATTGTCTTTCCAGCTGCAGACGCAGATTTGATTTGGGATCCAGTATAACCTTCTGAGTCTGGAGGAATAATGTTTGGTTGTCTTACCCTGCATCCCCCGATAAATTTGAAATTCACATGACTCATTTTTATAATCCAAAAAATGACTCAAGTGGTGACAAAGAAAACAGTCACCATTAGATTTATAAAGCATCCATTCTCCCCAGAAACCCTACATTTTTCATACAGCATGCTAGAAATCTATTGGAAAGAATATTTATACATTTACTTATGATTCTAGTATTAACTTACATTTTCCAGTTGTAAAAAAGAAAAACAGAGTACCTTACCTCTGAATGTGTCAAAAGATGAGAAAACTGTCATATTGTGCATTCAGAGCATTTCATTGATTATGATGTTGTCAATGTATGTTCATTTTCTCCAGAGTACACTTAATTATAATGACAACACATTTTTGCACATTTATTAAAATAAAATAAAAACCCACATTGATATAAGTATTCAGGCCCTTTATGATAACATTTTAACTTATATATACTTCTGGTGTCTACCAGTGGGAAATTCTTTAACGTACTTGTCCTGTGTGCCACAGACAATTTTCATGCCACTGAAAGGTCTGAATAGGTCTGGTTTTATAATCTATACACTTTGTGTATACACTATTGTACATCTATACACTAGTGTTCGGCAACATTAAGGCATCGACATTAAAGAATCGAGAATACCAAGACAAATAGGGAGTTTGGCAGTTCCACTTCATAAACGTCGACATAATAGTATTGGCGAGTTAACCGTGACTCGAGATAAGTGAACTCCACTGTATTTATATTTACAGATGATCATGTATCAGATGTCTTGTGATCAGATGTCATGTGATCATACGTCATGTTATGCAATGGCATATCCCACATTAGACAACTGTTTTACTGTTAAACAGGTTACATTTGTAGAATGTAACAGCTTTATCCCTGGAAAAGGTGTCCATAATCAGTGAATTGATGACTTTTTTACGACTTTAAGGACTTTTTTAAAAAGTTTTTATTTGAGTAACATTTCCATCTAGTGGCTATTCTGATGGTGCATCTTGTTCTTTTCTGTACACTGTTCCTGGGACATTATTTGTCTGTGACAGAAATAATTTTCATATTAAGGACACTTCTAATATATGAACATATATATATATATATATATATATATATATATTTGACTTTTTGAATATGAACATCTATATATATATACATATATATATATATATAGATGTTCATATTCAAAAAGTCAAATTGCATTCAACACTGATAATAATCAAATCTTTCTTGAGCAGTAAATTAAGAGTAGTGAGCAGTGTCACTGAAGACTAATGATGCTTAAAATTTGATCACACAAATAAATTGAATTAAAAATAATAATTCACATGGTTAGGTTAGCTAGGTTAAATTGTATATTATGTCACAGTTAATGCAGCCTTGGTGAGCAGGCTGCATTTATATATCGTATATAATCCACGAGGACTTACTGCACTTAAGTGTTTGTAGTACATAAATCATAAAATTCTCATAAAGTATAGCAAAAGAAATGTTATAGATATTAGTGGTTATTGTTCAATGGTGTATTTAATTTTGTACTAAATTAAAAGCAAGAATTAAAAGCAAACATTGATTTGTAGATGAACATAAACTTGTTTGTGCTGATGGCGATGAATTACAGCTGCAACATTTCATAATGTACCTAAAACTGAGTATCTTATCATTGAGAAGCTGCCTGCTCAAGACATCCTTTTGATGGAGCATCGGGTTGAATAACTAGGACTTCTAGTGTTTTATCATCAAAGTCGTGATTGATATGGTAAAAACTTTTTTTTTAAGAACCTATGGTTAGTAGTTTGGTTGGCAGTGAAAATGGTTTATTACTGTAATTACATATAAAGGTCTTTCTGATTTTGCTATGTCAGTCACTCGACAAAAGTATTGTCTCTGAAGCATGGTACAAATATGGTACTTGTGGTGAATCAAGAAAACAAAAGATTAACAGTGTAGAGCTCTATAACAATGATTCATTTTACATTTGGCAGACACTTTTATCCAAAGCAACTTACATTGCATTCAAGGAACACATTGTAATCAGTTCTTGCTTTCCCTGGGATCGAACCCATGACATTGGCATTGTAAACACCAATGCTCTACTGGTTGAGCCACAGGAAAGCCTATTGGTAAAATTCCTCTCCTAGGGCTGCTCAAGTGGGGTGTCACCACCCGTTACCACCTCAGGAGATAGGAGGGGTCGGGCCGACGCTCTCAGGCACAGCCTCTGGCATGAGGACAGATCTGAGGACCATCCTCACCACTAGCAATCTAAGAGCATGAGATTCTGACAGTTGCACCAGGCCTCACTAAGGCGATCTTCCCCAACTGCCTCCACTGAGTCGGGTTGCGCTGGGGGAGTCGCCCCTTCCGAGGAGTGTCCGGGAGCATTCAACCCAGGCGGGTCCTGTGGTGGATGTTCTTTCTGTACCAGAGGCCAGCCTCGAGAGGCTGGTTTCCTTAGTAGAGTTTCTGGCTGCGTGGTCGCGTCTGCCAAGTATCTCTCGCAGGGTCCTGCACATAGTATCCACAGGATACGCCACTCAGTTCGGGGCTCCTCTGCCCCGTTTCTCAGGGGCTCTACAGACAGTGGTAGGCCCCAGCAGGCTCTGGTCATGGAACAAGAAGTATATTCTGCTGAGCCAAGGGGCCATAGAATATGCACCCCTTTCGGTCAGAGGGTCCGGCTGTATAGCTGTCTCTTCTTTGTTCCAAGCGAATGGGGTTTACGGCCCAGGGAGACTGATGTCTATTTCAGTAGTCGCTCAAAATGCGAGTCCAATCACTGAAACAGGTCATGTCGTGAACCAGGTCTGAGGACTGGTTTGTCACTTCGTCCTGAAGCAGAGTGTTGTTACCCCCTACCCTTCCCTAAAAACCGTGGGGTGGGGGGGGGTGGGGGTGGGGGTGGTGGTGTTGGGCCGACGCTCTCAGGCTCAGCCCTCTGGCATGGGGCCGGATCTGAGGACCGCCTCCTCTGCTAAGAAGACTATGATCAGAGGTCCTGACACAAAGGTGTCCATCCTCACATTGGCGATCCTCCTCAACTGCCGCCTCCGAGTCGGGTTGCTTTGGGGAGTCAGTTTCTAGTAGGTTCTAGTCTCTACGACCCATAACTGATGGTCTTTGTCAACGCGTATGCTATCGACAGGTGCACATTTACGGTTTGGGAGAGGTTCAAGAGGCTGTTCCCCTTTGGAGAGTCCTTTTATGTGGCTGCCTTGCTTACCTCGTAGCTCCGGGCGGCACCTCCTTGGTACTGTTTCCTCCGTGTCTTGAGGCTTTGTCCTCTCCCCTCTTTTTGCCGTTCATGATCAGGTCTAAGGTTCTCTGCCCAGGGTCCTCGAGTGGGCCTCGGCATTTACCTTTGGCAGATAGATAGCTGAGGCTATCTCTCTGCCTAGGAGTCAGACAGATTTCCTTCTTTGCAAGGGCCCTGGCCACTCCTCTAGGAGTGTGGCTGCCTCTATGGCTTTCTTGCTTGTGTTTGTGCTGCGTTGGGCTGATCCTTCCTGCACACATTCTGTAGGTTCTAACAGCTGGAACCCTACTTCGCTAAAGGCATGAAGGTGCTCTCGTAGTGAACTGCGACACAACTGTGGCCGGGGTCACTGAGGTGGGGTTGGCATATCGTTCCCTAGCACTTTCATGCAGCTCGTGTTCGTATGTAACCTTAGTTCCCTGAGGGGGAACGAGACGCTGCGTCTTCAGCCCCAGCTCCTTGGGCCTCCAGACTCGATTCAGACACTTAACCAAACTGCGCCTTTTTATCACCTGGTTCATGACATCACTGACCCGTGACGCGTTTTCACACAGCGCGCGCGGGCGTGGGCGCATTTTTCATTTACACAGTGCTTCAAGTGACATTCGTCAAGATATTCCCCTAGCGCTTCGACACAGCGTCTCGTTCCCCCTCAGGGAACTAATGTTACATACGTAACCTGAGACGATTTTTTATTGTTTTTTTGTTTTGTTCAAATATTGAGTGAGAGGCTAGAGACCTGAGAAAAAGTTGAAAAGTCTCCAATACAATAGGAACTTCTGCTCGGTCTTTTAAAAAAATGGTGGTGTCATCTGCAAATTTTTAACATTTTTATTTGTTTAACCTGAATTTCAATACCTTTAATAATATTATTCTGCTGACCATAAAATTTAAAATCTGACTGGCAGAAAGGGGAGATGCAACCTTTAATTGGTGTTACGTGAATGAATTACCAACTACAGCTTCAATTTGTGACCTAGAAGATTTTACTTATTATGGCTTCATTTTTCTGTCAACAATTATGTTCTGAGGGATTAATGGAGAAAACATTTGTTCCATGGGTCTATTTTACATTTAGAGAGAGTTTTTAAGAAGGCAGCCTTAAATAGTGCTTAAGAAAATATCTGACTTTTCAATAAGAGACAGAAAATCACATGAATTTGTAACAACATGAGAGTGAGTATAAAATACCAGACTGTTCTGCCAAGAGTTCTGACACACTCAAAATTCATGTCATGATTTGATCACCAGAGGTCACTGTCAGTTTTGTTTTTGCCCAGTGTCTTCGAGTGACAGTTCATCTCATTCTCCTTGAATCAGTTCTCAAATTAGATTTTAAATTACTTTTTCTCTCAAAAATATGAGTTCAGATCTCTGAACAAATAGTTTCCTATTCACATCAGATTTGAATTTCTTATTAATTTAAGCAAATCGCATGTGCTTTGGCAAATGTGAAAAAGAGCTAGTACTACTGTGTACCATTTTCTTTTTAACTAAATCCACGTGGATTGTTGATCAAAATTGATGAGTTGATTCTCAGTGAAACTATAAAACTCTTTCATACTTTTAAGACATTCTTTCATAGTGTGAGCCATCACACGCAAAATGATCCATTTAGTGATTAAAAAATGTAGAATATGCGTGTATGTTCCAGATGTTCCATCTGACATGGGATATTTGTAATGTCTGCTAAATTGGAAAATGGCACCTGCTGTTGTAATGAAATTTGAATCATAATCTCACCAATCAATCAATCATGTTTTGGAGGCATAAATTGTATATGGAGTTTATGAAGCACAATACCATTTTTGAACATGTATCGAAATCAAAACCTTAAATCTAAAACCCTGTATACATAAATTTGTTAAATTCAGTACTTTTTTTTGTAGATATGTTTACACATAAACTGAAAATTCACCTTTTACATTTACATCTCTAGCAGAAATAAAAGTACTGTATAACTACATTATTTTTTCCTACTGTTGAAATCTGTATCTAAAAAGCTGACACACAAGAGCATAGACAAAACTGGTATTCATGTACAGTGTAGAAAGCAATCTAAAAATAAAAAAGTAGAAAAAAACATGAAACCTGTATATAATAAATAAGATACTGTTTTGAAAGCGATTGAGAAAAAGGTGTAACAATCCCCTATTAATAATTAGGGTACTTTTAATACTGTTTTTAACAGTAGCAACTGTAGTAACATTGTTCATTCTGATTTTACATTCATTCCCAATTTTAGATATGATTTATAAGATGTTGATCTGTAAAAATTTATTTATACCAGCTCAGATCTTTAACCCCTTTGCTCCCACCACCCATATGCTGACAGCACATTTTTCCAGGCAAAGATCACAGAAATGTGTCTACTATGATATTTTCTACTATGGGGTTGCAATTCTTTATCTAAGGAACTCAGGGAACGCCATTCTCTTATATCGACGGCCTACGTCGAAATTAACCTACAATCTGCATTAGTGGCCAAGATGCTTCACTGTTATATTATTAACCCCTAACACCATAAGTAATAAAACCTCAAGCAATAATGTAAATTTTTATATTACTTTGAATTTCAATTATTCTATTAACTTTTTGCCAATGACTTAAAAATATTATTCAGAACGTGTCGCAACATAGAACAGGAGAGCACATGGGGAACATGATTTTTTCTCAGGGTAGTACATAGAGGAAAGTCCTAAATTAACTTTACATTACAATGCATCTGCATGATAACAAGCACAAGAGCATCAACTTTAAGAGAAGGTGATGGATAAAATAAAGCTTAATCATACTAGTTAATCATACTCGTTTTTTGTTGTTGTACATTGTGTTGTTAAAACAGTTTTCAAATATTCTTGAGTTGTGGTGAATCAGAGGACATCAAGGCTTTTTGTTATAAGTGAAGTTTCAAGTTTCAGTGAAAGATCTTGAAGAACACTTAAAAAAAGAAAAATCTAAAGTCAGACTGAGTGTAAATAGTGTGCAGGGTGAAAAGGGACAATGTGAGAGAGTCACATGAGGTTCAAAGGCTGGTAAATGAGGTTACAAAAACAGAATTCCAATGAATGTCCCAAGATATCTTTATTTACCTATGTAATGGGATCTCCAGAGTTGCAAAAGCTTCAATTCTAAATATTACGTTGCCAGATCCATTTAAAATCCAAAATCAAAATCATATATTGAACAGAAATACTTTTGAAGTCACTCAAAATGGTAAAATAAATAAATAGTAAAAAGCAGAGTTGGTTGTACTTTGTTTAAAATAGCTGTGGAACTATAAACTTTAAAATAACCCAACAAGATGCAAAGTTGAAAATGAGACAAGCTGAAAATGAGACAAGGTTTTTTGTTTTTTTAAATGATAAACAGCAAGCACAAACTATGCAAAAGTGGTAGTCTTTCCAGTGCACTCAGAGTCCATTTTTCACTCACTCGTTTTCATTCACTCCCTCAAGTGAATTATATTAGTGGAATAATGTAGGAAATATTGAAATAGGGTATAGGGGGTGATTTCAGACACAGCCGAAGTGCCTGTTAGTTACCACAGCAACCTATTGTGTTCACCTGCCACTTGTTGATTCACTCATTTTGTGTGTTTACTCACTGTACAGTTCAAGGGGCTGTTCCAGAAAGCAGGTTATGTAAGCGTAAAACACTGGGTATGTAAGTAGCCATAGTAATTCACTCACTGAACATTTACTGATCCGGAGCCGCTTCTTTTTGAGAATTAGTTTAGATCAGAGATGTTTGCATGCGTGTCGTATTGATGAGGCTCCAGTGGGTGTGACAGTTGTATGTGTGTGGATAGATAGATAGATAGATAGATAGATAGATAGATAGATAGATAGATAGATAGATAGATAGATAGATAGATAGATAGATAGATAGATAGATAGATAGATAGATAGATAGACAGATAGATTGTTGATCTGTATTCAGACGTTTTTATTTTATTTTTGCAAAATTATGTTTTCATGCTATAATATATATTTTTTCTATATATCTGGGGAATCTAGATTACTAAACATAAAAATATACTTTTACAGTCATTTTATATTTGCAAGCACAAACTGTTCATTCGTTTGTCTTTCTCTTTATTATATAATTAACATCAAATAAACAATATAGTTCGTATTCATAGTGGTTAAAAGATTTTTTGACAGAAAAAGTATTACAAAACCACCAAATAGGTGGCGATATTCAAAAAGTGTGTAAGTCATTAAACAAAAAAAGAAGACAAATGTAGTATGGTGCACTTTTTCTTTGCGTCTGTTTCCATGGTGAAACATGACTGGTATATTCATGGCTCTGTTGGGAATGTGTTTATCGTGAACATACTCTGGGTTTGATGAACTTACGCCTAGATGCATTTTTGGAATCCTTGAGTAAGCAAGGGTTGGGTTAATCAACCAAAAGTTCAGGTTATGTTTGAGAGTAAAATAACCTTGCTTTCTGGAATACCCTCTATTCTTATGCCTATTAGTACATCTTTGGTTAGTGGTTGTTTCTCTGGTGTGTTTTATGTGTTTTGTGTTTTTTCACCATGTCATGTTCAGATTGAGATTTTTTGTTTTGTTTTAATCACCGAACCAAAAGCCGTAAGACTACTAACATCCAAATAAATACTGTGTGCTGGAATATATGCACTCATTGTATATTTATAACATATGATGGCATTTTGACCAGCTGAGATCTTGTGAAGAGCTTATAAAATGAGTAAAGGAGAAATTTTCTTTTTTTTTTTGGTTTGTTTACATAACTTTGGTCCATGTTGCATTCACATTTAATTCAAACAGCACCAAAGTTCATTTGGAACTTTTTGGTCTGTTTGTTCAGTGTTCAAATGAACCACGCTAAAAGAGCAATTGAAGCAAACATGCCAAGTGTGAACACATCCTAAATGTTTCAATCCAACAAGATCCAAGATCCAACACAAAAACTAAATTATGCAAGAAATATGACTTCTAAGATAAATGATAAATGTTCAACACACAAGTGTACAAAAATCCTGAAATTCAAATAAATTAATCTTCATTGCATAACTTGTAAACCGTATAACTGCAGTATTCTAACCCTAAACTTTTAATGGCTTAGTTCCTCTTTATCTCAGTGTTCTTCAGTGATTGGAATACTATCTTTAAACTTTTGCAAGCAGGGCTAAGTTGAATAGCTGCAGCTGGTCAAACACTCAGGTCAGTCAACCACAGGATTTGCACATAGGGCACATGTGAGCTCTACACACATGCTTGGAAATGTAGAATCAAAACTTTAAACCCAATATGCTGTCAGTCAGTATTAGTGCCAGAGCAATATAAAATGCTCAGATCCTATAAAGTGTATATTATATTTAGGTGTTGAAGTATTAGCACAAAATTTAAGCTCAGTATTTATTTAGAGACTGAAGAATTATTCCTATTACTGCGACCTTAATTTCCGACCTTTGACATGCTTTATGAAAAAGACATGCAGATGATTTTAGTCAATTTTCAGTCAAACACGTTGCCATATTTTTCACGAGTGCCATTTTTGAGCATATCATTGTGTGTGGATGACGCATGATCTCATTGAAGAATAGTGGACCTGCATCCCTGGACAATGTATCATGGAGAATCTGCTAGAAGCCTGTCTGTTATCTTTTTCAGATAGTGGAGTATCCGAGGTTAGAGTTCATAAGATAGACAGCTGGACATGGTAATGTCAAAGTTTGTTGTTGGAACTGTCTTCGTATAATGAAGAAAATAGCAAATTAAAAGAATGAGATTCTTAATAATATTTGTAAGAATAATATTTAATAAAAAGGAAAAAATGTATATGATTGAAAAATGCATGTCAAATGCATGTGATGCAATCAACATGCAGAAAAAGAAAAAACTTGAATCGTATAAGTAATACCTTGAGATATGAGCGTCCAGACATACGAGTATTCCGAGATATGAGCAAGCCTTCGAGCAGACGTTTGTATGTTACATGGGGTAATTGCATATGATCGCCACTAGAGGGCCAACTTGTTTTTACACTGGGGGTTACCGGGGGCAATGAGTGATTCACCAGTATTAAGATGGGAGCAGTATGAATTATGTGTGTTCAGTAATAATAAATATGAGGTTCTGAGACATACATTATTATGTCTGTAGTCTATCCAATACACTACACAGGAAGAAACACTACACCTCCTTATTGTGTTTGCGTTATCTAATTTACATAATCGCTCCCTTCTCTTCCGCACATGTATCGTCTGTCTCGAAGGTAAGAACTCATAATTAAAAAGACATTTTATTTTATATCATAGGAATCATTATATATACAGTGGAGTTCACTCATCTCGACTCTCGGTTAACTCGCCAATCCCATTATGTCGACATTTTTGAAGTGGAACCGCCAAACTCCCTATTTGTCTTAGCATTTTCTTGTGGGTTATGTCGATTCCTTTGCCTACCTAGTTCATTGCACTGAGTTTGCCTTGCACGTGGATCGCGGTCCGCTCACTCCAATGACGGTTCACTCCCTGTCGTTGATCTCGTCTGAGGGATAACACGCTGTAGCATCCCGCATGTTTTTGTGATTTTGTGTGCAATCTTTGTGTTTGCATTGTTGGAGAATATAATTAAAAGTTTGTATCAAGAATCGAAGGTGTTTTTTATTGTGGTGGTTTTACATATGCCTTTTGTTGTTAGCAAACATATACACAGTACAGTATACGTACATTTTTTTTGATGAATGCCGATCGCTTCATCAAACAAATCGCGGCAACACTGTTAAAAAGACACCAAAAACTCGAGCATGTACATTCTCATTTAATAACTCACATCATGTTCATCAATACATTTTCATTTTTCTTTCTTGCCAGGGTTGTTATCTTTGTCGCTTACACTAGCACTCTGACAGCTGGCGCTGATAGGCTGTCTGACCTGTCAATCATGCAAGAAGACGCTATTGGCTGTGCTGCCATGAGGGCGGGCTCTTCTCATCTCATCCGATACCATTCTTAAAGGGACGCACCGCTGCACAGCGGGAGAGACTGCTTTTTCTTTTTCTTCTGATTCTGACTTGTGTTTGTTTTCTTATTGTGTGAATTTTGCGCACAAGCACTGTGTACCGAGCCTGAACAGTTATGGATAATTGACGTCATGCAAGCAACATATGAAATTCGAAATGTGATCTTACACAAAAAAGTTCTCATACAAAAAATCAATCTATAGGTGCGGGTTATGCCAATGATTTTTTACACAAAACCCAAAACCCGCTGGCTATATGAGTGTGTGGATTATCTGCGTCTGCGGGTTATATGTGGGAAAATCGGTAATATATGTTATATGCGTAATCTCGATAAACAGTTATCTCTATGCTATTTTGCATCCCCCGAGGCCGTCAACATAACCGAACTCCACTGTATTATGTAATTATGTAGCTATGTAAATAAACACAATGGCCATGTTTCACAGTCAGGACTGATGTTGGTTGGTTAGAGAAGGAGCTGTCAATCAAGAACTAGTGGACCAATGGTGATGCCGGCCTTAATTTACATGAAATGGCAACATTTGGAGAAGCAAGATGTGGAATGAACAGTATGCCAAAAAAAAAAAAAAATGAGCAGAAAATGGAAGAGAGCACAAAATAAAGAGGAATAAAACCAAGGAAAACTATTTTGTGTGTGATTCAGATTATTTTACATTTATGTCTAAATTTTGTGCACTATAAATTTGAATATGTTTAAAGTTTTGAATTTACGCTTATTAAATTTTGATCTGTGACCACGTTGTTTGATTCTGATCGTTTTTTTTTTTTTTTTTTCAATATACTTTTGTCTTTTCAAGCTTCAAGCTTCTTCTTTTTTTATCCTTGACTAAAATACATTTGGTGGGAATTTGATCCAATATACAGGTTTTTTTTTCAATCTCTTCCTCTCTCTGGAAAGTCCAGAATTGTGCAATAGCAGTTTAATACTGGTTTTTGTGATTTAGTAGCAAATACTTGTACCTGCCATGTTTAATCTGGACGTTATCACACTTCTGATAAAAAAGGCTTTTTGGTTATTTTGCTGAACCTCCATCAGTCTGTACTTTACACTCTTGCATTGAGTAATATTTACAATGTCCAAGTACACATTTACACCTCTCTGAGGTCTTTCATGCCATCCACCGCAAATGAGTTAATCATGTCAAAGAGCATGTAAAAAGCATAAACCTAGACTGTGTTTGGCTTGCAAAAAAATCAACACTTGATTTTGCAGTAGCTCCTCCATGTTGTATGTTGAGGCTGAGGCTAGTTGCCACAGGGACTTTATCTTAAATATAAGATTTTGAGTTAAAAGTCAAGTTTCGTAAATGTGGTTTACACTCAAAGCTACAAACTACAATTTCAATATCTTATCTGTGTTGTAACCTAACCCTAACCTAAAAAAATACAGTAAAATTGCTCTAACATTTAGACAGATGTTGCCTAATGAAGGTAGATTTTATTGAAACGCTTTTTACTAAAAGTTATCATGTTTTAATCTAATTTTTCAAGGTGTTTGTACAGTACAATTGTACTGTTCTGTCCTTAATATAAAAGACAAAGCTAAGGTTTATTTTCAAACTGTTAATAAATGTTTGATATTAGCTGCACCGGGGAATTTCCATGACAGAAAATGGCCTCTTTGCAAATGTGAGCTGGTTCACTGCCTGCACACACAGATATTGAGAAACCATGAGCAAACAATGATGATGATGATCATGTCTTGTGTTTCCTGGCCCAACCCACAAGTGCTTCCAGATCTCCTATAAAAAGCGTAATCTCTCCTGTCTCCCCCTGCCAGAACTCTGTGGTGAAAACCTAATATGAACATCCTGCTCATCTCATTGCTCGGCTGCCTTGGTAATTCTCATCTTTTTTGTTGTCATTTTCTTCTTCAGTTCTTATTTAATCATTGTGTTTAACATTGATTGTTTTCTTTGCAGTTGTGGCACTGCCTTCAGACAGTGCTCAAAAAGTCAAATTGTGTGTGAAAACACAAAATGAGCTGAACAAATGCAATCACCTTGCCAGCAAATCAACAGATCTTGAGTGTTATCTCCAGCCCTCTATGACTGACTGCGTGAGGAGCATCAAGGTAATAAAACATGCGTATTATTTGACCTCACTCGCCTTTGGGGGTTTTGTTCAGTATAAGCTATAGTATTGTCATCAAATTGTCTATAATTCACAGGAGGGTAAAGCAGATGCTGTAACTGCAGATGGGGAACATGTTTACTTTGGTGGGCTCCATCCTTACAATCTCCGTCCTATTATTAGAGAGAAATATAAAGCAGGTAAATACTTATTTTTTGTGTTGATGAAGAGAATGTATTTTGTGACAGAAGCCCCAAGTGGCATATTCTTGCTGTTTTTTATTAGTAGTATTTATAATTTAATGAAATGATTATTAGAATTCATGGACTTAATAACTCAATGAATAAGATGCACATGATTTCAAACATCTTATTTATTATTATTTATTAATTAATTTAATTTATCTTATTTATTAACTAATTAATTAGTATCATTTAATATGAATAGTTTATTGCTAATCTGATGATTAAATTAGGAATGTAGGGTTGTATATATTTAATTCATAGATGTAGTGCAATTCAGATGAATCTCTTTGCTCTTTGAGATTTTTATTCAAATAAATTGAATTTATAAATTACAAATAAAAAAATTATTTTTATTCAAATAAATTTATTCAAATAAATTGTACAAATACATGCATTTAAATTATTACTTGATTTAGTGTTTCATATAAAAAAAAAATTTCTTCAAATATACAAATAAATAAATAATGATGTCACATTTATTTGACAATCCACAGTAGAGAGGTAAGATGGAATCTTTTATGATTATTAATTTAATTGGCAGATTATTTCTTTTGATTTTTTTCTAATAATATATTGGAAGATGCATGATCATTCTGCACATGGTAAAATCATCCCAATTTAGTAGTATTTTTTTCTGAAAGATGTGTTTTTGAATCTGTTCCCATTCTCTCTGTTCCACTTCTTCTCAAGAATACTGTTATGCTGTGGCTGTGGTAAAGCGTGGCACTGACTTCAGTATCAACGATCTCAAGGGAAAGACTTCATGCCACATTCATTATCAAAGCACTGCAGGCTGGAGTTTACCCATTGGAAGACTGATTGAAGGAAATAAGATTGCCTGGGACGGTCCTGATGATATGCCTCTTGAGAGAGGTTAGTGTGATCAGATTATGTAGATCATTATCACACGGCTCTCTGTAATATTGCCTTTCATATATTTGAAATTGACTGATATTTCCTGATATAGACTGCTGTCTATGGTAACTCTGCATCCACCATATTATTAACAAAAGAGCCGACAAGAACACTTTTAACTTGAATTTGCGAGGCTTCCAGTTTCAGCCACATCCAGTTATTTCAGATGTAAAATAGTCTGTTATAAACTGGTATTTGTCATATTATTTTACTTTATTACAGAAAGAACATCGTTAACACAAATATTTGTACATTTTAATGCACATTGGCATCCTTATTTATCTATAGGATCAGAAATTAATCAGAAATCATGTTCATTCATAGGAAATAACTTACCTCCACAGTGAAAAATAAGGTGGATATAAGTCTGCTCATTCCTTTAACTGAAAGCACGACTTTTCTTGCATCACACTGTGATTTCATACCAGTTCAACTGACGACACTTTGTACTGTTTGCAGTGAAAAGTCCATCAGAGGACTAAAGTATTGATGTTAGTGTAATACATTTGCAGGATTTGTCTTGTTACAACTTGCTAGGCTGATTTTATACTTGGAATATTTTAGTACGTAGCTACAGCTTTAAATTGATTTTTTTTAATTATTTAAAAAAATTGAACTCAAATCAATATTTGATGTCCTTTTTTCTTCTTCTTTTTCTTTTTTTTATGTGATAAAATAATAGTTTTTTTGTTGTGTGTGTTTTTGTGTTCTCCAGCTGTGTCACAGTTCTTCTCAAGCAGTTGCGTTCCTGGAATATCAAAAGCCCAATACCCCAAACTGTGCAGCGCTTGCCAGGGTGACTGCAGCCGCTCACAGAGTGAACAATACTACGGTGATGCAGGAGCTTTCCAGTACGATTCACACTAACACACTCTCATATTTCCATTGTCTTCTTTACATATGAACAACAATATAACTCATGCATCCTCTCCAGGTGCTTGAAAAATGGCAATGGACAAGTTTCCTTTGTGTGCCATGATGCAATCCCAGGTGAGTGATATCTTTTACCAAAATCTAAAATATTGACTATCACAAAACTGTTAAAGATATTAGAGTTGTGGCAGGAGGTTATATGATTCCAAGGTTGCTGATATTTTTGTCTAACCTGAATTCTTCAGAGAATGAGAAACAGGACTACCAGCTATTGTGCATGGATGGCAGTAGGAAAAGTGTTGATGAGTACAAGAACTGCAACCTCGGCGACGAGCCTGCTCGCGCTGTCATCGCCCACAAGGATGCTGATTCACAACGCATTTATAAAGCCCTTAAACAGATTCCGGTATGTCATTGCAATAGATGCTGCATCAGTAACTTTTCATTACACTTTATTACATTATTACTGAAGAAAAACCCTGTTGTTGTTTTAATAAAGATTGTAGTATTGATCTAAAGATAGATATTTAACCTCATAATACAAAACATTCAGGAGAAAATGAAAGCCTCTTGTTGAATATTGAACTGTTGTGTTTGACAGGATTCAGATCTTTTCTCTTCTGGTGCTTTCGGGGAGAAAGACCTGATATTCTTAGACTCTGCGATTGACCTGATGGAGCTCCCCAATATCACAGACTCCTTCCTCTACCTGAAAGAAGATAATTATAAGATCATGCAAGCTCTTAAAGGTGACACACAATTATGTAAAAAAACAATACATGTGAATTTATAAATTGTCCCTAAAACGTCTTAGGGCAATTAAGCCATAAATAAACAAGCATTCAATATTTATTTAAATTATTTTGTATTAATCAAAAATGAAACAATGGTCAACATATACTCGCCCTCATGTCTTTCTAAACCCATATGATTTTCATTCAGCTTCGAAACACAAATGAAGGTGTTTTTAATGAAATCAGAGATATTTCTGTCCTCCGTTGACAGTCTGTGCAACGACCACTTTAACATTTCAAAATCCATATGAATCTACACGCACACCACATGGCATCCGAGAACAAATCTCATTGGTTCAGATATGGTAAACGGTTTGTTTATGTGAATTTGTTTACTAACCGCATACATCCACTAAAAAGTGAGATCTGAGAAATGCTCCAGTATCATGTGTTTGCAGATGCCCCATTTTAAGGTTGACTTGAGTATTAAGACATGTTTGGAGGATTGAGTATGTAGTTGACATTTACTTTTGTAAATTGTTACATGACTATATTGTATGCATTTCTCATCAGATGGGAACCCAAAACCACCAGCTTCAGACCGTAAAATTCAATGGTGTACAACTAGCCACGCAGAGAAAACGAAGTGTGACACTTTAACCATTTCTAATCTGGAGTGCATAAGTGAATCATCTGTGGACGACTGCATCAAGAAAGTCATGGTATTGTTGGGTCACATGGATGAGTGCAGAGGTTTATGTCAATCATTTGTCCACCTGTAGGTTAATATTCTGTTTGATTTGCACTAAAGCGCGGAGAAGCCGATGCCTTTGCAGCTGATGGTGGCCAGGTATATATTGCTGGAAAGTGCGGTCTAGTTCCAGCCATGGTTGAGCAGTATAATGAACGTGAGAATGAACACAACCTCATATTTCATCAATCAGTTCATAAGCCTATTAGTCAGAATTTACATGTTTGATAACACCTAAAATTGTATTTATTTCTTCCTTGCAGAAAGCTGTACCGATGGTGGAGGCAAGTATTACATACTTCCACTTTTGTGAATCATCAGTTTTCTGATAACATAGAAAATATCTATGAAATACTAATCCTGCCTTAAACTTAATTTCTGTGATGTGCACAGAGGCCTTCAGTTACTATGTTGTGGCAGTTGTGCATAAGAAGTCAGATGTAACGTGGAATAATCTGCGAGGCAGAAAGTCCTGCCACACTGGTCTGAACCGAAACGCTGGTTGGAAAGTCCCAAATGCAGTCATATGTGCTGATAAAACTGACTGTACTCTATGTGAGTATCACTGAGTGTGAACTTACAGCTGGTTAATTCATGTTTTCTACTGATTCTATCAGATTTAGTTCCAGTAATCACATAAAATAACACATTTTGTCTTCATTTCTCAGATAATTTCTTCAGTAAAGGCTGCGCTCCTGGTGCTGATCCTACATCAAACATGTGTGAGCTGTGTATAGGCAGTGGGAGTGCGGTGGGAGATAAGGAGAAGTGCAAAGCTTCTTCTGGCGAGCGCTATTACGGCTATGACGGGGCTTTCAGGTACTGGACCTTATATATCAGACTGGAATGGAAAGAGAAATGTGTTTTTAGATTTGAACGCTGACTCCAAACCATAATCTACATATTCATAATCTCTCTCCTCTTGTAGGTGTTTAGCAGAAAAAGCTGGTGAAGTTGCTTTTATCAAGCACAGTATTGTTGGGGATTACACAGGCAGTTAGTGTGGTTTATGTCGATTAATAAAGCCTCACACTTTCATAGTGTCACATTCTTATGATTTTTTTTCTGGTCTGGTTCCTTCTCTATATCTAGATAAAGATAAAGACTGGGCTAAGGATCTGAGTAGTGATGATTTTGAACTGATCTGCCCAAGTTCACCAGACCGTAGATTCAAGTACTCTGAATTTGAGAATTGTCACCTTGCTAAAGTGCCGGCTCATGCTGTGATCACTCGGAAAGATGTGCGCAGTGCTGTGGTGGCTCTTCTGAAGGAGGCTCAAGTGAGTTTATTGCATTTCTCTGTAGATTTTCCTGCGGCTTTTCTTTTTCTTTCACAGATTCATTATTGTATCTTTTGTTTTGTTAATATGTGCAAGTGGGAGATTTCAGCAACTCTCCAGTCCGTTCATGTTTTATTTACTTTTATTTAAAGCAGCATCTTTTGATTTACTAGACCTCAATCTGTTACTACATTTTGTCTTCAATCTTATCAATGTCAAGTCTTGAATTCTCTCCCGATGTTTCAGAGCTCTAATACTGACCTGTTCAAGTCAAAGGGTGGTAGAAACCTGCTTTTCTCTGATTCCACAAAATGCCTTCAAGAAATTACTAAACCTCTGGAGGAATTCCTGACTCAACCGTACATAGACATGATTGAAAAGTCCTACACGACTGGCCAGGGTAAACCAGGTATAGAATATGATATATTATCCTACAAATATTTTAATCGCTATTATTTGCTGCTTTTGACTTAGGAAATGATGCCCACTTAATGATTCAATGTTTTTCTTCACAGATCTGCTGAAGGCATGCACTTTGTAACTCCAGAGATATGTAACGAATGTCCCAATATATTGATTTGCATATCTAAAATTAAAAGTTAAAATTGAGATCAGACTAAACTGTATGAGGTTGAGAGTGTTTTAAAAAGACAGTGTCAGCACATTTGTACAGACAACAGTATATTTGAGTTCCTAACAGAAATGCAGCAACTTCGTGCCATA
This sequence comes from Rhodeus uyekii, assembly GCA_037043235.1. Lineage (NCBI taxonomy): Eukaryota > Metazoa > Chordata > Actinopteri > Cypriniformes > Acheilognathidae > Rhodeus > Rhodeus uyekii. The sequence continues at coordinate 265,634 of JAWRVZ010000076.1, read as the reverse complement.
AGTCCCTATAAATTACCAGAACGAGAGAAACATGATTTTCATTTGTTGCAGTCTTATCAGTACAAATGCATTTGATCAAACAGAAGTCAACATTGCTGGTAAATCTTACATTCAAGAACAGAGATGGATGTGATAAGGTTTCTGTTTTAATACAACAGTGGTTGAGATAAAAATGTATTTTTTTCCCTCAAAATGTGTCTATGAGTGTTTTATAATTACAGTCAGACAAAGTACTAAAAGACAGCAGTATAATCAATATAGACATAAAAAAGGATCTATACCACAGGCTTTCAAACCCTGGATTGCAAAACTTCAGGAAGATTTAAGGGAAATGTACACTCTAAAAAAAAATAGTGCTATATAGCACTAAAAGTGGTTCTTTGGCTCGTAATCATAGGGGAACCATTTTTAGTGCTATATAGCACCAAATTGTGCAAAGAACCATTATGAGTTGCCATATAGCACCATCATTTGAGATGCTGCTATATGGCACCTCATAATGGTTCTTTGTAGCACCATTTGGTTCTATATAGCACTAAAAATGGTTCCCCTATGATTACGAGCCAAAGAACCACTTTTAGTGCTATATAGCACCATTTTTTTTAGAGTGTATATATGTATGTTACATTTCAAATAAAATTAATATTTGTTTTTATAAAATCATAGTCTTTAAGGGATAAATACGGTAAACATATTTGACTTAAACACTTAAAAGATTTACAAAACCAAGTATTTTCTGCTGAGTTTGGTTAGTTTTTGTGAGGAGCATGGAAAGGAAACCGAGATGATAGAAATCGCATCCTGTCAGGTCAGTAAGTAAATAAGGTCAATATTCTGTTTCATTGTGAGTGTGGCAAATAAAAGTAAACACTTTGCAGTTTTGAATGATGTCTTACTCTTATCTGAATGACCAAAATGACGTATTCCAGCATAATATCAAGCTAACATATGAAAGGTTCCAGTGCTCAGTTTAAGCAGTAACAAGCTTATGTGAAGAGGATGATTTCCCCCGTCGATAGAGTAACAGCAAGTGAAGTCCAAAGCCTAATTTACGCAATAAATAACAGCTTCACATGCAGATACATAGTGAAAATGGAAACATTTCTATTTGTGTCAAAAGAGAGGCTTTATTTGCAGGTTCGTGGTGCAAATCAGTCAGAGGAAAGTCATCAAATTAGTGCAGGAATCTATTTTCCACGTGCATCATCAAAAGCTGTTGATAAGAAAAGTGCTGACCAAATTTTTGTGCCATCTGGTGGTCAGATGAAAGTTCTTTGACCCACAAAAACTCTTTCCACATAAAAAAAGCTACTGCAAAACAATGCAGCACAACAAACCAAGCCCAACAGATCATCAGACAACTTGTGTTTTATACTTCACTTTGAAGTACAGTATACTCAATCAACTACAAGTTTTTTTTAGTACTTTTATACTGCAAATATACTTGTGAGCATTCTTTAAGTGAACATAGCATCATACAGTTTGCTATTTATATATTATTTTTGCACTTTACGTGTGGCTATGTTCCTATTTATGTATTTTTTGTTAGTTTTTATACTTGAAATATGCCTTTAACTGTACTTGAATTCTTTTCATTTTAAAAACATTTGATTTTTGATCTGGAGATTCTGTACAAGAAGATGTGTAATAGTGTCCCCGCCACATAACAGTGAAAAAAACATGGAAATTTAGTCAGTGGTGAGGGAAGAGTCAGCCTATCAGCCTATTTAAAACCTCAGATACTACAAAGATTGAGGAACATTACCTGTTTTCTTTATAAATCAATATTTTCAAACAATGTAAGTTTTTAAGACAGTATATGTGGAAAAAAATAATAGGCTACTGAATCAAAAGAGTGATCAACTATAGGTCATGTAGAATACTTAGAATGCTTGGAATACTTAAATATATTTCTAAATATATCATGATCAAAAATCAAGTATAATCCAAATATACTTCAGTAAAACTTATTAAAATATATAGTACTTATTATATAAGTCAAGTATACTAAAGTGCAATTGTAAGTATATTTCTGAGAAGTACATTAAAAAGTAGACTGAAAGTATACTTTCTTGCTTTAAGTTTAAAATAAATACACTTGAATAAACGTTTTTGTAAGGGCTGCTGGAGAAGAACTGCCAAAACTGGGCCCTGGGAGTAAACCTCAAAAGCCCAACATCAGAAAAAGACGTCAGGAACACATACCCGTTCAGTTTTGGCAGCACCGCCCTAAAACACACAATGGAGAGTACAGTATTCCTACCTCGGCCTGGTCATCACTGCATGGGGGAGTTTCAGTACGCCAGTGAATGCTCTTAAAGATAAAGCTTAAAGAGCTCTATAAGCCATTAAGAAAAAGTTACAAAATGCTGAATTACAGATTCCAATTTGGTGTAAATCCTTGATAGTGTAATTCAGTTGATAGTGTTGTATGGAAGTAAGGTTTAGAGTCCATTCTTTTACATCTATGAATATGGCAGACACTACATTGCATTGCATTCAAGATGCACATTGACATTCTAATCAGTTCTTGCTTTCCCTGGATATCAAACCCATGACCTTGACGTTGCAGGCACCAAACTCTACTATTGCTGTATACTATATATACAGGAAAGCTGCTTTCTAAAACTACAAAAGAAAACAAACCCCCAAAATACTAATTTCCAGTGGTTCCTTCAAGATTATGGGGTTTTATAATGGGTTTTCAATTTATGAATAAAATAAGGTCTACGGTAAATATAACGTGACCATACTTGAACGTTTTGTTCTGCAACGTAAATTAGACGTTCTTTCTGGTTATTAGAAACATATGTTCAATTTTCAATGTAAGGATCTATGATAATTGTATAGTTTTATAGCAGATTCAGATCCTGGCCATGTACAGGCTCTGTGAATGCAGTCTAGCCATTGAGACGCAGAATGAGCTGGTTTTGAAACATGGATTAAAGGTTTCGGGTGAGTAACTCAAGCAAACAATTTTGACATTTGCACTTACAGTTTAGAGAAGACTGTTTCGAAAAAATGTGCCAAAGCGCAAACGTTTGCAAATGTTCTAATATGTCACAAATATTTTTATTTCTTATTTCTATCTTTATTTTATTTGCATTTATTTATTTACATCTTTTTATACGTATATTCCAAGCTTTGGCAATTTTGTATTATTTATAGTCATGCCAATAAAGCAATTTTAATTTAATAGATAAGAGAGCAAGATAGATAGATAGATAGACAGACAGACAGAAAAGTTTATGTTGGAATTAAATACATGGGAGATATTTACCAATTTAATGAAATGTTTACTTGATTTTTATTGTTTATTTATTTATATTTATTTAACAGTTTTACTTTAAAAGTAATTAGATCCATCAAAATAAAAAGTGTAGTTCATAATTATTTTGTGTGGTAGTCTGTTGGTTAATTTGGTTTAAATTTATGTGTCTTATAAAAATGAACAGCACTTTATTTTCCATTTCTAAACTGTTTTTTATTTTCCAATTTAGTGTGCAAAACATGTTATATATAGATGACAGTTACAGTTTATGTTAGCAGGGGAGCATCTCAAAGATCTAATTGATCAGATAAATGTAGGATAAATATATGATAATATAATAATGATAAATGTACCCTTTATTTTTCAGAAAAACAATTACTCTTCTGTCATCATCTGAGTTGCATGTTTATGCTTGCTCTGATTACCAGCTTCTTTACAGAATTAAGAAAAAATATTACTTTGAATTCTTTTGGCATTAACATGTTTTACTATGTCAATTTTCGTATTTCCTCTCTTCACAAAAATTAATTTGTACAGACAACTGGCAAAACTATTCCTCCACCACAAAGTAACGCAAGATATTTATCCCTCACAACTTTAATGGGTGAAAGTAACAGTCAAGGGTAATACTTATTTTGTATATTTCTTATTTTGTAGTTATTTCACACTTTATGGCACTTTTAAATGCACAAAAATACATTTATAATAAATAATTTGATTTTATTGTATTAATGGCATTGTTCATTTTTTTTTGCATAAATTACTTTCACACATTTAACTGCATCCCGAATGTTGTATTTCAGGTTTTATTTCCATTTTGTGTTATAGCAAAATACAGTCCTTGCCTTTACTGAAACACCCACGGTTCGTTTCATAGCTTTCTGGCAAAATATCAATATACACATGAGAGTTTAATTCTTCTTCTGTGTGCATTTTTGTTTTTTGTTGCAGAACTTCTACATACATATAATACAAAATCAGGGACTAGAATCTAGACTCTATCTCTCATATTGAACAATCATAACGACAAAATAGACAACACAAATGGTTTGCATACATTAAATTTGCAAAAATATAGAAAAGGAAAGCACAATAATAGGGTTAAATCATATTTTCAAATACTTTGGTATAGTAATACTTTTTTTTACTGTTAATAACTTTAAGAAACGAGATAAGTTCAGCAAGAAACATAGGAAAGGAAAATCAGGCCAATTTTGTTTGTAAATGAAAAATTGTGCATACAAAATAAGGAAATTAACATCTTAATGCGTATCTAAACAAACTAACACCATCATAACGCCTCGCGTGTGCATGGGGACTTTTATTATGTTACAGCGCCTTATTCCTGCCCTTGGCGAATGACCCCGCCGCGCTCGGGTTGATTAACCCGGAAGTACCCGCGCAGCTCACTGAGCACTCCGTCCGGTTCTGCGGGCTCGAGGGGAGAAACGCTGAGGCACCATGGCTCTGCTCTAATCGCGTTTATTAAGACAAGTGTGATCAATTTACCGGCAATCCGTCACCATCCGCGCCTTAAACATGGACCTCCAGTCAAGAGGCTTGTCCTGGGGGCATCGACGTGCTCAGCAGTAACATCTGAAAACTGTATTTATTATCTTTTCCCCCCATACTGTCACTTTTTCTCGCTTTGCACGCTACATGGGATTTAAATCTGAAGTGTCAGCCGCTAGCCAACGCTTGTCACTTGGTTATCCCAAATATCCCCGTGGAACCCAAGACGCCCTTTGTTAGTAACGGAAAAAGCAACTTTGAAGCAGCACGTCGTGGAGGTCCTGCGCTGAAGTGCTCCGGTCTGTGCCGCTGCCGGTGAGTAAAGCCCCGCCGCCGCTGCTAACTCCGATAGCCGCGTCAGAGCCATCACCGCGGGGCCACGCGGGCCTGCGCCGTTTCTCTCGACGGGTCACCGTCATGCGCGCTCAAACTCCTTTAACTTGTCGCTAGATATTTTCCCAGTTTCCATCCCTGATAAGCCAGTTAGGTGTTCCCTGTGCTTTATTTCTCGGACTTCGCTGTTCCCGGGTCACACGCTCGTGTTTCTGGGAGTCGGTGCAGTTTGATTTGGGGCGCACGTTAGCTCAGGACAGTCCCGCGTGGGCTGTGGAGGGTGTTTTAGGAGCTTTTGTGACCGTTGAATGTCTCGTGTGACGCGCTTGAGGAATGTCGGCACGCGGACGCTTGAATAAGTTTGAACGACGCGGATCGTTTTTTCCCTCAACGGCCGTAACTTTACCGAAGTCTTTAACGGGATGCAGTTAAACGACCCGGAGAGACGATCTCCCCGACCGGCGGCTTTCACCGTGTCATTGATTTTAGAGGTGTGGAGAGGGGGGGGGGGTGTTAGCTAATAAGCTAGTGCGGTGGATTGGGCACTTCCCCTCACGTTTACTGAAGGCCCGGTTTGCTCTACTTTTCTCAGATGGTTGTCGATGCGTGTTTTTCGCGGGTGCCGAGGCGGTGGGTCTCGGGTCGGGAGTGAGGCCGGGTGGTGGAGGTGTGGACGGCGGGTGGGGGTGAGCATGTCGGGTTAGGGTAGGATATGGAGGCCAGTTTTGGTTCTCCTCGCCGGCTGCGCGTCATGGCCGCGGTGTGACACGTCTCGCTCTCGCGCACATGTGCAAAATGTTTCCATGGCGATTTCAATCTCGACTTGTCTGTTGCGAAGCGATTATGCGAACTTGTTTTAAATCTGTTTCAAGCCTGTTTATTTAGGTTTTCATTATTGAATCGGCCTGTTGGGTTCATTTATTTCCTCGTGGTTCTGACATATGAATCGCCATTGTGGGTTTAGTTGTTTAAAGGGACAGTTCACCCTAAAAATCAACCTTTCCCCCTTTTTTTTATTAAATTGCGCATGCACCGCATTATGCAGAATGACAGCCTCTGATATTGTGTGGTAAAAGATGTGATGAGAGTGAATGTGTAGTGCATGCACTTGTTAATCAGATGTTTATGTTTGGATCAACATGAAGATGTGAAAATGTGTATACTGCATATAAAATGAACTACATAATGTTATAAATGAAATTGCATAATCTGGTTCTCTTGTGCCAAACATTTAAGATGATGATTGTCACAGATCTTTTGAGTCAAGAGATTAACTTCATATAAATCTTGTGTTGTAACACAAAAGTTTCTTGAGGTTTTTGTCTTGTGGGCAGTTGCATAAATACTAGTGTTTTTTTTCTTTAGGACTGTTCATATGTTTATGAACATGAAAAGGTATGTTTGTTCAATTTGATTGTTACTCTGACTGCTAGACCAGTTTAAGACTTAACATATTAACTGTTTATGCAGTTTCTCATAGATTTAAAAAGTCTAAAGTCAGTCACGGGGAAATTTCTGTTACTCTCAATTTATAAAAAAATAAATTATTATTCAAGAGAGCAGGGTGGCTTATGATCGCTATATTATTTATATTTAACCTATTTTACTCAATATTTAATAAATTAGAAGTAAAGGTTTTTTTAAAAATGGGAAAATCTGTAAAATAAAGACTTATTGTAATCCCATTGCAGTATTTTCACAAATAAATTAAAACAATATGAATAAAGTAAACTCCGTAACAAGACTGCTCTGTAATCTGGTACGTTTATGCATGCTAGAAATACTAATTTTATGTATTGCACACCGTTAAAGTGATGTGGATGTGATCTAGTGAAATCTTGATGGAACGCAGTAAAGTTTGAAATCGCAGGTTTAAAGCTTGCCGATCATGTGGCTCCAGTGATGCTGAACTCTCATGGACCGTCCGTCACACAAACACGCACGTTTATGCTTTAAATCCACACTTATGAAGATCTCACAGCTGGATTTGACAATCTGCAAGGTTTGAGAAGTGAAATGTATATTAGATATTCAATATACTAGTAATATGAGCAAATTCTATACTACTCTTATACTATTTGCTTTCTTTAACGATTCTTTCTGGACCGATAAACTGGTAAAGATTGAGAACGGTCGAGAAACTTTCTCGCCGCCGCCTAAACGAAAGTACTAACGACATATCGGCCAAACAGAGAAACGTAATGTCTGACGCAATGTTTAAAATGATATATTGGCCGTGCCGATATTTTGGTCGACCAGCAGTATTTTATGGACAGCCCGCCCAGGTTTTGTAACCACACACACACTTGCATTGAATTGATGTCGTAGAGCCGGTGATTTGCATGAACTGTCAAGCTGTGGTTTGCTGATCAATGTGAATAAAAACTAAAATTCAATCAGATTTTTTTTTTTGTGATAGTCTCAACTCAAATGGATTAGTTTTATAATCGCTTTATGAACTTTCTGAAGTTAAAATCTCTCATTTGTGTTCTGAAGATGAACTAATGTCTTCCGAGTGTGGTGCGACATTAAGCGTCTCTATTCTTTGGGTGAACTATCCCTTCAAAGTTGTCCATCTAGCGTGTTTACATTGCGATGGCAAATACTGAAGCAGCTGAACAAATGTATAATGCATTTGCAGTGTGCACGATGTGTGAAAAGAGTATCAAGAAATAACGATGCTGTCATGTATAATTTATACGGTTCCCGCAAATTTCATCATTTTAGGGATGTGTAAGGAAATATGGTTTAAATAATTTCTAAATCATTGATCATCAAAAAAAGAAAGTTTCGTCCATATTGCGCAGCCCTCATTGAGAGCTTTTTTTTTTGCATATTCTATTCAATGAAATATACTTTAAAAGTCTGTTCAACTGTGTATGTATGTGTAAAAAAAACATGGTACTTTAACCCTAACTGCCATTAAATTTAGGGATGGACTTTTTACTGTACATGGCTTTTGTGAAAGTTAGTGATTTGGGATCTTGTCTGTTCTCCGAAATGCATTGATCATAACTCTTTAAGCCTGGCAGTCCCTCCCCCCACCACTCCACAAAATCTGGATGTCACGGATGGCTGGGTATTGGGCTATATTGAACACGCGTGCCTTGCCCTTCCCCCTTCATGCCATAGACATCCCATGTTTAGCTTGTTTATTTCTAGCTTGCTTTTTGGCTTTGCCTGCAACACCAATCCTCTTTGATTTGTTCTCCTGCTTTTTCCCTTTTGTTTCCTATTGAGTAAGAAATTGAGTCATGGTGGTCTGTCAGAGGCTCTCCCTCTGAAGGAAGCACATTCCCCACATGCTTCAGTTCCCTAGCATCGCTCTTCCTCCCCCGTTTGCCGTCTCCCAGAAAGTCATGTCTTTTTGAGAGGGTCTGAGGGTGTTTATTGGTTGCCATCTGTCGAGATCAAAAATGGAGAGTGGGATGGTAAGTCCCGCTCTATTGTGTGAGGGTCACAGGGGGGCAGACAGACACTCCCCGAATGAAGAGTCTGCATCTCTATAACCCCTGGCCTGAGCTCTCCAGCTGCTCTCATCACTTCTCTCAGCTGAGCTGGAGATTGTGTTAAATGCGCATTCTGTCTCTGTGTGTTTGAGATGTAAAGGGTGTGGTGTGGTCTTATCTCAATTGACACTAGCAGACCCCCACCCATTCTCTACTTGCTTACAGAGAACATTCATTCAGGCTTTCTTGGGGTGTAATCAGGGACACCGTGTACATCATTACAACTGAATAATGGGTGTCTTATAGTTCCCATCTTTATTGTCGTCATGTTTGACATTCGAATGCTTGAGTCGTTTCTGTCATTGCAGTTGAAGCTTTGTTCTTTATGTTTTTTAAGGTGATTAATAATGCTAGTTGTGCTAATAATGCTAGCTAGTTTTCAATCGATGTACTTTTAAAATCAGTAGGTTTTCTTTTGTCAAGCTTCTGTTTCAATTGTACTCTATGCAAAAATGTAGTTTCAGTATGATTTTTTTAAAGGGATCAGTACTTCTATTCAGTGAGCAGGCGTTCAACTGATCTAAAGTGACAGTAAATGCATCTATAATGTTACAAAATAGTTTTTTTTTTCTTTAAAAAAAAAAGAAAAAAATAGTTTTTTTTTCTTTTTTTTCTCTTTGCTATTCTTTTGAAATTGTTAATCAAAGAATACTGGAGGTGAAAAGTCACGGTTTCTCCTGAAGTCTACAGCACAACTGTTTAATGTTGGTGATAAGAAATGTGTTGAGCAACAAATTAGCATATTTGGATGATTTATAATGTGACCCTGAAGATTGGTGTAATGATGCTGAATTCAGTTTTCCAGAATTGTGGGGGAAAAACTCCAGAATTGTTACTATTTGTACAGTATTTTTGATCAAATAATGCAAATATGAGCATAAGGGACTTTCAAAAACAAAACTTAAACCTCAAACTTTTTAGCCAGTGTGTATGAGACGATATAATGTTTAAATGATGAAAATGAAATTCTTTGGTCTTTTAGTCTCACTTTGTGAAAACCAGACTGTTGTGGTTTCAGTCAGGCTGGAGATTTTACATTTGAAAAGGGTTTAGTCTGACTGTAGAGCTGCACAAGTAATTAAGTGATCATAATATCAATGCAAACACCCACACAATCTCATTTGTAAATGACAATGATTTGGCTGTCTATTAAACAAGATTCAAATCTCCATTGGTGCTGCCGCTGAGCCGGAGAGAGCAGTATGTAGTTCTGTAACTGCTTCATAAACTGTTTAACCACACGCCATTGTTAATTTTGTTACAAATATTAATTTCACAAAGCAGCTGGGCTTAAATTATATTTCATCCCTAACCTGTTGACTAATTTTTATTTTTTCAATGGGTTTTGTGTAAAAACTATAAAAACTAATTGCCTCATGTTCCTTTCCAGGGTGAATTCCTAAAGGACACACTACACAAGGACACAAAGAATACTAATTTAGAGGTAGGACTTTCTATTACTTTCTATTATTTGAAATGCACACGATTGTTGAATTATTTTAGGTTGGCAATGGAACACTTCTACTGGTCTAATATAACATGTTTGGTTCATAAAGTCATGATTTGTCTCACCAGTTTGGCAGGCAAGTGTGAGGCCCCCTCATGCAGAACCACAGGAGATGAATAAACCACCTCAGCCTATAACAGGACCCCCTGCCGTTCCCCACCCTTCCCAATCACCCGGACTGACACAGGTGAAAGTGAATTCGGAGAAGCTTGCTGATCTGATGAGGATGAGATGGGTCATCTTTAACATTGTGAGTGTTTCCGTTTCGTTACAGGGTGCCTATCCCCCAGGCCAGCCTCCCTCGGTTGTCTTTCCCGGCCCATCTCCACAAATGAACACTGCACCGCAGCCCAGACAGGTACATCTTCAAGCTTTCGAACTCTTCACGACCAGCAAAGACTTCAGTGTGTGTTGTGGCTAATTCCTGCTCTGAGCATGTGTGGTAGAGTCTGTCTCCTCTTTGCATCTCAACTTTGTCCTTTTACTCTTTACTTTCCTCCCAGTTTGCGCCAGGGCCTCATGCTTTACACCAACAGGTACTACCAATTTTCCTAAAATGGAGTCTGCTTGATTTTAAGAGAATAAAAAGCACCACAAAAGTAGTCTGTAATGCACTATAGGTTTTCTTTCATTTAGATGCTCCTCTTGCTGTTTTTTTCCGTGTTCATTGTGAATTAAGTTTTTAAAGATTTTAGTACATTTGAAGAAGCTTCCATACCTGCCTTACTCAAAGCACTAAACAAAAATGCTTTGTGAAAAGTTGCGTAATACTTTTGCAACAAACCTGTTCTGTCTGGAAGCCGAGCACTAACCACTCCGTTTAAGTCTGCGTTGAGTATTTTGTAATTTATTAAACAGTTTGTTGTTTTGAGTTTTAGTAAATGAAAGGAATGACGAGAAAACCATAATGAAGTAATTCTTAATAAGATCAGTTTTTCATGATTCTCGAACCTAATCGCGTGCGGCTGCATGTGTTTTAATGGCGGTTCTGAGTCTATCTAGGGCTGCACTATATTGAAGAAAAATGCGATGTGTAATAACTTGTTGAATAGTGCGAATTTGCATATGCGACTCAATATTGCTTTAAGTGTGTTCAAATATGAAATGTAATTACAAAATGAAGCAATAAAACCAATATGTTTCTGAGTTCTTTCTGGAAAAAGAGCTCAGAACGTCTGAAAGTGAACAGCGACGTTTTAATACATAAACGGTGACGTCACAAGTGAACAAAGTTGCAGAGAATGACTGCGCTTGTTCCACAACGATGTTCAGATACCTGACCGCTGTCAGAGATTGTTCTGTTGGGATAATGGGGCCTAAAGGCTTTCCTGTAGCTCAAACAGTAGAGCGTGATGCTTGCAATTTCAAGATTATGGGTTCAATTCCCAAATGCATAACTAAATGTAAAGTGTTCCAAGAAAACATTGACCGCCCAACAGTGCATCCAGGTGACATCACCTCGGCTGTCGACAGTGTGGACAAGGGGTCTTGATTCGTCAGACCAGGTCACTTTATTCCAGTCCTCCACGGTCCAGTCTTGATCATTTAGCTAATCGTAGCATTCAAGTAAGAAGCGATACAGAAATTGAGTAATAAATGGAAAACTAAAGCACTGCAGTCTTCACATGAGTTAAATATACATTGTTTCATAATAAAGCTGCAAAAGTTCCTCAGTCGAGAGCAGTGAGTGATTTCTCTTCTTTTGTTGTTTGACAGACAGTAGCAGGTATTCTGTATTAGGCTGCTGTCACTTTAAGACCTAATGTGTGGATCATATTGCTTCGAATCTCTTCCCCAGCTATGTTAATATATTGTCTTGTATCCTCAGGACAAATCGCTTTGATTCTCCTCAAATTGTAAGTCGCTTTGGATAAAAGCGTATGCTAAATGAATAAATGTAAATTTATGACAAGTGTTTACGTGAATGCTCGCCCTAAAACCTTGACCTATGATTCGTGATACGTATTGCGATATGCACATTTGCAGTATTTTGATATATCATGCAGCCCTAGTCTCATCAGTTCACCATTAACACCTTGTTCTTGTTGTTGTTTGCACTATACAGTAGGTACTCAACCAAAATGCCGAATACCAACCGTGGCATTCGTTTGCGAAATCACCACCAGGTGGCGCAAATGGGCTGTTTGAAATCTTTATTAATGCTGAATTTTTTTGTGAAGATTTGTAGATGAAGATAAAATAATGCAGTTAAACTAGTGAGTATTATAACTTATATTTATCAAGTGCTTGACGTTTCAGCTGTCTTCTGTTTAAGTGAAATATTACAGTGACGGCAGTGCATGAATTGTGCTTGCGTTTTTTTCTTTACAGTACTAGCCAACATTTTCAACCTTACATAAAGTTTAGGGGCAGTTAAACTTATTCATTAATGCACGTTTGCGCACAGAGCTCAGTGTGATTGGATGAAAATTAAGGCGAAGCAGCTTCAGTAAGCGTGTTCATTGTCATCTTTAAGAATGCTAGCCTAATGTTTACAAAAGCAATTTAAATCTGAATTGTTCTTGTGCTGCGACGACTTTTAGTCTCTATTTAAAGGGATTGCATAAAAATGTTCCATGAACATGTTCAATTCAGTTGTTTCAACTGAGTTTAAGAAGGTTTGAGTAGTTAACATGATCTGAGGAACGTTTCCCTCGGTTCTACGGCAGTAAAAACGAATGTGAGTGACGCAGGAGATACAGGGCTCTTTGCCATCAACCTCGTTTTTAAGTTGAACTCAATGCGTTTGGTTTTAAGGAACTAAGGCTAAATTTGTTAGTAGTTTTTTGTTAGGGTAAATTAAGGTTAAATTACTCGTATACATTACTTTTTTTTTTTTATTAAATTGGAGACATCAATTGTGTGTCAGCAAGTTTTTTTTTTAGAGATCCAGAACATCTCTGAGAGGGAGGCAAAGAAAAACGTATCTTCAAAATTTGTTGCGCTCTATAGTTCGTACTGTTTTAATTATACACCGCAACACTGCAATTTCTAAGAATACAGATATTCTGTATTGCTCATTTTGCATAAATTCGCACAGGGAGTAAACTAAACTATTCAATCCTGTAGGATAATAAAGATGTAAATCTTGAAAATTTGCAATATGGAGTTTTTAACATTTACTGTAAAATTAACCATGCTTTTGTAATCGATTATGATTTGTATTACAAACATCATGATTAAATGGTGATAACGCATCTAAAATGTATACAAAAAGGTCACGAAACTTCCTCTGAAATCTGTGCTTGCTAAGTCTGCATGAAATCGGTTTTGCGCGATCTACTTGTTACGTTATATCTGAATCTGGCTTAAATTGCTTTGAAGTTGACGCCATCCTTAATAGTTACATCTGATTAGAGCTCGTGATTATGGTAAGTGGGTTGATGTTTCCCGAACACGTGCTGAGTGCTGCCAGTCACAGCACACTGGGCCAGCTAACCAATCACAGCACATTTCGTATTTCAGAAGGGGCTTCGTCGAAAACTGCGGGTTCGGGCCAGACTGGGGATAGAAGTGCTGTAAGGATGTAAAGTATGTGAAAAATGTGTTTGAAATGTTCAAGCATGAAAAGATATTCTAGTACTCCCCAGAACAAAATCAACAGTTTGATCAAGAGAATGCTAGAACCCCTTAAAGAGCAAATACAGTGAGAATAAAGAGTCATTGTTTTTAGTTATTAGTACTGCATTATAAAGCAGTTAAAAAGTAAACACAATTTTGACATTTACTGTTTCAGTTTGTTCTAAGCCATAAATGCTTACGTTAGCTTTTTATTTGGTTATGATTTAAGTCTTTTGTTGGTAATCTCCACATAACGCGGTTGACTGCTACTCGCGAAAATGAGTTGACTCGTTAACTGTGTGAATCTATGGTTCTAGCGCCACTTAGCGATGAAGAACAGAAATGCATTTCCCGCTGCAACCACTGCAGTGTCAGTGGCGTCAAAAAACGCATTCTGATTGAGTACCATCTGTATTTCTCAGGCTCTTATTGGTGCATCTGGGAATCTTGCTTTCACTGCTGATGGCTAACGTTTACTGCTGCTTATTGTCTGTTTCTCTCTCACGCCGCCTCTCCGCTCTTTTTCTTCTGCTATTTTGTATGGCTGAAGGGTGGATTCAGGTCACTGCAGGTAACTGGCCCTCTCTTCTCTCCCTCTCCCGCCGTTATAATCAGACTGTCTAGAGTTCTTGTATGTGAACATGTTGAAGTGTATATGAAAAATGTTCAACGGAAGAGCTAGTTAATCTGATGAAACATGCACAAAACTATAGAGTGGTGTTGGTCATTTTGATTTCATGTTAAGATGGACCATAAAGTAAAATTCATTCTTTCTTGGTTTGAGCTGCTGTCATGTTGATAGAAAGTATGGTGTTACTAGTCTTTATAGATTCAATCTATAGACCCTGGAATGTATGCGGGCAACAGCATATGTCATACTTTATCTCTCATACTTTAACAGTTTACATCATTCTCTCACTTGAGTAAAACTGTGTACACATGGTCTAGAGCAGGGGTGCCCAAACTCGGTCCTCAGAGGCTCACCTGTCTGGGAGTTTCTAGTATGCCTAAAAGAGCTTAATTTTCTGCTTCGGTTGTTTAATTGGGGTTAGAGCTAAATTTTGGAGCAGGACTCGACACCCCTGCTCTAGTGTCCTTACGGTGAGCATATTTAGTCCCGATATGGTCTTGAACACATTTCTATGCAAATTTTGGGCCCCTGGTGAGTACAAGCTCACTCTAGCTAGTTGTTAACAACAGATTGTTAGCCACTCGGAGTGAAATGTAGTCACATGCAAGTGATTTACTCGCAATGTTTAGGGCTATTAAAACAAATAAGTATGTTATAATTGTACAATCTTACAAGTGTATGCTTGTAGTCTAGACATTTAATGATCGCAAGGAATCCTGAGAAAATTATCACCGCTTACAAAAGAACTGAAGAATTGTTTAAAGCATTCATAGTAATAAAAAAATTGCACCTGATGATAACCTGATCCTTTGTATGCATTTATATGAATAGATGTGAATGTAGTGTGACGGCACCTTAAAAAAAAATGTGAGATTTGGTCTTGTGTGGCTTGTTTTCTGACTTTCTCTCATTTTTCCTCAAAGCCGTACTACGCCAACCGGCCCAACATGCAAGGCAGTGCCCCTCGGGTCCCACAAAGCAGCACCCCCCGGTCTGTTCCAACCACTCATGTCTACCAACCTACCTCACAGGTTATGATGATTCCCCAGCAACAGTTGCCATTCACCAACTCTCAGGGCCATACTTTTTTTCTACATGGACAGGTAACCTCTATCATTCTCTGAACAGCCAAGCTCTTTTTACATGGGTGTTAATTTGTCTAATGGCCTTTCGTTTTCAATTGTAGTACCGCCCTCCCTACATGCCCCCGACCCAGCAATACTCCGTATCCAGTGGAACCGCAGGCTTCTACGCTGGAAGCAGTCCAGCTGAATATGGTACATATGGTAAGAGGCTCTGCTCTGGGCCTCCCCTGCTTGTTTAAACAACCCTATCCTCTCTTTACTATGCCGTGTACCAGTAACCGGTTCTTTCTTGCTTGTATGTCTTTCTCCTTTCGCTCAAAAGTGGTCTTGCATTGTACGTCAGGTTCCTGGATAAATATTTCAACTCGCGGAGGTTCATTGAAACAAACATTTGTGTCAAGGGGAATCTCACAAAAACATGTTCAGGTCACATTTCATCCCAGAATCAAAAGAGGAACATATAAGCTAAACTAGTTAAATCAATTGAAAGCAAATGGTTTCAATTTAAGCCTCCTCATTCTGAGGGTGTTTGACGCCTGGGAGAAGTTTTGACATGCTCTGACATTTCTACTTTTTTCAGTTATAAACATATTGATGGGAAACAATGCGAACTCTGCTACAATTATATGTGAGCAACGCTTACACATGTTTGTATTTTTGAGAGAATGTTTAATGGTTATTGAAAAGGCAAAAAATGTCCACAAAACACATACTTTTAATGTCTGTCCTCAATACTCTTGACTTAAGTAGCCAAGAGGTTTTTCTTTCAAAATGATGTGAAAATCAATCTGGACAGTCTTACAAATAAGGCATTAATTTAAATTTCGTAAAACAGATTTTGATGGCAAAGTTCATATGCGAGTAGGCATAAATGATCCTGGATAATGCAGTGATTCACACCTGAGAAAACAATGAGCTGCATAATGAGCCTTTCAGTCAGTGTGAGAGAGGGAATTGCAAGAGAGAACGTGAGTACAAAATAAATGTTCATATCTATAGTTTAGAATATTAGACTATAGAATATAGTTAACAATATAAATGATTCAAAGGCACATTTTGAGTACAGTTATACCTGGAATGAAATCCTGTTCAAAAATATTGTGAAGTGAACGTCACATCAGGTATTTGTATGCACTGGAGGGAAAAAAATCTTTCCTACTTCATAAGCGAGCTCGGCTTCACCATGTTCATGCAGAATATGTCCAGTGTGGGCCAGTAGCTGGTCACCATTACTTAAAAATCTGTGAGATTAAAGAAAAAAACATCCCTGAGCTTACTGATAACAAGATTATAGCAACTATTGTTTTAACATTGTCCTTACTTAACAGAGACTAAAATGATTTAAAATATATATATATTATTGTAGAGCAGGGGTGCTCACACTTTTTCAGCATGGGAGCTACTTTTGAAATGACCAAGTCAAAATGATCTACCCATTATATTTGAGAAATATATTGAGGATTCTTACAACTTATGTTGATGTATAACCACAAATGTTGCACAACACAACATAATTATGTACATTTTTTGTACATCCCATCAACTGGGATTTTAGCTCCTTCACCTTTGTCTTTCTCAGCTCGCTTTTCGGTGGGAATTCAGTGTCGTATTTTCCATGAAGAGTCCGAAAATACCGCTCCACATTTCCCTTCTTTGGTATTGCGACGGTAGACTGGCAGACGAGACAAACACACTTTGAAAATGTCGTTGTGAAAAAAAAAGTCCTCCTCATTCCGTATGAAAGTCATACGTTTTTTTTCTTCTTACTTGGTCCAGCTCCCCACTCATTTTTATACCCTATCTTAAGTTTAAGAGGAAAAATCCGAGCGAAAAATTAGGCTGTAACTAACTACTGGCTTGTTAGCTTTGCAGCGCTCAGGGACGTTGTTTGTTTGAGCACGCACAAGTGACCTAATTGTACGGGAAAAAACCAGATGTCATCTGACTGGTTGTCCTGTGTATCAATCAAGTGACGGGATGGCTGATACGCTGACGTCTAGTTTTTATTCAAAACAACTCAACTTTATTTGTATAGCGTCAGTTCATGACAATGTCACCTCACCTTGTCATGCGATCTACCAATAGTACCTTGGCGATCGACTGGTAGATCGCGATCGACGTATTGAGCACCCCTGTTGTAGAGCATGTTAATTTAGGCCTATTAAATACAGTGTCGGTCAAAAGATTGGACACGTTACTGTTTTTAATGAAAAATCATAAACAAGCCTGCATTTATTTGATCAAAAATAGCATGAAATATCATTTAAAATAATGGTTTTATATTTCAATAGTTACATAAACTTATTTCTGTGATCAAAGTTGAATTTTCAGCATCATTACTCCAGTCTTCAGTGTCACATGATCCTTCAGAAATCATTCTAATGATTTATCAACGTTGGAAACCGTTGTACTGCTTTAATATTTTAATATAGTCATATGGTTTATATACTAATGTTTGCATGTGTAGTAAACAATCATTCAGACAGAAACATGCAGGAATCTTATTTAAACAGTCTTTTTGCAGTTTAACATTCACAGACTCTAGTCCATATTGCAGTTATAATAAAGCACATTAGAATAAAGATCATCTCGCCTGCATTCGTTGCTTCTCGGAATGAAACTGAAACCAGAAGTGCTGTTCCTCCTGAGGTAAATCCGTCTGCATTATTCCTCAATGCGTCTCAAAATGATGACTAAACTTGACATGTTTTATCAAGATGATGTGGTCGTTTTCTCAGTTCGCACAGTTTGACTGTGAATAGATCGTGATCGCATTAGTGATAATGAGGTGACTTGCGAAACACTGACATCGCTCTCTTTTCAAACGGATTACATCAACAGAGAATATTTGTAACTTTATTTTTATGAATCCCTTAAAAGGCAACATTTCAAGCTTTCTAAAGACATCTCAAGTCTGTGGCAAATATTTTCAGAGCATTTATTACATTCTGAGATGTACGGTATTTACATTTATCTGCAGATCAAAATCGACAAACTATTCTGAATCTCTTTCACACTGATGAGAAAAATACCATGGTGATCTCGCCGGCGATACCGTCGACCCCCTGAGGGTTAAAGGGATAGTTCACCTAAAAAGTGCATGTTCTAAACCTTTATGGCTTTGTTCTGTAAAACTAAAGATGTTGAAATGGGTCTAATACTATGTCAGCATCAGTGTCGAAGTTCAATTGCAATATTCAAGAACAAAGTATAGAGGACTCGTGAAACCGTTCTTGATATCGAGGATGCATCGAATGCAGACATACAGAAGCTTGAGAGCTTTAAACTTTTAGATCTCACTTAAGAGATTCCCGTAAATGTGACAGCTTGTTAAAGTAAACATTTTGTGGCTTAATTTTAAAATGGTGGTGATAGTCCAGATGAAAGCCTGCAGTATTTTTCATTGGATAATTGAAAAGAAGCTTAAAATTTACTTCACAAATACACCCAGAAAATTAAAACAATCAAAAAATTAAATGAAAAATGGCAATATGGTAATATGAAATGAGTCTTTAAATAGGCTAAGGAAGCATTCGTTGAAGTTCATTCTTCTGTGGTCGTCTGGCAAGAGAACACAAGTCCATTCCTTACAATCTTGCAATGAAGAAATGGCTTTTTTTTCTTTAGTAAATACATTTTCAAAAACTTAAGCATTAAATGTTCAAGAAACCGGTTTGAAAAAGTGGTTTGCCAGTGATGTCGAAATTCCACACTTCTACATGATTGGTTTCGATTCTGTCTTTCAATGAGTTAAGATGATTTGAGCACTCATTTTCAAAAGGGGAGCAAAGTTTATTTGTTTGAAATCTTTCAAACCAAGCAGCTTCTGTTGGTCAATGCAGCAACTTTGTGTGACCAGTTTGAACCGGTTGAGAATCTGCTAGATTTCACCTGTGAAAATGTAATATCTTAATCCTCAATGACAATGTAATTTCTTATTCTGTACTTCTGTTTTTTGGAATGAAAAATGACCTGGACAGGTTTTGTAACATTCACCTTGTTAGACCAAGAAAAAAAGAATTCTTTGTTTGGAAGTCAACGTTAGATCAGTCATCTACATTATTTAATGTCCCTGTCAAAACTAACCACTAAACGCCTAGTTCTGCCTTTCATGTCTGCTCAGATGACTGACTCACTAACCCTGTTCAGCACTTATATCTGCTGCTTGTTTCCTCTTACTCACTCTCGACCTTTGTCTCTTTCTCTCTCTTGTTCTCGCTTTCCTCTCTTCCCTTCTCCTTTGGCTGAGTTCAGATCCCTCTCTGGCAGGGAGGGAGAGGCGGGGGGGTGGGGGGAGAGGTGCGGGCAGAGAGAACGGACGACTCTCGCTGCACGGTGCTCCTCTCACCTCCCAGCGCTATCCTGGTGAGTCTGAAGTGCAGGGCTGTTTGTCACACCTCTTGTCCCTGTCTCGGCCTGGCTGCTCATGTTTTAACACTGCAGAAAGCATGTACTCTTTAATGTAGTGCTACTTCAACCTTTGACTCAATGTACTAGACAGGAAAAACAACCGCAAACTTTGTGGGATTTTTAAAAAAATCAGAACACAAATCATTTGTGACTAAGCACTTTATGGTGAGAATCAAATAAAGTATTAAGTTGTTTGACATGGTTTTCCCCAAGGAAGTGTTTTGGGTGTGAGAATACTTTGCATGTGGGTCCTCCTCTCGTTAAAGCTGACTCTCTCTTTCTTAAGTGTTTAATCATGTCTCTCTTTTTTTTTTTTTTGGTCTAGCGGCTGCATATTACCCTGCGACGCAGCAGTACCCAGCATCTGTCCCCGCCACGTCTGTTATGATGACTCAAACTCAGCAACAACCTGCTCCGCCTCCACAGCAAGCTCCGCCTCAGCAGCCGGCACCAGTTAAACCGAGAGAGCGCAAACAGGTGGGCGGGAATAACATTTGGTGTGTTTTTATTTTGATCCATTCGTCTGTGACTAAACAGTTGGTTCTTTACAGATCAGAATACGTGACCCTAATCAGGGAGGACGTGATATCACAGAGGAGATCATGTCTGGAGGGAGAACTACCTCCACACCTACTCCTCCGCAGGTTTGTTGATGATGATCTATTTATCTTAAGGCAAATAGGACAATTTTTTCAACCGTTTGTTGTTCTTTCTCAGTCTATAGGTCCAGAGGTGGGAGGTCCCATCCAGACCAATGGTGAAAGTGTTGCTGTTGTGATCAGAGCTGGTGAGTGGGTTTTCTTAAACTGCCCAACCAGATTTGTCTTTAAAGTTGGAAAATGTACGAATATCAGAGTTTAAAGTTTAAAAATCATCTCATTCTAATCATTGTTTCTTATATTGTTTTCAGATATTTAACCGCATTTTGTCTTTTATAACAATGCTTGAACAGATGAGAAAATTCTTAGATGTTTTTTTAATACAAAATATGCTTAACTTTATTCTTAAAGGGATTGTTCACCAAAAATTGAAAATGGTAATCTACCGACCTTCAAGTTATTCCAAACCTGTATGAGTTTCTTCTGATGAACGAGATCTATTTTAAAGAATGTTAGTAACCAGTCAGTTCACAGTAGCCATTGACCTCTGTAGTGTTTTTCTTTTCTTCTTTCCTGCTATGGAAGACAATATGGACAATCAACTGTTTGGTTAACAACATTCTGCAAAGTATCTTTTGTGTTGAGCTATCCCCAAACGGCAACTGAGAATAATTTTATTAAGCATATTGTGTGAATCCGGCCTTTGGAATGTTAAAACCACAGCTGGAGTTTATTCCTGCTTATACTGATCTTATACTGTTTGCTGCCCTTGTTCCTCAGATGATCAAGTGAAGTCCATGGCTGCTCCTGCAGCTTTGTCCACCCCTCCTCCATCAAAGACACCAGAGCCAGCTCCTGCTGCGCCTTCAGCCGCCGACTCTAAACCTGAGTCGGAGGTCAGACCTGTTTCACCTTTGAGCAAGATTTCCATTCCTCCAGCAGAGGACCCTGCAGTATCCCCCGCACTCCCTCTTTCGCCTTCACCTTCACCACCTCCTTCTCCTCCTCCTCCTCCCTCAAACAATCCCCACATTTCAGAGCCTCAAACTGGTGATAGCATGGATGCTCCAGTGCTCCCTGATGCCCCCCCTGCTCAACAGAAGGAGCCGGAGGACACTTCCCCTCTTGAGGAGCCAACTTCTACTGCGGTTGTAAAAGATGAGCCGGAGGTAGCCAAGGAGAAAGAGTTTGAACCTGTGGCTGAAGCGGAGGCCGTATCTGACGCTAGCCCGTCTGCCGTCACCTCCATTCCCATGGAGACTTCTCCTGCTGTAGCTGAAGACGGTGATGATGATGCTTCTGAAAACCCCACCCCCGTAGCCACGGTGACACCCGTTCCAGAACCGGTTGTTGATGAGCCAAAGGGACAGCCTTTGTATAACGGTTTGCCTCAGGATTCTGCTGAGGCTCCAGATGTGAAGCCAGACAGCTCCACTAATCCAGTTGCTGAACAAGCAGTTCCTCAGGTCCAGCAGAGCTGCCTTACGGCTGTGAAAGCATCTGTGGAGGAAGCAGAAAAAGTAGAGGAGATGCCCGCCCCTGTAGCAGTCTGCCCTGTTGAGGAAACGACTATGCAAGGTGGGGAAATAAGTTGAGGTAAACTTTGCATATTGGTTTCTCTTTTTCAAGATGAAGTTTGACTTTCGTTTCTCTCTTCCTAGCTGCTGTGACAACAGTGCCAAAGAAGAAAAAGAAGATTAAGGACCTGAATAACAAAGGTTTTGGAGATGTCCTAGATGCCTTCAAAGAGGTTTGTAGTAATGGGATATGATTTCACTTTACAACAGTAGACCATATGGGACGTTCTGTGACCGATGAAGAGTACACGTGTGCATTTATGAATCCTCTTTACTGGTTTCAGCCAGAGGAGGAAAAGCCTGCTCCTGAGCCAGAGGTTGCTCAGAAAGAACCCTCCCCTGCACCAACCCCCACCCCACCGGCTGAAGAGTTGGATGAAACATGGGAGGAAAAGGAGGACAAACTTGACACAGAAAATATTGAGCCTGAGGCATCTAAACCTGTGGAACAGAAGTATCAATATAAAGAAGGTTAGAAGTCAGATCAATTGATTCTCGCTTGAGATCATTCATATTTTAGAGATTATTACGATATGTGAGTTTACTGTATGTATGACGTTCCATGTTTGAAAATGTTCCTGTGTGTGTGTGTGGATGTAGAAGTCTTATGCTTATCAATTGGATAGAACTCATAACGAGTTTGTACATTTCCAAAAAGTGGCAAATGGGATAAATATGTTCTAGTTATGAAGTGAATTGGTTATAAATGAAAGTCCTAACTATTGTTTTCATTTTTCTAATAGAAATAGCTAGACTGTATATTTAAGATGTCAAATTGGTCATAAGACCATTTCTGTTTACTAAAAGGGGAAAGTACATTTATGGACATTTCTTTAAAATGGTTTTATCTTGGGGAAATATTAGAATGTCTATTGAATATAAAAGTTTATAGAATTGGTAAAATAACCTTTTAATGAAAATCAAAAAATTATTAATAAAAATCACAAACTCGGAGTATGTGATTTCGGATGTTGCCCAAGTCTAAAGGTTTTATTTTACATTTTAGTGGCTCTGTCCTGCAACTTCAAGTTTTTTTCCTTTTCATTGTCCCTCTCACAGAGCAATGGAAGCCCATCAACCCTGAAGAGAAGAAACGATATGATCGAGAGTTCCTGCTAGGCTTCCAGTTCATTAGTGCAAGCATGCACAAGCCAGAGGGTTTGCCGCACATCAGTGATGTTGTCTTGGACAAGGTGAAGCTTCTGTCTGGAGTGAACAGGTTTAATCTGAGCTCTCTTGCTAAACATTTTAATCACACTCTTACTCTATTTCCACGTCAGGCAAATAAAACCCCCTTGCGGCCATTGGATCCCAGGAGTCTGATGAACTGTGGGCCTGATTTCACTCCTTCATATGCTAACTTGGGTAGACCGTCATCCGGAGGAGGACGAGGGCCGGTCAGTTGGTGTTTCTTCTACTCTTATGATTCAAAAGTCAGTTATATGTAATATGGCTGTGTACTGAGTGTTTTTTTTTTTTAAAGCACTCTTCTCAGTCTGCGCGGCGCCCTCAGCCAGGTCGGGGCAAAGACCAAATGAGTCGCAACCCCAAGATCATCACCAGCGTGTCTCTTAAAGACAATGTGGAACTCAACCAGGCTGAGAATGCTTGGACTCCTTCGGTCAAGAAGCAAGTCCGAAACCGTGGAGCGGAGGAGGAGGACGACTCGGAAGCAGGAAAAACGCAGGAGCTGTTCCGGCGTGTGCGGAGTGTCCTTAACAAGCTCACGCCACAGATGTTCCAGCAACTGATGAAGCAGGTGACGGAGCTCAGCATAGACACAGAAGAGAGGCTCAAGGGTGTCATTGACCTCATCTTCGAGAAAGCCATCTCCGAACCCAACTTCTCTGTAGCTTATGCCAACATGTGCCGCTGCCTTATGGGGGTGAGTAGTGTTTGCTTTGGTGTATTGACTCCATTAATGACCTCTGTTTTGTGCCACGTGTCTGGGCCAATGATGTGCTCTAATTGTATTATGGGACTGAGAAGCTTATAAAGTATAATTATTAATGCTTTACTTTGAATGTCAATAGTCTACATCCCTTAATCTTAACACATACCTAAACGTACCAACTATTAATAAACTAATTAGGAGTCAATCAACGCAAAAGTCATACTTAATGGTAAGAATTGGACTCTAATCTAAAGTGACAATTTTCTTGTCGGGGGGAAAAAAGTCTGTTTGGATGGAATGTCGATGCATTTTTTTTGTTTTGTTCATTCCTAATTCTCTGTCATGTTTCGCACAAACCAAAACTCTAAAGGAAATGCTAATGGCTAGTCCGGCACCATCTTTTAATACAGGTGTACAGCGATTTGTGCATTCTCCACAAACCCATTGGCCATTATAGATATTAGTATAACTTCTAAAGTTCATGCAGACAAAATAAATAAATAAAAATCAGGTCTTTTGGAGAGACACGAATATGAACAGATTTAATTTGGCTTTTTATTGACGCGTTAAAAAACATCAATGTGCACACACAGAGCACATCAAATGTTAAACGAAATTATAAATTAATATTCAATAGCCATTTAAAAAAAAAACTGGTGCGTCACGTTTCCATTTTTACCGTATTTCAATAACTGATGACATTAGAAATGTTCCTGAAGAAATATTTCTCAGCAAGAAAAGGAAATGATTAAAATATCTAAGTGACTTCATTTTTGAATGATCTCTTTTCCAGCTTAAAGTCCCCACTTCAGACAAACCGGGAGTCACTGTGAATTTCCGTAAACTACTGCTCAATCGTTGTCAAAAAGAGTTTGAAAAGGATAAGGATGATGATGAGATCTTTGAGCAGAAACAGAAAGAGCTGGATGCTTCCACTGAGGTGACGTATTGCCTGATTTAACTAGGTGTATCTAATAGATCTCTCAAAACTAAAACAATTCATTTTTTTTTTTAACCATAGGATGAGGAGCGTCAGCGCCTGAATGAGGAGCTGGTGGATGCCAAGGACAAGGCACGTAGACGGTCGCTCGGAAACATCAAGTTCATCGGAGAGCTGTTCAAGCTGAAAATGCTGACTGAGCCCATCATGCATGACTGCATTGTCAAGCTCTTGAAGAACCATGATGAAGAGAGCTTAGAGTGCCTTTGCCGGCTGCTGTCCACCATTGGCAAAGACCTAGATTTTGAGAAGGCCAAGGTACAGCACATTTTGAAATTTGACCAATCAGAATCAAATATCCATCCGAACTCTGAGGAGTTGTGGGTTTGAGTTATGAGCTTCATTATTCTGTTAGGTCCACGTTCCTTTTTAATTGTGTGTAGTATACTATAGTGTACTATTGTGTTGCGTTTGAGTTTTAACAGTCTTAACTAGTTTACTTTTAGTCAGATGTAATGTTGGTGTTTTGTGTTCAGCCTCGCATGGATCAGTACTTCCACCAGATGGAGAAGATCATTAAAGAAAAGAAGACTTCTTCAAGAATTCGCTTCATGCTTCAGGATGTATTAGACCTCCGAAAGGTAACATCATACTTAACTTCATTAAAAAAAAGGTTTATTATTACTTGCACTTTTATTTCTTAACTTTGAAATATGCATATGGTCTGTTATACAGAACAACTGGGTGCCGAGGAGAGGAGATCTTGGTCCCAAGACCATTGATCAGATCCACAAAGAGGCCGAGTTGGAAGAGCACAGAGAGCAAATCAAAGTCCAACAACAGCTGCTTTCAAAGAAGGACTCTAGTCAGGGCCGAGGGAGCCGTAGTGGACCGCACTCCTCTGGGGGTAGCCGCGGTAGCCAGAGCCAGGATGAGGGTTGGAACATAGTGCCTATTTCCACTAAAAACAGACCGATTGACACCAGCCGCCTCAGTAAAATTACAAAGGTGATTTTTTTTTTTTTCTCAACTTTATAATCTTATCTTATTTTATCTGACACTGTTGAAAGTGAAATTTTTTTAATAGTGCAATATTTTCAGTTGTTTGATGTGCTCATTGATTGTCATGGTTGTCTTTTTATCTTTAGCCTGGTGATTTCAGCAACCAGTTACTGGCCCCAGGAGGAAAGGGCTCATGGGGAAGCTGGGGCAAAGGGAGCAGTGGAGGCACAGGAGCCAAGTCTACTGGAGATCAAGGTGAGTTAGCCCAGTCTTTTTTTACTTGTTCCTCAGACAGAATAAAGAGATTTCATAGGTGTGCTGTTTTAATTGATGCTGCTTACCAAGGCAGTGGACATGAGTGATGCCTCAAATTGTATGTAAAAAAAAAAAAAAAAAGATTATTATTATTGACATTTATAAATAAGCCATCCCAACCTTTCAATAATAATAAAAAAAATCTTTATATACATGTGTGTGCACACACACACACAGGAACCCGGTTATGTCGACGGTCTCGGGGGGGTTGCAAAAAAGCGTTGAGAACCAAAAGTTAATATGGCAATTTGTTTGAAGCGCTCAGCATGCTGTAAAAATGTACATGCACTGTATATGTTTGCTAACAACAAAGGGCATATGTGCACCAACTAACAGCCAAGATTGTAACAGCTACTTTGTGTTTACATTGGGAATATACCTTTAGACGGCGTGTGCTGTTCTGGCGTGAGCGTACGCATAGGAGGAGAGTGTTTTTGAGTGAGGCGAGAGATGGCTGTTATATAGCATGACTGTTATATACCGCTGACTGTTATATAGCATAATTTTCCTTTTATTTGCGATGTTTGTCAATGTTTTCTTTTTCCTGGTTTGTACTTGCGCTCTTTACATGTTTGAGAAGAGTGTGACCCATCTATGAAGCTCGTCATCTGTGCAGTCGTCAACCACTCTGACAGCCGGTGCAAGATTTACCAGTATGCGATTAAAAACCACCTTCGATTTCGATACAAACCTTTAATTCTATTCTTCAACATTGCAAACACAGTTTCACTCGCAGCGTAAACGGTCACAACACAAACGCAGTGAATTCGGTACAATCATTAGTCACGGAGATCGAGATAAACGATGTAAAGTGGTGACTTTGTCCCTCTTTTGTGCTCGAGATATTAGGGTTCGGCGACATAAAAGAACCAACATAACCGATAAGAAAATGTTAAGAAAAATAGGGAGTTCGTCAGTTGCACTTCAAAAACATTGACATAACCGGGTTGACGAGATAACCGAGGTCGAGATAAGTGGGTTCCACTGTATAAATATAGTGGCACATTTTAAAGTCATTTAAAGCCATTTTTAGGCCCACTTGGAAGTTTAAGAACCCAATTTCTTAGAGACTTGGTAGTCTCTTGTGATTTGAGCCAGTTGTCAACTGCACAGAACATTGTAGCAGCAACTGTAATAACAGCCTTAGCAACGGTCTGCAACATGGTAGTGTAACCTTTGCATAGGCCACCAGTACTTATTTTAATTAGAAAATGTAAAAATCTAGTTGTCTTTTTTCATTGGAAATACAACTCTAATGTAGTCCTTTCATTTGATGCAGACCAGGGAAGACCTGCCACTAGCACACTCAACCGCTTCTCTGCATTGCAACAGTCTGGACAATCTTCGTCATCCTCATCCTCTCTTGACTCTGATCGTAGAGTGCCTCAAAGGTACAGTTTTGAAGGCCTTTTTGTTTTGTGGCGAGTGAGTACTGACTTCAGTGTTGTGTGGTAATCCAACCATGAGTTTGACTTGCGCCCATTTCCTGTGCAGAAACAGCTCCAGTAGGGACCGTAGCGACAGAGATCGCGGTGACCGAGAACGCAATGACAGAGACCGAGATCGTTTTGACCGATTTGATAGTAGGCGGGAAGACCGGGGCATAGACAGACCCCGACAAACCATCACCAAACGCAGCTTCAGCCGTGAAAATGAAGAGCGCAGAGGTGACAGCCGTGGACCACCGGATTCTGTAAGACGCGTGTCCAGCATGACAGATAACCGCGATCGAGGCAGTCGGGAGCGTGATAGAAGTAAAGACACAGGTGAGTCAATTGACTGGAACAACTGTCTTGAGCTGCACCAGCGAAACGGGTGTTTGAGTTGATTCACAAATTGATTGGATTTCTCAGTGAAACCTATATTGGCTCCTGCTCCTCCACCACCTGCTCCAGCCAAACCAGCCCTGAGTGAGGAAGAGCTGGAAAAGAAGTCCAAAGCCATCATTGAAGAGTATCTCCACATCAATGACCTGAAGGTATGTAAATCCAGATATTTTGTGCTGGAATGATAGTGTGTTCCACTGACCTTCATTTTTGTGTCTGGGACACTGATCTACACTGATGGGATTGAGGAACTGAGGAGCCATTGGATACAAATCTGAAATGAGTCATCTTTGTTAAACTCTTGTTTAACTTATACCTGTAAATGTATCCACTAATATTATTTTCATTATTTGTCTGTAGGAGGCAGTGCTGTGTGTGCAGGAATTGAACAGCGCTTCTCTGCTCTTCGTGTTTGTACGGAACAGTGTGGAATCCACACTTGAGCGCAGCACCATCGCTAGAGAGCATGTGGGCCTGCTGTTTCAGAAGCTTGTCAGTGCTAAAATACTCCTTCCTGAACAGTATTACAAGGGGTAAGTTCATACTCTGCTGCAGTTAATTGTTTTGAACATTAATAAGCATTGTTGCTACCCCTGAAATTTTTCCAGAACATCAAGTATTTTTCACAGAAAAGTATTGCGTCAACATGTTTTTTTTTAAATACACGTTTATTCCCTTTGTGTGTATTGGAACAAAACGCACAAAAATGGAGGGGAAAAAAGTGACTGAAAAATTTAGATATCACACAACTCCAAAAATGTGCTGGGCAAAGTTATTGGAACCCTTTCAAAATTGTGGCTAAATTCGATTTTCAAGCATGTGATGCTCCTTTTAAACTCACATGGGGCAAGTAACGGGTGTGGGCAACATGAACATCATATCTTGAAGAAAAAATAAAAAAGTGGGAAGTTTACTTAGTGTGGCACACACAGACACACAATGCAAAGACTAAGCATGGACAACAGAGAGTAGACGAGAACTGTATGAGGCCTTGAGAACCAAAACTGTGGAAAAATATTAACAATCTGTTGGTTCCAAGTCCATCTTCAGAGATCTAGATGTTCCTTTGTCCATATTGTGCAACATTATCAAGAAGTTTGTAACCCTTGGCACTGTAGCTAATTTCCCTGGACGTGGACTAAAGAGAAACTGATGAAAGGTTGCAACACAGGATGGTCCAGATGGCAAATAATCAGCCCAAAACAAGTTCCAAAGAAATTCAAGCTGTCCTACAAACTCAGGGTGCATCAGTGTCAGTGCGAGCTATCCATCTACATTTGAATGAAATGAAGCGCTATGGCAGGAGACACTGCTGACACAGACATAAAGCAAGACTACAGTTTGCCAAAATGTATTTTGAGTAATCCAAAATCCTACTGGAGAAGCGTCTTGTGGACTGATGAGACCAAGATGGAGCTTTTTGGTAAAGCACATCATTCTACTTTTTACCAAAAACGGCATACAAACATCAGAACACAGTACCTACAGTCAAATATGGTGGAGGTTCAAAGATGTTTTGGGGTTGTTTTGCTGCCTCCGGCACTGGGTGTCTTGACTGTGTGCAAGGCATCATGAAATCTGAGGAAAATTCAGAGTGAGAGGTGTAAGAAGCTTCTTGATGGTTATAGGAAGTGATTGGTTTATTTTTTTCCAAAGGGTGTGCAACCAAATAAGTTAAGGGTGCTAATAAATTTGCCCTTTTTTTTCAATACACACAAAGGGAATAAACATTTATAGCAAATTTGTGTGAATGCAATACTTGATTTTCTAGAAAAATTTCAAGGGTACCAACAATTTTGGCCATGACTTTGTGCTTGTGTGTATGACATTTTATATTTTATATTATCTCACAAACAGTATCACACAAAATTAACACTGCTGTTTGTCCGATATAGAGCCATATTCAAAGTACATGATGCAGCTTTCATTCTTCATGTCAATCATATGTTAATGATAAAACGATTAATTTGAGTGAGGCAGCCGATTACTTTGTCATAGTATTTTCATTGGTTAATGATACTCATGACTCACATTGCTGGTTAATGGCTTAATCTCTGAGGCAATGTGACTGCACTTCTGAGGCTATGCGACTGCACTTCTGATTTTAATGTCAAATTTTACCTACTGCAGACTTGAGGAGATTCTGGAGATGGCAGATGATATGGCCATTGACATTCCTCACATTTGGCTCTATTTGGCTGAGATCATCACACCCATGTTGCAAGAGGGTGGTATTCCCATGGGCCAGCTCTTCAGGTTAGGCACTGAATCAGATACCTGTATGCAAAGACTATAAACTATCAGTGCAAAAGAAAATGTTTACTCCCCATCTGACCTTCTTAAATCACCCTGTCCACAGAGAAGTGTCCAAACCTCTTCTCCCAATGGGCAAAGCAGCAGTCTTGCTTGTTGACATACTTAATCTTCTCTGCAAAGGGCTGGTGAGTGTCATTCTTTGGCAAATGCTAAGTGAATATTACTTGCATACACTTTTTCAGAGGGCTAACAAACATTTAATTCTGAAACTGCAGAGTCACAAAAAGGTTGGAGCGATGTGGACGGAGGCGGGACTCAGCTGGAAAGACTTTCTGCCTGAAGATGAGGATGTCAATAAGTTTGTTACAGAGCAGGTACTGAAATAAATAAAAAGTAGGAATTGTTTTTGTGGTCTAAAATTTTCACCAGAATTTTTTTTTTGCAATAATATTTGTATAAATGGTTGCCACGCACTAAATGCATACTCTGCATGTCTTCATGAGTCTGAAGGTCATTAAGTTGTCATATTTGTAGAAAATGGAGTTTACTATGGGTGAGGAGTCTGAGAAGCCGAGTAAGAAAGAACTGACTGCTGAGGACATGAGTAAACATTTGGACAGGTTGTTACAGGAGAAAGCCAACAATCAGAGGATCTATGACTGGGTAGAGGTGAGTGTGTGTGTGCTTTGGCTGTAGTTCAAGGCTCTTTAATCAAACATTAAGGTATTGCAGCGATCTGCATTACAGGGATAACATTATACACATGGGACACATTCTGACTGGTGTTTTTCTCCTTTAAAGGCCAACCTGGATGAGCAGAAGATGAGCTCTAATCAGTTTGTGCGGGCGCTTATGATGTCTGTGTGTCAGTCTGCCATCATATGTGAGTGCATTCGTTAAATGCAATCCGCTTCTCTTATCTTAGTTTGACTTCAGACTGGAACTTTCCCTGACCTGTGCTTCATGTTAATTGTGTGCTGAAATGAACTGTTGTAGGTGAGAACCCCTACAAGGTGGACGTCGAGCAGATTAACCGAAGGGCAAAGCTGCTGCAGAAGTACCTCTCTGATGAAACAAAGGAGCTGCAGGCCCTCTACGCTCTCCAGGCTCTCATGGTACAGATGGAGCAGCCGGCCAGTGAGTTTTCCTTTGTTTTACATCCTCTTCAGTCTTATCCACAAATTATAGTAGTTTAAGTGATTGACTGTTTTGTATTGTCAATCTTAAGTAATGTAACTTACAAAAATTTAGGGTTAGTAAGATTTTTGTACGTTTTGTGGACTGATGAGACCAAGAGGGAGCTTTTTGGTAAAGCGCATCATTCTACTTTTTACCAAAAACGGAATGAGGCCTACAAAGATCAGAACACAGTACCTACAGTCAAATATGGTGGAGGTAGAGGTTTTTGAAAGGTCCTACATTCAGTAATATTGTGAAAATGTACAGTATTTTCCTGCAGACGCAGATAATTCGCACCCTCGTATAGCCTGTGGGGTTTGTGTAAAAAATCGGTGGTATAACCCGCACCCATAGATTGATGAACTTTTTTTTTTTTTGTGTAAGTTCACATTTCTTGCCCGCCTGACGTCAATTATCCATAGCTGTTCAGGCTCGGTACACAGCGCTTGTGTGCGAAATTCAAGCCAGAATCAAAAGAAAAAGCAGTCTCTCCCGCTGTGCAGCAGCACGTCCCTTAAGAAGCATATTCTACAGGTGTTGATCATCGGATGAGAGAAGAGCCCGCCCTCATGGCAGCACAGCCAATCACATCGTCTTGCATGATTGACAGGTCAGACAGCCTATCAGCTCCAGCTGTCAGAGTGATAGTACAAGCGCCAGAGACAACAACCCTCGCAAGAAAGAAAAATGAAAAAAATACTGACCCTAAAATACCCTAAGTAAAAATACTTAGGGACATAACAAATATATGTAAATATGTGACATAGCCCGCACCCTTATATAAACCGCACCCCCACAGGTTTGTAAAATCTGGTATAACCTGCAAAAATGTGGTGTATTTCTATTTAAAATGACTTTTTCGGTTTGAGATTTTAAAATATTGTTTATTTCTGCGATGCAAAGCTGAATTTTCAGCATCATCACTCCAGTCTTCAGTGTCAACATGATCCTTCAGAAAACATTTCTCTCTTTGTAATATAATTTCTTTACTGTTACCTTTCGTTGAATGCATTGTGGAATAAGTGTTAATTTTGTAAATCTTACTGACCCTACTTTTTTTTTTTTTTTGTTTAAACTGTTCAATTGATGGTACTTGGGTACCATCAGTTGAACATTTTCTTGTTGCTGCTGGCTTTTAAAACCCTGTTGTTGTTTTGCCCAGATTTACTGCGCATGTTTTTTGACGCGCTCTACGATGAGGACGTGATCAAAGAGGAAGCCTTCTACAAATGGGAGTCCAGCAAAGACCCAGCGGAGCAGCTGGGAAAAGGTGTCGCGCTGAAGTCAGTCACTGCCTTCTTCACTTGGTTAAGGGAGGCCGAGTCCGAATCTGACAACAGCTAATCTTGAACTTTGCTCGCCCGGGTAGCACTGGAGAGAAACTGCTGCCAGGGCCTGAGAGGAGGACATCTGACAAAGTTGAACTTGATCCTCATGAAGCCAATCTTGTCTTTTCAGGGTGGCACTTGACAGATACAAACTACAATCATTTCTCAGTCATTTCTCTTGCTCTCTATATCTCTTGTGGCTTATGTCCACCAAAAACAATAAAATGTAAAAAAAAAAAAAAAAAAAATCTGCAGGACTGCTTAAACGTTAAGTCATCGTCATTTATTTTTTATGAGAAATTCTTGAGGGGAAAAAAGTACAAACCAACGCTGCTCTTACGTGTTAATATAGATTTATATGCAACGTGGTATATGACGGACCAGACAGGAAGTCATATATTGTATAGAGGGCTTGATGGCGATCAGGTTTGTAATTTCAGATCAAACGCGGAGCTCTTACAGAAGTTTTTCTTGCGTGTGTGTGCGTGAGGAGTCATGTTTTTAAATCTGCAGAGACAAAGGTATATGAGCTTAATATTTGAATTCTCTAAGTGACGGATGAAATTTGCGTAGCGTTTGTATTTTGCCCCTTTTTTTTGCTTCCTGTGTCCTTTAGTAAGGGGTGGACCTGTTGAACTTCAGGATGATGGTCTTGGATGGACTTTGACCTTTTTGACCTTAGTGCTGCTGGATGAGGAGGGGGGGGGTCCAACATGCTTCCTATTAAGCCATCCATGTCCTGCTTCCTACCCCACACTTTTGCGTCTTACCTCTCTTGAAGAACTGATGGGCTCATTCATGGAAGCCCTACTTAAGCAAGCCTGCAGTGGAATTTTAAGAGAAATCATTCAAACTTGAAGCATATAGAAAAATCAACTTGATGAAATGACAGTAATGATCCTAAAGCCTTTTCTACTTGCAAAGTGGAAATACATTTCAGGAGCGTTCTGTACATACATATTGAAATGTTTTTTTTTTCTTTCGTTTTTTTTTTCTTCCAGATATTAAAATTTAAAAAATCTGATGTAATGCCATTTATTTTTTTCCAAAAGCAATGGCTGTTTCCCTGTATTTAAGATTTGTTTTCTTCCAGATGGTAAGAGGTGCTTACAATAACTCATTGATTAGTTTTATTGAAAAAAAGTGTAAATATTTTTTGCTCTCTTTATTATTTAAGGAATTAAATGCTTTCACATTAAACTGGAAATGTTGGAGAGATGAAACATTGCAAATAATAAAAGATTATCAAGTTGCTTAGGAGTGTGTTTGAGGGAAGTAAAGTCTGGGTGAGTTTTTTTTTTTTTTTTTGGCTGCCATGTTATTTTTGGTTCTTTCCACATTTGGTTGGACAACTTTGCTTTCATTCTATGAGAAGCCTTTCTGCCAGGAGGGGGCGTACATAACAGATTTTTTTCAAAGTAAGGTTTGCAGACTATGAAGCTGCAGCTGATGAAGTTAGTTGCACTATCTGCTGAAACTATTAAATGAGCTGTTTTCACTATTAGCTGTATAAGATTCATCCCTCACTTCTGGCCTGTAGTTCTACAGTTGTATGCCAATTTGAAGGGCTAAGAGAAAATGCTTAATTTAAGCAGTGTATCAGTTTGTTTAAATGATAAGATTAGAACTGCGTCCTTATTGCTCAACTTTGATCTCAATTGGAAACATAAAATGAGTACTGTCATTTCTAATAATCTTGGCATGTGTAGAGAAAGGAAAAAGTAGACAGTTTAAAATGTTAATGCAGCCCGACATGCACACGGTCTGCTAATATGGGTTATTCCCTGGTATTTGTGATGTTTGAAAATGCTTTTAAATTAGCAGACAGTGAATGGGTTAATTGAGGAATGGGGAAATGTATTCATAAAGCAGAGCTGGTTTTACTGGCATGGTAGTCAATTTCTAGCCGCCTACTCAACGTCATGACACCGCTTTTATTTGAAAACTTAATGCCAATATTTTTATCAGCTGTTTACTGTGCATTAATTAGGCTAGTGAGTTGACTTAAGTTTTCACATACTTTTGTAACAAAATGTATAATACAACACAAGACTTTCCTCTACAGCTGATAGATAACACTAGAGACCCCTGTGTGTATAAATATATAACACACATTAATAGTGTTATTAATAGGGAAGATCATAGCTGAACTAAAGATAAATCAGTCAGGAAGAGTAAGAAGAGACCAATTGTTTATGGCCTCCACCTGCAAAATTCCCTTCTGGGAGTTTGTTTTGCTGTTGCCTCTCCAGTACTTCTGTTGTCACTTTCATTTACATCTGATTCACAATCAGATTTAATTCCCTGAAGTTTAATTATCTTGGTGGCTTTCCTGTAGCTCAGTCAGTTGAGTATTAGTGCTTACAAGGTCATGGGTTCGAGCCCAGAGAAGGCAAGAACTGATTCAATATGTTTCTTAAATGCAATGTAAGTCGCTTTGGATAAAAGCATCTGCTAAATGCATATGTCAAATGGTGTTGTACAGTTCCTTTTTCTTTCTTTTTTTGAGCAGTATGTATGTATATATATATATGTGTGTGTGTATGTATGCACATATATATAAATAACAGAGAATCACATGGTAGCAAGTCAATGCATTTAGGCCTGTAGACATGGTGGAGGCATTCTTAAAACTAAGCATCACAATGGGTAAGAAAGGTGATTTAAGTGACTTTGTATGTGGCATGGTTGTTGGCGCCAATCTGCTTATTTCAGAAATTGCTGTTATACTGGGGTTTTCATGCACAACCGTTTCTAGAGTTTAAAGCATTTTTAATTCTCTTTTTAAACATCTTTATGCATTTGGTAGACACTTTTATCCAAAGTTACTTGCATTGCATTCGAGAAACACATTGACAGTTCTTGCTTTCCCTGGGGATCGAACCTATGGCCTTGGCACTGTAAAACACCAATGCTCTACTGGTTGAGCTACAGGAAAGCTCACTGGCAGAAAAAGAAAATAGCCAGTGAGCAGCAGTTCTGCTGGTAACAATGCCTTGTTGATGTTCTTTCTTAGAGGAAAATGGCCGAACTGATTCCAGCTGATAAAAAGGCAACAGTAACTCAAATAACCACTTGTTACATCAAAAGTTTGCAGGTGAGCATCTGAATGCACAACATATGTAAACTGGAAGAAGATGGGCTTCAGCAGCAGAAGACCACACTGGTTTCCACTCCTGTCTGCCAAGAACAGGAAACTCGGGCTTCAATTCACACAGGGTCACCAAAAGTTCACAATAGAAGACTGGGAATGTGTTTCCTGGTCTGATGAAGCTGATTTTGCTGCAGCATTAAAATGGTGGGGTCAGAATTGGCTGTAAACAACATAAAAGCATGGATCCGTTCTGCTTTGTGTCAACAGATCAAACTGCTGCTGGTAGTGTAGGTATTGTTTTGGCACACTTTGGGTCCCTTAGTACCAACTGAGTGTTGTTGCTGATTATTTATATATAGTGTGTGTGTGTGTGTATGTAGAATTATTTTCTTTTAAGTAATATTTCAGCTTGTG
Source organism: Rhodeus uyekii (assembly GCA_037043235.1). Classification (NCBI taxonomy): domain Eukaryota; kingdom Metazoa; phylum Chordata; class Actinopteri; order Cypriniformes; family Acheilognathidae; genus Rhodeus; species Rhodeus uyekii. The sequence goes on along the minus strand of JAWRVZ010000076.1, from coordinate 229,391 downwards.
CTTAAGAACATATTGTTCGCAGAGACAACCTGGTCACAGACGTTATGGATCCTCTAACAAGTTATTTTAAACCACACCCCACCCTTGAGACAAGACTAGCTTATTACACTTTTTCCATGTATCGCATGCACAGCTGCAGTTGTGGCTTCAGAGTCAGACTGCAGATGAATTGAAGATTTTATTTTCCTCTACTGTGCTAAAAGCAGCAACACACTGTAGATTCTGAAAGTGTTGAGATTTGAGTGACCTTACAGAACAGTAAATTGATGCATCATGGTCTGAGACAACAAATCCATGTACAATAATATGCTAGTTATAAAGGCCGCTATTTACTTCAGAATGTGCTTTCCCAAGCTTAGGAAGCCTTATAAGCATATTAGGGACCAGCGTCCATGGGGTGAATAACATACTTTCCATTATACTATCTCGGGTGCTACTGATTGCATTATTAGCAAGCAGATGATAAATTGTTAACCCAGAGAACCAAGATGTATTGAAACATCGGCAGTATGGCAGTCTGGTTAAACATTTATAATAGTGACAAGTGTTTTATGTCTCAATAACAATTATAGTGTCTGTAATGTAAGTCACTTATCTATTTAGTAACCATGATAATTTCACTTGGGAAATAGTACTTTTTTAAACTGTCAAAAATTAAGATAGGAAGTTTGTAAAATGTGTTTTTTATACAATGTAAAAATAAATGCTAACAGTTCTGTTTGTGTTCCAGTTTCTGTTCAGGTTAGTTAACTCTCCCTTTGTATTTAAGCCTTTAGTTTCCTTAGTTCTTTTTCCAGTAAAGTGTGTGGTTTAACCTCGTTGTGTTCTCCTGAATTTCTCCTTAGATTTATTATTAAAGTGTTTTACTGTATCATTATAAATATATATGTTTTTTGTTATTAATGATTTGTATGTTTATTTCTCTGCATCTCCTGCATTGATTACCGGACCCAGATATGATTTTTGTGTGTGGCCTTTTTTTCTCCCTTTATTTTACTTGCCTGCTCTGACTAACTGCTCTGCTTAAACCAGAAGGAGCAAAACTAGAGGACCACACCATGGACTTTTTATACCTGGTGTGCTTCCCACACTATCCTGATCGCTCGTTTGTGTGTTTTATTATACCAGCCACAGCAATATCACAAATAAACGCACTCTGGAAGATATAGCTACCGTATTTATTTGAGTATAACGCGCAAAATTTTCTTCCAAAAAATAAATCAAAGTTAGGGATGCGCGTTGTACACGAGGGCTGGGCTGGGGTGGGGTGGGGTGGGGCTTGTTTTGATGGCCGGTCCTTTGAGGGCGCCGGCGAATTGTGAGTTTGTACATTTTACTGCACATTTTACAGGCTGCAGCCTCTCACTGTACGCGAGGGCAAAGAAGACGAAAAAACGTCCCCTCGCCGCTTCATTTCCTCGCCCACACGTTACGGAGAAGACAGGCATTTTGTGTTTTTTGTGAAGACAGGCATCAGCAATAAAATGGACGGCACAGAAGATGACCTGTTGTGGAATTCAGAAGCAGAAGAAAGCGAAGAAACAGATGTTCCTGCCAACTGGGACACTGATGAAAAATTAACTCCAGAAGAATGGGAGCAACTCTTTAGTGTCTCTGATGAGGAATCTGACGTTGAAGGGTTTTAAATAAATATTTTTACCGGTAATTCTATTTCGGTATTGTGTTCATTAGTTGTCAATAAATATATGTTATATAAGTTATATATGTTATATAAGTATATGTTATACAATAAATAAATGTTTTTTATCATGGTTGCACGTGTTCAACAACGCTTTTTTGTCCATTACAATGCTTGGTGTGAAACAAAATTTTATACCGATTTTTAATCGAAAATTAGAGGTGCACGTGTACACGATATACATGTGTGCGCGATATACTCGAATAAATACGGTACATTTGTTTAGTGGGTGCTGGTAAACAATTGAACAATTGCTCCCACTTATCATCAACCCCATCCATAGCCCAACCAGTTGCCTCCACACACACACTGGATGGTGCATATGCTAGAACCCACCTCAGACATGGAGCCCGAGTCTGCCGCAATGTTAGCACCAGATGGAAAAAAGACTGACCCAATCATCTCCACAGAGCCATATGGATGGTTTGAAAAGGGTGTCATGAATCACAATGGGTGTCCTCATGGAGTGCATTGAGTGTAGCTGCGTTCACACTCCTGTCACTAAGGGTGTTCTACAGCTGCCCTCTGAATTATATAATGAGGAGTTGGCAGAGGATATTTCTTTGTGTTCCCATTGGTCTCGTCCAGCTTCAAGTCTCCTGTGTCTCCAAAGATCTTGCCCAGCATCGGGTCTTCCGGTCTCCAGATCTGCCTTGTCAAGAAGATTGACAACCAGCAGAGATAGGGTATCTTATTGAATAGGGAGGAGCCGTCCCTCCATTTTGCTTGTTGACCAGTATGCTCCAGTCTGGCTCCTTACTCCCTCAGCTCCATTGGGAACCATTACAGTGGGGGTAAATTAGGGGTAACATGATGTTACTTCACAATAGTTTTGGATTGTGGTCGTTGGATCTGCCTGAAGTGTACATATTGTGTTTACTTGCTTCCTTGGTCATAACTGAGGGGTCGATGGTCTGACCCTCTTTGAAATGGTTGCAGGGATTCCCATAAGAAATTTTGACATTGTCATCCTGGCCATGATATGGTTGTTTAAGAAATTAAAATGTACTCACTCCATCAATCAAGGGTCAGAAGAACTGTTGCTAAACATATAATATGCTAGAAACATAATGATCACTGCAATGATGATCAAATAAACTCTTAAGAATTTGCCAATTTAAATCCAAATAACAACTTTTTTTGACCAGACAGTGTAAATATGTGGTGAAAAATGAAAGTGCAGTGTACTCTAATTTAGAGTCACTGGGGCAAATTTCAGACTGCCCTGCTTATTTTCGTTACCTTACAAAAACTTCTCTCCAGATCAAGATCAATCAACTTATTGTGTATATTATCAATCCAGCTATGTGTATGTTAGGGTACATTTACATGACAGCAATGTATTAAAAACAGAAAGGTTTATCCTTTGCATTTTTGTCATGCAGATGATACTGTTGTCAAAACGATCGCTGTTGGCACAGATCTGAGAAACCAGGCCAGGGTATTCCAGAAAGCAAGGTTATCTTACCGTCAAACATACCCTGAACTCTTGGTTGATTAACCCAACCCTTGTTTACTCGAGGTATATTGTTGCCAAAAATGCACCTAGAAGTAAGTTCATCAAACCCAGACTATGTTCACAGTTAACACACAAGACATTCTCAATAGAGCAATGAATCCACGTGTCACCATGGAAACATTTGCTTAGAAAAAGTGCTCCATACTACGTTTTTCTTCTTCTTTGTTTAATGCCGATTTACATACTCTGTAAATATCGCCACCTATTTGATGGTTTTGCAATAATTTTTCTGTCTTTTTGTTTAAAAATCTTTTAACTGTGAATAAGAACTATTGTTTCTTTAATGTTAATTATATAATAAAGAGAAATACTTATCAAACTAATTAACAGTTTGTGCTTGCAAAGATAAATCATGGATGTAAAAAAATGATTTATTAATTTTGCAATTTTTTACATTGCATTGTAAGATATATTATAAATGATTTTCAAAAATAAAACAAAAAACATGTGAATGCAGATCAACAATGATAGTTTATATCTATCTATTTGTCTATGTATATTTATATACATACGTACATACATACGTATATATACATCTATCACTCATCAATAGGAGCCTCATCAATAGGACACGTATGCGCTGAACATCTCTAAACTAACCCTCAAACAGAAGCGGCTGCGGATCAGGTTATGTTCAGAGAGTAAGTTGCTATGGCTACTTATAAACCCTGAAATGTACCTCCTTTTTTGGAACTGAAAGCTGAGTTTTCCGCTTACTTGCCCTTAACAAATCTGGGTATGCCACATAACCTGCTTTCTGGAACAACCCCTGGGACTTCTTTGTTTGTTAAGTTTTAATTTTCAAAACCCCAAACCACATTCAGAGGTAATAAATACAACATGAAGGCAATTGTAATTTAGCAATCTATGTGTGTTTTCTGTGTACTTAAATCTTGTCAATTCACTTTAGAGTGCACCCTTAGGCTGAATAACACAATATAAAAAACTATAAAAAGTGAATATGTTTGGAAAAGTATTATCATAAACTAGAGCTAAGACAGGTCTCTACCTAATCGGCTCTAGCTAAATTCATGGTCTGGACCCCCTACTGGCTATAAATGTGGGTATAAATGTGAAAACGGCTTGCCATTGTAAGTTGCGCTCATGTCTAAGGCACCGCACGCGTGAAAGAGCCTGTGTCTTTAAGAGAGCCGCATTACAGGTGGGATGACGCTGTCTGAGAGACTCGGTGTGGTGGGGAAGATGTGTTTCGTGGGTTAACAGCAGCACTCATTTTTGCCCCTGTCGCTGATGCTCCAGAAAAGGTGGTGTCTATTAATCACTGCCGGAGAGGCTCCGCGATTCTTCTCCTCAGACCCAACGCTAATGCTGTATCCATGTGCGATGCTTTTGACAGCTTTACCCCAGCTAAATCTAAAGGTACGTGAGGATTCCGCGTCACTGACAAAATACCCATCGATTCTCGCTCACACCATCAGTGTTTATGGTTTTGGTGACCGCAGTGCATGTGATGTTGTGCTGGTCTTGCTGAGATCGCAATAGGCCGTCACGTACAATGCGTGAACAATATCACAGCCCGCCTGTTGCCAGGAAACAAACGCGTTGCGCTGTTGCTGTTACACTGTTGTTTATGAAAACGATCTGCTCGTCAGTCAATCCGTCAGTTACCTGATGGACTTCGGGTCTTGTGTCCTATCGTGTCATTCTCACTTCTGTGATGGGATTCGTTTATCAGGGCCTGATCATCACCTTACAGCGCTCGATTATCCGCAAAATAACCGACCGGTTATGTGTGCCATTACTGTCGTACACGGGCTTCATAGACTCAAGTGATTTCTGCATTTGTATGGAATGATGCTAGTTATGCATAATGCAGAATGTAGCAGTTTAGGGGGGTACAAATCCAATCCAGTAGGTCGGATGCACGTCTCCCAGAGCAGATCCGCTGCTGCTCGCGGTCAGTGGGAGTTAATGATGCTCAGGGACAGATGGTTCACGGGTTACCTGTTGCTATAACGACCGGCCCTTATATTGCGTTAACTGCATTGTGTTGCTTTCCATGATTTGAGCTCAGGTGGCCTATTTCAGATGCGTTTTCCGTCACTGCAATTTCTGCTGCAATTGCTGTAATCCATTTGACCTTACAAAGCTAATTATGTTTAGGCTATATATTTATTGATTTATTTCACACGGCTGGAGATGCTGCTGCTCACCTCGTTCCCTCCGTGACAATTTGTGTGTATTTATTTTTTCCTGCTCATTTTATATCATATAGTCCATTCCGACTAAGTGTGTGTATAAGTATATACTTATGTATGCATACATGCATGCATACACACACACACACACATATATATATATATATATATATATATATATATATATATATATATATATATATATATATATATATATCCCAATAGAAATTTTAATATAGTTTTGACCGTACCAAGATAATACCATGCTTTTGTTTGTTTTGGACATGTACAATGGTATGTTGTTATTTTTATGAAAGAAGTACCATGTTATTTTTTTTAGGAAATGTAGTACAATGTTGTGTTCTTTGGGCTTGAACATACTTGTACTATGTTTCTAGACTGAGTGTCATGATAATGCCATATTTGTTTGTTTGTGTTGGACACGCACCTTGGTAATAGCATGTTTTTTGGACAGAGCATCATGGTAATACCGTGTATTATTGGACATGTATCACGGTATGTTGTCTTCGTTTTTGAAAGTAGACCCTGATAGGGTGTTTGTACACAACAGATGCTTCTCCGTTTAACAGACGTATGCGTGTTATCAGGGGAACTGTGTTCTGCTCTTACCTTAGGGATTCCAACTTTTCAGTTCAACTTGGAGTGAATTATTCCTGCTAGGGAGTAATTATTCATAAGCTTGTGTTTACATATCGATTCATTAGGACATATACATGTATAGTACTTGTTCATTTTTCTCAACTATTGTTGCAAATTATACAGGAATATATTACCATATTTTTGAGCGTGTACCATGTTTGTTTGTTGATTTTGTTAGCTTAATACCATGTTTTTTGGACAAAGTACTGTGGTAATACCATGCCTTTTTGTTTTTTCTTGGACATATACCTTGGATATGGCTGTAATACCTTGTTTTTGTTTATTTTGGACATGTATCATGGTTCTCTATGTTGCTAGAGACCGATGCCTGTGTGGGGAAAAGCTAGCAGATTCTGAGTGTGTATCTGTAAATGTTAGTTTTAATTGTTCTGCAGCTCTTCTTGGAAAGGTGAATGACGTGATGAGCAGGGTGAGTGTTATTCAGTACCATGGTACTGAATCATTACCATATCAAAGTAACACAGTATTAGCATATGATACCAGTGTAATGAAGTAAAATGAGCCCAGATCTTGTGGTTTAAGCTTAATTGACCTCATTATGATCACAGTGGCCCATGTCTGTCTCTCTCTGCTGTGACGGCTAACCCCAAATCACGCAGAAATATTTGACCCACATACGGCACTGAAACATGGCAGGCAGTTGGTGCCTCTGCAAATCTTCTTCACTAGCTGCTTTTCTTATGGGCTTTAGAAGACAATCTGACTTAAGCATATCTACCTGCGTCCTAGACTTTGACGTCAGGGACGTGCATGCCAGAACCACCTGTGTGATTCTCATTTTGGGAGGGTGGACGTAGATTAATGCTGCATTTTATGCCTGACACAGTTGCCTACTTTTGTTTTGGAGGTTTACGTATCCTTCCACCTCACCTGGTTATTTGAAAATAGAAACTGGGTCTGTTTATGAAAGGTTTGCAGTACAAGGACCGCAAATAGCCATCTCAACACTCATCAGACACATCAGTTCTCTTTTTAAACCGATGGATGTCACTTGTCAATTAAGATTTTCATCAAGTAATCCATTAAAGTCAAATGCCTGAGGTCATTAGCCCCCCAGCTGTGGACAGATCTTTTATTTTTTTATCGTCTTGAGGGCTGCAGGCTAATATTATCTGACATGGCAGCGAATACTGTTTGCAAATTAACAAGCCACAGGAAGAGGCTTCACTGGCAATATGTCTGAGCTGCTTTGATTATCAGTGCCACAGTGTGGCGGATCTCTCACAGAACCATTTGAACAGCCCACGCAACTAACACATGCTTTAACTCGGATGAGTGCAAGTGAATTGTCAAAGGGTTAATAGTGGATTTGGCATCTGTTCCTGAGGTGGAGCTTGAGTCGATACTGACTTTAGAGCCTGTACGTTTCATGTGGAGCTCTTGTATTTGTGTCTTGACTGGAAAACTTAGCCCTCTTAATGCGTCTATTCAAACAGCGAGAGATACATGTCAGGAGATGTCATAAGGTAAGCGAATGAATTGGTGTTTTTTTACCATGTTGACAGTGATTCTCAATCAGAGGTGTTATGTATGCATAATGTACGTACCCCAGTGGGTATTTTCGTGGGTTACTGAAGACAATTGGAAGGGACTTATGTGTATGACTTTCGTAGCAGGATATATATACAATGTAGTGAGTTTGCTTATTCACCCACCACTATATTGGTTATTTTTAATAATTCAACAATATCAATAATGTATAATGATTTGCTTATGAAACATTTTATATTATCGTTGTTGACTTTTGAATTGTTGATATTGACTTTCAAGTCAGCTCATGCCCATATCCCTTAACTCATTTTGATCACCAAAATGACATATTTTCATGTGAAAAAAAAGTCTTCATGCCTTTAAATGGCTTGAATGTCGCAGATTCATGAAAAAACAAACGCTAAAGCCCGTACGTCCGTTGATGTGATTGGATTCAAGGTAGTTTTTGACGTAAGAAACACCAACGATTTCAAACCGTGTTTTTGAGATTTTCTTTGGTTCTCTGCAGTTTTAAGGAGAACATTCTCAGCATTTGTCAGGGTTCTGCCACATTCGGTCTAGTCATATCTTGGTTTTGTGGCAGAGCTCTGACACTACTGTAATGTCTTGTGTTTTGTGGGTGCGCGCGGCTTCGAGTTGCGAATTGCGCACTCTTGTCTGTGTGGCGTCTTGAGTGAGGGTTTTGATGCCTGATCCCGAGACTGGTCTTTGTCTAGTTTCGGTTTGTGTCGGGATTCGAACATTCATGACCCGTGTCTTCATCCTTGTCGTGAGCGCACAAGTTATGTGGGTGGGCGTGGTTTCGGGCTTTGCTCAAACCGCGCGTTCTTGTGTCTTTTCACTGTTCACGTTACATCGTTTACATCGGCCGCGTGCTTTGAAGTTGTTTTGGTTTTCACCAGCTGCATGCTGTCTCCCGTTTTATGTGAATACGCGGCAATGTGAATGCGCGTTCGCATTGGCTGCTTGTTCGTGTCTTGTCTTGAACTGCTTCTTCCTTGGAAAGGCATATTAAAATATCTAAAAAGTTGCAAAAGGAGACCATTTTGACTTTGAACTTGCTTCCTCAGGTTGATGACCCTATTGATATGCTCCCCAAGTCAAGAAAAGCTCTTAGCATCCAGGAAATTGCAGCTCTGGCCAGATCATCATTTAATGGTAAGGATTAAACACCTGTAGCTTCATTCATCATAAGAATTTATGCACGTTAGTGACACATTAAGTTAATCAGTCTTGAGCACCAAACCCCGTGCTCTCCCTTCCAGGCATCTCACAGGTGGTGAAGGATCACGTGACCAAACCCACGGCCATGGCTCAGGGTCGGGTGGCTCATCTGATTGAGTGGAAGGGCTGGTCCAGACCCTTAGACCCTCCATCTGCAACACTGCAGTCCCACTTTAACTCTTACTCCCATCTCAGCGAGGGTGAGCAGGAGGCCCGGTTTGCAGCAGGTGGGTGTTTTACAGCTGTGGATCTCACTGCTAATGAAGTGTTGAGGAGATAACCATAAATGTACAAAGATTATTCTGCCTTTCTGTTTATACATGGGCTGTTGCCAAATAATGTGGACGTGAATTTTATTACTCCACATCAAGATTTTAACATTTGTATGAACATTTGCTGGTCACCTTTAAAAAAAAAAAACCTATTTTATACATTCTATTATACTATTATAAATATACATTATTTTTCATAATTAAAAAGTATAATTTTTAAAACTAAGAGTCTAAAAGTTTATAGGTTTATTAATATTATAATAAAGGTGTGTGAACATTATGTATGTATGTGTGTATATATATATATATATATGTATATGTGTGTGTGTATTGAATAAATATAATAACTGTATTAACAAAATCAAACATATACATATACATGTATATAAATACAGTGGAGTTCACTTATCTCGAGGCACGGTTAACTCTCCAATCCTATTATGTCAACGTTTTTGAAGTGGAACCACCAAACTCCCTATTAGTGTTAGTATTTTCGATTCGTTAATGTTGCCGAAATCTAATATCTCGAGCATGAAAAAGGGCCAAATTCGTCACTTCACATGGTTATTTCGTGACTAATTTACGTACCTAGTTCACTGCACATGCGAGTTTGCCTTGCACGTGGATCGCGGTCCGCTCACGGTTTACTCCCTGTCGTTAGTCTCGTCTGAGGGATAGCGCGCTGTAGCATCTTGCACGTTTTTTGTGATTTTGTGAGCAATCTTTGTGTTTCATTTTTCTTTCTTGCGAGGGTTGTTGTCTTTTGCGCTCTGACAGGTGACTATCTCTCTGATAGGCTATCTGACTTGTCAATCATGCAAGAAGACGATTGGCTGTGTTGCAATGAGGGCGGGCTCTTCTCATCTCATCCGATGATCAGCACAGCTTTTCTTAAAGAGACGAGCGCAGCGCAGAGATGAGAGACTGCTTTTCTGTTCTGATTCTGACGTTTGTTTTTCTTATGGTGTGAATTTTCGCGCACAAGCACTGTGTACCGAGCCTGAACAGTTATGGATAATTGACGTCATGCGAGCAACATTCAAAATTCAAAATGTGAACTTACACAAAAAAGTTCATCAATCTATAGGTGTGGATTATGCCAACGATTTTTTTACACTAAACCCAAACCCCGCTGGCTATATGAGTGTGCGAACCGTTTTATCTGCTAAACCAGGGGTGGGCAAACTATTTGTCTCGCGGGCCACACTGGTTTCTTAAAATTTACAGACGGGCCGGTGTGAGCGGTAGTGATGGCGAGATGAAGCCTCATGATGCATTGAAGCTTTTCAGCCAAGTGGTTCACAAAAGGGTTCATTTCTCGAAGCCTTCTAAACCATTTCTCAAAACCATCTAGTGGCCAAAGAGTATAAAACAATTGGATACATTACAGATGTGCCTGATGTGGTGTGTGATACACTGTGTATATATAATGGGTATTTTCTTGTGGTATATAATGATTTTGTTAACATAACTTTGTAATAAATGTATTAGCTTGAAATGTATGGGACTATTAACTATATCCAACTATTGTTGGATTGTCTGTGTTTTTATAATTTGTCTGATACTGTGTGCTGCAGTTTTTTGACCAGGTCTCCCTGAAGGAAGAGATTATGATATCACATTGGTATTTTCCCAGATAAATAAAGGATAAATAAATAAATCAAATGTATGTAAATCAATTGTTTGGTCATAATCAGATGGGGCAAAATTTTAATTTTATAAGTGTCTGGGTTTAACTGGGCAGTGGACAGTGAATGTGCTCATGTATCTTGGACTGTGATTTTTGGAAACAAGAAAAATAATGAGAAGGATATACTTTAGGAGTGTTTATTCAAGAATGTTAATTTTCAACTGTTTTAGGGCTAAGACGATTTTTTTTATTTGTTTAACTTCTGCCTTTGAAAAAACCCTTTCACAAGGCACAGATGAAGTCGAGTACATAAATACTTGACAGCAAGCCTGTACAGATGTGCAAATATAACTTTCTGTCTCTCCCAGTACAGAAGTGGGTCCTCCAATCGCCCGATATTTGGTTCGGCAAGATAATTTCAAATAAAAAAAGATCGAGCGAGATGGATGATGGGTCCGCGCGAGATTGTTGCAATAAGAATCGAGCGCAAGCAAGACTGTTCAAACGCCTCCACAGGCACAGCGCCACAGCCGCTTGCAGCCGTTTGCAGCAGCTCACGGACCGGTCCGCGAATGCGCTCCGCGGCCCGGTACCATTAATCTACGGACCGGTCCGTGAAATCGCTGGGCCGCGGATCGGGGGTTGGGTACCACTGGCTTACAGGATTTCTTGGCACACGCTCCGAAGCCTCGATACAGAGCGGAACATCACTAGTGAGCGGTTCGCGATTGTTGATGGGGAGGGGGGGTGTAGAGGGGTTTGCGCCACACGCCTACTCTCCACCACAGATTCAGCGCCACTGCCGCTTGCAGCCGCGACAGAGTGACATTACCGGGAAATGTAAAATTAATGAGGTTTGATACAAGTTCGGCGGGCCGGATTAAAAAACCCAACGGGCCGGATATGGCCCGCGGGCCGTAGTTTGCCCACCCCTGTGCTAAACGTTATCTCGATGTTGACATAACCAAACTCCACTGTATATAAATCAATCAATCACCAAAAAATAAATATATATATATATATATATATATATATATATATATATATATATATATATATATATATATGTATATGTGTATGTATGTATATTTGTGTATATATATATATATATATATATATATAAAATATAATATTATTAAAAAAAAAATATATATATATATCACAAATATGATTTGTTTTATAGTAAGCATAAAATGTAGACATTTTTTAAATGTTACTGTTGTACATTTACAACAAGTGTTTTTGTTGTTATTATTATAACATCAATATATATAATATAATGGAACAGGAATTTGATCAAGTGTCAGTCAACTTTGGCCCCTCCATCATGTGCCAGCTGAAGGCTTTTAGACTCAGCAGATGGTGTTAAATTAGATTACACAGTCACACACAAATGTTACACCTGCTGATCCTGCATGTCAGTTATTCCTGTCTTCTAGCTCTCCTCCTCTTACTTTACTTTTCCCGGCAGCTTTTATACTTTGGCTGTCATCAGTTTCCTGACTGCAGAGAATTGGGTTGCTGAGAGAGGGTGGCATTTATCTTGCATTTAACACAGCAGAACTTGAGTCTCTCAGCAGCAGAGCGTGTTTAATAAGAACAGAAGCCTCACCAGAAAACTTGCACGTCATCACTGTGTCAAAAGAGATTTTGTTGCACTGCCGTCTGTTTAATTAGCGCCTTTTTGTAAAGTCCAGTGCCATTCGATACGATTCTTCTTTCCTTCTTTTTTTAGGTGTGGCTGAGCAGTTTGCCATTGCAGAGGCGAAGCTCCGTGCCTGGACCTCCGTAGATGAGGAGGAGATGGACGAAGAGTCGTATGAGGAGGACGAGCCAATCACAACTCTGAGCTCAGGTGAGCGTGGCCCTCAGAGAGAATTTTTTATTTTGCTAAGAAAGTATCAAAGCGAGTTGCATGCATTAACATTCAAAAACTCAGAGAAAGTCTGTAGAATTTTTGTTATAGAAATTAATATTTTTTAATCTGCAAGGATGTTTTAAATTAACCAAAAATTTACATCTCAATTACAAATTTCTGTTTCAAATAAATGCGGTTTCTTTTAACTTTCTGTTCTTCAATCCTGAAAAAAAGATATCCTGGTTTCCATAAAATATTAAGCAGCATAACTTTCTTCAGATACTAAGAAATTATTTTTGAGCAGCAAATCATCATAGAATGATTTCTGAAGGATCATGTGACTAGAGGAAAAATTCAGCTTTAAATCGCAGGAATGAATTAAATTTTAAAACATATTTATTATAAAAATATAATGTAATATATTTAATATATATTTTAATTTGTAATAATATTTTTTAGCATTATTGATAAAATATATGCAGCCTTAGTGAGTAAGTGAGACTTCTTTGAAAAGTCTTAACACGAGCACGCTTTTCAAACAAAACATTAAACTAACGTCTTGGACACGTCTTGTGTAACAGGTAAAATAATGCATATTTGATGAATTCATAAATAATTTCCAAATAATTTAAAATCTCTCTCTGAAAAGTTCTCTATGTAATTCCAACTCTGTATATTTGCATTTTCCTTAATGTCACAGTACATGTCTTTTTGTGGAACATAAGTCTTGTCTTTTTATTAATCTCTTCCGTTCTTTTTTCTGTGTGTGTGTGTGTGTGCGCGCTTTCTGCCTAATTTCTTCTGTTTAGGTACCATTTGTCCTTCATGTCATCTTTTCTGTCCGTCTCCATCTTTGACCTGTATCTAAAGTTATTCTTACACTTTACTCCTCCCTCAGATGCCGTATTATCCAATCAAAGCTGCTCAGTGCCAATTCAGGCTGAAACGGATGTTGCTGAAATCCCACTCAGTCAGTCAGATGCCGACCAGAGTGTGCAGGAACCCTGCTCCGCCCAGACAGACCCCGACGACCTGCTCATCTCAGAAGAAGTGCCACCACATGCCCAAGAACTCCAGCTTTCTGAAGGGGAGGGCGAACGGGCAATGTGTGGGGTTCACAAACCAGACCGCAGGCCTTTGTGGAGCAAGGGAGACTCCTGCTACTACTCCACCTCCTACTCCGAGTCTGGCCTTTCACCCGAGGAGGAGGATGGAAGAGATGTGGAGGAAGGGGAGGACAACGTCTTTCAGGAAGTCATCCGCTGGTACAGACACTGCCGAAGCATCTCTGATACCTCTGGAGCTGTGTCTTTTGACGAGGAAGAGGAGGAGGAAGAGCAGGAAGAAGGTTCCAAGCAGTGACGATGTGCTCTCGCTCGCCCCTTTCGTCTCGGTCCCATTGTTGTAACCCTTCTGTGAAGTGTTTGTCCAGTCTGTTATGCATTCAGACACGATGGCTTGTTTTTCTTCTCCATACTTTTAAAGGGAGAGTTCATCTAAAAAATTCAGTCACCATTTACTCTCCCTCATGTCCATCAAAATTTGATTGACTTTCTTTCTTCTGTGGAACACAAAGATGATGTTAGGCAGAATGTGCAAGACGGTGGTATTTTGAAATGGATGTTTTTTTTCTCATTTCAATTGTGGTAAAATTTAATTGTTTGTTTCTAAATATGTCTATAGTTTTTTTTGAGTATTTGTTTTATTTTATTTTTAATTCAATAAAATATGTGCTTTAAATATAAATGAAATATCTTTCCTTGCTAACTAGCTGAAATAAAGAATATTATATATAATATATGAAGTAATTTTTATATATATATATATATATATATATATTAAATGCTTGAATTTTTTTTAAATTATATATAATTTTTTGTATGCATTTAAAATGTTTTTATTCTTAATGATAATAACCCTGGTTCAAGCAACAATGACTCAAATTTATAGTACGGCTTCATAAAGCTAAAAGTCATTGGACTGCTTATGATACATTTATGGTGCTTATTTGAAGGTCACCATTTGCTTTCACTGTGTAGAAAAGAGCAGCGTGAACGTTCGTCAAAACGTCTTCTTTTGTGTTCCACAGGATAAAAAGGCCGAGTCACTGGTGACAGAATTTAATCTCTTCCTCTCTTTCCCTGCTTCTTCATTTGAAATGAGCATTCAAGAAATCTACAGTACTGTTTCCTCATTCAAGCGGCGAGTAGGATGATAGTGACATTATAGCAGTGAAACGCGAACGTGACGCTCATTACCTGTGCTCTTGGTGTATTCAGCAGCTTCGCCGTTTGTCGCACATCAAGAGACTGGAATATCTCTGTGAGGAACATGGTTTCAAACGTTTTTCTTCTGTGACCATTCAAAAGTGACATAATGCTCATAGTAAGATGTCGTTAATACTTCAGGCCAGGGCCACAGGTTTCCTAAAGGGACAGGCAAAGCCCAGTTCTTTATTTTTTTGAGGTGGTTTAGATGTCAATTGCTCGTGTGTCTTGGCTTATTGCTGCAGAACGGTTGAGGTGCAGGAAGGTTTCTGCTTTGATGCAGCGTTGGAACGATGGATAGAATGTGCCTGTTATTATGATCACTGTGTGATGTATATTACCAAACTGTGGAAGGCCATTTCTGCCACACACACACAGAAAAAAAGACATGCTTTGGTAAATCATGACATTAGAATCTGAAATTATAACTAAGTCATATTTATGAAATGAAAAGTTTGACAAATTGACATTATGACACAAGTCAAAGGTCCACCTTCACCTTCAAAATTATAATTAAAAAGTCCATTATGATGTCAAGTTCCAATTGAGTTGGAATCATGACATCATTTATGAGATGAAAAGTCAAAATTATGATGAAAATTAAATACGTAGTCGATTATAAGACAAGAGTCAATTAAAATTGATACGTCTCAATTTGTAGGGTCGTAATTATTTAGACTTTTTATCTCATAATAATGCCTTAGTATCTCATAATTTCAACTTATTTCAGAATTGAATCTTTTTTTTTATGCCACAATTGATTTGCCAAAGCATAATTGTTTTCTAATGTGGCAGAAATGGCCTTCCACACCAATGAGTGAGAATCCTGTACCATATTTCTTTCGGTTTTCCTCCCTATCTGCACTTCATTAGATGTTTGATTTGTGATTGGCTGCTAAATGAACAGGTTTTTTTTTTTAAAGATACTAGTTGAACCTTGACATGCAGCTGCAGTAAAACAGTAGACAGAAAGAATATGTTGCCTTTCCAAACTGCATTCATTCATTGCAGAAGCATGGGGAAGGGCAGTGTGAATTCATAACCAACCGACATTTTGTCATCTTTACCTCCAATATGGACCAGTAATGTCATGATGTTCATTGATGTGAATGTGTGAACCCCCCCCCCCCCCCCAAGTTTTTTTTATTGTTTGTACAAAAAATGTTCGAGGTCAAATGTGAGAATTCTGATTGCATTAAAGTTACGTGTATATTCATAAGTTTCACTGCTGAATCATTACACATTGCAGCGGTTTTGTCTGCTGCAAACCTTAAATCTGCACCAAAAAAGTAGTTTTGGCTTGTTTTCTAGCAAAAATACCATCCCTAACAACAAAAAAGCATGTGCTGTATATCTTAAGTGTTTGACTTCAGTGTGTTTTAAACGTAAATCTAACACAAAAAAAAGTCCAATTTTGTTTTGAGAGGGCGTTTCAGTAATTGACCTGATAAGACAAAAATATTTATTTAATAACTAATAATGCCAGCTTAACCATAAAACACAGTATTTCCCACACAAATGAGAAGCATAAACCCGCTTTAAAGTTGAAATATTTATTGATGTACAAAACAATTTCATGTTTTCTGAAAAATAATGGTAACAGCTGATTCAGTATGCTTATCTCTATATGTACAGGGTATGTGAATAGAGTTCATATACATACCGCTTTACCCTGTATTCTGTACAAGCAAATGATTTATAAAAATCATTTACGGATATGGGAGCAGACTTATTGCTTAACTCTACGCTGAATGTGCGGCATATTAGCAGACACTTTACACATCGTGGGCTTGACTTAAACTGCACAAGCGGCAAACGGAGACAAAACGTGACACAACATATCTAAAGATCATTATTAGCTTAACTTATTCCTGTCCCCACAGCAGGATTCGGTTTCATTACAAACGTTAATAAAACAGCTGATTAGTGCAGCCGGATGAATGGCGAGGAAACATTCGGCAGGCATTTCTGAGAGAATGAGAAAAGGCTGTGTCAGGAAGTCATTGTCATGGTTATGGTTTTGGTCCACTCGCTTTGATCCGTTTAAATCAAACCCGTAGCCTCCCATTTCTGCAGTGCACAAGAAAAAAAAAAAAAAAACATAACTCATTCTCCATTTAGCTCAGCTTAGGCTGTGTCTGGGGTAGTTGTGCTGTTCTTGACCACTGCATAGCGTCGTTCAGCCACAGCTTTGATGCAAACAGAACTTAAACATCATTCTCAGGCTGAAACTAGTGACAAATCCACCTCTGAGGTCCAGGAAATACTTTTTTAAAGGCGTTCAAAATATGAACTCCCACTCGACATGTCCGTTTGTTTCAGTACGAGTATGTGCATTATTGCAAACAGTTTCAAAATAATACTTTTTCAGTAAAATAACCCTATTTGGCAAGCAGTAATTCTAATATTGCACGGTCGACAGCTCAAAATCAATTGTAAAAAGCTTCACATATATTTAAAACAATTCAGGTAGCTATGACACAATTGCTGGTACACAAAATATCCATAATTGTAATGATTTACAATTTAATACTTTGATGACTCAAATTTGAACATTACTGGATGAGATCTGCACAGTGACCAAAAACTCCCTGCAATGGTATTTATACAAAGGCTGGTTCTAATACAGTCGAAAACATTATCGCTCGATCTATGGCGTCGTGGTCTGGGACGTGTTGCACACCTTGGGAGCACGTGCAAAAAAGTATTGCGCTCTGGATTTGAAAAAGCAAAAAGGCCGTGTAAGTAAACGCGATGAAGTAACATGAAACAGGCTTGTGAAGTCTCTTTAAATGGCTGTATTTAAGCTGGCTGGATGCGTATCGTTTATGAGAGTGTGTGAGCATGCAAATGATTGCATCAGGGTCCATGCATATAATTAAGAATTTAAGAGGCTCCGTTTCTCCACTTGGAGTCTCTCTGGGTATTTCGAGCTTCGAGGGAAGATGCTTTAATACATTTTAAATGGCCAGGCAGCATTGCTGCACACTGGTCCTGATAAAGATTTGCGCATGCTTAACGTGCCTACATATCGTGGGATATCATTACTTGTAATTACAGGCAATACTATCCAAACCATGTGCTGTCAGTATGGAAAACGTTTGTGTATTGCTGTGTTTTGTTTGAATGATAATTACAATGTGCTTCAAAACTACCCTGGTTGGAAATTCTACTGTGAGACTGAATCGCTGTTGGTTTTGTATGGGAGAGTGGCGTAAGATGTGTCGCCCCCATAATCTAGCAAACTGTGAACATCTTTTGTCACATGAACATATATTTTGAAATGGTGCATCCAGTATATACAGCTGCATGTAATTCACAGACACATATTTGCTGTAGGTTAAAACGTTTTTTGTGTGTGTGGCATTTTAAAGTGCATTTTGTACATGGCAGGTAAATGTTAGTATTTTCACACAAAAAAGAGACGTTTTTAAGCCAGATATTTATATCTTTTGTTGTAGGGTGTCAGTAGGAAATATCAGTTTACATTTCCAAACATTCTTTTTGCCATTAATTGTAATAATCCAGTGAGTTTTTTTGAATGCACAAGGAGACTGACAACAGCCAGATCTCCATGTGGAGCAAAGGCTGCTGTCAGACTCCTTGTGCATTAAACAATCTCACTGGATTATTACAATTAATAACAAAAGGGATGTTTGGAAATGTAAACGCATGTCCTACTGACACACTATAGCAAAAATATATATATAAATAACCCACTTTCTTGGGTGAAAACACTAACGTGCTTAAGACTTTTGCACAGTACTATATCACACATTTTGTTGAATTGACAGTGTATAAAACAAAAGATTTTGTTCCCCCCACAAATTTGTGTCAGGTGCTTCAGGGTAAAATGGTCCTGTAGCACTTTTCCACCGAAGGGTCAAACGCATGAAAAAACAAATAGTATGATAAAATGATAAATATTGTTTCATTACATGCAAATACACATTTGAAAATGTGAATCTCGTGCAGCAAAATAAACCTCTGAATTAAATTATTCAAAACTGTGAACATTTAATGAATATAGTTCAAACGTTCCCCAATGGTTCCCCAACTTACCCCCTAATGAGGGTTGTGCCACTGGACCATTTTTCTCGAGAAGTCATGTTTCAGTGCCCCTGTGTATTCTGAATTATAAACAGCATTCATTTGCCTGAGTACTTGTTTCCTCATTCCTAGCTGACAACCTAAGTAAAATGCGACACAGTTGACCCCACTCTCCCATTCGTTCTCCTGCCTTTCCATGACTCTTTCTTGTGTTCTTTCTTTCATTCTCTCATTTTGCCTTCTGTGTCCTCTCTTGGCCACCCGTTCCCTTTCTTTCCCCCTCTCTCTCCCTCCGTGTTTTCTTGCAGTGTGGGTTATTAAGGGCTATATTTAGAGCAAAATTGTAGTTTGGCTCTCAGAGACAATTTTATTTGGATTTAAAGTGTCGGCACCAGATGGGTGCGTTGGCTAGGTGCAGCTGAGTCACTCTCGCGCACACACTTGGCTTTTCTTACGCACACTCTGTTGCTTGTGCAAAGAGAAAAAAAACACACACAGACAAATGCGCCGTGAAACATGACGAAAACCCTCACACATACACAAAAAAAGCGCTAACATGGTCGAACATAAACTTATTTAAATTAATCTCACCAACATAAATCAACAGCCATACACAGACAGAAGCCACAAATCAACAAGCACGCAAATTTATGAAGAATACATGCATACAAACAGACGATCGCTCATGAGCCCAGTCTGAAATCCTCAAACATATCCAAAGACACGCGGCACTCACACTGCAGAGCTTATCTATGACATCCCACACATACAAACACACACGGCGTGTTTCGTGTGAAGGCAGGACCATGGATTGGGGTTGGTTTGATTAGTACGGAGCGGAGAGTGTGCTTCACTGCTTACAGACTCCCTTCAGGTTCTCCTCAACCTGACTTCACAATTCCGCTTATGGTGTAAATGGAGTGTGCGTTACCATCCGCAAGCAGCTGTCATTCTGGCTGAGCGGCTGACGGTGAGGGACTTGCCTCTTTCACTGCTTCCTCAATCGGAGCTGGGCACTGCTCGCTGACCGCCTCTGAGCTTCCGTCCTCCATTGGGAGGGTAGAGTCACAGGGGAGCTGTGATAGGTGCTCCTCTTGGGGCGTAGCATCGGTGTAGGGCAGCT
The DNA here is from genome assembly GCA_037043235.1 of Rhodeus uyekii. Classification (NCBI taxonomy): domain Eukaryota; kingdom Metazoa; phylum Chordata; class Actinopteri; order Cypriniformes; family Acheilognathidae; genus Rhodeus; species Rhodeus uyekii. The sequence continues at coordinate 209,418 of JAWRVZ010000076.1, read as the reverse complement.
CTGATTGGTCATCTGTGTGTAAGGGGCTGTTCTGACTGGACAGTTCTGTACACTCCGTCTCATTTACAAGGCTGCCCTCAGACGGCTGCTCCGTTTGGTCATCCAGGTCGGGGAGGTTGGGTTCCCGTGGCAATGACAGGCTCTTGTGACGACTCCAGAACTTGTGGAGCTCGGTGACCTCTGAGACGCTGCTGCTGTTCCCGCTGTCGCGAAAGCTAGCCAGCGGGGGACGGACTTTCACTCCGGTCACAGTTACAGAGCCCTCAATGGCCTTACGCAGCTGCAGAAAGACACAATCGGTTTTTTAAATGTAAGCATTTTCCCGGAGTAAAGAAGAGCTATACAATCATGCACCTCCTTCAAAGAGACGACTCCAACAAGACGTCCGGTGCTGGTGACATAGGCGTGATCCAGGCCGAGAAGAGAGAAAATGGTGTGTGTCTGTAATGCACAAAGGGACAGAGAAAAGGACTGATGTTCATGTTTCATTAAAGGACAACCGGGCTGTTTGTTTTCCATATGGCGTGCTTGCTATATTCCTTATAGGATTTAGATTAAAGTTTTCTCCTCATACAAATCTGTTGTGTGGCTTTAAAACATTTGGAATATATTGTACAAATGATTTGCACTGCTTGTACGTGTTGTAATGTGTTCAAGGCCGAATATGAGAGCACTGCAGGGAGGACAAATATTTGGAGGGCAAAATCCAATAAGAAATTGGCATTTTAGCAGCTTTCAAAATGTGTTTTTGGCCAAATACCTGAAATAAAGTCTGTGGTTAGCAGAAGCTCGAGATATGTTCACATATTATTCTAGGACGTTAAAAACACACACACACACACACACACACACACACACACACACACACACACACACACACACACACACACACACACACACACACACACACACACACACACACACACACACACACACACACACACACACACACACACACACACACACACACACACACACACACACACACACACACACACACACACACACACACACACACACACACACACACACACACACACACACACACAAACTTATGCCCTTGTGTTTTTATTTGTGGTGAAATGACTAAATCAGACTAGAGAGGCTGTCTGGGACATTAAAGTCTTCAGTCATCTACTCACTAGTTGCTTTTACAGCCTTGTTGTGTTTAGAACTACGCTCTTTCAAACAATTCTAATGCAAACTTTCAGGATTTATTCATTTTTAATTAAAAACTGCAAGAGTCAAAAGCTTATTGGTGGTGATGTTAAGGTTATGTAACTGTTGTGTAGTTCGTTTACAGCCTACGTGCAGCTTTTTACTTCTGGCTATTGTATTTAGGTTTAAAAATTAAATAAACAGAATGAAAATTTTGCTGGTCTCAGAGCTTATTTCTTAAATAATCCAAAAGCCAAAAGGAAAATTCCCAATGGCTTTTTGTTGAGGGAACCGGGGTGGAGCAGAAATCTGGGTTGGCCTACAAAAATCATCACATGCATCATCACTGCAGCTCTCTATTCTCGGCAGATACAGATTTTACCTTATGCAAAGATGTCCGTTCCACCAGCTGAAAGGGGGCAGGGTCTATTTTACAGTTGTTGAAATTAACAGGCTCATCCAGCTGTTGCTCCTCCCACTCTGTTATCTGAAGAAGAAAAAATTAAATGATATATATATACAGTGGAGTCCATTTATCTCGACCTTGGTTAACTCGCCAACCCTATTATGTCGACGTTTGTGAAGTGGAACCGCCAAACTCTTTTTCTTATGGGTTATGTCAATTATTTTATGTCGCCGAACCCTTATATCTCAAGCACAAAAGAGGGACAAATTCGCCACTTCACATGGTTATCTCGTGACTAATGATGGTACCTAGTTCACGGCGCACGCGCTGAGTTTGCGTTGCACGTCGCACTGTCAGTGACACAGAGCTCACAGTGTTGCGCAGCACTCTCTGAAGTGAAAGCACATATTGTTCTCACGCTTCTCAACGAGCAGCGTGTGCTGCCGTGGGTCCACCCCATCCCAAAGCCTCATCCGCTTCTGTGTGCACATAAAGCCCGCCTTCTCTGATTTGATTGGTTTTCTCAAATATTTTGAGGATGAGGCTTAGATGAACACCCACCCACACCCTGCTTCTGTTCTGACGTGAGCTCTGCTCAGCGCCGCTGCGGATTGAAGAATCCGGTTATTAAAAGACGGGACGAAGCCAAATTTGTTGAGAAAGCACATTAGACAGGCAGAACGCAAGAAAGTATGCAATCTAGTACAGCGTGATGACCTCACGAATATGTTGTGGCTGTTTACACTGTGAGCGAAATTGTTTTTGCAATGTTGGAGAATATAATTAAAGGTTTGTATGGAGAATCGAAGGTGTTTTTTATTGTATACTGGTAAATCTCTGCTGTTAGTTGGTGCACATATGCCTTTTGTCGTTAGCAAACATATACAGTGTATGTACATTTTTATAGCATGCCGATCGCTTCATCAAATAAATCGCCATATTGGCTGTTGGTTATCTCGATCCTCGGTTATCTGGATGCATTTTTGCAACCCCCGAGGCCGTTGACATAACCGGATTCCACTATATATATATATATATATATATATATATATATATATATATATAAAATCACATTATAGTATAAAACCCAGGATAATTCCCCTCAGTTTAAATTATATTTGTTCTCTGAACTTAAATACTTTTTTAGTTTTACCTAAACAAATATAATTTAAACTGAGGGGAATTTTCCTGGGTTTTATACTATAATGTGATTGTAAAATAATCCTATCCATAAGCATTTCTCTAAATATTAAAAGGAATAGTTCACCCAAAAATACCTTTATGAGTTTCTTTCTTTAGTGAAACACAAATATGCATTTTTATGATCTTTTTCATACAATGACAGTGAGTAGTGACTACACTTTTTAAGAGTGATTATATCTTAAATTTCAGTCCAAAAAAAGTACCATTAAATGGAAGAGAAGCAAACATTCTTCAGCATTTCTCCTTTTGTGTTCCTGTGTTCCATGACAGAATGTTACAGAACCTACCATCAAGCCATAAAAATATCTCTTCCATGTTCTAGCATAAGCAACGTTACATTTTGCCAGTAATTTGCCGTCTATTTCCGTGCTCTGCTCACAGTGAAATCTCGTTGGACTGAAATCCTGCTCCACATAACTGTATATTAAACATCAAATATTTATTTATTTATTGACTGACTCTGATGGGGGGGGGGAGGTTTGGTAGAAAAAATACTTTTAAAGTCACCACAGAAGCATAAAAGAGAAGCACAAAAAAAACACATGAAAGCAAATAAATCTCACCGTCTGTTCAGAGTCAGACGATCAATGCCACAAATGTACTTATTTGACTATAGACCTAGAAATAGAGCAGAACCTGCTTTGTTTTGCATATTTCAAAATTCTAAAATGGTTCAATTCCAAGTTTAAATAAGATTTTGAATGCCAGAATCAGACGGCTGGCCCTCACCGTATATTCTACTACACACCTTAGTTATAATGAAATGGGAAAAAAAAGTTCTGAATTTGTGACTCACTACAAGAATCATGATATAATAAGCGGTGAGTACAGTATTTATACCTCTGCTGTTGTCATGTCATCTTCTACATCAGATGTATCCTGAAAACATCAAGTCGAGAATTAGACACAGAAACACACAAATGTCCCTTTCATACATTCTTGTCCTCATAAATGGTCATGCAATTTATTCAGTTCACAAGCCAAGCTACACATACTAATGTAATCTACCGAAGCGGCTCAAGCTTTACTAAACATTAGCAAGCTTAAGCAATACATTAAACGCAGCCCAGGGGAGGATGAGGTAGATTGGATGCCATTCTGAAGGCAATAAAGAACTAAGACAGAGAATAGCTTTTCGAAAGGTTCTTAATTTGATTGGAGAGTTTAAGGCTGCAGTTGAAAATTGGACTTGAATCAACTTTTGAAGCTTTCTTCAAAAGAAATGGGTCCAATTACGACATCCCCTGACGACCGTCTATAGGTTTACGAACATACGGGTCTCTTGAGCCTGCTCTGAATCTTGACAACCCTCAAAACCAAACCATGCGTCACACAAACGCACTCATCCCGTGAGAGACAAATATACACTTCATAACATAGCATGATTCATCTCATGAGTCAGCTTGTTCCCTGTTCCCTAGAGGGGCAGTACTAAGCTGGAGGAGTGTATCAATACAGCACACATGCAGAACGCAATAAGGCTTCTGAGATGTAAAGGCCCTATTGGCTGTTTGTGGACATGTGGAACGTGCGAGTCCCTACGGCAGCGTTCTTACCACCATGGGTATCTTCACACGCTTGGGCCTCCTGCTCCTCTTAGGAGCCTTGGGGCCAGCATTGCTCTTTCAGACATAACAGATAGAAAAGGGAGGAGCATAAAGCGTTAATGCAACTCTAATGCAATGCTTCCTCAGTGCCTTCAACATTGACTATTATTAAGGGACACTGTTAGAGCCATCGCTCCTCCAAAGACAAAGGCAGAAAGAAGTGTAACAGTACATTCAGGGTGAAATAAAATATCTGATTTGAATTCATATATTCAAAATTGTTCAAACATCAGAAGCAAAACAGAATTAAGCTAAATACTGCATATCTGAACAAAGCCTAAGACAAGCATTGAACATTAAAAAAGTACGCCAAACCAGACGTTTAGGTTCATTTTAAGGCTGGTTTGAGAAATGGTTTCTCTTGTGTCTCTTGTCCCAAATTCAGCTTCTGGGCACCTGTAAAAGCTACAGCTACATAAGTGCTCTGTATCACCCACAATCCCCCTAGAGAGCCATCGTACCTCTACTAGCTCCTTCACAGGTTCCCCAGAGGAGAGATTTGGAGAGCCTGCAGAAGAGGAGTGATTAGATTAGCACAAGATGGGTGCGTTCCAGGGGGTCGCAGACAGTTCGCAACACGACATACATGAGTAGGAGTCAAAATGTGTGAGTAAGTGTTAAATACACACTGTTCAGTGACTCTGTGTTGCTGATTGCAGACACCGTCTTCAGAGCAGACTTGAGGGGGATCTGGGAGTTAGTCAGTGTGGGGCTGTATGAGGACTCTTCAGTGGAGATCTGGAAAAAAACAGTCTATTAGATAGCTTTATCAGTAAGGTTGATTACTAAAACAAACTCCACATACTCCCAGATGTATTGCTGAGCTCAGAGATGACAGGCTGTCAGGAAGGAATTCTTTGGGATGAAACAGAACACAAACAAATTAAAAAACACCTGACAGTGATTTGACAATCCTTTGCTCTTGAGTCCAATGTCAGAATAACATTGAACATAATTAAAGAAATACTTCACACAGAATTGAAAATGATTACGTTCCTGCGTCATTCTAAGCCTTTATGCTGTATTCACTTAAAAAAGGAAGGATAATATAAATACTTTATAGTGGCCACTAAACACTGAAAATATAATATAAAAGAGTTTATTTCGAGTCTTCTAAAACCATAATAAACAGACTGAGCGTCAATAGTAATCTCATTCTCCACAAATCTCTTTTTTCATCCCACATACTCAAGAACAGCATTTACTTACTATGTGAGAACCAATGACTTTTAGAAGTGCAGCTGGTACTATATCTTTCAATTTTTCCGATTTATCGATATTGGCCTAAATTGTATTATTAATTGTAATAATTAGCAGTATTTTAAAATTTAAACCACCGTTTCTGTATGCTCACTTAAAGTTAATCTATAAACTAATTAAATTACACTGTTAAATGTGATCTTTAGCTAATTTTCAGTTATGGTTAAATTTACTTAAAATTATGAATTTAAATTGTATAATTAAACAAAATGTATTTTAGTGTTTTACTTTTTTTATTTAGACGAATATAGTATAGATAGAATAAATAGCACTGATCTTAATAAGAATTTATTGCTTACCAGCCATAATATTAAAATAATATCTCAGCTTATTCTAAGTGACTATTATGTTAATATCAGTGCACCCTTAATTTTATTTGCCATCAATATCATCAAACGTGGTTCAATCTGAAAATTATGCGAATGAGATTGAAAACGCAGAGAAAAATAGCATTTGGACTCTGAACAACATGCGTGTGAGTAAATAATAACAATAATGGTTGAACTAATCCTATAACCGGGTGTTGTTTTTCACAAGTCTATGTCTGGTGGATCTCTAAAAGGATCATGTAAAATTATACGAGGAAAAAAATGTCATCTGTTGTCAGTTCCTGCTTCAGATTGTTGTCTTGTAATTAACACTAGTATTTTCTCTCTGAGGATCCTACCAGGAAACGTACGCCATGGCCAGTCTTGGGGGGAGAGTCTTGGGGGAAGGTGGGCACATGGGTGCCGTTGTCCTGAGCACGTTCTCTCAAGTAGTTCAGCCTGCGAGCTCGGCCGAGCTGCAGTGAGAGCAGCGACTGCAGCTGGGAGCGCTCTATAGAACCCAGCAGGATCATGGACTCTGGAGCCAAGTGGGGATACAGGCAAGGGAGACAGCAGAGAGACCAGACAGAGAGGGAAAGAGAGAGAAAGAGAGAAGTGAGAGAGACACAGCGGGATAGCTAGAGAAAAGCAAAGGGAAATGGTGGGAGGGCGGGAAAGGAGATGGAGAAGGTAAAGAATGTGTCTGTCACAGGGAATGAGGTGGAATTGTGGGATAACTGTGAGCTTTCATTTGGGAACTTGAAGAAAATGTCTGGAAAAGAAACTGATCAAAAAGTATTTATAGCCTCATTTTTACACACTTATTTTAAGCACCATACAAACTCCTATAATAAACTGTTCCTTCATATTCATCCAGAATATCATTTCCTGCCCAGGCGTCTAAAACACTTCTAGTGGTAGACCATGATACTAAACCAGAATCGCTATAGCATATTTTACACATTGAAAACATAAAATGTAAATCTTAAATATACAGTCCTTTTTTATGATTAAAAAAAGTAGAACAAATAAAAGCTTTGACAAAATGAATAAGATATTTCAGATTCTGCACTATTCATATGATTATTTGATCATCATGACTCTTGTCCATTGGGACTCATGCTTCTCTTTGGATCATCTCAAATCATATTCGAACAGCTTAATATTTTAGCTGAAACCGTGATACATTTTTCAAAACTTTTTGATAAAAATAAAAAACTGGATTTATTTGAAATACATTAAATATTTTTAAATTTTTGATCAATTTAATGCAGCTTTTCCAGTGGAATACGGTTATGTCGATGGTCTCTGGGGTTGCGTCAAGATAACCGATAATCGAGAAAACCAAAAGCCAATATGGCGATTTGTTTGATGAAGCGATCGGCATGCTTTAAAAATGTACATACACTGTATATGTTTGCTAACAATAAAAGGCATACGTGCACCAACTAACAGCAGATATTTACCAGTATACAATAAAAAACACCTTTGATTCTCGATACAAACCTTTAATTATATTCTCCAACATTGCAAACACAATTTCGCTCACAGCGTAAATAGTCACAACACACATAAACACATTTGCTCATAACACAGTCATTTCGCTCTGACACTGAATAGTATATAGTTCTGAATAGTATTGCACACGCGGTTACTATGGTTTCTTTACAAAGTCTAAAATGCTTTGTTGCTTTTTGCCTTTAACAGTCTGCTTGAAAACAAATGCTTCTAAGCTTCTATCAGTAACAACGTCTTTGTCGTTGTCAATAATAATCTGGGAATTCCTGGACAGTGAAGGCGAACTCCTGTGCCTCCTCTTCCAAGATAGCATCTGTAAGACTTGATTTTTGCGCAAGTTCTTCTGCAGCTGAACGGCACTGTGCCGCAAGAGTGAGTGAAGCGTCATTGGAGTGAGCGACCGTACAGACCGTGATGCACGTGCAACGCGAACTCAGCGCATGCGCAGTGAACTTGGTACTATCATGATATATACGAGATATCAGGGTTTGGCGACGTAAAATAATCAACATAGCCGATAAGAAAATGCTAAGACAATTAGTGAATTTGGCGGTTCCATTTCAAAAACGTCGACATAATAGGGTTGGCGAGTTAACCGAGCTCGAGATAAGTGGATTCCACTGTAAAAGAATAAAATATTAAGAAAAAAATGTACTGACCCAAAACTATAAATATAGCTTGCTCTCTAGATCTTTGGCATCAGCCATTGAAAACTCATTTTGACGAAAACCAAATTTCTTGGCAAAAATGGTTGTGCAATCAAAGACTGATACTGCAGAGTCATTGCAAGCACAACAGTTCTTCCATAATGAGAAAAATGGGAGGGGGAAAGATCTGTCTAAAAATTTCCGATGTGCGACAGTGATGGTGGTAAGAAGGATGCACAGAATATGGACTAACAGGCCGGAAACAACTTTTTGGTGCAAAATATTCAGATATTTCTCACCTTTGGACTCCACCAGGGCCAGGGTTTTAAGCTGGCCTGTTACGAGAGCCTCCTGCAGGTCCCGGTAAGAGGAGGAGAGAGTGATATACCGCACATCTCTCACCATTATGTCCTCCACACGGATATTATATTTCCTACAGGCAAAAAAAAGATGGCAGTGAGCATTCAAAAAGCCAGAGTAATAATATGAGTGATAATTTGGGGAAGAAACAGTAACAGCCCTCACTCCTGTCCCCAACCCAGCTCTGGCAGGTAGGGAAGTTTCTGGATCCGGATGATGGAATCATAGAGGGAAGGCTGTAGACTCTGAGCCACGGCATTGGCCAATATCACAGCGATCATCACGGGCAGGATGTGCGAGATTTGACCGGTCAGCTCGAACACAATGACAGCGGTAGACACGGTGTGAGTGACTGCGCCAGAAAGAGCCGCCGCCCCTGTGGGAATCACCATTTCGTCCCACATCAAATTACAGTAGCAGTCACTCGCCTCAAGCCATCTGATTTCCTATTGTGCTCCTGACAAGCTTTCTGCTCCGCTGCACAATGCAGCGCTGCCGCTGAAGCCATTTCCAAAGGCAAGATCTAATTTGGCTGTTGGTTTGTGTGGGTTAATGAAAAATGTATGACTCTTGCATACAACACCCTGCAGGTTCAATTACGTGTGTGAATAAGATATAGCCAAGACGGGTTGAAACTGATGGCTTTTGAAAGAAAACAAATGGACATCCACGAGAAGGCATGCACAATGGATACTCTCACCAACAACTGCGTATCCGCCGGGAACTATGGGATATACAGTGCTGTCGGTGTGTATCCCTTCCGGGAAGAATGCGGCCATACTCTCGCCGACCAGTCGCCCGAATGCAGCCCCTGTGAGACACACAGAATTCGCATTTTAGACTTGATGACGGTTTGGGGGTGACAAAACGTCCTATTTGTAACACGTGGTTGATGTATACTCACATGAAGCCACACACATTGACTCCAGAACAAAGCTGCAGTGATTTCACGAGCTTACAACACAGGCTTTTTTTGAGTCAGACAATGATGAGGGATGGAAATGGAGAACATGATTGCGGGAAAAGGAAAACAACCATTAAGAACAAACTAAAATATAATGGCTGATACGACCACAAGAGCAAAATAATATTCAAATGTGCTTGCTCATACACTGCCGGTGAAAGGTTTGGAATAATTAAGATTTCTTCACTTATTACAATGATTTCTGAAAGATGTAATGATGCTTTGGCATCACAGAAATAAACGGCATTTTAAAATATATTAAAATAAATCAAATTATTTTAAATTTTAAGACTGCATTTTTGATTAAATAAATGCAAGCTTGCTGAGTCTTATTTCAAAAACATAAAAAACTCAACAAATCGTAATTATTTCAAACATTTGACTGGTAGAGTACAATAATGACTTGAAATGAAAATCAAAAAAACATTTCCCACAGTGTTGACTTTTAAAAGCAGCACATGCACACTACAAATCACATACCAATGAGGAAAACCGGCATAAAGGCCCCACAAGGCACAGGCATTGTTGTGGCCACAGCTGACATCCAGAACTGAAGAGAAACATTCAAGAACCACAAGGTCACACACTTGAACAAAGACATCCTTTAATAATTAAGCACCATCACACTCGCAATTGTGATGCTGTACTGAAAATCAGAACGACTGTGACTTACCTGCATCTGAATTGAAACTATACTGATTTTCAAGTTAATGTGGAGTAACTGACATTTCAATATGGCCAGATATTTTATTTAAGTATTCTAAATGAAGCCAACAACTGTATTACGACATGTTACGTCCACATATTGGCCTTTATAGTTGACATAACATGGTGAGACACACCTTCATGACAATGAAGAGGAGGAGTGTGATGAACACACTGACTTGTGGGTGCTTCCAGGCCTGAGGTATGTGACTTGGGTACGCAAACTCTTCAGCAACACCTTGCTTGTACCAGGTCAGGTTGTCAAATAGTGCCACAAGTGACTCATGTTGAGTAAGCTAAATGAGGAGGCAATGTCATTTGTTATTGAATGCAAAATTACTGATTAGGAACAAATTAATCTATCAGCATGAAGGACACTTGAAAGATTGAAAACATTTTAGTTGTACAGAAAGAAGAAGTTAGAAGGAAACATTCGGTAAAACATCAGACCTGGCCTGCCATAAACTGTCCAAATCCTGGAGGAAAGGTAAGTGTAGAAATAAGAAGAGTGACCACTGCTGGATACACTAGTCTTCTATGGGAAGCCAAAAAAGAGAGAGAAAAATACTATTTGAAAATAATAGATAGTTAGGTAATATTATTATTCATTTGAAAAAAGTTACATTATTAATCCAGCACTAAAGATAGAAACGTTTAAATTGAAACATTCATTAACAACGAAAGAAAAAAATCTGAGCAAGTTACTGATTAGAATACATTACAGACTACTAAAAAAACTCACTTTTTTAGCAAAAACTTGTTGATGGTTTTCTGTTTTCTCATAGACTCCACTATGATCCTGTTCAGGTACACAAACAATGCTCCTCCAAAACCACTGGCAATCCTGAGAAAAACATGAACAACACCTGAAACATTAAGCAAAACTACGACCTTGCCCAAGACTAAGAATCACAAACTAGTTGGATTTAAAGAAACCGAAAACAACTCTTAAGTGTTTGAAAGCAGAAGTATAAGCTTTGCAAATAAACAGTGCTAATGTGCTTAGACATGTTTATGTTCCTAGACAAGGATATTCATTTGCATAAAATCTGACTTCCATTCAAATGTGTTTTTGGGAGAAAGGTGAGACACAAACCCGAGCACAGCAAAAGCTGGAAGCTCTTGTAGGTCAAAGGGAAAGTCCAGACGAAAGCGTGTTTTAAAGAGAGCCGTGATTGTCTCTACAATCATCAAGAATGATGGTTAGAAAAGTATGACGAATGAATCATCTTACAGAGTTGGCTATCATAACGGATTCCTTCCTCACCCTCATCCTTATTCCACACTGCCAGCACCCTGAAGATAAAGGCACTGAAGGTTGCAGCGAAGAATCCTCTCCAGTAGTTCCTCACGGCAAAGAACGTAGATGTGACCTCAATACTAAACAGCACTCCTGCCACAACACAGCAGATCGTCAACAAACAACTTTGCTCAAAGCTGGAAGTATACAGGGAAACGTTACTGTCGTAAATGTGATATGGCGTTATCTCCAGTGGCCAGCTATGATCATAATGTCTCGTCTTACCTCCAATAGGGGCCGCAAAGCAACAGCCCACCCCCACTGCACAGGCGGCTGACAGCATCTCTGTGTTTCTCAGCTCATTCTGTCAGATTAACGAGAAAAATGAATACATGCAAATCCTGTTTCAAACGACTGTCGTGGTGGCATTTTACAGGCAGCCAAGAGTGAAAGAGGGTAATTACACTGACGGATACATGGCAACGACATGCTGGACAAGGTATTGGTATGGACACAATTAAAAAATGGACAAACACTGCTCTTTCATTCACTACGCGCTATCTTTGTGAACGGTTTGCTAAGTCCAGTGGACTCTAAATTACGATGGAAAAATGGTAAACTTGAAAAACAAAAATTCACAAAATGGAGAAGGAAACAAAACTAGCTTTTTTTCGTTTATTTTAACACTTTTAATCAATCTGATCACATGGACACACCCAAACATAATAATACCTGCATCTTACCTTGTTTCCCTCAAAGGGCTCTTCCTTCAGCAGTAAATCAAAATAACACATATACATGTGAATATCTGCACTCGTTCAAACGCTATCAATACTTTAAGTACTTACACTGTTGTTTAAAGTTTCATGTCTGTATCGATAAAAAAATACTGAATTAAAAATCATTTTTATCATTATTTTTTTGCATTTATTGTAATGTGAAATACACTGTGTTGACTATGTTTGATCTATCTATCAATCTATTTATAGGGATGCACCGAAATTTTGGGCTGCCGAAGTGACTGATCAGTCGCTCACGGCCCAAACGCTCCACTTCTGCATCACTCAAGCTCACTGGAAAACCAATATCCGCTCAAATAACGTGATTTTTCGAAATAGCCCTACTGTAAAGGAACAAAGCTGGTACCCTCTCTTTCACTGATCCACTCCCTGCTATCTGCTCACATGCTTTGGAGGACTATAGTTTTTTTTTTTTGATAACTGGTCAAAAAATAAATCTCTTCAATCTGATTTGGTTACATAAAAATGAATGATGTTTAATGCATTGATAAACTAATATACAGTGGAGTTCGGTTATGTCGACAGCGTCGGGGGTCGGAAAAAGCATCGAAATAACCGTTTTGCGGGATAACCCATATATCGTATTACATATATTAACATACAACCCATATAAAAACCCATATAATATATTACCGATTTCCCCACATATAACCCTCAGATGCAGATAATCCGTACACAGTACTTGTGCGCGAAATTCACACAATAAGAAAACAAACACAAGTCAGAATCAGAACAAAAAGAAAAAGTAGTCTCTCCCTCTCTCCTCTCTGCGCTGTGCTCGTCCCTTTAAGAGAAGAGCCCGCCCTCATGGCAGCACAGCCAATCACATCTTCTTGCATGATTGACAGGTCAGACAGCCAATCAGCGCAGCTGTCAGAGTGATAGTGGAAGTGCAGCTGTCAGCTGTCAGTGCGCCAAAGACAACCACCCTCGCAAGAAAGAAAAATGAAAATGTATTGATGTACATGATGTGAGTTATTAAAAGAGAATGTAGATGCTCGTGTTTTTGGTGTCTTTTGACACAACAGTGTTGCCGCGATTTGTTTGATGAAGCGATCGGGAAAAAAACAGAATACCTGCAGTGTGTTATCCCTCAGATAAACGTGAGTGAACTGTCATTGAAGTGAGCGCTCATGAGTCACGAAATACTCATGTGAAGTGGATAATTTGTCTCTCATTTTATGCTTGAGATACTAGATTTCGGCGACATTAAGAAATCTACATGACTCACAAGAAAATAATAAGACAAATAGGGAGTTTGGCGGTTCCACTTCAAAATCCTCAACATAATAATATTGGCGAGTTAACCGTGACTCGAGATAAGTGAACTCCACTGTAATATTAATAGTATAGTAATAGGCATTTCTATCTATCTAGCTATCTATCAGCACACCTGCATAGAACCTCCAAATGATGCAGATTTAATCTGTAACGCTACTCTCACTATGGCAAAATAATCCCCTTTATTTAGGTACTAGATTATTTTTCTTTAAACCAGGCCCTAATTGGAGCTCATCATTCATATCCCACTATCAACATTGACACCCCCAGGTACGAGGTGTCAGACAAATAATTATCAGCACGGCCCGTTACCCAGGCCCCCTGACTGAATGACTGTGTAAACATGCCATTGACATTTGCCTAATTAAAGCACATTCAATTACAGTGGAACAGTTAAAATGTGTCGGAATGTTTATGGCCTCCGATTTTCTGTCAGATTCACTCTGCGCTAACAACATGTTATTGATCCATTCCCCAGCATGCTGTAATTTCTCCGGCTACTTTGTGGCCAAGTCCAAAGGGTTGATGTCGAATCACACAAAGACCGTTGTGACTCATTTTTAGTATGATTTACAAATGGTTCCATTCACTGTGCTTGCAATTCCCTAGAGAACCGATACCTCATGTACTCTGACTAATCACAGCCTAACAAAAAACTCTAGGGAACCCTCAGCTGCTTGTTTGTATGATACACGCAGATGAGACTAGAAGAACAAGGCCAAGACGTTCCAAGTGCAGTGACATATAAAGTGATAATACGAACACAAGTCATTGGTAATGCTTTATAATATCTCTCATTAATAGGTCATTATTAATAGTACATTTCATTAAGAGGTTTTAACAATCATTATATGATGTTTAATAGATCAGTAGTTAAAGTAAAGTCAAATAGGCTTCCTTGCTTCTTTTTTTTTATCACTGAGCAAGTTCAAACTTGAGCTGTGCAAATGTATCAAACTTGATACATTTGTTATCTAAGGCAATGAAACTAATACATTTTTGAATGTGACATCAGTGACCAAATACTTTACAAGGCCATTATATAAGGCAATTCTAACGATTTGATTATAAATTATGTTCGGTAAAGCATGCTATGTTGTAATAATGTTTGTTAATGTTCTTAATGTAAGTTATTATAAAGTGTTACCAACGTTTGAAATGTCAGAAAGTTACTGACAAGAGACAGCATCACTAGACAGCATCTCTCACCATGTAGATTCCTCCAAACAAGGCCATGAATTTGCTCAACAGAGCAGCGCAAAGACTGGCAACATGAACAAATGGTCCCTAGAGGATGCAAGAGGAGATAGAAATAACAGATGTGGTCACAGTATTTTAGCATTAGGAGGCTTATCAAGGATCAGATATCCCCTCTCATGCACCTCTTTGCCCAGAGGCATGCCACTTCCAAGGGCACACGTTAAGCCAATCACTTTGGCAACAAAGGTTTTGAAAGTGAGGTACTCTTTCAGCACCACACCTCGGAGGATGGTCTTCATCTCTGGGATCCCAGAGCCTAGAGGAGGAAAGTATGAATGGGGTTACAAAGAAATCTGAAAACACATAAAGGCCATTTGGCTTAAATTGATTTACATGAATATGGGTGAGTGTGTGCGTATCTCACCCACTGCCTGGGGCGCCAGTATCTGTGTGAAGCCGGCAGAGAAGGTGATGAGAACTACTGGATAGGTGACCCAGGCCAGGTATTGCAGCAGCATGTTAGTGTGCAGACCACCATACATCCACTTCTGTGCTGCAGAAACCGACACACAACACATAATTACATCTCTGTAGACACAGAAGGTGCTGCCCAAATTGCAACTTTTGCAAAATTTATGCACTATTCTATACTATTTGTCAGTATAAATACGGTGTTCACAGAAAATTACAAAAAAACCTTGATAAATGCACTCAGCTGCCTAAAATTCATACACTAGATGGTACAGCCCGTAGCAGGGGTGTTGCAGTTGCATGGGACTGGGGGGGGGGGGTACAGATTGGAAATCTTGCGTTAAATGCACTGTAGTAAAAACAGAGGACAACATAGACCTTCTTTTAAACACAGTGTATTTTGATGTATTTCACGATCAAATTTATACGTGATGATTTAATGTAACGATAGTAATGATCTTCCCCCATTGAATGAATGTGAGCTTGTGCTCACAATGATAACAATATTTGAGAGACAGCATTTGAGAGTTTTGTACGTTGATCCAAAGTTCTCATAAACTTTGATTATAGACTACAGAGATTATACATAAAGGTGTTATATGAGTGCAGCGTGTGCGATGCGGAGCGAGGCATGGGGAGCCAGGAGTGCAGCACAAACACTTTATTCTCAAACTCAAAACCAAAAACTCTTTAACTATGAACATGAAAGGCACACGATGGTGCAAAACGCAGAACTGGGGGAGAGACACGGAGGAAACATCCACACACTCACAACATACACTTAACACTGCCAATAACCGACAAAGACCAAGGAACACAGGAGGGTATTTAAAGACAAACATGGGATTGGGACCAGGTGACGCAACTTGGGAAGTGATTAGACGCAGATGGGAGCGTGTAAGACTGGGAAGATACACAAGGGAACCCGGATGTGACAGATGCGACAAGACTGTGAAAATAGGCCATATCGATATAGACTACATCTACATTTACTTGTGCTATCTTATTTTATTGATAAACTGTTTTAATTCATTTCTCTGCCCGATTTGACAGATGTCTTGTAATTTATACACACACCTACTGGTGTGCATGAAAAAGAAAATGTTATTTTTATTTTAATTGAAGAAAAGCCCATTACAGAATCAAGCGTGCACTAATAGAGGGATTACGAGGTAATTTTCAGCTCATACAATTTCAATTTCAATTTCAGTACATATAAATGTAAACATTATTTCAAAAGCAATAGTTGTCATGTTTGTATGTTTCTTGACCCTTCACTTCATACACCTTTAGCCAATGCTGCAATGTTCAAAAAAAAGAGTTGCCCTTGATATGTGCCTTTTTGTTAATTGACTGAACTGCCACACCCCCAGTCCATAGTAATAAACTCATTCTTTTGCAAAAAGAGGTCAGTGAGTTGGCACCAATTCATTCAGGCATTAATGCACCTTCCATCCCAGAATACACATGATGACGATACCCCACAAAAAAACCAAAACAATACTTGACTGATTAAATGACACCATCTGTACTTTCATGGAACCCTGTCAAGCAGAAAATTGTCTTTTTTTTTCTTTCTTTTCATTCTTTTCTCTCTCTCACCTTGCTGGCAGAAGGCAATAGTGTAGTCCATAGCCCAGCTGACCAACGCCATGAGAAGCCCCAGGAGGATGAGGAAGATCCAGTCTTCACCCACACGGGAAATCAGGAACTTCTGACACCGTGACGTACAGACTGCACACAGATATAGAGGGGATAGTTCACGCAAAAATGACAAGTTTGCCACAATTTACTCACTTTTGTGTTGCTCCAAATGACTTTCTTTTGATGAACACAAATGGTGAATTATAATATACTGTTTGTTCTTGTCCAAACAGTAGGAATGAGCACCAAGACACTGACATTTATTTTAAAAAATGCAAAAGCAACATAAAAAACAGTTTATATACAATAGTTTAAACACTATCATTCAAAAATTGTGGGTAAGATTTTTTGTAAAAAAAAAAAAATTTGCTCCAGAGTCTCCTGTGGTTTTCGTGCTTCGCGTCCATATATGAACATTCTTTAAAGTATCTTTGGCATAAACATAACACATTACAGTAATATCTCTAGATACGAGATATCTAGAATCATGTTTTCCCATAAGAAATAATAGAAAACAAATTAATCTGTTCCAGATCCATAACAACGGAAGAAAACGTTTTTTATTGGTATAGACACACACACACTCACACATAATTATAGTACATGTATACAGTATAAGGATTCATGTGATATCAAATAAAATGTGGTTTTAATTATACGTTTTTACAGACAGAAGACAGACAGTATTCCGTATCGTACCTTACACGAACACTACATAATTTACGTAACCTTAAATTAACATAACTGAACTTAGCTTACGTATTTTTTTGTAACTTTTCTATTTTATATTATTGTTTTGTTAGTTTTCTTCCTTTTTGTTCCCTTTTTTCGCCTGACTACCCTCACTTTCACTTGGCGCAAACCTTTTAACGGAATACCTATCGAGGGAGATTTGTTTCTGTCTCACTTTAAAAATAAGTAAGGTACGTGTCGTCAAAAAGTGCCGAAGCACGACTAGTAGACAATTTATCAGGGTGTTTCTTTTCAATGCTGAGCTCTTGCAACACCTGCGTATCGTCTGTAGCTTGATCAACTCCTCAGTCCACAGTTCCTCCTGTTGCTCCTGCTGCTAGATCACTCATGCAGCACCGCGCTCATATTTATTCACAATTTCATGCTTCATTTCCATGGTCATCATGTGCTTCTTCTCACTACCATCCTTACCACTCACTTTCTTAGAGCTCATCGCTGTTATGAAGAATAATGAACAAAATGGAGAGAAAATCAGCTGCTCGCGGGCGACGCGTACATAAGTCAATGAACATGAAGTGTATGTGCGTCAGCCACGGCGTCAGTACGCGTGCTCGTATCTCGAAAATGTACTCGTATCTAGAAGCAAAATCTGCCCTTAAGGTTAGCTCGTATCTTGGAATACTCGTATGTAGAGACGCTCGCATCTCGAGGTATTACTGTATACATTTTTTTAATTTAAATCAAGTAAAATGACTGTTAGGCTGCATAATTTAGGTCAGCCGGAACCAGGAACACTTCCAGTGACACCTGATGTACTCGTTACATCATAAAAAGAATGCCATCTACGCTGATATTAGTCTCTCTGTTTATCCCGAGCTTTACGGCCCAGCCGTATCTGGGCCGTATCCAGATCAGATCAGTGGTCCTTGTTGTGGTCATTGTTGAAACCTCCTCACCGCCAAATCTGCAGCGCCACAGCCGCTTGCAGCTGCTCACGGACCGGTCCGCAAATTCGATCCGCGGCCTGGTACCATTTGATCCATGGACCGGTCCGCGAATTCGGGGGGTTGGGGATCACTGAGATAAGGGACCTGAGCCTAGACACGAGCAAAACACAACCCTGAACCGGGAGCGTGACTCTATTAGAACCTCCCCTGTGAAGGCCTCATTAACAGCCATCAGCCAAGCTCCTCAACAAAGCCTGTTGATTTAGATCTTCAACCAGACGGAACTGGATTCAATAATTTGAGTGTCCTGATCTCATTCTGACTATTGACCTTAAATGCTGTCTGTATCATAATCATGCACTGTTTGTTTGCTGGCCAGAGGAAAACTGGTCACCTGACGAAGTTTGGGTTCCTTGGCACTATCACCTCTGGCTTGCTTAGTGGGAGACACTTACGGGTAATATTCATCAATGTTATTGATTGGCCTGCTCTTCTAGAGCTGCAGTACAGCCAAAAACAAACTTTGTTGCGTTACTTTCCTGTTATGTCTATGAAGCTGCTTTGAAACAATCTCTATTAAAAAAGCTAAATAAATAAAAGTGACTTGACTTGATTTTGTGGTCCACTATTTTGGTTTCATGGTAAACGTCAACATAATTTTCATTTTTTTTGAGTGATCTAATCCATTAAGTACCAACGACATCCATCGTTTTCCATTTCTTTTTTGGGTCAGTCTGCGTTCGCAACATGGAGATAGGCCGTACAAACAGGAAATGAACAACCTAGAGAAATTACCCGAACCCAGCAGTAGGTGCACAGTATGCTTTAATGAAGTGAACAATTGGTCATAAAAGAGCTCATTTTCCCCTGGATTCCCACATTTCCAGACTCATGAGAGTGTGAACAATTGCACAGTTGCATAGGTGAACAGGGTTGTGGAGACCCAGACAGGAAATGGCTTGTGTGTGTGAAGATAAGACGCTTCTGAAAGACAGCGGAAAGGGAAGGGTCACGGCAGGTGATGAAACACCTCTGTGTACGTGACAGAGACGCTGCCCCGCCAGCCTCAGCACCTGCTGAGTGGCTCTTCGCCCGGCTCCTCTGTGCGGGAGTTGGCACGTGGACTGATTTGTCCACTGAAGTGGCACAACAGATGTCTTTGCTCTCAAAATAAACCATGTAACAATCCACAACCGTGAAAGCAATAAGCCGAATCAAGTTTACCGCAATTCAAGACACATTTTGGATGCACAAACCTGCAGTGCTTATCTCCAAACCGCGCCAGACAGAAGTGCTGAGATGTGGCATTTTTTGACACTTAATTGGAGTTTGAGGAATAACCGTATAAATATGCAGAGCCCATGCTTCCCCACACAGATTTTAGTGTCTTTGACAAGTGACTCACAGGCCAGCACTGGGAATGTTACATCCTTATGTGGCATGCATGCATAATATAACAATGTATTATATATACGAGATCTATTTATATCCCCAGAGTGAGTAGAAATGTGTAGGAGGTTGGTGAGATGCAATAGTATCTGCCCTCACTCTGCCTATATGTCATATGACAACTTATGCGGCACTTATCTTCTACACTGAGCCTCCGAGCAGTAGTCACAATTTCCCACGAGGGCGAGCTGGTGGATTGCTGCCAGTTCTCTGTTTTCATCTACAGATCCAAAACAATTAGCAGTGAAATAGACAGATTATGTCAGCTATGGCGGTAGGACTTCACTCTAAAATTGCAGAGAGAACAAACAACAGGATGGTGACGGCGTGTCGCAAATCTACCCCCCTTCTGTCATCTTAAAATTCACAAATAAAGTCTAATTACACCAGGGAGAGGGGGATATGTTTTTATATACTCTATTCGGCATGGGCATATGCACTCTGAAGAACAAGCAACTGGTTCTGACAAAACAAGCCCAAAAACATACTTGAAAAATGTGAAAAATATCATCACTGCCAAACTCTGCTTTCATTAAGAACCTGACCACATTTACACATCACTGAGGTAAAAGATGAGCTGGGATAGGCACAAACTGGTGGTAGACTGTAGGAGTACAAATTTGACAACTGCTATTAGCAATGTTGTACTCTATTGCTATGCAGGTCAAACGCTAGCAAACCCAAATATGTGACTGTATTCTGGAAATAAGCCCAGAAGGCAACAAACCATAACTGCCCATATTTGTAAGTACATTTATTTAAAAAGTATTGACACTAAACACTGAATTGTTCTCATAAGCTAATGAGGTGACTACAAAGGCAGCATTTTAAAAACATCATAAGCACACTCCCGAACTAAAGGAAGACATCTTACGCTCCCAGTCAACATCCCTTCTTCTTTTGGCCAAAATATAGTATGCATCCTTCACAGAAAAG
The DNA here is from genome assembly GCA_037043235.1 of Rhodeus uyekii. Taxonomy (NCBI): domain Eukaryota; kingdom Metazoa; phylum Chordata; class Actinopteri; order Cypriniformes; family Acheilognathidae; genus Rhodeus; species Rhodeus uyekii. The sequence goes on along the minus strand of JAWRVZ010000076.1, from coordinate 188,621 downwards.
ACAAATGACACAAAGCACTGTGACACGCTCAGTGCAAAATAATCCGACAAGGTGAGTGAAATAAATATACTGTATCTACTTTACATAAAAGTGTTGATAAAGTCGTAATGAAATTTCTGTGAGCTGTGTATTTTAATGCACATTAGAACATAGTTTTAGCAATAGCTTAGCAACAAGCTAATATTAATAGCTAATAGCTATAAATAGATCCACTTTGCTCAGTATTTAAAAGTATTAATAAAGAAGTTTAGAGTGAAGAAAAATGTATCTTACTCGATAGTTGAGTATGCTACATTTTATGTTTATTAGAGGTTTCATGATGTTTGGGATGCAAGCTTATGCAGCCTATGCAGGCAGTATGCAATGTGGCAGCTCGCTAGGTTTTGGAACAGTATTAAATGAAAGAAAAAAACAGCAATGAGAGAGAGACACACACAGAGACAGCGAGAGAGAGAGAAACATATGATGCCAACTCCGTAGACCGGTGTGTAGGTAGTGAGCTGACAAGCCTCCAAACCCCTCAAACACAGTCAAGGAGGATCAGAAGACCTCCGCTGCACACTGTGCTGATAGATTTCTCATGCTTTTCACACTCAACAGGGAGGCGGGAAGGATGATATAGAGACAGATGCTGTGTGTCTTTGGAGATTACACAAGGCCAAAAGAGCAGTCTATTTATATTACAAGAAACCAATGAGACACCTCATTAGCACTAAAAACATTGGACTGTGACGCACTGTTGCCTATTTAATGGAGACTCAACTTCTTTTAATAGTTAAGGGAATTTATCACAGACTTCCTATATGAATGGCCATTGCTTTTGTTCAAAGCTTGCTTTTTTCCCTCAGCCAATCATCTAAACGAACCATTAAATGAAGAAATAAATGGTAACTGGCAATATTTTTTTCCCTAAACTCAAATGTAACGGTCCACATAGTACATTCTTTGGCGAACAGTGATGCATTTCTAGATACAGATGCACAGGCACACACATAGACACAGTGACTCATTACAGATACACTGCACGTCTGTATGTCTCATCTATCACCCCTAAACAGTGAAGACTGATTATGCTCCCTGCTGGTGAATGGCAAGCACTGCACTGAGGTACAGAGGGAATTGAACAGGCTGATAAATGCTGTAAGTTGTAGTTTACAGGCTAGACAACACCAAAGGTTCAGCGTCAATGCTTGAAAAATGACTGGGGGAAAATAGCTCCGCCGTAAATGTGAGGACCATCAAGAAGCCCTTAAGATTCAGGTGATGGTCACACCTGTGGAATGTGCGTGACATATTGATAAACAACGGAAGCTACACAAACCACTGACAATTAATCACCAGTAGAGGGCAATCCAGAAAGCAGGAGATAAACCACCACATCTGCAGGCGTCAGACATGACCATATCCTGTCTCACTGAACTGCTTCAAATAGGCTACAGATGGACCTTTCACATTATATTTTCTTAGTGTTGGGGAGAAAACGTGGAATCGATTTAAATATGGATCTGAATATGATCAAATCAATGCTTTATGTAGGTTAGAGCTAGCTATGCCGTTCAGCAGCAGAAGCTGATGAAGCGGCTTGGCCAGGATGTTAACTAGAAAGGAATTCTGGTTGACCAAGGAAATTTTGCTGGTTAAGCTAGTCAAAAATGCCTTGTTGGAACAACAGGCAGCGTTTGAATTGTGGCGTCAGTCGTGAGTTCTGTCTCCCTAAACCCAAACAAAAGGTTGGTGGGTCTCAAAAGTATGTATTCCCAAAGCAAAAATTCAAATAGAGTTTCATTAACCACAAACATTAGATTAATCAGAGCACAAACAGAAGTCGTGTTGGTCTGAAGGGTGTAACCATAGCAACAGCTGCTCAATTGCTGTCTGCATTGAGTAGTACATTGACAAAACATATCACACGTTTAGTTTTTATCAAAAAAAAGTTTTTCTTTAAAGTCACCATGAAATCAAAATCAGAGGTTTCTTTTGCATAATGACAGGTCTTCAGAGCAAAGGAATGAAATTAGACAAAGGTTAGCTAAGTGATTTAATAGAAATCAGTAATACAATTTGAATATAACTTACGAATAGACTACGAAATACATTTTTATGTTTAGAACTTGGCTTTCCGATTACGGATTGCTCGAAAACCTCTGACAAGTGAATCCCTATTATCCAGCAATCTTATAACGCAGTGTTCAATTGATATCTGTGCAAGTATGAATAGTCTTTCTTGGTATGAAAATTTTTTTTTTTTATTGTTGTATAACATCAATAGACTATCATTATGTTTGCAATAGTGCTGATGTTCAGAAAAAACAGTACTCTATATTCTGTTATAGTTCTTAAAAATAAGAACTCATCCAGGGACATTTTGCCCTATATAACTTGAATTTTGAGAGCATTTTTTATTCATTTTGATAACATTTTTCTCCCAACCCTCGCCTTCTGTTGCAAGGCCCACTTCAAGTGAAAAGATTGAAACATAGCAAAGGCCGCTATTGCCCATTTGCAACTACAACTCTCCTCCAACTCTGATAACGTGTGCAAGGACATGAGGGCAGGACAATAATCCCTCTCTTCAAGTAACCTGTCAATCACAGCAATGGCAAATGAAAACAACCCAATGTGGCTAAGGGGGGGTGGGGGTGGTTCAGACCTTCTGCAGTGGCAGAGACAGATAGGAGATGAGTGGTAGGCAAGTAGGTCAAGTGAATAATGATTCACACCTGTGTATTGTTGCAGTAATTGGTGTAGAGCAGGGGTGTCAAACTCAATTGCACAGGGGGCCAAAATCCAAAAACCATTTAGGTCGCGGGCCGAACAGGATAAACATTTATTGAACACACTAAAACTAAACTTTTAAAACGTACCTTTTTTTTAACATAAATGTGAATAAAAACAGACAGGAATATTATTCTGGAATAAATTAACTTACTGTATACCTTAAATAACTTAAAAATATTTAAAATACTAATAAATAAACGTTAAAAGTTAAAAGAACAAACCAAATTTCTTTACTCTTATGTCATTTTATGTAAAACTTACATTTTAAATATCCCAAAAGATTTTGCTCTCCATAAAAATATATCCTGTCAAAATTATACAAATTCAAAATATGCTGCATAACAAAACCTGGAAATCTAAATAATTTAAGCAATAACAAATCAAATCATTCAGTTGTCTTTGCTCTCATGTCATTTGTCTCATAGTGCCGTCTTATGAAATTATTTAACTACCGTCACATTAGCTCCGCAAATGAGACACACTGGTATACCGGCAGAATGTCAGTAAAAATATACCAAATTTTCCCGCATGGGTTATAGGAGATTTTACAAACTATATCACAATTTTTCTACACGTAATAATATTTCTATATATTTGTTATGTCCCTAGGGACGTAAGGTTTTTTTGCGCTGTGTTTTCTTTTCTGGCGCTTGCACCATCACTCTGACAGCTGGCGCTGATAGGCTGTCTAACCTGTCAATCATGCAAGAAGACGTGATTGGCTGTGCTGCATGAGGGCGGGCTTTTCTCATCCGATGATCAACACCTGATTTTCGCGCACACAAGCACTGGGGTGCGGATTATGGTCTGCGGGTTACATACGCGGAGAGACAATACTCAGCCTCCCATCGGTTTTTAAAGGCTCTATTTTCAGAATAAACTTTTCTCTTCGGAATCGTGAGGGCTAGCTTCGCAAAAACTTGCAGCATCATAAGCTAGACTTGATTGACACGGGAAGTGTCTGTAGTCTGTAGCGCTTCATATCGCCGGGCCATTAATAATAATATATAAAATGATCTCGTGGGCCGGACATAATTACACGCCGGGCCGGATGTGGCCCGCGGGCCTTGAGTTTGACACCTATGGTGTAGAGAGACCAGATAAAGCCACCAAGAAATGGGAAGGAGGCAGAGAGAGAGATAGTGGATTGAGGAACAAGGGATGTGAGCTGTTCCGGAGCTGGATGAACCAGAAGGTTCGGCCTGGGGGAGCATCATTCAACCCTGCCACACCCACTCACATGTCACTGTCCAAAATAGGGCCCCTGAACGACCCAGAAGCCTTCATAGACTTGTTTGAAAAGGCTGCCGAGGCATGAGAGTGGCCACAGGCCCACAGGCTGGTGCGCCTCATTCCCCTGCTATCGGGAGAGGCACAAGTGGCAGCCCAGAAACTGCCGTGCAGAACCTACTGGTCTACGAAGACCTGAAATGAGCCATCCTCCAGTGGGTCGGCCTCAGCCCTGAATGACAACTTCAGCAGTTCTGGTCACTGGATCTGGATCTGGAAATGGCTGTTGGCTGGGGGAAGTGATGTAGATTAGATCATTGACAGAGTGGTACTGGAACAATTCAACCCAAAGAGGACAGTGAAATGGGTACAGTGCCACCGTGTGAAGTCGCTGGACCTGGTCATTCAATTGCCAGACCAAATGGTGACATGCTCCGGGGTCGGCGAATCTTTGCCATTTGTCTCTCTCAGCTGACCTTTCTTCTTGAACATTGAACCTTATCACACCCAACAATCGAATCAATTCCTGATGAACAAAGTCAAGTCCCGCTCTACATTTTTTCTTGTTCGAGAAGCCATTTCACTTGGATCTATACGCCACAATAGAGAAGAAAAGATGATCACAATTTCTGTTTTAATGCTGACTAATGTGTCTAAGTTGCCATTTAGCAACTGCAAGTCCCAGAATTTGGTTTAACATGATAAACTTCAACAAATGCTGAAATCCAGAAATGTACAGTCAGAAAGTCTATAAAAATGCCAACCCCTTTAAAAATCATTGAAAAATTACCATAATTGCACCAGCATCCAAAACACAAAATAGTGCTGCAGCATATGACCAACGATGCTGGGATTCGTCAGCAGTTCTCAATCAGGGGGTTGGGGCTATCTAGAGCACCTAGGAAAACTTCCAAAGGAGCCCCAATAAGTCTTAATATGATTCAAATTTAGGCTAAGGTCACACTGCCATTTTTTGATATTGAGAACCGTATTTACTTACAGATTTATGAGTCTCAAAATGTCCCATGAACACAGCATCTTATACTAGCGTCTCAAATACTTTCTGTATGAATGTGCAACAGGAGTCAAGCCTGTATTCTCTTACCAGTAACCATTGTGACAGTGACCAAAGTAATATCAAAGATGGCGGCATCCATAAAACTGAAAAGTATCATCACTTTTGACATGACAGGAGTCCAATCGATCCACAAGTTCATTTGTCAAGCATTTCAGACACACGTAATACAGAAAACTGATATGAGCAGTTATGTTGGAGAAAAGTAAATTATGGGTGTGATTTTGATTATAGAATGCGGTTGTCACTACTGTGTGTGGATGTAACGTTATTAAGAACTCCAATACAGGCCTGACAGCTGTGTGAACGTGGCCTTAGTTATAGTACCATAATCAGGATTCAAATGCTAAAAACACTATTTTGGGTTACAGAAGTACTAGAGGTACATATCTGCTTAGATAGGAGGACCTCTGAATATTGGCCATGGAGTAAAGAATTTTGAGAATCACTGTGTTAGAAAGAGAGAAAACTACAGCTGCTCCAATTCTGTAAGAAAAACGTGAATCTTCAGGCAAAGATTCAGGCAAAGATTACCGCTGGTTCCATGAAGGCCTGGCCAAGGGTGTAGCAGCCAGAGTAAAGCTTGGATCTACCGTCAAATCCCTCTCACTTATCTCCAGCAATGGCCTCACCTAATCCTCAATTCCAGCATGTTCTCACTAACAGTCTTTCACCTGCTGCCCTTTGCGACCCTTCTCCTCTTTCAATCCCTGCTGCCCTTCATCGTTGAGGATTTGCTACTTCTGCTTTCCCAGCTTTGCTCTGTAGCCACCATTGCAAATAGCAAGCTATGACATTAACAACAGCCAGCAAGCAGTTGGCGCACACATATGTATACAACACACCCACCTTGACACTTGGCACACGGATTCTTCTCATACTCCAGCAGTTCTGGAGCCTGGCCACGCACACTGGTGGTTCTTCGTAGCGCTCCATCCTCACGCAGACGAGCTGCCTCTTCTTTGGCATAGGCCCCCAACTCCTGTGTATAGCGTCCATACATCTGTAAATGAGACAGGAGTGAATAAAGATTTTTACCTGGGAAAGAAATGAAGGGAAACCAAGCCAAGAAGTGCTTCACTGAAATAATGTGCAAATTAAACCGGCAAATTAAACCGGCAGTTCAAAAACCCTTTAAAGAAATTGAGTAGTCTGTCAGAGTTTTCTGTCTCTGAGCACCAACCCTGAAACATGAAGCTGGAGCCACCTTGCAATGGTGCTATTGTGAGATCTATATTTAAGATAAAGCATCCACATTTGACCTAATTGGGCCATAGAAACATCCTTGTGACTGTTGATTCACTTTTTATTCTTATGGGAAAAAAGGCAACCTGACTTACAAGACTACAAGGGTTATGAATTGTTCATGTTGTTGTTGTCTCATGCACAGGTTCTTCAATCTTTCATGGAGGACTGTAACTCTTCTATAGTTACTGTGAGCATTTTAGTGGTCTCCTTTACTGAAAAATTCACAGCGGTTTCACATTTTATTACATTTTTAAAAAATACACAAGTTTAGTTACTTCAAGTTATGTTCAATGCTTTGGAAATGTCCTACGTACTTGCCCCGACTGCTATTTTATAAGAACCTTGACGCAGTTCTGCTTTGAAAGTGCCTTTGCCCTGATGGTGTTTTTTTCTTTAGATCTGCACAGAGATGCTCCCACACACACCCAGGTATGCTTTATTTTGAATTCATGTACCTCATACCTCAGATGCAGATACATAGATTCCAGTAGAGTCAATGTGCAACTTCTAGTGTGTTGCATTGGTTGTTAGATTAATGATAATGTACCTGTTTAAGCAAGCACTAAAATGGCACTGCTTATATATTCAAATATCAGTTTTTCAAACATCAGATAAGTTATATAATATAAAGATCAGATTAAAAGTAGAAACTTTGCACATTCCTGACAGACTTTGCAGTAACTTTTTCAGTATTTAATTTTTTTTCAAAAACACTGTCAGCCACATACATTATTGAGGTTGCTTCATTTCAGAAAAGTAACAATTACATTCCAAAGTAATGGTTACTTTACATACACACCTGGAACTGGATACGTTCAAGAACAAGCAAGTCATTTTAGTGAGTCATTGACACGTTTGCTTAACCAATTAGTTCATGAACACTGATTCATTTAGGAATGAAACACCACAACTGTGTGTATGCTCAACGATATGATATAGACATATCAATAGTAACAAATTATATTTGCACTGGGTAGTACACTGGCAAAACATATCACATGTTTATTTAATCACAAAACAATTATCTTTAAAGTCACAATGAAATCAAAATGGACAATTCTCACTATTTTTATGGAATATTACAGTGTTAATTCTAAATGATTTATTGATGCATGTATTTTTTTGAATTCAAGTACCCTTGTAATCATATATAACTTCTCTGTCACAGAGGCTTTTGCAATTCAGAGTCCTGTTTCAAAGAAACAATTGGTCTTTTGAAAAAATATTGTATGCGATCCAACTGCAATTACTTAACTTACTTAACTTATATTTCACTCTTAATAGTCTATTTATAAAAACATTTTCTAAAACAAAATCAACATTCATGCTTTGCAGAGTAATTAGTTTGTCACAGTCGAATCACTTAGCTTAAGTCTCGTCAGCTGTTTCCAGTCTTCCCTGTGTATAAATACCCTCCTGTGTTCCCTTGTCTTTGTCGATCATTGAAACTGTTTGACGTTATGAGGTTGTTTCCGTGTGTGAATGTTACCCGTTCCAAGTATTCTCCAAGTTTCTCCCTGTTTGCACTAGAAGTGCCGTTTGAGTTCTGTTTATAAAGGCTTTTGTTTTCCGTGTTTATAAGAATAAAGTGTTTCAGTTTGAATCCTCAGTCTCCTCTTCACTCCGCATCGCACACCAGCACTGCTACGTGACATAGTTACATATCTATATATATTTTTGATTTATTTATTTTGACCGACTTTAATAAACCCATTAGCTCATAAATTAACAATTGACTGGGGAAATTGTTTGAACTATTTGTTTTCTGTTTGTGAGTTACATGACTTTCAATGTTAATATAAATAAAATATAAATATAAATAATTGTGCTTACAAATAAAGAAAAAGATTATGTTCAATGCCGTAATTGTTAAAAAAGACCAAGGCAGGAAAATATCTCTAATAGAAACTATAACTTAAGTGCAATACTGTATCTGTCATTTTTAAGTCGAAGAAGAAGAGCATAAATGTAAGCTTTTTCTAAGCAGCTGAATAGGATGCATATTTCTATTCTCCAGGGGCTTTAGACGTTAAAGCTAGTGGTGTCAGAAACATTGCTTGTTGGCTGTTTCACAGAGATATAGGAACATAATACACCATCAGAATTTAAACTACTTTCACATTTTGCTTTATTGAGCTGTGATTTGTGGTAATGTCAAATTGTGAAAATTCACCTGAGCAAATTGTATAGTTTAAAATAGTATGGTTTGTTCTGTGAATGACTTTCAATACAAGTTCCAACAAAATTTCTTAGATTTTTCAACGTTTTTGAAACTGAAACAACATCAGCATTTTCCAAGCACGCTGTTTCCAATGAATATTTCATTAGTCAATAAAGTAGTTACAGATTATTGCAAGCATACAGACCCATGAGACCAAGCAAACTGAATTCTATACTTTTATCCTCAGACTGCCCAGCACATATTTTTAGGCGATCTCAAGGAGAATGTGATTTAAACAGTGAAACTGTTTTTCTTATTGCTCATTATTTGATAAAGATGGTGTTTGTTGTCTTGTGTTGTTTCTCCAAAAGCTACAATCTATCAGTCTGAAAGCTTCATAAACAAATAATAACTTTAAAGTTATATGCTCATTTAAGTTCTTTGCCTGGCTTTCAGGGACACCATGGGAGACATATTGAGGACACTCCAAAACAATTCAGACACAAATTTACAAAAGGCTTGTTACTGATCAATAAAAGTATCTGTAATTTATGTTTCTAGCCATAGCTCATAGTACCATGAGATTCAAAGCCAGTCAAACACTATATGATATATGGTTTGAGAAATAACGAGTGAATTTTTCTAATCTGTAAATATTTCTTAACACTCATTAAAACTATATTTCGTATTTTTGATAAATTATGATTTAAATTAAGTTTACATTTCTTTTACTTTGCTGTTTAGCATATTTGTAACGAACATTGTAGGTCATTATGTCACTTGCAGCACAAGATGTGCCAGCCTCTGCTTCTGTTCATTTGTGTGGCTTAACGTAATTTACAGCCCAAATAAACTTCTAATTTAAAAACTGTTTGCGGTACGATTTAAATGGTATGGTTTGAATTACACATATCACATCAGTAATGTTCAGACTCTTCTTACAATCCGATTTTTTATTAACTGTTTTACTTACTTGCCAAACCCAATTTTAGTTGCATTTGGGTTCCTCTTGGACGCTGGCAGAAGAAGTAATTAAAGTGTCAATCAATGTTAATTTTTTCTTTTACACCAGAAATGGGGGAGTCTATCCTTTCAGCCAATCGATTGCAAACTTAGAATAATGCTTTCAAAAAATGTGTAATCCTTCAGCTGAGTTCGTATTTAATTATGTTAATTGTATCCTCTGTACATAATTTTGTCCTCCAATACAAAATACAAAATACTCATGTGTGGGTGACATAAGGGGTATTTTGAGCCCTTCCCACCCATTGTCCTCTACCATTCCCTATTCCTTTCTTCTCCCATCCCTTGTTCGTACAGTCAGCTGCTCCCACACAGGCACATGCCCACGGTGCTAAAGATGGAGAGACAGGAATATTGGCAGGTCCGTTGTGTAGTGCCACAATCCCTCTCTCCCACTCCCTCCTCCTGTTTCTCCCTCTCTCTCTCTGTTCTATAAACACACGGCACTCTGATCTGAGGAGCTCTGCCGCCAGCGGCACATTGAGATGAGCATCACGATTCCAGCAGACTCTCTCTTCGCTCGCATGAGCAGGTGCAGCTCATAGAGAGAAAGCAAAGCAGCCCAGCGCAGATTGATCCACACCCTCCTCTTCCTCATCTGCTCCGTCTGCATCGTTTCACACAACCTTTGCACCCCTTTGACACTCAAAAACATCTATCCACCTGAAGCTGTGGCCAAACAAGCAACGCCTAATCCCACCAAGTTATCGTCTTCATCAGCTTGGCACCCGTCCATCCTGGACAGCTTGATATATTAGTCTGGCTCAATTAAACTCACCCACCATTTCCTAACAGAGTGACATTTAACCTTAGCAACACAAGCTGTCACATTCAATGACCTGCTGCGACCAATCAAATGGCACATCCAAAATGCAACGCTCCTATCACAGGTGAGCTACTGACCTCTCCTTAGAAATTAAGACAAGGGTTTAAGTGACGAGCTGGGAAAAACATGGTTTACCCAGCAGATGCTGCCTCATCACATAATACTCAACCCTGCCAACACTTCAGAACACACTTATTCGATACAATAAGCCTTTAAAGTGTTCCCCTTCAGTATCCTAGTGGTCAAACAGACTTGTGTTATATTGACCAGGAAGGATGCTGCATATGCCACATGCCAGAACCCCGTCACTGAGCAGTTACTGGGCAAACGTTGCAAGTTTTTCTATTCTTTTTCACGCTGGTGGTAGTAGAAGTCAGGTCTGGCAGTGCTCCTTTCAGACGCAAAATCCCAGTTCAATAACAGTTGTAATATGCGAAGCTCTTGATTTTTGCCCTATCCATTAATCCTTTGAAGTGTGTGATCACACTGGTGTGATTAGAACGTTTAGTGCATCACGTGCTCAACTGCTAAATTCAAATCTGCTTTGGCGCTGAGCCAGACAGACTCGCACAGTCTTTCTCAGATATCACACCTGTGCCGTGTTTTCAACCATACAATATTTATTTTAGGTTTCAGACATTTAAGTGCTAGCATAACAACATTTATAGCTTGTAAAATTCACACTGGCAATAATTGTTTGAACATAATTTGTATACAGGATGTATACTTTTTTTTAGCTCAATTAATGATATTTGTAAATATATATATATATATATATATATTTTTTATATTAAGATGTGCATGCTATTAAAGGCCTAAGGACATTTAAAAAAAAAAAAATATATATATATATATATATATATATATATATATATATAACGTTCTTTATGCTTATTATGCTTATTTACATTTTTGTCTTAAGAAGGTCTGCAACTACAAAGCTCAAAGTCAACTCCAAAGTTACTTATTTACTTATACTCATTTAAGCATGAAAATCTGAAGCAGAATTTGAAAATTTTTACTTTTCCCTCTTTATTAAGGACACTCGTATATGTAAATGTCCTGTACATTTATTGGCAAGCAAGTATGCTAATCAAATAGACCCACAGGCACACAAGCTCAAGAAATGTTTCAGGTGGATATGAGTGGCTTGTGACAGAGATCCCTCTGAAGGGTTTTGGAGTGTAAATGGAACCTTTTACCACTTCTGCCTCATAGCCTTTAGCCAGCCATCTGAGAGCATCAAGTACCCTGTCCTGTGTCGCTAAGGCAGGTGCAGCACTCCACAGCTTGAACGGGATGTAATGGTCACCGCAATTAAATACGGCTGTACAATGTGAAATTTTGATTGTCAGACAGGGCAATATGACACAAAAAAATGTCTTGCATGATCTCCACTGTAGACTGTGAGATCTTTTATATCAACAGTACAATGTACATCCCAGCTAAGACTTTGGTCATGATTGACAGGCATGACTAGGCGTTTTACAGTTCTCATCACATTCTGACATCCTTATTGACATGCAGAATTGAAATGGGTTGCCAAACCAAAGCAAATGTCTGGAGTCTGAAGTGGCTAGGCTAAAGAAGACAAGCAGACTCAAGACAATTTTGATAGTCTACCCACCCAACCCCACTACACTTTTACCTCACTACGCTTTAAAGATCTAAGAAAAAACTAAGAAGTAAATGTATCTTGTTTAATGACGTTTATGTATTTAAATATACAGATTTTGTATCAAAGTAACTTACAGTGCATTAAATGTACAGGACATACATACAAAACATATTGCAAGTGTTACTTAGGAATTAAACCCATGACCTAAAATGCAGTATAAAAATTAATTAAAAAAAGTAATATTGTCTATTTAAATTAACCGTTTTCTGTTTTAATATAATTAAAAATTAAATTTATTCCTATAATGACATAGCTGAATTTCTAGTCTTCTGACTTGGTGCTTAAGAAACATTTTTAATTATGATCTACACTCACCTAAAGGATTATTAGGAACACCATACTAATGTGTTTGACCCCCTTTCGCCTTCAGAACTGCCTTAATTCTACGTGGCACTGATTCAACAAGGTGCTGAAAGCATTCTTTAGAAATGTTGGCCCATATTGATAGGATAGTGTCTTGCAGTTGATGGAGATTTGTGAGATGCACATCCAGGGTATGAAGCTCCCGTTCCACCACATCCCAAATATGCTCTATTGGGTTGAGATCTGGTGACTGTGGGGCCATTTTAGTACAGTGAACTCATAGTCATGTTCAAGAAACCAATTTGAAATGATTCTTAGCTTTGTGACATGGTGCATTATCGTGCTGGATGTAGCCATCAGAGGATGGGTACATGGTGGCCATGAAGGGATAGACATGGTCTGAAACAATACTCAAGTAGGCCGTGGCATTTAAACGATGCCCAATCGGCACTAAGGGGCCTAAAGTTTGCCAAGAAAACATCCCCCACACCATTACACCACCACCAGCAGCCTGCACAGTGGTAAAAAGGCATGATGTTCTCATTCTGTTTACGCCAAATTCTGACTCTACCATCTGAATGTCTCAACAGAAATTGAGAATCATCAGACCAGGCAACATTTTCCAGTCCTCAACTGTCCAATTTTGGTAATTTTTGTAGCCTCTTTTTCATATTTGTAGTGGAGATGAGTGGTACCCAGTGGGTCTTCTGCTGTTGTAGCCCATCTGCCTCAAGGTTGTGCGTGTTGTGGCTTCACAAATGCTTTTCTGCATACCTCGGTTGTAATGAGTGGTTATTTCAGTCAAAGTTGCTCTTCTATCAGCTTGAATCAGTCGGCCCATTCTCCTCTGACCTCTAGCATCAACAAGGCATTTTCTCCCACAGGACTGCCGCATCCTGGATGTTTTTCCCTTTTCACACCATTCTTTGTAAACCCTATAAATGGTTGTGCGTGAAAATCCCAGTAACTGAGCAGATTGTGAAATACTCAGAACGGCCCGTCTGGCACCAACAACCATGCCAAACTAAAAATTGCTTAAATCACGTTTCTTTCCCATTCTGACATTCAGTTTGGAGTTCAGGAGATTGTCTTGACCAGGACCACACCTCTAAATGCATTGAAGCAACTGCCATGTGATTGGTTGATTAGATAATTGCATTAATGAGAAATCAAACAGGTGTTCCTAATGATCCTTTAAGTGAGTGTATGTTTTGCACAAACAATTGTGCTTCTTAATATATTTCAGAATTCTCTGATGAATAGAAAGTTCAAAAAATAGTCTACCTGGAACATCAATCTTTAGCAAAACACAAATGATTTACTGTCACTTTTCAATAGCTTATGTCCTTGGTAAATAAAAGTATCAATATTTTATGTCAAAATAATAAAAAAAATATCTTACAGTTAGTGTAAATCAGCTCTAGTTTTATTTTGTAGTGAAAACAAGTCAGAAACTTCTCTCAAGACTATAATCTAAAATCTACCTCAGCTCTTGGCTTATAAAGCCTTTTTGTGGAAATTCATTCCCCTAGTCGAGGCATTTGATGTCACATCTCCACAAGCAAGCTTATTAAGATAAGTTTTAGATTGTCTATGTCAGATCTTCTTTAATATATATAATGGAAAAAGTAAGGCAAAAGATGTATTGGATTAGCACTTAACAGAGCCAGAAGATTCGTGAAACCAACCTCTGTCAGCAACAAGAACTTGCCCCGTTTCCCCAAAATATCCCTTGCAAGAAAAAAGAAAAAATGAAGGCATTGATCCCATTACACTAATGACTCCTCTGCAATCCATCGCACCTTCTGAGGGCCGATTTGACATTGAGCCAGAATGAAGAATATTAAAGAAATGGGTAATATCTTTACCTGAGGTGTTTTATTAAATTATAGTGGTTCATGGCCAAATGGTGTTTCAGATGCTTGGATGGAGATCATGCGACTAAAAGCTGATGTGGAATTAAACTGCCTTCTTTAATCCATTTTGCAATCAAGTATGTATTACTGTCATTAGACCTGTTGCCTTGCCTGCTTAAGGTTATTCATCGCTTCATTTGTGAGAAAAAAGTCATAAATAGGGTAGTCAAATCATCTCGGTGAGTGATGAATAGCATGTCTCTTCAGCATATCATTCATCTAAGAGCGTATGAACAATCAATTTACATGCATGCATGACCAAACTGCAGGCAGTACCTCTGGCTGTCAAAGACTTCCCACCCCTATCCCATCTCTCCTTTGCCATGGTATGTCGGTAAAGTGTGAGGAGATTACCATCTTCCTGGTTTAGTAAGCGCACTGTAAAGATCCTCCAGTGATGCTAAAAGCATAATCACATGTCTGTGACTGTGGGCACCATGCTGGTTATGTGTGGGGAGGCTGATGTCACACTGTAGGCCACATTTCCTCAACACATCTACACTCTTTGATCTCATCGGTGGTCGAAATCCTCCTCCCCTACATGGAGGAAACTGGCAAGGTATCTAAAAGTATCCCCTTGCATGTCCTCAATCTTGAAACACACCCTGAAAGGTCAAAACCATGGGTCACACACCTAACTGCTCAATCTGAGGTGGATTTTTAAGAGACAGTTCACAGAAAAATTTAAATAATCATTTATTGTTATGTGTGAAAGGTTTAAAATAAAATAATCCATGTGGCTTTTGCATTATAAAATCATAATACATATTTTCAGTATTCTTTGAGGAATAAAAAAAGAATCTTTTGTAACATTATAAATGTATTCTCTTCACTATCATTTTTCACCAGTTTAATGCATACTTTCAAAATAAAAGTATTAATTTAAAATAAAGTCTAACAGGGAGCAAACCTTTTAACGGAAGTGTATACAGAAAGAATATTTAATGCGCTTCTATGTGCCATTTTGCATTCGGCAGTCACCAACCACTTTCTTTTTAAGGAAAAAAACCCCCATCTCAGTTTGTGTTTCACATAAGAAAAAAAAAAAGGAATGACATGAGGGTGGGTAAAAAATGACAAAATGTGTCATTTTTGGATGCACTATTCCCAACTGCCACTGCTCTTGCAGTCCTGACGAACGTCTTCCCTGACTCAACCAGTTTCACCAGCACAATCAATCTCTTTTTTATTCAACCTATCTTTCAGCAGTACCATCAATTATCCATCCTCTCAGATAAGGAAACAGTCACTCCTACGATTTTCAAAGGCAATAAGTTGGTCCAGACTGACACCTGTCTGTAATCTCTACTCAGCTCTTATCCAGTTCTCATATGTAAACCCCTGCTAGGGCTGCAGCATTTCAGCTAGAGATGCTGGATGGATTTTTGATGGATTGAATGCTGCCAATGACCAGACAGGGTGATAGGACACCGGTCCATGCAGATGAGGCTGTGACAGAGGAGTTATATGTGCTAAAGCTAGGAGTTAAGAGTCCGCAGGCGTGCTATTTTTGCTGAGCGCTTGGGGGGGAAGAACATCTGACCTGGCTCTTTTGAAATGTAAGCTTCATGGTTCTTTCCCTTCTTCTAAACAATACAGCAAAATCTTACTGCCGGTGCAGGCAAGAAGGTTTTGAGAGAAATAGATTATTTGCGCTGAGGAGAAAAAATAGTGCAAATAGTGTGGGTGTGTGCAATTGAGAGCTGTAAAACACTAAAGGCCACTAAAGAGCAGACTTACTGCACTTGTGATGCCCTTAAATGCAAGACCATTTAAAAGGCCCTTTGAGAAGTTAATATCACCAGTGCAATCACGAGTTTCGGTAACAAACATGAATCACTGAGCAAGGCCAGATCTTTTCAAACTGACAATACTGAATGCCATGTTTGAGCATTTAGACTCTGAAAATTTGAGTCACAAGCATAAGCATAGCAATATCCCTGGAGAAAAACAATAAAGAGTCAATAAAATAAAGAGTAAGCTTGTGCATATACTGAAAGAAAAACAAACAGGCATGGAAAAGCACACATCACAGACTACTCCTCCTTTGGCCAAATGTGTTCTGACTCGTTTCTGGCAGTGCGGCGAAGCACATCGTGAGGACAGTAAATGATAAAGACATCAATCAGAACAAGGCCCAACCTCTGGTCAAAGGGAAAGGTGTTGAGAGAGGCAATGAAACCGTGAGTCTTCAGCCACCATTTTGTATAGTGCTGTATTGATCCTCTCACCGATAAGGAAAGCAGGGCCAGAAAAAAATGTCCCAGTTTCATTCATCACACAGATAGACGCTGTGGAACACATCGTCTGGCCCTGCAGGGAGAAAGGCTGCTCAGAAATAGCCTGAACTCAAAAAGACAAGAAACGAACGCAACACATGGATCCGAGTGCGGCCACTTCACGCCTACCTTCATTATGCAAACACATTTGTCATAACAGTGCAAAAAAACTTGCTCAGATAGATGGATGTTAGTGGGAGGGGTGAAGCAGGGGATTTTGGCGCAGAATGAGAAGACTGTACCCCATACCGACCATTTGAACATGTCCTTCTCCAGCTCTCCTCCTCTTCACATCTGCCTGAATATAGCGATATCCCTGTCAAGTGCTCCAGGGTACAGCTGTCAATCACCATATGACAGAAATGGGGGGGAAACTGGTGCATGAGTCAATTAATATTCAGAGTGGATCTACATTTAGTCCACAAGTGCAATAGCAGGAGTAGGAGGGGCACTGGGGGGATGAAGCAGAATGAAGGGGGGACTCTGATGATGCCCTTAAACTTGAAATGTGATTTAACTCAATGTGCAAATGATTCCATTAGTTATGCTTCAAATGTTATTGTGGAGTCAACAGAATTACCACCTATATTAATATACAGTTTACTTAATTAATAAATGATTTATATATATGCCGTTTCTAAATTAAAAATATTATACAGAAAATTATTATATTATACAATAAAAAATAATTATATATATATATATATATATATATATATATATATATATATATATATATATATATATATATATATATATATGCCGTTTCTAAATTATATATATTATACAGAAAATTATTATATTATAAAATATAAATATTTATATTATAACTATATATATAGTTATAATATAAATATATATATATATATATATATATATATATATATATATATATATATATATATATATATATATATATTACACTCCAAGCCTGCAACAATTAGACTATTACAATCTCGCCATTCCATTCTTAAGCAATTCAAAGGGTAATTTCCTTCATAACTCCAATAAATCCAGTTTGAGACTTACTCGTAATTTTACGATGAAACAGCTCGTTTTACAGCCAAAACAGCCACACACAAAAAGATATGAGCCAAGTTTACCACCAAAATACTCACCAGAGTTTGCTGGTACTGAAGCACGCGCTGCTGGGCTCGGTCTCGAGCCATGACGTTGAATAAAGCGGGAAACGAGTATTTAAAAGCGATAAGGTACTCCCAAACGCCAAGAAATCACCTCTGCATCACTGGGACGCAATTCAACCAGCAGCATGAACTGAGTAACAGGTCTTTCAATGCAGAAAACAGCCCAGCAGCTCATCCAGCTGTCGAATGAACTCATCCCCGTGCCCGCGCGCGCGCTGCAACGCATGCCATAACCCGCTTCGTGTGGGAGGACAGGGGTTACTACACTCCATACCTGTTGACTCGATTGTCAAAAATCAATCAGTGTATTTTCTCCCGCTGTGTGACTAATCGTTATTTTGCACTACCGTGAACTCGAGCACTTATCGCGTAGATTACGCATACCTTGCTGTTTTTATGGCTTTATGACTAAGTTTTAAACGAATCATGCGATTCTGTATCACCGCAGGAAGAGGTAGCCTATGTTTTCAGTTCATAAAAAGGTCATACAAAATTGTATGCATACTAAATGGTTTCAATTGAAACTAGGATGCAACTTTCTTTCGACTAAGGAGAAATAAGCTGATCTGTAATGTCAGAACACCCTCACTTTAAAAACCTGAGGAGAGCCAATGGGCAGTTTATTAGTTTATTACACCGCTCATTAACATTACTCGTGCTTACAGTAAATACTAAATATAGATGCATCGGCTGCAGTTCAAGCTCGGCCCACAAGCAGCTCAAAGGCTTCACGGGATGAAAGACAGAATTCCTTGGAGAGAAAGAAACCAATAGGTTGTTAAACAGATTTCCCTACAGAGATAGAAACTGGTAGGCTGCTTTTGGGCTCAGTAACAGGTCCACTGCCAGCTCAGGAAACAGCAGGGGCACAGGCTGGGATGAAATTCGTCTCACTGTGAATTCTGACAGTTTTCTTGCAACACTGCAGTGTTTTTGTGTATGTGTTCAAGCTCACTCTCTCTTGCATCCATGCATGCTCATATACACAGACCTAAAAAACCCTGTCTCAGCTACTGATACAAACAACATGTCTTTGTCTGTGCAGCGATCATTAAAAAAGATGATTGCAAAGTACTGCCATATCTATCACTTGTGTCACTGGTTAACAGTTTTTCACAGATATGCTTTTTTTTAAAGGGAGAGTTCACCCGCCAAAATAATAATATCTGTAATCATTTACTCACCTTCATGTTGCTTTTTAAACCTGTACGATGTTCTTTCTTCTGTGGAACATGAAATATATTTTGAAAGAAAGAAAAAATGAATGAGAGTCAATGGGGTCCATTGTTGTTTGAAGCATAACGTTCTTTAAAATATCTGTTTTGTTTGTGTGTTCCACAGATAAAAAAAAAAAGGTTTGGAAATCAATTTTCATTTTTGGATGACCATACTTTCTTTTTAAGATTATTAAGTAGTAAATAAACATGAGACCTTATTTCTTTCTTTAGACTGCATTGTGCAAACCATCTTCACCTGGCCACACACATACGAAGATGAGTTGGACAGGTGAGCATTCGCACCCACAGCACATTTCCTTCAACTGGGTGTTCCAACGCCCTCAGCGCTAACACACTGACCCAATTCAATACGTTCTGTAATGTTCCTTTAATGTTCCTTTAATGAATTGTGGAAGCTCAGAAGGGTTCAAAACAACAAGAGTCTAGGTCTGGGTGAAAAAATATATCGATATTAGATAACGTGCCTGTACATTAACAGACAGGGAATAAAACCCGGTGCGCATTGAACTCTATAGCGTGTGGCTGTCTTCTGCTCAGCACTGGCCTGCAACAAAGTGCTTTTAGCTCATTCAAAGTTCTATGAGTGTGAATAAATTCAGCATGGAAATATAGAAAACTACACTTAAATTGAACAGAAAAAGAATGGAGAAATGCTATAAATGTATTGTACATTTAACTAATTAACATGATTTTATCTGCATATGCAATCAGTTGTTCAAATAAAAAAAAATACTGTAATATTGTAAACAAAAACTGGATTATCTTGTAGTTTGTATTACATTGAAGATTTAAGAAAAAACGTAATATTTAATCGTCTTCCCAGAATTCCCTGCATGATCAATCAAATATGTTTAGGTTTGCAATTAGTTGGTACATTGAGGTGGATTAAGTAGCTTTTTTGTGATTTCGTTTCATTTACTGCATTACATTACTGTCATGTTGCCCTAATGGTATTTTGTGTTGGTGTGAGAAAAAACGATTCTCTGTCTTTAGATAATTATTAGTTACAGTTGCTGGAGAGGTGAAAGTTACTGAACTTTTAAGTCGTCGTTTGGCCTTCCAGTGTACCATTACAGTAACAAACCGATTTGAACAGCTCAAATAGGCCGGTATAATAACATATCATTTTAATGACATACACATAGGAACTGTAAAATGCTCACCAAAACGCCATCATGTAATGCTTGTAATATCATCACTATATTTTTAATGGTGAAGTTCTAGTAAACACAGATGCCATTTTTACTATAGACTTACAGACACGCAGCAAATTTACTTGATGACAATTTATCAACTCTAAACGATGATATATCAAACAAGTTAAGAAGGCAAAGTTTCTCTCAAGTTAGGTGATTTTGCCCACTTCAGAACTGTGAGGTGAATTTGTCCCTTCAGATGAATGCAGAGGTGAAGGTATCGCTTTATGTTCTAAATTATGTGGATGCAATATCAATGAAATGTTTTCTTTGCTCTTCAGATTCCTCCAACATAAGAAAGGACCTTGAAGGGACATTGTATCAAGAAGCATAAACGACTGAATCCACAGGGTTTCTTGAAAGACATAGGACATCATCTTACACTGACCCGCTCTGACAAAATTGTGGCTATTTGTCCTCGTTAGAGGATCTAGACAAGAAAATCAGGCGTATGTTCAACTCCCTGCACGAATAACACAGTGCCCTTGAGCCCCACAAGACAAGACAAGACAAGTCGATGAAATGCCCTTCGGAATAAGAATGACACGCAAAAGCTTTAAAAAGGCGAACGGATTGTTCTGCTGGCAGTTATGTGACTTCTGACGCGCTTTAGCAGCGCAGTTTATTCAGCAGCAATATTGGACACCTTAACAGGTTGCTATTTCGTCTTTGGCGGCTACTTACATTTCTCCGCGCCGGCTTTTAGTCTTGATAAGAGCTCCTCTCGAACGCAACAGTCCAAACGTCACCTACGCCGCTCCATTTAATGACGCAAAAATGTTAAGAAATCCCCACACAATTAGAGCAACGCAATCAAATTCCACTAATAACGTCAGTGCTGTTCGGTCCCAATTGCTCGATTGACGATCGAGATACTTTCTGTATTAATGTCCACGCCGGTGAATTGGCAGTGCCCTGTTGCTGATGTCTCTCGCTCGTCTTTGAATTCGCCTCAGACTGGAAGCTAAACTTCAAAAAACAAAAAGCAGAGCGCTTCCCTTAGCACATACTTGACGGTGTTAATGAATCACCTAAACGGTTCGGATTAGTGTGCGCTGCACGCGCTGAAAGGTAAAGGAGTAATTAAGCCGACAGAGCCTGGGGCGCGTGCACTGGCCAGGAATCGATTCTGTGATGCAATGCGGGTTCCGTCACTGGTTTAGTTATAGCGGGTTGACTCCACTTCTGTTCCTATTGCCCGTGATTAAGGGCATAGATGGAGCATTTGTCTTCATCCGTGCTTTGGGCTGATGGCATTTTGACAGAATGTTAAGTTTTGAAGTAAATTTGTTCACTCACCAAGTTCTATCTATCTATCTATCTATCTATCTATCTATCTATCTATCTATCTATCTATCTATCTATCTATCTATCTATCTATCTGTCTGTCTGTCTGTCTGTCATCTATCTATCCATCGATATATCTATCTATCTATCTATCTATCTATCTATCTATCTATCTATCTATCTATCTATCTATCTATCTATCTGTCTGTCTGTCTGTCTGTCATCTATCTATCTATCTATCTATCTATCTATCTATCTATCTATCTATCTATCTATCTATCTGTCTGTCTGTCTGTCTATCTGTCTGTCTGTCTGTCTGTCTGTCATCTATCTATCTATCTATCTATCTATCTATCTATCTTTCTGTCTGTCTGTCTGTCTATCTGTCTGTCTGTCTCTATCTATCAGTCTGTCTGTCTGTCTGTCATCTATCTATCTATCTATCGATCTATCTATCTATCTATCTATCTATCTATCTATCTATCTATCTATCTATCTATCTATCTATCTATCTATCTATCTATCTATCTATCTATCTATCTATCTATCTATCTATCTGTCTATCTCTCTGTCTGTCTGTCTGTCTGTCATCTATCTATCTATCTATCTATCTATCTATCTATCTATCTATCTATCTATCTATCTATCTATCTATCTATCTATCTGTCTGTCTGTCATCTATCTATCGATATATCTATCTGTCTGTCTGTCATCTATCTATCTATCTTTCTGTCTGTCTGTCTGTCTATCTATCTATCTATCTATCTATCTATCTATCTATCTATCTCTCTCTCTATCTATCTATCTGTCTGTCTGTCTGTCTGTCTATCTGTCTGTCTGTCTGTTTGTCTGTCTATCTATGTATCTATCTATTTATCCATCTGAAAGGGGAAGATGATCTAAGGGACATGTTCCACATATAGGCCTATGCGTGGTGTTGTAATCATTACCAATGCTGTTCAGAGCTTGTCGTGATCACAGCGACTCTAAGGCTTCCAGACAAGGCTTTTTACCCTATCCTGATTTTTCACAGCTGTGACTTGTGGGCTGCTGCAGGGTGACTGAGCGTAAGACTGTTTCTGCTCTGAGAAAGAGAGAGGGTGGTGAGATCCTCTAATTTCAGTGTGCGCTAATGTTCAGAACAAACACTCACCCGTAGCCTTTTTAAGCATCACCATTCTGGCTCAGTATTGTCATTTACAGCGAAGAAACATTGAGTACACTGTGATCTCATATTTACAAGAAATCGCCAAATCCAGAGACAACAGGTGTGTTGCTAGGAAGATATACCTGCTATATTTCTAGACACACAGACATCTGTGCATGGATTTTAACATTAGGTAAACAGGTGACTGGTGATGTGCTAAGACTGAAAAATCTGAATTGAAATTACTGTTGAAGCTTGTCTTAAGTGGTGTGTGTGTGTGTGTGTGTGTGTGTGTTTAATCTGGCAAGGTATGTTGGAGGCTTGGAGCAGAATAAAACAAATATTTATGATAACTCACAAAGGGACAGAGACACCAGCAGGCTGGTCATGAAAGTAGGCCGTCTGAGCACACTCATTTAGCTCTGCTGATTCATACACACACCTGCTTTCTTCTAGCCCTGAACCATTAAAAATACAGAGATCCCTTAAGAGGTTTGTATCATTATAGGCTGTTATAGGCCATCAAAATACGTAGACTGACAACATCTTTTGTTATCCTCCATCTTGTCACAATATTTAATACAAATGATTACATAAAAAACACTCGATTAGCCTATATTCCTTTAACAAAAAATTATTGTATTGCCTGATATCAGTAAAATACATTCAATACGTTAGAATCGAGATCTTTGATTTTACTTACAAAAAATACAATTAAATATGTTTACAGTTGTGTAGGTTGAATTTTTAATGGCTGAATGTAGACTATTTCCTGCTATATACAGGATTTCATAAAAAAATATCAATTAAAGAAAACACACAGCACCATTTTTGGCTGTTTGACCATTCGGCTGTCTTAAAAGTTGTATGATTTGAAGTTGTATTGTTTAATGACCTTGTGTCATCTCTAGAAACACAACTGTGCATGTCTTTTTATTGAATTAACAAAAGCTTTATATAGAGTTTATTTTGTTATATAGACATCGAAATGTTTATCAGACAATGTAATTATGTGGTTTAATGTTTATTTAAAGGGAAAAACTCAGTGTGTGTAGATGGAATGTTTCAAATCAGACTTAATGGAAATGGTCAAGGGAGTCCCGCAAGGATCTGTACTGGGGCCATTATTGTTTACTTTATATACAAATTGTCTTGCCGTTAATATTAAAAATGGAAGATTCCACTTTTATGCGGACAATGCCATCATATGTTGCTCTGGTCCTGCAAACCAACAAGCTCTGGGTTATTTACAATATGCTTTTGATATTATTCAAGCAAGGTTTTATATTTCGAAGCTGGTTTTAAATGTTGAGAAAAATAAGTTTATGTGGTTATCAAATTCTAGAAACTCCATTGCTTTTTGAACTTTACAAGGGAAACTGATCACATTAGTGTTGGGGTATAAATCCCTGGACATAATAATTGATGACACATTACACATGAATTACTCTGAAACAAATGAAAGAAGAAACTAGGGTTTTATTTAAGAAATAAGTTGTGTTTCCAATTCTTGACTATGGGGATGTATTTTATCAGCATGCTCCTTTTTATCTTCTCGTCTCCCTGGATGCGATGCGTCATGGTGCCTTAAGATTTCGTACAGATTGTAAATTCTCTACACATCATTGTGCATTACATAATAGAGTTGCCAGGTCTTCTTTTGCTGTTGCATTGGTAAATGCATTGGTACTTACAAAGCAATTTCTCTCTCTTTTTTTTGACACATTATCCCTATTTGATCCATCAAATAGCAGCTGATAACTCTTTATTCCATTCACAATCTTATTATAATCTCCATGTACCTCCTGCTAGAACGAACCTAAGCAAACCATCTTTAAATATGCTGCCCCGTCAGACTGTAACTCTCTTCAAATGAAATCGAGGATAAATCAATTAGTTTCTCTCAGTACGCATGCACTAGAGAAAGATTTAGTGATTTGCAAACACTTCCAAGGCTGTACTTTTAATGACATTTTATCGTGCGTGGTATTGTTGTTTGTTATTTGTGTATTTGTTTAACTGGACTGCCTATCTTGGCCAGGAAACTCCTATAAAAGAGATTTTGAAATCTCAGTGAGGATCTCTCCTGGTTTAAATAAAGGCTGAAATGAAAATAAATAAATATGCAAAGTACAAAGTGATATACACACACATTCAATGAAACAATACATATTTTCTTGAACAACAAATGAGGAATAAAAAATAATATGGAGAGTAAAATAGAAAGTGTGGATATGAATGAATAGGCTATGCATACAAAAGCATGCCCTACTGAATAGGGCAATCCACTGAAAGCAGGGGTTGAAATTATCATGTAAAATATTAACCTGAACTAGAATATGTGGCCTCTTTGTGTTTGTTCAGCATACAAAAGTCTTGTTACTTTTTTTGTTTATTTATTCAGTATTGCATCAGTATCCACTACAACCTCAGGGTTGGCTTCAGTGTACAGTGACTCACTGAAAAGGACGTCAGGGCATGTACAGAGACGAGATAAAAATCGTCCCAGCCAGGAAAGGAATATTTAGAAGAAATCAGAAAGTGTGTGGGCGATGCACATAATAGTGACTGTAGCGGCGAAGCGCACATCTTGGTGGACGTTTTTGCTTTACTTCGTCAGAAAAGACGCTATCCAATGGAAAGCAACGCGACTGAAGATCTTATCTTATAACGGGGCATGGATTTGAGTAGTAAGTTTTCATGAACGATTGTAGGATCGATGCAGAGCTGTGATAACGCTTCTGAAACGCACTCTATCTGAGTATATAAACATTTATTTATAGCATGTTCATAAATTTGAGTTTTGAGTAGGCTAAAAGTTATTCATGAAAACTTTATTTAACATATTGGCAAGTCATTTACAGTACATTCAATTATGAATAAGTAAAGGACAATGTGCAGACAAAATACTGTTATTTGTACTTAAATGACTAGTTTGAATGATCTGATCGGAATGATCTTATCTCTAAAATAGTGTATAATATAACTCAGAAAATGTTGCAACAAGATGAACACTTCTACTGTGTTGATATATTAGCTACCATATTTAGTTACAGAGTATTTTACGTTCTGTATTTTTTTATTTTGCGTCTCTTATCAGTTCCGATGTTTTCATTTTCTAGACTCATTTTCGTTTCTTCAATCTCCTGCCATCTATTTACATTAAATCATACTGTCCTCTCCTTGGAGGACTTTTTTTTAAATTACACTTGCTAACCGCGATGTTGCCATAGACAGCGGTTACAGTTTATTGGAAAAGTGCAGTAAAATGTATTTTTAATATGTAGCTTATAAACCTTTAAAGACTTGTTTACTGTAAACTATGAGGTTGTTAACTGATGGTTTATGCTTTTATTGAAACCATCAGCACACATTATGAATAATTGAAAAAAAAAGTTTAACAGCAGAATTCCTGCTGAAAAACTACATTACCCATGATTCTGGGTAATTACACTCGACCAATCAGAGAATAGCGACAGGGAAATTGCCAACAGAGTAATTTATATTACAATGAATTCAGAACATTATAGGCTACTAGAAGTACATGTTTCCCTATGCTCTCAACACACTTAAGTATTTGTATGCATTTTCAGCAAATTTTCTACATGAGATAATTAATAGTTCTATATGAATCCATTGTTTTTTTTAAATTAGGTTTCGTTTGTAGTTCTTTTCCGCATTGAAGCAGTTAAGTTTTGTACCTTTGTCTTTTTGCCTACTTCTCAAATACTTTTTGGCTTTAATCAAAGTTTGTAATGTTATGATTCAGTTTGTAGTTGGTGGGTTTGGTTCATGGGTTAATAACTCTTAAACAATCAATTTCATTGAATTGAATGGGAAAAATACTTATGTAACCAAGGCCTCTGAAAATATTGGCATGCACCGTTGCACTCTATTGTAGAAAAATATTTGGCAGTTCAGTGCTGTGACCAACCACAATTGAGTATGCCATCATGTTCATGTTACTGATTTAAGACATTTGTAATGTAATAAAGGTTACTAATGTAAAGAAACATTGAATATTGCACATTTGTGACTTAATGGATCTGCTAATGTAATTCATTGTAATCACACATTTTCTCATTGGATTGTTTGACTCACAGGACTTCTGGTAGTAGTCTTTAGCATGGTTGCCTCTGAACTGTCTCACGTCTACACTAGACCAATTGACTTTGTGTGTGACAACGAGGCCAGAAGAGTGATGAACAAGGTGAAGGACTTTCAACAGGAAATGGTAAGACATGGAACCATTTAAATTGTGAACAGACTTGGACTGACTTTCCACTCCAAAATAAGCTATGCTAAAATCAAATTATACAAAAATAACAACCATTTCATCACCGTGCTACACTTGACTTGACAGTTTACCTATTTGCCTATTACCTATGTTGAGTTGACTCTGACTCCTCAGCGTTTACATCCCACTATCCACCGGTGAGACTTTTGATCGGCTGTGCTTTTCACTCCCTTTACAGAAAGTTTGCAGTGGTGCAGATACTCTACCCTCCTCTATTAAATTACCATGCGTCGGCATTCACAAAGCAACCTGGGATAGAAAATCAGTGAGTCGTTCAATGCAACAAACTCCCACACACTCCCTCCATTACAGCATCAACCCACTCACGCTGCTCTCTGGCACACACTCTTTGAGACACCTGTATGTGTGTGTGTTCCAGTTGCATGAGCGGAGGGCTGAGATCCTGCTGTCTTTGGGGACTCTAGCGCAGGATGTGCGGTCTGCCAGGACACTCAGCCAACCTGGCTGTAGACTCACTCTGCTGGGGCGCTTGGAACACAGTATCAACAACTACCTGCTTGTAGTCAAACTACTCCACATTGAGGTGAGGATGATCAGTTCAACCTTATGCTGCATCGCAAATAGATATTGGCACAGAGATGAATGGCATGCAGACAGATTGTGAACCTCTTTAGGAATCCGCTCACATATGATATTGACTTGCAGAATGAACTGAAGACTAAAGGCATAATGTTTAACACTGGTCAGACTACATCTGATCCTGTTAATTGTGACAAGTCTTCCAGGTCATAGTACCATATATATATATATCATTTCAAGTCAATTAAACTTAAGGATATAATCTGTCCAGTTAGGAAATATAAATGAGTGTGAATCAGTTACATCTGCTTTGGTGCAAATGAAAGCGACAATGTGTGCGCTGGAGAGGCAACAGCAAGACAACATTCCAAAAGGGAAGGATTTTGCAAGTGGAGGCCATACACAGTTTTTCTTTTATGATTCTTCCTGACTGACATTCCATACTCTTCCTGACTGAGTACATACATGCACATGGGGCCCATACACACTACCGACTTACATTATGAGTTGCTGTGATGAACTTCATGGAAGTTGGATCAGACTGTAACAGTTTTTGACATTGATTTTTGGTATGATTTTGAATCCAGCCATCAGTGTGTTGATGATTTATGTTTCCATTGATTGTCATCACATACATTTGTACTTAACAAATTACAGAATGCACACAAATAAAGATTTTCAATTTGACTATTACATTAATTGAGAATGTGGGACTTAATATTAACTATATATATATATATATATATATATATATATATATATATATATATATATATATATATATATATATATATATATATATATATATATATATATATATATATATATATATATATATATATATATACACACACATACGCACATATTATTTACTTACTATGTGAATTTCTAGGATCAGATGTAGTCTGACCTGTGGTAAACCCTATGTCTTCAGTCTTTATTTCTATGAATGAAAGTGAAAATATATTACATTTTAAGACTTGACTGCAACTGATCAAATTAATAATTTAATACTGCAGTCAAAATAATAATCTAGTTATCTAGTTTTACAACATGTGATAGAAGTACTTTCATATGATTAAAAAAAGATGTGAATGGAAGTTTTCCCATATTTTAATGTCGCTATGGGACTACGTAGATCACAAGGAAAATATCCTGCCTTCCCGGAATCTTTGTTGATTCATCACGTCATCTTGGTGACTTTGACTCCAGGTGACCTCTGCCTTCCTTCCCCAGGAAAGAAGGGGAGATAGCGACACATACTTGACCCGTGAGAAGGATGGGAACATGGTGCTCTCTGAAGTGCATTACAGCCATGCCCTGCTGATAAAATATACATGCTGCCACTCCTAGATTAAAGCATGTACTGTGGGGGGATGCTTGACTGTAGCTTCCCTGATTTTTGATTTATTTGAAAATTACATAATTATCTGACTTGTGAAAATCAAAGCTGGTGTTTTCATTTACCTTAAGGATGACCCACCATCTTTAAAAGTATAGCTCATTCGTTTCAATCACATAGTAAAAGTCATTTCTGTTTTTGCCTTTGTCAACATACTATGACTATTTTTAGCTTGAACACCATTTTCTTTTTCTGTCTATCTTTCTGTCATCTCATCCAGCAGGGGGAGCAAGTAGGACCCCAGACCGAGATATGTCTGGGTCAGCCCTCTAAGGATTTGGGTTTGGTGTTGAAGAAATTTGGGAGTCTTCTCACAGGCAAACTGGAGTGGTTCATTGCAGAGATGGCAAATGGGTGCTAGACTGAAAAACTGACTTCTAAACTCGGCCTTTCTTCAAGCTTGTGTAATGGGATCAGACAGGCCCAATCCGTTTTAACGATGGTCCCCCTTCAAGATGATGGAGGGCCATGCACTTTGCCAGAGACCACAGATTTACAGAAGAAAAAATACACGAGGTGTAAACGACAAGACTCTGCCATCTGCTGGATCATAGCTGATCTGACTCACCTGTTGACATTCGCCCACTAGAACTTTTAAAACAGACAAACTGTTCTGAACTGTAAGCTGGTGAGTCCTAAATGTTATATTTATACCACAGATTATATTTATTTATTTTGTAGGCTGCATGGAAGTTGAATTTACTCTACATGGTGTGGAAGACAATCGGAAGCTAATATAAAGGGCTGAATGTGTGCCACAATGTAGTTCACACACAGGAAAGGTCACTTTATCTATACACTCCAAATTATAATTATGACTTATTTGTGCATATAATATGTTTCATATAAAGCATAGTATTTACAATATTTTGTACAACAAACAAACAAACCATTAATTCAAAATTTGTATTCAGTTGAAACACTGATGTATTAACACAAAACAGTGAAAATAAACAGTACACAATGTGAAAATATGTAATATTTAAATAACTAAATACATTCTCTTTTTAATAGATGAAGTTCTCTCTTGTAATGTTACCCCAGTTGTTGTAAAATGCAGTTAACTATATAAATATATTTTCATTTAATTTGTTGTGTGGATTATGGTGTTACTGATATAACAAAATCAGCTTTAAATGTATGTCTAAAGTGAATTTAACTGTCGAAGACCGATCTTTTCATTCTACACATTAAATTGTATTGACAATAAAGACATTATATTATAATCTTACAAAAGATTTATATTACAAATAACCATACAAGTAACTATTCAACATATACAAGTAACTATTCAATCCAGAAAATTTTATTTCTTCATAAAAAAATCAGTTTTTACATTGATAATAATATGAAATGCATCAAATCAGCATATTAAAATGATTTCTGAAGGATCATGTGACACTGAACACTGGTGGAATGATCTAAAGAGAGGAATGCTTGAATGTTTGCCTCTGTTTGTTATAGCATTAGCATTAGCATTAGCTCTGCTTGTGCTAATTTTGCTGAATGTGCATTGAGCAGCCCAGGTCAAGTTCAGATGACAATGAATGTAGGTACCGGTAGCTAAACTATAAATATATATTCTGTCTAGCAGCTGTAAATATTTATTCTATGAGAAATCAAATGATGTGCTAGAGAAGTTTAAAGTGGAGACCCTAATGAGTCATTTATTTAGACAAATTACAGTCTCAGACATAAAATGAGCTGTGGAGAGAAGATCAGGCAAAGCTTGTGATTGATTTTGCCACACAATAGCTGACAGATTGCTAGGAACCTTGAATACAAATATAAAAAATGCTAAAAGACTCATGTGTTGTCTTTGGTGAGACCCTTTATAAATCACGCTTCTGAATCTTTTGTGGACAAAAGCAATCAGTTATACGTATCATGAACAGTTAAGTTACTAAACTTTGCTGATATATAGCTGTCAAATATTATGTCTTTATGTGATTGTCACTATTTATTGGTTCTGGAAGTCTGGACAAAATATTTCAAACCTGGAAGACTTTGGTCATGTAATGTCATTGCTGATATTATTAATGTTTGTTCACGCAGTTGATCCTTTTGTTTAAACTTGAAGTTCTCCAGAAATTTGAAATCAATTTCAATAATTTATTAAACCATTTGCATGTTACGGTTCTATAATGCCAGTTAATGGTCATATTAACAAGTAGGTAAACAATGGTGTTATTTTGACTGTTTTTATTTTTTAATTATTGATTTATTTTAATTTGACATTTTTCTCAATAGCTTTTCATCAACTCATCAACTCATGAGCCACCTGCATTTATTTTCACAAACTATAATATTTTTTTTTATCAATATGGTAAACAAGATTTCCATTCAAATCTACAGTAGTGACCAAAGTGATGTCCGGCCTAGGAAAACTGCTATTTTAACCCTTAATTCACCCATTATTAAAATTTTGTGAAAGATTCTGAAAGCATATTGTATACTGGTGCTCGGAGTCAATTGTTTTATTTGTTATAACTCAATGAAACATGCCAAATTGTTCACACAGCCTTTGGCCAGGCTGTCACAAGGCTATCAAAGAAATAATAGTAACAGCAACAATAACAATATTATTATTATTAATTAATATTATAACTAAGAGAATAAACAAAAGATCATTTTTTGTGAGCTTGTTATAGTCAAATAAGACCTGTAGCTGTATTGTTTGCCTTTACAAATTAACGTTACATAACACTAATTAGTTTAATGTTTAACGTAATAATGTAATGTAAATGTAATGTAAAGTTTTAATGTAAAACTCCAAATAGGGAGTTTGGCGGTTCCACTTCAAAAACATCAACATAATAGGATTGGCGAGTTAACCGTGCCTCGAGATAAGTGAACTCCACTGTATATATTGACAGTATCATCTGTCTTAGCGTGAAAAAAATAGATTCGCTAAGGTAACATTACCTTGTAAATCTATGAAGTGATTTTAATGTAGTGACGTATCTGATTAATGCCATCTCTGCATCTGTCAGTGTTGTGCTCATGCTGCTTTTCCTTCTGCTCATCCTCTTCTTCTGTCCCACTAGCAGCTGGGGCTACATCTCTAAGGCTTTTTCATCACGTATATAGGCATTTACCACCAACACTTTAATCAGAGTGTCGAACATGGCTCTTAAAAGCCTGTTTATATGAAGGCAACCTTTGTTTGCTTGCATTCATTTGCATTAAATGTTTTTTAAGTTTTTGTGACCAAGTCCTTAGCTCAGTTTTGAAGTTCTGAATCAGTTGAATCCCGGCAACCCATACTTTACAACCCACCTCTATGCATTTTTATGGTCAATGAAATTCTGTTGACTGGCTTTTAGGATTCTGACCTTTTGTGATGCATAATGCATTTCTTTCATTGTTAAACTTTATGGATAGAAGTGTCATCAAAGCGCCCTCTGTATCATGTCACTTCAACTAACCACATAGTAAAAATGTAAGGTTGCTGATCAAATTGCAGGAGATCCAGTGAGTTCAGTTAGGCTCTGTGTGGTCATGTGGAGTCATCATCACACATCATAATGCTGTTGCACCAGGGTAAGCCCACCATGGTAGTCTGATATTGTGGCTTACAGTGCCACCAAGTGATTACATTCTACACATACTCCACAAGGAAATGGCATTGAAACTATTTTAATGAGTTAGGTTTAAAAAAGATAAATAGTAACAAAGGCTTAAATGCTGTGCTTAAATATGCATTTGACTGAAAAAGCCGATGCAGCATGCAGTTCCTCCCAATGAACACTTGATGTCGCACTTTCAACAGAGAGTCAAGAAATTGAATCTAATGTTAAAGCTCATGAATATTAATCGTTTAATGTTCACGTTGCTTGGTAACCTTCGATTGTCCAATCACTAAATCTAATTATTATTATTACAATAGCCTATTATAATATCAATGAGCCAAGTCTTCCGCATCACAGTGGGATTTTCTAAGGAATGTGTTTCTTCACCACAGAGATGTAATGTTTTTGTCTTGACATTGCTGTCACATTTAATATTTGTTAATAATTATTGAGGCCTCGTTTTACTTTTGTATAAAGGAAATAACTATCTTGAACTATCCTTTCTATACAGTAGGCCTGTTTAAGACTCTTTAAAATCCTTATATCTAGGGTTATATAAGCATCCATTTGAGAACTAAATGCTCGAGTCCATATGTTATAAAAACAAAGTGGCACAATAAAAAATAAAAAAAACGGTAGAAATACAAATGATGGAGAAATGATCCGAAATTATTTCAGGAATTTGAACTACAAAGACACATTTGGATGCAGCAATCGCCGACACAGTAAAATGTATGATTAAAATGAATTAAAATGAAATCTAAAGTCAATCAAAAAAAATGTGTCCTTAAATACTCACACTGTCCAAGATCTGTAACAAGATGTTTATCCCTGACGAGATTATTTACAAATGGCAATGTGAATCTTATTCCATTTTTATTTTATTTTTAAATACACACTTTTGTACAAATGTAAGTATGCATACAGAACAAAAGATGAGGATGACACATTGTTGCATTGCGCTGACGTCACGCGGACAGGGTGCCGCCCCGCGGTAACGTCTCCTCTGGACCCAGCGGCACGGCGGTGTCACCCGCTGTGAAGCGCTTACCACACAAGGTTACGAAACAGACGCCATCTTGGCTCAACCGCAAGTCGCCTGCATGGGAATCTCGCGCCACTTCAGCGTAGCTTGAGCCAAAATGTCCCACCCTTGCTGCAGTTCGTAGTAACCTTCTCCATGAAATCTTTGGGGGAGGGATATACGAGAGCTGTCGCGTAAACTACTTCTTCCTACACTTCTGTGGAGCACTGGAAAATGGCCTAGCTGTTTCTGGAGACTTAAAAGACGTTATCGCTCGCTCGTATGACGCAAAGTGTGTTGGATTTCTCCCGGGGAGTTTCATGGCTGAATCGTGCGTGAAGATGATGGTAATGATGGTGATGATGATGATGATGATGGGGATTCCTCCGGTGAGTAAACGATTAACCCACAAACTGTTATTCGCTTAAATGACATCTTTGACGTGTTTACTAGAGAAACCCAGCGACTGCAGCGTTTAATACTACTTAAGAAATCGAAGACGGATCATTTGAGAGCTGTAAACTGACTCTTTAACGCGGGTTTCTTGCCAAAGATTAATTTAGGCTCGCGTATTTCTATCCTATGTGTTCACATTTAAATCACTCCGATTAGCCTCTGACTGCCAGTGAAGCGTGTAAAAATAGCTGGTAAGCAGGTTAGTGAGCGCGTGCAGGTTAACGGGTTATTTGACAGGCTAATGTTTGTTAGCTAACGGCAATAAAGTCTTTAGAGACTGCAGAATAAACTTCAATAATCGCTTTACATGTGACTTTTGAATAGGCTCCTAACACAAGTTTGTTTGGTTTCATATTATAGTACTGTATTATAATGAGAAGTTTCGAGTAGTAATTATTTATGAGGTGACACTATAACAGTTGACTTTAATATATAATTTATAAACCTATGCTGCATAACTACTGAGGTGGTATTGTAAACACACACACACACACACATTATTTCACACTGTGTATTTTCAATACCACCTCAGTAGTTATGCAGCATATGTTATATATATATATATATACACACATAATTTCTAACCCCATATATACACAATTTCTAACACTTAACTGATGAGCAGTTAAACGTTTTTATGAAGTGATAACTTTTTGTAGTAATCGTCATCAACAACAGGTTTCATAGGAAGCTTTTGGGATGTCACAAACTATCATGAAGCGTATGTTCGTGACCAACTGTCACGAACCCATCATACTAAAATGTTTTTTATGGAGATTTGACTTGTTTTTGGGAGTATATAGGGCGGGAGTATATAGTCATCAAGGGTTTGGTTCTTGCTTTGCCTGAGTGAATCAACACTTGCACTGCAGAAGTTAGAGTTACTCATTCAGCTTTCTAATGTGTGACTAAACACACTTGTTTGAGATAAATATGGGAAGAGAGGAAATAATGCAGTGGAAGCTTTTGAAATCCAGTGAACCCAGGGACAGGTTGACAGATTCCTGCTTCCTTCAGCAACAGATCTGTGGTTGGCCCCGCTGTCCAAGACATCCAAGCTACTTCTAATGCTTTCTCTTACGAATATGACACTAACGTGGGAACAAAGGCTTGTTCCCTGTGCTCTTTTCATTCTTCTTCTTGAAGAGTGGATGAAAGTGAAATCCTGTAATGGAAACGTTTACTATGATGTTCAAACTGTGAGACAGACCGAGCTCTAGGTTTGCCTTGCTTTTGGTGCATCACTGTATTTTTTTCTTGCTTTATGTTCAGGATGACTTCTAAGCAAAGCATGGGTGAAATGCCACAGCAGGTCTTAAAGTTTATCCAGGAGCAAAAAGTGACAGCGAAACCGTTCCTGGAGTGCAGAAGCTATCAAACTGAGCTTCACGTCGACAGTCTCAGCGGCACGGTGTGCTGAATAAAGATGCTGTGCACAGTGAACAATAACAGGAAGAAGACTATTAAAAATAAAACCTACAGCGAAATATCTCAACATTCCAGAGGCGTGCAAAAGTTATCAAGTCCAAACTAAACTAGTCACATGACATTAAGAGGTTACGTGTGAGAAGACGGGGAGTGCTGATATGTAGGAATGTGTTGATATTAAGTGTGTAACCCCGAAGCCTACAGTATGATGAGATGTGCATTTCTAAGGCCTCTAAATTATTAACATGATCCAAACTTTGCTTTTTTCAACAGATTTTTCATTCTTCTTCATGCTTTTTGCCCTCTGATTGATAGTTCATACTTTTGTAGTGAGTAAAATACCTTTTAGGCCCTGTTCCAATGGCTGCCTAAACACTCGCTGTCGTCTTATGAGTCCACACTTTCCAATCAGGTGAACATCTCACAAATCTAAGGTAGAATATTCAAAACATTTATAATAAAATATTATTTCTACATCCAAATATGTATGATAACTTAAAATCCCCTTTTCAGTCTTTTTTCTTTAACAAAAGAAATATCTTCATAGAAAAAAAATAATTGCTTAGTTTCTGCGAGTTCCAACAGGTGATCGTTTTTGTCGCCTGACTTTGATGACGTGTATCCTCGGCACAGTTTGCAGCGCAGGCTGCAATATTAATAATACAGTGGAGTTTGGTTTTGTCGACGGCCTCGTGGGTTGCAAAAAAGCATCGAGATAACAGTTTAGCGAGATAACCTACACCCAATATATCTATTTATTAGATGAAGTGATCGGCATGCTATAAAAATGTACATACACTGTATATGTTTGCTAACAACAAAAGGCATATGTGCACCAACTAACAGCAGAGATTTACCAGTATACAATAAAAAACACCTTTGATTCTCGATACAAACCTTTAATTATATTCTCCAACATTGCAAACACAATTTCGCTCAAACAGTCATAACATATTCGTGAGGTCATCAAGCTGTACTAGATTGCATACTTTCTTGCGTTCTGCCCGTCTAATGTGCTTTCCCAACAAATTCGCCTTCGTCCCGTCTTTTAACAACCGTGTTCCCGTAGGGGCATTGAGCAGAGCGCACTTCAGAACAGAAGCAGGATGTGTTTGTGTTTGTTCATCTAAGCCTCATACTCATTGGTCGTTATCGCTCGTTACCGACCAATGTCAAAATATTTAAGAAGACCAATCAAATCAGAGAAGGCGGGCTTTATGTGCACACAGAAGCGGATGAGGCTTTGGGATGGGGGTGGACCCACGGCAGCTCTCGTAAGAACGTGAACGTGCTTTCACTTCAGAGAGTCCTGCGCGGTGCTGTGAGCAGAACGTCACTGACAGAGCGACAAGGACCGCGATCCACTTGCAACGCAAACTCAGCGCATGCGCAGTGAAATAGGTGCACTCATGACTCACGAGATAACCATGTGAAATGGCGAATTTGTCCCTCTTTTGTGCTCGAGATATTAGTGTTCGGCGACATTAAAGAATCGAAAATACTAAGACAAATAGGGAGTTTGGCGGTTCCACTTCAAAAACGTCGACATAATAGTATTGACGAGTTAACCGTGACTCGAGATAAGTGAACTCCACTGTATTATGTGTTGTGTCTCTTAGAAATGCAAATTTGATTGTAGCTTTAGCTTGAGTTGGGATGTAGGTGTCGATTTATGTTCATAAGCGAAAACTGTAACATCTGTACAAATTTAAACAATCTCTTAGGGCAAATTTCAAATATTCTGACTGTTTCAGTTAGGACTCTACTTTCATTAAAATTAACTATTGGTCATCCATGGTATCACACATTTAGATCAGGATAACCATAGGTAAAACCTTGCACCAATAGTTAATTTCAATGAAAGTAGACTTCAAAAGGTTATTCATTATTCAGATCTCATGACCTGTAGGACATATACCAGTTTTCGTTTTGATTGATCAAAGTTTGGTCAAGATCCAGATTCTGAAGCAGTTTTACCAATCGTTACATTTAAACAAAGAATAATAAAAAAAAAACCAATCTGTTAACTCATTTCTGTGCAGCTCAGTCCAAAGATCATCTGAGCCCTTTTTCGTAAGAATTGACAAACATTTTAAGCGTAAAAACAATACTGTACGTTTCAAAATGGGCTGAGTCTAAGATGTTGAGTGTGATCGGCACAATGAGAGGAACTGGGTGTTTATTTATTCTAGATCAAATGATTCAAAAGTTATAACCATTTGTGAACTTTTAACCAAAAGGGAATTTTTGAGTTGGTCCTTGAGAAATTTAGCAACTTTTCATAGCAGGCCTACTAAACTGTAAGGAGTTATGGGATATGTTGGGTCTGTCTCCAAACAGCTTTTTATGTAACAACACATTGGCTGAAACAGAATTAGGTGATCGTGTCTCGCAGTTACAGTCTATATTCTGTTTGCCCTGTCACTCCTTATTTCTCATGTGAACCTGTTTCTGTTTACAAAAACTTGATGTTTACCTCTGGTATAAATTGTGTTAGTTCAGTGGAGCCACATGTTGCTTAAATATTCCACTTCTTGGCAATTCTACAAGGATTGCAAATTGCTTTATATGTCTGGATTTAAAGCTGTTTAACTCATTCTAAGTTTACAGCAGCTTAGTTGAGTGACAGCATGTATAATTCAGAGATTCTACCAAGTAATTGAATCTTAATGAGGGATAGTCCCTGGTCGCAACCAGCTTGTTTCCAAATACATTTGATGCTTAACTACATTATACATTCCGCCCATAGTTGCTTATGCAGTGCTACTTGAACTTCGACAATTAGCTGTGAGTGTGAAAACAAAGCTCTTTATATTTCGAGTCTAGGGATGCACGATATATATCATAAATGCACCTTTTTACTTTTATCGTTGTCGTTCCGATAAGAAAAATTGGTTGATATGTTTATGCTGATAATGTATTATTTCCGTCCGCTGAGAGACTTCAGATGCGTTGTTTGCTATGATGGTTTTGAATTGCTTGAAATGAATGGAATCACTTCAAAAAGGAAGATACATTTAATAATAATAATAATAATAATAATACATTTGTTTATTTAGGCGTCTTTCAGATCACCCAAGGTCACCATACATCAACAAGAAACAACAACAACAATATTACTGAATAACAATAAATAACAATGCCAATAAACCATAAATAAGTAGAAAACTGTAAGAATAACAAAAATAAAAGTGCTAGACTTGAGGGAAACGTGCAGCACAAATCTGTCATACAAGTTGGACTGTTCGGGACATGGCTTTTTGTTTTTGTAATCAGGCTCTCAAAATATATCAGTTTGAATTTAGAATTATCAGCCAATATATCGGTTATTGGCCTTCAATTATAAAGTATATCAAAAAGTAAAGTATATCAATTATAAAGTATCATTAATATCGGCCAAAATGTTCATATCTGTGCGTCTCTTGTGGTCACATTGCGGTTTAATGGAAACGTAGTTGTTTTTCAAGGGTTTGTTGCTCCGTTGTCATTTATCTATAGCAGGAGTTGCCGATTGTAATTAAAGACATGTTTGTACACGCACGACCCATTTAGTCCGTTGTAAAGGCTTTGGGGATTTTACTTCTGATACAAATAATTTGGTTAGCTGTTTTTAAAATATTGAATGATATTGTGCAAGTTTGTGCATGACCAAAAGTATATCAAAGATCTCTCCAAAAGAGATCTGCACAATAACAATTGAACAGATCATGTATTTTTTTTCTTATACTAAGAAAACAAATATTTTCTTACTAATCATGTAGCTACTGAATGGCAAAGCTTCCAACACACTAATTACAGGAACAGTCCCACAAGACATTCATGTTGGCAGTGAATTTGATTCTTTGGCACAGTGAAAACAGAATGTGATTGTAAACTCGGTAACCCTTTATTTGTTTATTTGACCGTACTTTGTTATATCAGGAGCCTTTGTGCAACAGTTTCATCAGTTCCATCAGATAGCTGTTAGGTGGTATATTTTCAGCATGGTAATCGCTATTTTTCAATCATGAGATTTAGTTGTGGTTCTTCATTCTACTTCATTCTGTGATTGTGATGTCAGATCTAGGTGAGCCATTCCAACCTTTGAGCCATTTTATATATACAGTATATATAAAACTACTTTAACAGATGATTTGAATAGCTCTGTTTGGAAGTAACTAATCATTCTAGAATTATTGGAATGATTTTGTAGGGAAGTGCAGCTGCATAGAAAATAACAAATTATGACCATAGATAAATACAATAGAACAAAGATAAAAAATTAAAATAAACATTACTTTTTTCATGTAAGTCTAACAACAGAAATTGAATAATCAAATGTAAAATATCACTGCATAGTCGTCTCTGTATTAATTATAATGAATCTTTGTTAAAGCTATAAAAGTGTTTTTTCTGTTCTTTGTTTTGTGACTTTTGTTGTTTGGTTAACATCAAAGACAGACAGATTTATTAGGTTATTGTCACTTTAAGACTGTATCCATGTTCACTTAAGACACGGATGACTGTTTAGGAGGAGACATGCCAAGACTGGGATTTTGCACAGAAAACAGTTCTGCACGTTCTTGTGCTTAAAAGCTAACTTGAATGTTTAAGCACGACTTAAAACATTACAATTATAAGTTTAACCGTCACATAGGGAATGTTATGTAATTAATCCATATGTGTCCTGAACTGTGGGTCCGTACGGATTACAGATGAACTACTTTCCCTATATATCAGGTCGAGCAGCTCTAGCAAGAATGCTGTGACATCTGTGACTTCAGCCGTGCTAATTGCATTTTTGAACCGTTGAGTGAGCGAATGTTTCACTGACTCATTCATAAAGACCTGCAGAAAGTCCTGAAAAGCCGCTCAATCACATTCAAGGACCTTAACTAACACTTGTAGACAAAATAATTATATAGTGTATAGTGTATGTTTTCCTTTCTTTTATAGTTAATTTTCTCCTTATTAGCACATTCTTTAGAAATGTTTTCTGGTCTAAAGCAATATCAGAAATCTAGCATACAGCAGAGAAGAGAGCGAATGCTTAATCAGACGTCCTCTTCCCCAACCTCACTTAAGCAGTTTGCATGACTGTGTTCCTTATTCCCCTCCTCCATGTCGTCTTAGTTTTGTGCTGACAGTGTGGCAAAGCATGCATCTTTAACTAAGTGTAAAATGTCTAGTCTGCTGCTTTCAGAACCCTCTGCTTTGCGGAGTATCTTTTCTCGGGCTTATTCCTCGCACACATTCTTATGTAAGACCCGCCTTCACTGTTACCCACTTTGACATTGACATCCTATGTGAAATCCTTGATTTTCTCCTTCTGCAAATCACTGGAAGTAAATTACTGGAAGTGAAATTGTTCTAATTTTAACCATATCAGGTTAACTGGAAGATTTGGGGTTTATTTGGACCTTAAGGGTATCAAAATGAAACATCCATTTAGCATACGGCTGAATCAGACTCGACAGGGAGAATTCAAACCAGTGAAGTTTGTATGTCATTAGTGAAATCTTATCATCCTGTTCTGTTTCAGGTTTGGCTGTCCAATGTTTGTGAGACTGGATGAGACAAGGGCTCTATCAGGAGCCTTTGTACAGATTGACCTGCAATTATTGAAGAGGACCTCTGGGCAGGTGAGAATTATTATTCTTGTGTGTTTCGTGTATGTGATCTAAGTTTACTGATTGTTTCAAAGTAACATTGAATATAGATAGTTTCATTTTTTTTATACATCCACACCTTCTATCACTTCATATGCACAGCAACAAACTCAGGCT
Source organism: Rhodeus uyekii (assembly GCA_037043235.1). NCBI lineage: Eukaryota > Metazoa > Chordata > Actinopteri > Cypriniformes > Acheilognathidae > Rhodeus > Rhodeus uyekii. Next base: position 147,607 of record JAWRVZ010000076.1, on the reverse strand, counting down.
TGTGCTCTGTGATGAATCGCTTGTTGTATTTCTCATTTGTAAGTAAAGATGTGTGAGACTAGCCGCCTAGTCGAGTAAATTATAGTGCTGATTGATGGTAGTCGACTTGCAAAATACTAACTAGTCGCTTACAAATGTTTTTTTTGTTGTTGTTGCTGCACACATTTGCTTTATATTTTTTATATATTTTTATATTTTATATAACTTTATAATTTTTACCATCATGTTGCTATTCTTACTTATGGTTAAATAATGTATAGTTTTGCTGCCAGATTGTGGATTCATGTACAGATTGTTTTGATACATAAGCGCGTTCAAACCTGGATACGCAAGTGGTTGCACTGGTAATGAACAACAATACCTTAATGCGCTGACTTATGTGGATTAACTTTTGTTCAAGGAAATAAGTTTATAATAAGCTATTATGTTTGAACTTATTGGTCTTGCGCTCCCCATTGACCATTTAATTTGAATAAATATGTCTGTAATGGCTAATGTTGCTTAAGTGAACACTCAAGTTTAATATAATGATCATAATACAATATATGGCATTCAGTATGAGATTTGGCTGTTCATAGATTGTGTTTTGTCAAATGGATCTCATATACAGACTGTCCGCAGGGGCCGAGTTTAGTTTTATTATTTTCAAAACTTCCTTTTAAATGGTTATGAAATTAGTCGTTGTGAACATCCCTAATTTGTAAGTAGCGTTGCCTAAAAGTGTCTAAATTAAACTAATTTAACTTTCCGCTAAACACAATCTGCGTTTTATTAAAAATATCCTGGCTCATCCAAGCTTTATAATGGGAGGTTATCACCAGATTATTATGGTAAGATTTTGAAGGCCAAAAAAAAAACTTAAATCATAATGAAAGTATATTATAAATATGATCCATATTGCTCCGGGAGTTAATAAATGCTTTCTGAAGTTAAGCGATGTGTTTTTGTAAGAAAAATATCTATGTTTATAAACTATAATCACTGGTTTCCGGTAACTGACATGTTTGGCTGAAAGAAGAAAGTCATAAACACATTGGATGGCTTGAAAGTGAGTAAACTATGGGATAAAATAGGTGAAAATTTCATTTAAAATGTACTCTCATATTTAACATCAGCCAATAAATAGTGCAAAAAAAACCATCAGTCCAATAATTAATCATCAGTTACAAAACGTCACATGTATCAGCCTTTATAGGTCATGGTGCCAATATATTGTGAATCATTGACTTTTTATAGTTATTTCCTCCATAGAATATTGCATTCAAGACTTTCACAGTTCACTGTACTTTTTAAAGCATTTTATGTTCTTGTGCATGTAGAAAATATTGTATTTAGGTGCTTATGAAAAGGAAACTTCCCTCTCAGGTTCACCCATCACTTGGCAGGGTGGAGTTTCTTGACCCATGGAGAATTACTTCCAGGCTGAGGCCTTTAACCTGGACAAGGTGCTGGATGAGTTTGAACAGAATGAAGGTAAGATAACTGCTAACTTGCAAAACGTAGAAAGAATAAAGTCTTAGTACGTTTACATAACTTCAGATAACCCAGTTGGTCAGGTGCTGATATAAATACAGCAAATGTTTGGCAGTGTCTCTTGAGTTGAGCTGCCCACAGCACGGCAAGCACAAGCAGGTAGCTGTGCTGGGGGCAGCAGTCTGTGTTGTGAATGGGGTCAGTTGAATTAGCATTTCCCCTCAGGACTTCTGCCTCTCCCTGATTTTCCTGAAAACTATTTAATTGGTGTCACACAGTCAAACAAATAGAATTTACAAGGTTAAGGTTGAAGGTTGAAACATTTTGAGTTTCAGCAAGAAATTGCAATTAGTATAATTTTGATCATAGCTCTGGGACAACAGCTCCTGGTGCACAGCCAAATGAAATTGACTTTGGATGTATTGATTATTTTGTCCTGGATGTCACAAAGAACATTAAAAGCCACACAGACTTGCCTCACACAGCCACCCTCTTAGTGACGCCATTGAACGAATGTATATCCCCTCTCTGACTCTAATCTTGACAGATTAATGGGGGTGAAAGGATACTTAAACTATTAAATGGCCCCAGAAGAAAGCTGAATAGGGAAGGAGAACTGTGCGAGTATGTGTCTGCTTGATCATGCTTGGATGCATGTAAGAGAAAGGGAATGTTTTCCCACATTCCAAAGCATTGATGTGTGAGGTTGACAGATGGATCCCAAGGCAATGACCAGACTGGCCCACTTCCTCAACATTTTCCAATCTAGCCTAACCTCATTTCTCAATTTATCTTCTGTTTGTTTCGATCTTCTCAAAAAGGAAGCTAATGAGCTATTTTTTCCCCCGTCCTTTTAGATGAAACGGACACGCCGACTCTCTCGGATGCCAAGTGGACTCAGATTCTGGCCCCGCCATCACACCTCCTTTCCCTGAATCCAGCATTGACCCACTCTGACCTCAGCCCAAGGGACAGCCCTATCGGCTTCAAGCCGCTTCTGGATGTCCAGACATCAGATGGCCCCTCTTTGGCAGAGGTCACCAGGTTAGAGGGAAAACAGCCAGAGTGCAGGAGCGAAGAACGGCCAGCAGATGTTCATAGTCCCCCTCTGCCGCAGCCCAACATTGGCAAGCTGGTGAGCACTGACGGGAAGTTGGCAGACTTGTCGGCCTCCAACAACGTGGTGCTGGAAAACGGCTATACAGCTAGTCCTGATCATAGCAGTCAATCTGACGTCTTTCTGGCCAACGATGATGAGACAAGTGAAGCTGTTACAGATCAGCAATGTGTTAAGGACCCTGGTCCCTGTGAACTTCAGACGGAGCAGAATGGTGCTGATGAGGGAAGTGGAGCTGGTCTTGATGAACCTGGGAATAGACCATCTGTTTTAAAGAATGGTGTTCAGATAGAGGCGATAAAGCCTGAAGGGGGTTCACCTGTCCTTGAGGTCAGAATGATGGACTGTAATCTGGTATTTCCAGAAGGAAGTAATCCCCAGAAAGGGGAAGCAGTATTGCACAGATCGGTGAATGGTGGTGGAGAACTGGATTTTGAGAGAGAGAATCATGAAGGTGCCTTTCAGAATGGTGGATGTCTTGAGAATGAAAGTACGGGGAAAGATACTTGGTTGTCAAATCAAGAAGAGAAAGAGAGAACACTAGAAAATGACCACAAAGGAATTCACAGAGACTCTGAATCATCAGGGGTGGAGAAATCCCTGTCCAATGGTCTGATTGTGGACCTTGATGGGGATGCACACAGCCAGCCAGTGGCCCCTTCAAAGGAGGACTCTGTGACAGAGGAAAAAGAAATGGAGGAGAGCAAACAAGAGAGTTGTGATCCAGTTCGAGGACTGGAATCTGGTAGAACGGGCAAACTCAACAACAGCCGGCTGGAGCCTGTCAGCGTTCCCTACGGTGGTGCCCGCCCAAAACAGCCTGTCAGTCTGAAGCTGCAGATTCCTCAGCCTCTCTCGAGCCAAGTTAAAAATGAATTTGGCTCTACTGGCAAGAACAAGAACCTGGAGCCACAGAGTATGACAGGAGGCCTTGAGGCGTCTTCTGGAGTAAACGACTCTGGGGTTGTTCGAATGAATGGAGAGCATGGAGATGACTCTTTAGGCTTACTCATCCCATTTGAGAGTCCAGACAATGATCTCCAGGCAGGCCAGCAGGGAGCCTTGTCCAAGAAACCCTTCAGCTCCTTGGGGGAAGTGGCTCCTGTTTGGGTTCCTGACTCTCAAGCACCCATTTGCATGAAGTGCGAGGTCAAGTTTACTTTCACTAAGAGAAGACATCACTGTCGGGCTTGTGGCAAGGTAACGCCTTTTGTTTATTAATGAATGGTGTTTTTTTGTTTTGTTTTAAGTTTATTCAAATCCTTAATCTAATTATTTTACCAACAGGCTGTAACTTGTTTGTGGTATATTAAATCGTGCAGCTTTTGAGAAGTGGTGGGATGTTGCTTTTCTAATCAATCTGTCCAAAACTTGCCTCTTTTTCGCAGTTTCAGAGAATTATAGTAACTACTAAAATACCCTAGCAACTACACAGCAACATGCTTAAAAACCTCTGATTACGCCTTAATAACCGCATAGCACAGCAATGGCAACAGCCCATAACTTCCTTGCACTGTGGCTGTGAGTTTTGCATGGGCAAGCAGCTCTCTTCAGAAATTAAAAATCAATTTAACATTGGCTTCTCCTCAAGTGGAATACAAGTTTGTCTCACCTCCTTCAGACCAATCTGTTTTTGCTTTGTCTCATGATGTTGTAGTTATTTAACATAGGATTTTGAAGACTGGCACCCACTAAAGCTTTAAGATTCATTAGTTCCCCCTTCCATTCTTAATCCGTAAATGCGACAAACCCTTGACAGAAGAGGGTGATATTTCAGGAAAAAAGTTGTTGGGTGTGAAATCCCTGACCAGAATCCAGCTGAGTCAGCTAGTAGGACACTGGTTTACAATGAAAGGGAAGAATTTTAAGGAGGTGTGTGTAATTGTTGGGCAGCACTAAACCTGTGAAGCTGTCTGATTCCTTCAGGCAGAAATGCTCGTTGATGTAGCATTCAAAAATAACTGCAAGACTGCTGGAATAATGCCTGAATTTCCCTTGGTGATAAACTGCTGCATCTGTGATGACATTTTCACAGAAATAGGATGGAAAGAACAACTAGAAAGAACTGAGTGAAAATGAAATGTAGCTGAAGTGAAAAATGGTTTAACATGACAGAACTGTGATTGTTCTAGACTGTGTCCTTGTCCTGAGAACTGGTTCATAAGTTATGACTGGTCTGGTTGACTGGTTCATATAGTTTCTTTACATTGTTTTATGTATTTATTTTATTATTTTCTGGTATGGATTGTTTTTATCAAAGCAAATGTGTTTGTGATGTGTGTCTGGCCAGGTGTTCTGTGCTGCTTGTTGTAGTCTGAAAAGCAGGCTGATGTACATGGACAGAAAAGAAGCCAGGGTTTGTGTTACCTGCCATCGTGCAATCATGAATGGTGAGTGATATGAAACTCATAGGAATAGTTATAAATGTCCCTCTATAGGTTGGGAATTTTTGTACCACAAAATTTCCCAAATTGAGACTCTTATCCACTTTTCTTTTTAAATGGTACTACTACTGTAGATTTCATGAATGCATAATCTTTACAGTGATTTTTTTTTTCTTAGTTAAATTGAAGGCTTTGTTTTGTGCAGGTCGGAGAGAGGATTTGACATTTTTTCAAGACTTTAAGGATTATATAACATTCAGAGAATAGGATAACTTTGTTTCCATGTAGCTTTGTACTGAAGTTAAGCAGTTAACTCTTGAAATTAGGGTTTTACTATATGCCTAATCAGATCCTTTGAACTCGCTCATTAGCTCAAGCATGGGAGAACATGGGAGGTGGTTGCAACCAGAGTCCAAATCCCAACAACCCAGCTGAATACTGCTCCACAATTCCCCCTCTGCAGCAAGCCCAGGCATCAGGAGCACTCAGCACCCCTCCACCAACCGTCATGGTGCCTGTTGGTGTCCTTAAACAACCAGGGTCTGAAGGTAAAATCTGTTGGATATTGCCAAGATAAAACGTTAATTTGTGGATTCTGTAGACTTTTCAGTGGTGTTCAAATTGTCAGGGCTCTTTGGGGGTCCCTAATCCCTAAACCTCATTCTAGGTCTGTTTGGTGAGAACCCCCAGCTCTGCACGTTTTTGATGACTCTTTTATCTTTATACACATATTTGAGGTCTTTGAGTTGAATCAGTGTGTGTGATTACGGAGACATCTAAGATGTTCATTGCTGTGATACTCCAGGTCCAAGATTAGGAGCCACTGCCAAAACCTGATTGTGCACTATCTTCTGCTGCCATTTCCTAAAATTGTGTTAATGTTGACTGAACCCTTACGACGTTGTTTCAAACTTATATGAATTTCTTTCTTTTGTGGAACTTAAAAGAAAATAGCTTTTAAAAAGCATTTTTTTTTGTCAGTACAATGGATGGCAATGGTCACCAAACTCTTTCGGGCTGACATGATGTCAGATATTTACTACGTGATTATAATGGCCATAGTGACATTGCGTTGTGGCCTCTTTTGTTTTGTTTTATGGACAAAAAAATGCACTACTGCCACCTAGCAATATTTTGATTTTAAATATCACGTTTATCGTCAATAACAGTATAATGCAACACCCCTAGTTACTTATATTCCTTAAAATATATTTTGTGTTTCACAGAAAAGTCATACAAATTTGATATAACATGAGGATGATTAAATGACAGAATTTACATTTTTGTGTGAACTCTCCCATTAACACAGAGATGATATAGTAACTTTATAAGCGCTTTACAGGTACAAAAAAGAACACCAAATAAAATTCATATCACTGATGAAAAATTTGATTATATGTGATCTGGCCAGACAGATAATTGACTTATATGTGACGAGTCCCTTAACTCTACTCTGGATTTGAACACTACATTTTAGGATGTTTATCATTTAAAGTCCAGAGTTAGCTATTCTTAAGCCTCACTGTGTACGTGTACTTCCAGGTTCTCTTCCTCGAGATCAAAGAAGGGTTTGGTTTGCTGACGGTATTCTACCCAACGGAGAGGCTACAGACTCTGCTAAAGGACCGCCGGCAAACCCCAACCCCTCTCAGCCTGTGGCAGTGTCCCAATATTCAAACAAATCCTCAGGAGCCAATGCTTCAGAGGTGCCAATTTACTTTGTTCAATTCAATTCATCTCCAATGTGGAGGTTTTTTTCAGGCATAGGCTCATTTCCAATCATTTTGCAGTCATAAATTAGTGTCTTTTCTGCTGCTGTAGACGGCTCGTTCCACTGGAGCCGCGACCGCCAGTCCTGTGGGCAGCTCTCTCAGTCTGATCCCAGAGGACGGACTTCCTCCCATCCTCATCTCCACAGGCGTCAAAGGAGGTACGGGAGGCCACATCACAGGTGCTTGCCCATCCTCACCACTCAGCTGTCTCCACTATTGGTGCCTGTTTGTGCATGTCTGTGTGTGTGCTTCTCTGTTTCTGCTTATGTCTCCCCCCACTCATGCTAAGGGAGGGATTTCATTGGGTTGGTTCGGCATCTGGATTGTGGCATAAGAGGAAAGTGAATAGAGTCTTTCATGGATCAGTTTGTTGCTAGTTACTGTAATTATATTGTTTGTCTTGCCTGCAGACTATGCTGTGGAGGAAAGACCGTCTGAGATTGTATTGATGCAGCAGCTTGAGGAGGGCGGCCCTGATCCCCTAGTGTTTGTCCTCAATGCCAACCTACTGGCCATGGTCAAACTGGTCAATTGTGAGTGAGCCTTTCCTCACTTTATGGTCTATGGTTTAGATTTAGTATAATGCTAATGGAGTGAATTTTTTGGGGTGTTTCATCGACTATGGGCATGTTTGTCACAGTAGACTTCTTAGTTTTGTCAATGTTGAAAACAATTGCGTTTAATAGGAGACCGTGATACATTTTTGTTATATTTTTCAGGAAAGTTCAAAAGAACATAACATATTTTAAATTTTAGTTAAGTCTTTTTTAACATTCTAGATGGTTAATGTAACTTTGATCAGTTAAATGCATCCTTATTTAATAAAAGTGTACCGTATTTTCCCGCATATAGACGCAGATAATCCGTACCCTCATATAGCCCGTTGGATTTGGGGTGTTGTGTAAAAAATTGGTGGTATTACCCGCCCCCTTAAATAACCCGCACCCATAGATTGATGGACTTTTTTGTGTAAGTTCACATTTCAAATTTCGAATGACGTCAATTATCCAACTGTTCAGGCTCGGTACACAGTGCTTGTGCGTGAAATTCACATAATAAGGAAACAAACACAAGTTAGAATCAGAAGGAAAAGAAAAAGCAGTCTCTCCCGCTGTGCAGCAGCACGTCCCTTACGAAACGTATTCTACAGGTATTGATCATCGGATGAGATGAGAAGAGCACGCCCTCATGGCAGCACAGCCAATCACATCTTCTTGTATGATTGACAGGTCAGACAGCCAATCAGCACCAGCTGTCAGAGTGATAGTACAAGCGCCAGAGACAACAACCCTCACAAGAAAGAAAAACAGAAAGAAAATGCTGCAAAAAAAACCTTTTCTTCCTTAGCGACGTAACAAATATATTGAAATATTATTGCGTGTAAAAAAATCGTGACATAGGACGCACCCTTATATAACCCGCACCCCTGCAGGGTTTGTAAAATCTGGTATAACCCGCGGGTCACATATATTCATAGTTCATATTTTTCAGAAACAAGTCTTTCTTACTGAACTTTTACCCTAAACTTTTGAATGTATTTAGACCAGTTATACACAATTTACATTTAAATGGTTGTGTAAATATGACTGGCGTTAAAGAAACACCCATTTATTAGTCAGGTAGAATTGTAGCATTTACTAATCTTTCGTTTTCATTGGGTAGATGTGTAGCTGTGTGTTTTGTAGCTGTTGTTATTCTTTTGTGAATTTGTTTAAAATTGTAAGGAATTTCACACAATTCCCATGAGCCATAACAGTGTTTTGTGCAATCTTTGTGTGAAGATGTAAATAGGAAGTGCTGGTATATGACAACAAAGGGTATGCATGCCGTGGGCCAGGCTGAGGTCGTAGTGCTTCTACAGTGCCTCCCTGATGAGAAAACCATTCCCAAGGATGTCTTCAGCCACTTCATCCAGCTGTACCGGGAGGCTCTCACAGGTAAACTGATACGCCTCCACCAGGGGGCTCGTTCTTCTGCTAAACTGATCCAGACAAAATGAGAGCGAGGCCTACATAGATAAAATTAGACCTTTATGCCAGGAGACCCTTAAAGGTAAAATGAGGCTGCTGGCCCCCGTGGCATTGAGGATCTACTTCAGCAGTAATTGTTTTCCAGACACAATCCTCATCACCCAGTCGAACTTCAGGTCAATGGGTTCAGCCTCAAAACAGTTCCCATGTCTTCTTACTCTGAAAGCATTCCCTGTGAGCCTAATGTAAGATGTTTCAGGAGTGTGGAGGCCAGTTCAGACGTGTTCAGTGAAAGTATGTTATCTGTGTGGCCAGATTCAGTGACCATTAGCTTACATTGTGGCTAATGCTGAGAAAAGTCTTATGAGCATTTTTGTCCTTTTGAAGTGAAACATTGTGAGCTATAGTCATTAGTACTTTTTCTAAAACCTAGTAAGCTTCAGAAATGTGCAGTTACATATACTATTGTTCTGCAAATTTTCATGGTTTCGTTTTTAGAAAGGAATCCGTCATAGGACATTTAGTTTCCCACGCTGATTCTGCATCATGTTCAAATTGGTTAGGTGAATTCACAGTGTTGACCAATAGTATAATGCTTGCGTGAGCTGTGCTTCATACATCGTTTCACTATTGACAATGGACCGTTTTTGCTAATGTGACCTAGACCGTAACACGTAGCATAAGCAGCAAAATCTGATGCTCTTAAGAAGCATAATAATATTGACAAAGCCTACTTGTAATTCCGTGCAACTATTCTTCTATTGAATAAAATATATTCATAAATGATTTCATTACAGTCTGTCCACCATCTTTTTTTTCTCCCCATTTTCTTTGCACTGCTTTCTGGGTAGATATTATTGTTTGATAACCAATATATACAAAATTGATTTTTAATTTTATTTACTTCGGTACAATAAAAACTAAATTACCATTAGATGACAATAGTTTGATTTGTATAAAATGTATTATTATTAACAACATTAAGTTACACTTTATTTTAAGTTTGTCTGTGTTGAGTAATGAGTAATTATGATGAATTATTTGTACTTTATGGTTTGGTTTAGGGTTAATTGCATGTAATTATGTATAATTTATACTTATTACTATTGTAATGACATGTATCATATGTAACATTTGACCCAATGTTGTTATTACCGTTTATTGTATTTGCATGTCTGCAAATGTGTTGAGCAGTCTAAAAGTGTATTTCCCCCATTTTTCTAAGTAGAAACGGCTTAAACATGAAAATTTAGTGGTTGAGCTCAATCTAATCCCACACATCCTTCTGTGCAGGAAATGTTTTAAGTCACCTGGGCCACTCGTTCTTCACTCAGAGCTTCCTGGGAAGCAAGGAGCACGGTGGCTTCCTTTACATCAGCCCCAGCTTCCAGACTCTGCAGGACTTGCCGTTGCCTAACCCGCCCTACCTCTTTGGCATCCTGGTGCAGAAGTGGGAGACCCCCTGGGCCAAGGTCTTTCCCATCCGACTCATGCTTCGACTAGGGGCGGAATACCGATGTGAGTTTGTGGTTTGATGTTGAATTTGAGGCAAGCTTAATGGTTTAGCTGTGTGAAACCTTGAAAGATCTTGACTGTTCCTTGTATCGTCAACCTCGTTCTTCGTTGTATCGTCAAGGCCCCCTTTTAATGCTTGTAGAAGAGCTGTTTAGGAAACAACAATGCAGAGAATGTCTTTTTCTTCTCACGCAGAGAATTTCTCTGCACTAATTCGTAAGCACTGCCTCCTGTGGAGATGGAAACAATGTGTTTCCCGCTGAGCTTCTCAACTCACGAATCCTCAGCCTATTACATGCAAGCATTAGAAGCCACATGTTTGGTTCTAGTCTCATTTTTAACCGGGGTGTGTGAGGACTGGGTAAGCAGGCCCCAGATTTTTACATTATAAGTAATTGCCGTATTACATAAAGCGGTGTCTGAGTCATTCGGATTGTGAAGGAGCTCATTGTGAGCTGCAGATTTGAATAGCATGACTTGTTGTGGTAGCCTGCTGTGTTCTTATCGTGCACTTGTTTTGCAGTTTACCCTTGCCCGCTGTTTAGTGTTCGCTTCAGAAAACCCCTTTTTGGAGAAACCGGCCATACCATTATGAACTTGCTGGCGGTAAGTATTTTTATTTCACTTCTTCTTCTGCATTTAGCACATGCCTTATTCTCAGTATCTTGATGATGTTTGACTTTCCCCACGTCTACAGGACTTCAGAAATTACCAGTACACGTTGCCGGTGGTGAAGGGGCTGGTGGTGGACATGGAAGTGAGGAAAACGTGCCTCAAGATACCGAGCAACCGTTACAATGAGGTGAATGAAGACTAGAGAACATGGCACAGAGACACTATTTGAATAAAACCTCTTTGTGGTTGGACTATGTAATAGAGTCCATGGAAAATGTATTTGAGATTTATGTGGAACAGTGTGAGTAACTGCAAATGTAGCAGATTCATGACAAATGTCACATGAAACAAGTGAAGCATTGACAGTCGTTTAAGACTTTTGGTATTTAGCTTGTGTGAAAAGCGTTGTAGTGGCCGACCATTGATATAGCAGGGATTATGTAAAGCCTTGGCTGCCGTGTCTTACTCTTGTCTTTAAAACATAATTCCGTTTTAGGATTATGCATAACTTGGGAAAGTCAAGACAAGTGTTCTTTCGGCTTTCTGTTTTCTCAGCTCATGAAGGCAATGAATAAGTCCAACGAGCATGTGCTGGCAATGGGGGCATGCTTCAACGAGCGGGCGGATTCCCATCTTGTGTGTGTTCAGAACGATGATGGAAACTACCAGACGCAGGCCATCAGTATTCATCACCAGCCTCGCAAAGGTGCGGCACGATTACCTGCATTTGCGAACGAAATCTCGAAGCCCCACCCAAAAATGTCACAGAGTATTCACATATGCATTGAAACATGTATATTTATATTTCACTAAATAATCAAATGTGACGACAGATATTTAAAATGTTACAACAGATTTCAGTTGTAGATAAATACTATTATTTTGAACTTTCTATTCATCAAATAATGATGAAAAAATGCATCACAGTGTCCACAAAACATTGATGATAATCATAAATGTTTCTTCAGCCCCAAATTATCATATTAGAATGATTTCTGAAGGATCATGTGACTCTGAAGACTGGAGTACTGATGCTGAAAATGAATGAATTATATTTTTAAATGTATTCAAATGGAAAACAGTTATTTAAAATTATAATAATGTTTCACAATGCGGTAGTGGACGGGAATGTAATGTATGAAAATTAGACCTGTCAGTCCATTGAAAGATGTCTTCGAATTAATTAGATGTTGATTAATTAATGAAATTAAAGTACTTCAAAAATCTATATTTTATTTAAATGTTTATGGTAATATTGCATGAGAAAAGGCTGTTTTTGATGTATTATTTCCTTTTTTATCCCTCTTTTAGTGACTGGTGCCTCCTTCTTTGTGTTCAGTGGGGCGTTGAAGGCTTCATCGGGCTACTTGGCTAAGACCAGCATTGTGGAAGGTACAACAGACAACATTATCCTCTTTCTCTAACTGTACAACATCCGATCCCCCTGTAACAATGTCTAAACTTGACATAATCTCCCCTTTAACGTTTTTGAGAAAATTCACAGTGAGGTTGAATTGTACTTTTTGTTTTATTTAGCAGTAAAACACTTGTTTTCTGGACTTTTAATAAAAAGGCTACCATGTTGGAACCAATCCCATAACTTTTGATTGCTTTGAGATGTATTGTTTTCTTAGTAGTGTTAACATGAGTAGCTCCAAACTTGATCAAAATCTAATTTCTTCAACATTTGGAAGGATTTATATCAAATGAGACTTGATATCTTGTTTTTGTACAGTTAAAAGCCATTACTTTAAACTATGCCACGTGAAATCATTAGAAATGCCTACTGGGTATAAGCGGTTAACAATGGCGGTCAATAGAGATTCCCAGTCAGGCTGAATTATACTTTTTGTTCCATCTGATTCTAATTAGTAATGTTTTCTACTTAGCAGTGTAAAATGTTGTGCAGATTTGTGTGTTTGCTGTAGTAACGCTGTATGCTTGTGCTCCAGATGGTGTGATGGTGCAGATTACAGCTGAAACAATGGAAGCCTTACGGCAAGCCCTGAGAGAGATGAAAGATTTCAGTATTGCCTGTGGGAAAGCCGATCAGGACGAGAACCAGGAGCACGTCCATATCCAGTGGGTTGATGATGACCACAACGTCAACAAGGGGTTAGCATTTACTTGACAAGTTCACTAACACCATTCTCTAGCTGTAAAGGGGGACAAACTCCATTTTAATGTCTGTGAATTTGCAATGCAATGTCATTAAATTCCCTGTTTGTGTTATGGACAGGAATACCAATATCGCCAGTTTGTGGTTTGTCCCTCCTCAGGCCACTGTTGGAAAATTCTCCCCACTACTAACCGGGAGCAACTGACCCAGTTGCCTTGCATTAACAATTAGGTCTTTGTCAAAATCGCTCTAAGTCACTTTATTCCTGCCCGTTTCTCCTGCATCCAACACATTGATTTAGAGAACCGATTGTGTTCTTACCATCTAATCTACCCAGACCTTAATATGTGGTCTTTTTAGGAGATTATCAACAATATTTGCTTACCCTGTGACTGGTCATAATGTATTGGTGTATGTGTGTGTGTGTATAGCATTAGCTGCTTTTGTGGTCATCAAAAACCCTATTTACGAAGGGAAATATTCTATCCCAGGTTCTTGAGCTGGGTAAATACCGTTGACCTGTCGTTAACAAAAATCATACTCCTCTCACCTTTGTAATTTGTCTTGTCTTAAGAGTGATCAGCCCCATTGATGGCAAATCCATGGAGTCAGTCACCAGTGTTAAGATCTTCCATGGCTCAGAGTATAAAGCCAATGGAAAAGTCATCCGTTGGACAGAGGTACTTACTGATCATCATTTGTCGTCTATTGTAATGACCTTCCAAATCTGTATGACTTTGTTGAAACACAAAGTTAAGATTTTTGACCATACAATGAAAGTCAGAGGGCTGACTCCAGTGACCATCTTTTTTGTGTTATTAATTCATTCTTTTTCATGGTTGCTTGCTTAGGTGTTCTTCCTGCGGAGCGAGGACCAGACCAATGGCCTGAGCGATCCTGCGGACCACAGCCGACTCGCTGAGAACGTGGCAAGGGCTTTCTGCATGGCCCTGTGCCCTCACCTCAAACTTCTCAAAGAGGACGGCATGGCCAAACTAGGCCTGAGGGTTACGTTGGACTCTGATCAGGTTACAATGATAGCTTCATTTAATTTGTGCTTTCTGACTGTCTACATTAATCTGGACACATTTGAATCTTTTTCTCTCTCCTCTGGCCTTCTGCCCACACTGAGACGGCATGTTTGTCCTGGGAAAATATTTGAAGACGCTCTCCAAAGTGGATTCATGTTGTAGCCCAAACTGTAAAGGCTGAGGTACAGTAGAACCCCGACTTACGAAACGCTCTACGTACGAAAAGTTCAACATACGATAAAAGATTTCGGGGGTTTTTCCGCCCGAGTAACAACAAAATGATCGAGATGCGAAAAAAGAAATCTCGGCGAGGCGACGATTTCCGAGTTTTGTTTTGAAATTCGTGCTGATTTTGGTTCGGGTTGAATGAAGGCTACAGTTTGTCCGGTCAGAACAATGATGTCTCACTCAGGGAATAATCCAAAACTGGTATTTATTAAAGGTGCATAGATGTGTGGTTACGCATGATCGATAAAACTTCAACGATTGGCACTAATTCCCTGTATTTCACTCAAAAAAACTATATACAATCTTCAGCCAATCTCTTTTACCTTAATCAATCGTCAGTTCTCTCAGATGGAAAGTTTTGGAATAGTCCATTTCGCACTGAATGACAGGGATGGCTGGAATAGTCCATGTAAGAAGGGAACACTTTTTACAATCCTGCTCTCCTATTGGTCAGCATCGCTCCCACCAGCCTCTGTATAGCGGTCTTCCTCTTTCGTCAGTGTTACACTAACGCTAAAGTTCTTCCGCGCTTTTGCATACAAGTTTTGTTTTCATCGTGCTGCATCGCCATTATTTTGTGCCCAGTTAACAAACTATTTTTCTAATCACTAACCATGGATATGAAGATTGTTGCTGAAGTGAAAGTGAAGAGGATGCTCCACATTGAGCTGATAAGGGAGATAATTGGGAAGGATGGAGCTGGGATGCACTTCATCCTATGTTGAACATGATGTTTTCGTAGGGCTTGGAACGAATTAGCCAATTTACATGTAAAAGCCTGACCGACTTAAGAAAAGACTTACGAAGCCAACTTCGGAACGGATTCATTTTGTAAGTCAGGGTTCTACTGTATCAGAAAAAGATGACACATTTAGTTGTGTTATTGTAAGGTGTTGCTAAAGATAAATGTAACTTTGTACAACCTTCATATTACATTCCTGCAAAGATTAAAACTTAGTCTTGCGTCAAAACATGAGGAAAGTTGTTTTCCACCATACTTTGAATGGCGATTGAGTGCAACCTGGACAGACCAGTAAGATGTTTTGGTAATAAAACTGTTCTACCAGAAGAATAACGTGAGGACTTTATTAAGTCTGCTCTCTCGATATAATCTCAGTAAAACTTTTGGAAAATGCTAGTGTGGATGGAGAGCGCAAAAGTCCAGATTAATGTAAATGTAGCTTTAGTCAAGGAAAGATGAATCCTTCCAGCCTTACTCTGAAATGTCTTCCAGGTGGGATACCTAGCAGGCAGTAACGGTCAGCCGCTGCTCCCCCAGTACCTGAGTGATCTAGACAGCGCCCTCATCCCAGTGATCCACAGTGGGGCCTGCCAGCTAAGTGAAGGACCTGTGGTGATGGAGCTCATCTTCTACATCCTGGAGATCATCTCTTAAAAGGAGGGAATCCAGACTCACGCCTCCCACCAGCTCGAGTCCCTCTCCGCTCTTTCTCTTTCATTTGCACTTCAAAGAGCCTGAAAGCTGTGCAAGAACAAGTCCTCCATACCACCTATGCACCATCTCCACTGGGACGCCCTCTGCCCAGCCCTGCTGAATGTGGTGCTCTCTTTCTTTTTTCCTCACCTCCACTGTGGAAACCATTAGCCCTGTTGAGTCAAAAGGGGTGGCCACCCTGAGTTCGATCTCTTCAGAACCGTTGTAGCAACGCTAAGCTCCTGAAACACAAGAGGGTGCTCTACACATTCAGCCCTTATGGAGACGGTCCAGATGTTGATGTTGGCTGAGAGGGAAGGTTTGTTCTGTGAAATGGTTTCTGGTACACAGTGCCTGGGCCTCAATAAGAAACGAAGAATGAGCTTCGGTTTCGCCTCTAAGCTTTATGAATCACCAGATGCTTTATTTCATGAATATGGACCTTGTAAAACTGCTCCAAAGCTAAAACAATGTAGCTTCCACAGAGATGAACTGCTTGGCACGGTAGCGGAAAGGTTCTGGAACAGTATTAGGAATGTTGATGATTGAATTACTGTTACAAATGTCAAGAACGGACCTCTATCACAGACTTTATTATTATTATTATAAGACAATATGATCGAACAATAATTTCAAGCTGCCTTCAGGAATTCACATAAGTTCAACATAATGGTAGGTTTTGACATGACTGAAGGTCTCAGTCCAATAAAGCTTTTATTTTGGATTGCTTTGGACCCTGATAGAGGATGAATTGTTACCATTTATCTGGGTTGCTGCATTTCACATCCTGTCCCATCTCTTCTCACCCGTTTTTAGTGGCCCATGTTCATATAATGTTATCATATAAAGGATTGTGTAAGGAATAGCAATGCAGTGCACGGGATATTAAGCCATCATTAATTAGGAAATGGGAGGAGAGAATAAAGAAGAATGCAATTACTGATATTTAAGTATTACGAATGCTATATTCATTGAGGAAAGTTTTGATTTTGGTATGTGGGTTTGGAAGCCCTTATTTCAGCTGTTAGTCGGGTTGGGGTCATAAACTCTGTTAAGGTGTGCTCACATTAGAGGGATTTCATGAGCAAATAAGGTCTATTTTCAATATTGTAGTGTTATATGAAGCACAGCTCACGCAGAAGTCACTTTGAAACCAAACAACTTACTATTGGTCAACATGGTGAATCTGTGGGAGAATCTTTCGCCATTCACGCAGAATTATGATCGCGTGGATTCCTGTAGAAATGATTGAATTGAGTTTGCGAACGTGACCAAAATCAAGGCCTTCTATAGAGACGTCAAGACCATTGTCAATATGCTTCAGCAGGGCTCCAGACTGATACTACAATAGTCGCAAATGTGACAAATGACAAATTTGTGAAAATGTAGTCGTAAGTGTTTGTGTATCCACGTACAGTTGCGTATGGAGCACCTAAATGTACATCGTTAAAAAATTAGAATAAGTTGTATTTAAATGTTTATACATTCTCTTGCAAAACTTATTTGTCTCCCTGAGAAACATTGTTTTTGCTCTCAAAACTTTTGTATACTATAAACTATATTTTGACACTTTTGAGAGTGAAAGTTAAGTTTTTCGGCGGAACACAATTTTGCGAGAGAACGCAAACACTTTTGCGCAGTGCAAAGTTCTTTGAGGAACGCAGTACTTTTTGCGAGAACATAAAAAGCATTTAAAAAAAAATCGCTCCCATCAATGTTTTTTTTTTTTCATGGCCGGGTCCTTTTAGGGTTTCCGTTGTTTTGTTGTATTTAATTTTGTGAGGTGCCGTTAGGTAATAATCAAAATTTAGAGGGCCGTTTTCTGCTCAAATCTGAGATTTGTGATTCACGAACAAATGATTCTTGAAAACTCGTTTTTTAATCTGTTTATGAACGGATTTGAGAGTTAGCATATGTAATTAGCGTGAATCATTCGAATCCGTTGGAATTATCAAATGTTTTACTAAACTATTAAGTCTTTATCGAGAGGTTTCATTCAGTTCATTTTAAGAGCCAATAGCTTTGCAGTCACGTTAGTCTGGAGTCCTGCTTTAGACAAATGGAAGATTCCTGAATTCAACTTGTATTTTTGACTGATGTAATGTGGTATCAGATAGAAGACTCCTTCATAAGCAGAACTTATTTTAATTAACTTTTCATATTGATTTTTCACATGCATTGAGAAAATTGATTAGCCCTCCTTCAACAGTCAGCCAGCTACTTATGAAACTCTTCCAAAATGGAAAACTACCAAAATAAGGAACTCTTGGAATTTGGGAAAAGAGGAAAGGGCATTTGCCTTAATTTCATAAACCAATACATCCATCATCAATTCATTCTGTAGGATAACTAGATTGTCAATCATATCCACTTCAGAGCCCTCTTTAACAAACTATTCATTATTAAAATGACTTCAACGGAAGTAGTATCTTGACACGACAATCAAATTGTAGTTGATCTTTTAGTCAAAGTAAAGGTGGGATGGTTTTGCATAGTGACTCTCAGACCCGGTTGGTTTCATCAGAAGTTCTACGCATGAATGAGGACAGAGCATCTGATAAGACCCACAGCAAGTGAACCTCACAACCCTTTATTAACAGCTCAAAGCATGCGATTCTGGCTTTTGGTAAAAAGCGCCGACAGCTTTGGAAACAGACCGACCGTTCATGAAAATTACATGGCATTACATGAAAGCTGTATTGTCTTCCTATGAACACAGCCTTTGTGTTACTCCCTGAATCCACCTTTGCATTGTTTTTCTCGATGTACGGTATTGTATATCTTGACATTTTATATATTTTGTTAACCATAACCATTTTTAATTTTCTTTTTGCTGGCCCAAAGCGTAACGGCATGCATGCTGAAACAAACCAGAACTTGTAATTCTCATAAAGTCTTTGCATTTTGACAGCATTTCAGAAGATGATCTGCTTAGAAGAACGGTTTTACATACTTTTGGTTTGATCTGTGATTAATAACTGTTAAAACCTGATGTGGGTGGAATGGAAATAAATTTGCAATGTATGAAAAGCCAAAAAGAAAAAGGGAGGGGAAAAAATACCTTTCTTTATTGTACACTACAAATGTCAATAAAATCAATCTTTATCAAACCCGTTGAATATACAAAAACATGTCAGCGTTGTACATTAAACAGGAAACAATTTTTATATTACCGGTAATAGTTTCCAAAACATGATCCAACCAAAATAAGAAAAACCAGGAGCTATTAAATCTTCATTTCTCTCGTTTAATAAAACACTAACAGATACACAAACTAGGTGTGAAATGAAAATAAATCATATGGCAGATTCTGCAGGGAGATACATTGACAACAGCATGACTAAACTGAAACATTACGGTACGTGTAACCAGAACCAGACAATTAAGAGTATTTTGGTTTTTTAAAGTAAACTTACGATGGATAAAAGAACCATTTAATGAAGAATCAACCCTGACAGTGTGATTTAAACCATGGCAAAGCTCAGTCTGAGACTGGAAAATGTGCTAAACCACATAATTCTCATGAGATGGGAACATCTGGAACTGAAATGAAGGGACAGAGTAAGAATTAGTCCGATGGCTCTGGGTCGCACATTGTCCGCACTTAAAACGCAAAGTGTCAGTCAAATCTTTGAAAATAAACAAGTGGGGTAAAAATGAGGTATTTTTGAACTTGCAAAGTAAACGTTACAAAGCTAAGCTCATCGCTATGGCAAATGAAATCAAGGTATTGTGTCGGAATATAATAACTTAAAGGGATAGTTCACGCAAATCAAATTCTGTCACTATGTACTTAACCCTCAACTGGTTCCAAACCTGTATTTCTTTGACGAAAACAAGATATTTTGAAGAATGTCTCTAACCAAACAATTAATGGATCCCATTGACTTTCATAGTATTTCCCCCAGAATTATTCACACAGTTTTGGGATTTGAGGGTGAGGAAATTACAGCAATTTCATTTTTGGGTGAACTATTCCTGTAACTGTGCACTAGACCGCAATGTAAACATTGGCTAAGTGTGGTTAAAGTGCGTACTAGGAGTAACCTAGTGCCGAACAAGACCAAGTGCAAGAAGAGCGTTAACTGCTCAATTTTTCTCAAATTATGCAAGGGACATGTAATATATATAAATAACAGACACACAAAACAATGCAGAATCACTCTAAAACATACCTTTGCAAACTTAAAGTGCTGAAAAAAACTAAAGAAGCTTAAATTTACTTCACCATATCCAAACATGGTACCACTGAAGCAGGCTTTAAAAATAGACTATTCAGAGAAGTTGATGAATAATTCACATCTGGATCAATTAGTAAAAGCTTGTTTATGGCATTTCTAAGGAATATAATATTTGACAGCAGTACTTTAACACGGCCTATCGGTATAAACAATGCTAGGGTGTAAACAAGTTTTAAAATGTCTGAGGATGTATGGGATTCAAACGCAAACCTTTTTGCATAGCTGATCACGTAGAACTCATTTGCATAGAAGTCATACATTAGCATTGGAGATATGACGGGAACAGGTTCTTGTTTAAGGGAGAACAGATTAAGTCATTCATCTTACCGCAGCAGCAGTGATTACTTTGGCATTAGTGCATAAGTGCATCCCAGAGCAGTAAAAAAAAAAAAAAGTTAGCTCTCGTTGGCTTCAGATCTACGGATTAATGTAACAGTTGGGGTGAGCGATATTATAAAGTGAAGAGGCAATCTATCTCAAAAGACCAATTTAAAAGGCTTATCAATCTCACGCAAGTCTGTGCACATTTTCCCGTTCCTTTTATTAATATCGCCTGGATTTTTAATAACCACCCCAATTGTTACATCCTGGTCCGACCACTTTTACCCTGATAATTTAACCCTAATCTAATGACCGCTGTCAGTGATCATGTATGTCCGTGAACAGCTCAAAGCACAGAGAGCACGTTACGGAAGTTCCTCGCGATCTCCTTTACTTGGTTTGTACCCGAGGATAGCAGCGCTGTTGAGCTTTCACCGTCCATACCTTCAACCGCTCTGATAAAACCGCTGAGACCTGAAAGACAAATCCACTGTGAGGTGAAGTCTAACATGAATGTGATAATGCATCTGTCACTAGAAATAGGGCAAAGTTTCTTACTTTGTGAAGATGAAATCACAGTGTCGGTTACAGCAGTACCTAACGCAGACAATAGATGACAGTCAAAAGCTAATCGTCTGACAGTTCTATTCCCATGTAACTTACAGTAGCCATCTTTCCATTCAAAGTTGTAAATTTAACATGCTCAAAGTTGCAATATTGAATAAAACATTTGCTTATAAAGCAGCTTCCATCCCATGAGCTCAAGAAAACAAAATGGTCATTTCCGGAGAAATTGTGGTACAGTGGAACCCGGTTATGTCGACGGCCTCAGGGGCTGCAAAAAAAGCGTTGAAATAACCGATGATCGAGATATAAACGAAAGCCAATATGGCGATTTATTTGATGAAGCGATCGGCAGGCTATAAAAATGTACATACACTGTATATGTTTGCTAACAAAAGGCATATGTGCACCAACTAACAGCAGAGATTTACCAGTATACAATAAAAAACACCTTCAATTCTCCATACAAACCTTTAATTAGCAAGTTCTTCTGCAGCTGAACGGCACTGCGCCGCAAGAGTGAGTGAAGTGTCATTGGAGTGAGCGACCATACAGACCGTGATGCACGTACAACACAAACTCAGCGCATATGCAGTGAACTCGGTACTATCATTAGTCACGGGGATCGAGATAACCATGTGAAGGGGCGAATTTGTCCCTCTTTTGTGCTCGAGATATCAGGGTTCGGCGACGTACAAGAAGAATCGACATAACCGATAAGAAAATGCTAAGAAAAATAGGGAGTTTGGCAGTTCCACAAAAACGTAAACATAGGGTTGGCGAGTTAACAGAGCTTGAGATAAGTGGCTTCCACTGTAATTAGAAAAGCCACAGTGGCTCTTTTTCAATACATCCTAAACGACTCAAAGCGTGCAGACGAAACACAACAAAAGCGGTCATGTTATCTTGGGTTCAGAGGCAGACGCCTGGTGTTTGGGAATGTAATTGTGTGAGACACCTCTGGGAGCTAATTATCCCTGACCATAGTTTGCCAACTTAGCAACTTTGTCGCTATATTTAGCGAGTTTTCAGACCACTCTAGCAACAGTTTTCCCAAAAGCGACTAGCGACTTTATCTGGAGTTATTGGCGACTTTTGGAGACTTTCTGAATGCACATATTGCTCTCTTACTCCTCCCTGTCAGCAGTGAGTGCTGCTGTGAATCCCCTCCCCTGCTGACAGGTAGATCTCCCCGCACCACAGTTGATCATTCCATATTTAAGTCAAGATTAAGTCATAATAATGTGAGGGTTTCTCATAATAATATAATGACTAAGTATCTTGAAAAAATGAAAAAGTTTCTCATAATATTGACTTAATATCTCAAAATAATGAGAGAGTTTCTCATAAAATGACTTAGTATCTGAAAAAAATGAAAAAGTTTCATAATAATGACTTAATATCTTGAAATAATGAGAAGGTTTCTCATAATAATCACTTCTCATAATAATGACTCGGTATCTCGAAAAAATTAGTAACATTTTCCTCAACCTTGAACTTCATCATCTTCAAGCTGTACTGAGAGTCTCAACAGTTTCTTCTGTCAAGCCAAATGTGGCTCAGCTGTGTGAGAGGAAGCGATGCAGGTCTCAAGTCATATTCAGAAGAACCGTTCATGTTCTTCAATATTCTGTTTATGTTCAGGACAGTTCATGCTCAGAAGAACCCATTGAAGTTTAAGAACTGTCAATAATGACGTTTGAGAAAATATTTTTTGTGGAATACTTGATGCAGCCCTGCCTCACCCAAACTCTGCCTCCTGCGGCCCCCAGCTCATTTGAGTTTGAGACCCCTGCTTTAGAGCTTGTTTCCCCAGCAACAACAAAACAGGAAACCCTCCCGCAACCAAAATGTTCAAAATCGTCAGTAGCAGTAGCCTTTTATGTCCGAGCCGGAGTCGGACACTGATGGAGAGACTCAGGAAGGAAGTTTCAACTTTTAGAAAGCAACTGGATATTACTGAATGGTTAGTGGATAAATGTATGTAGTTGTTTTGGAGTTAAGTTGGTTCAACTCATCAACTAACTTCTGTGCAAATTCAGCATTGAACTGACTCTGCTAAATGTGTAAATCATTTTACACCGGACCGCTTCACAAAGCACTTTAACGACTTTCTTCATAAATGAAATTCAGCTCAAATTGTACTGTGGCTCAGATGCCAGGAGTGTATGGAGACTCTTGTTCAATGATACATGAAAAAGGAGTGGGTGGTCTTTACACACGTTATTAAAAAGTAACAACCTTATAACAGTCTGTTTTGCACAACAGGCCCCCTT
This sequence comes from Rhodeus uyekii, assembly GCA_037043235.1. Lineage (NCBI taxonomy): Eukaryota > Metazoa > Chordata > Actinopteri > Cypriniformes > Acheilognathidae > Rhodeus > Rhodeus uyekii. Next base: position 124,546 of record JAWRVZ010000076.1, on the reverse strand, counting down.
TTCTGTTAAAATGTTTTTCTGAAGCGTGACACTAATCACTTTTGATAGCAAGACAACAGGAAGAAATGAGTCATTGAGCAGATTGTTCGTCATGAGACAGAAGAGAAGTAGCACTAACCTGTGGTTCCTCTAACACCACCCATCGTTCTGTGACAGTCTGGAGTTCCTGCCCCCCCAGTGGCTCTCTGAGACGCACCTTCACCTCCAGACGACCGCCCGTAGCCTTCCGCCCATCCATAAGCTGCATGCAAAAAAAAGAGACCAATGGCATAAACACATTTACTTCACAAATGTAAACATGGTGATGTTAGGTTCATGGGTGTGAATGTACCATTTTAGCTAAAGTTAAACAAGCACATATGTTTGCTTTCACAGCTGATGTTTGCACTCGTCTACAGCTCCTACGCACATACTATAGCAAAACAGCCTCGCTCACCTCCACAATTTCTCTCACTTCACTTTCAGCTTCCAGTTTCTCAAGTTTGAGTTGGGCTGTTCCTACCGGCTTGTCGCTCCTCAGGAAGCCACTGTCAGAACACAAAGAAGTCAGTGTGAAGCTCAGATCCACCTCCTCACCACAGCAGTCACAGAGTTCAATCAGGGCAGCACAGGTCAGATTTTATCTTGACCTGTAGGTCTCTCTAATAGAAATTAAACTTAAAGAAACTAATTTATTTGAAGACAATGTCTGAAGAACTCTCACCCTTTGTGCAGCACTTCCAGCTTCAGACCTTTAGACTGTACGACTCTCCTGAAGCCACGGTGGTTACGGTTGATGTTCAGTTTGAAGCTCTGGTTATACTCTGGCAAGACACCAAATTATTCAACATGATGGTAATGACACCTTCAGTAGCTTTCTATAATATTTCACTCTGGTGTCCTGCAGTCAAATTTTTTTTATATATATATAAAAACATTTTCAGCACGAAAGTGATCACAGTGGCGGACAGTTGTAGTAAATGACGTGATGACTTGCTTGTTTCAGCTAGTCTCTCCTAACATCTCCATGCATTAACATTATACATTAATATTGTTACGCTCGGCTCCAGTGGAATTATTATTAACATGACAGTTTACATACAACTTTTCTGTCTCCTACTTCAAGATACTCACGTTGCTCATCTTTTGAATGATCACTTTTAAGCCGCAACTGACAGAAGAAAAAAAATAAACGCATGCGAGATCTGAAGTAAAGGTTTATTTTTCGCTCTTTTTTTCATTTGAACTATAAAATCTTATATTTTTTCCTTAACTATTGTTTTCAGTGTCGACCAATTCCAGCTGTACCATTTAATCAACTACGTTCACATATCTCTAGTAAAGACATATTGTCCCAAAATATTTCCATTTCAAATAAATATAGTTTTTTTTGGAACCTTCTAGTCATATTTTTCAAATCCTGGTGAAAAATGCAGCAAAAAACATTTTTAACATGGATAATAAGGGCAGCAAATCAGTTGATATTAGAATGACCTTTAAAGGATTACAGGATTTTTTCTTTACATGGATTAAAACAGATTTTTTTTAATGTAATATTTCATAATATTATTTTAAAATAGTATTTAGATTCAATTAAAGCAGCCTTGGTGAGCTTAAGATAATTATATAAAAACAATTACCACAAAATTTAGAATGGTGCTATATAATACAAATTATTTAATGACACAGAAATGAATAGTTAACATCTTCACCTGGGTTGTTGGTATTTTTGATGACAGATGTTTTATGCTTCTGAGGTTGATCCTAACGTGAACAGAGACAGTCATAATTAAAAATCATGAGTGATGAGTGGGTAAAATGAAGCCTAGACAACTCAAGAACTGGTACTCACTGAACTGGGGTACGGGAAGTCAAACTTAACATACGCATCCAAGTCATTTGTTGCAACACCTTTCAACAGAAGCAGAGGGAAGGAGTTTAAAAGCAAGACACTTCCTTACTAGGTTATTTTAAAAAATTCATTATTTTGTTTACATTTTAAGTTCCAGTTACTCAACCCCAAAGTTCAACACTCATACTAAATGCCTTAAATTAGTTTACATTTTTTGTTTAATATTACATGTTTAATTCAAGACCAAATGTTTGAAACTTACCAGAGGGAGCAGGAAGGTTCATCCCTCTAACAATGATTACAACCATGTCTGTGCTACTGAGCTCTGGAAAGATCCTAAAAAGCCAAGAAAAAAAATGATATCTGATGAAAACTTCATACAATTCCTCTGGTGGTGGTGTTGAACAGTAGTGAGGAAGGTGCTTCCTGTAGAAGATCCTCAGATCAGGAAATTGTATTGGGCTTTTTTTTTTCTTTATTAATGTGAGATCTGCAGAAAGAGTGTCAGACCTGACAGTGCGATATGTTCTCTCCTCAAAATGATGTTTAGGAGGCTGAAGCCCCCTGTTCTGAGCCAATTTAAGAATCTCCAAGCTCTTTTTACATTGTTCAGCCATCTTCTCAAATCTAAAAGAAGGAAAAACGTGTATAAATTAAAAGCCCATTGAAATGGCTTGAATTTAATTGACTGAAACGGGACATTAATGCGATACATACTTGGTTGTTTCTGCAACATTCCCCATGTGTGTGAACTGCTTGGAGTATGTCACACATTTCTGTAAAACACGAATTAAAAGAAACACATATTACTCACATATTCCACATCCTGTTAAAGGTTCTGTCCCAAAACCTAGAGAGCTACCTACTCAGCATTTTAAAGAATCACAGGAGAGCTTCAAATTGAAATGCTATCCCAGAATGCATTGTAACAAGTTCAGTGGAAAATTTCAGATAGCAGACGAAGATACTGATGATAAACATTTATACTGAACCCAATGTCCTTTTATATAACGTAATACATTGAGATACGAGCATAATCCATTCCAGGACCGAGCTGGTAACTGGAATTGCTCGTATCTCAAATCATTTTTTCCCATAAGAAATATTTATTTAAAATGTATCCGTTCTGTCCCTCTAAAAAAAAAAACTCTTATTAGTGCTAATAACAATGGAAAAAACATGTTTTAAATTGTTATAGAGACATACACACACAAAATTATAAGGATTCCTGTGATATAAAATAAAATGTAGTTTCAATTGTGAGTTCTTACCTTCGAGATTCAGTAGCAGCTAATAACGGCATTCGCGGAGGATGAGGGAGGGATAACGTAGATAATGCAAACACAATACAGAAGTGTAGTGTTTCTTCCCATGTAGTGTATTGGATGGCCTCAGAACCTCATATTTATTATTATTGAACACACAACTAGTGCTGCTCAGAGCATAATACTAGTGAATCACTCGTCGCCCCCGGTAACCACCGCTGTAAAACCAAGGTTGCCCTCTAGTGAAGATCATATACAATTACATCATGCTCAGCTCAAACACCTAGCGTCGGCATCTCAAATATTTACTCGTATCTCAAAGCAAAAAATTGCTAGAAGGCTTGCTCATATCTCTGAATACTCGTATGTCGGGACACTCATATCTCAAGGTATTACTGTATAGTTGTTAGCTTAGCAACATGTTAACATCAAACTTCTAAAATCAGCAGAGTACCATGCGTTTCATTGAAGTACAATTTGCGTAGAATTGTCTAAATTAGGCCAACCCCCAAATAAAGATTTTTTCAAGTTGACTAGCTGTTCATTTATGCCATAACTTAATTAAAAATCACACATTAATATTAAATTAAATGGACACTGAGGGATGGGAATATATAGCCTGTGAGGAAAGCGTACGCGGAGTTTCGGGTCATTTATCGCACCCCGTTTGTAAATTTTGTTGCCATTGTGAGTGTGCACAAATAAAAGTAGACCATTTACTGTTTGGAATAAGGTTTTACTCTTATCTCTATGACCATGTATGAGTATGAGTACTTTAAAGCGCTGGCACCTCCACCTCAGATGCAGCGAGCGAGCTGATACTTCGGCTCTATAAACCACACAACCATATAGCTAATAATAACAACATTTATCTAGGTTCATGTTTGAGCCAGCACCCATGTAAAGTTGCTACATTTCAAATGATAATCCATATTTGAAGTTGACGTTAGGGGGCAGCCCTTCTATAAGAGCACTTAACTGAATATATGCTATTTTACCCAGTGTGTATTTTTAAGCATACTAGACGATCGCCACTAACTTAGCAACACGCTAATATCAATCTCAATTAAAATCAACTGTGTAGCATGTGAGCACGATGTGAAATATGGACTAAATATACTCAAATTAAATATAAAGCGACTGTTTTTACCTGATGTTTATTTTTAGGCTTTTTTGTTATTAGCATAGCAACATGCTAATAGCAAATTATGTTGGAATCAATTATAGCAAGTTTCTTGTGAGAGATATTTATCAAATACTGACTATAAATATACCTTTATTAAATACGACAATGTATTTTTATGCTTCAGTATTTTTAGAGATTCAGTCTTTTAGCTGAACAACAAATTAATATCAAACTATTGCAATCAGAATTGAAGCTGTTTGTGGGGCATTACAATTCATTCACTTAACATTTCAGAACCATATCAAAAGGTAGTCTCCCATGTAAACAGTAGGCAGCTCTCTCGGTTTTGGTACAGAGTCATTCTCTCGGTCATAATTTCACCATCTTCCTGTTACCTCATGTTGTTCTTTGAATAGTTTGGTGAGTTGAGTGTAAACCTCCTCAGCTTTCTCTGAGATCTGCACATCACTGTGATGGACTAGAATGAAGTCCTCATCCTCATCTCCAGGCGGTGAAGGCACCTGAAGCATGGTTAAGGCTGAGTTATTAATCATTACATCATTATAAATTAGTTAAAATGCCCCCATTATGCTTTTTCAGAGATCACCTTGCAATACAGATGTTTGTGAATGTAAAAGGTCTGCAAAGGTTCAAAGATCAATGAACATGATAAATGGAGTTACTGTCTCCCAAAAGAAGGAACTGACTCTGAATTGCCTGAAACAAGTTACCAGTAATTCCAGTCTTACTTCCTGCATCAACCAAATTTGTATAACGGTTTTCATTAGCAGCCTGCAAACGTCTATATCTGCCCACCCTCAAACACTGTAGTTGTAGCTGAGGACTTGTTGACGTGTTTTCTGAGCTGCAAAATCAAATCCTCTTCCAAAGGATGAGGACTAAAAACATCAACTAAAACGTTTTTATTGTGCATATAAGTGCTGAGGACACAGTAATGGAGGTTTGGTTTCTGACAAGCACTGCAAGCAATGGACCAAATCACAACCAAAAGTAGACTCTCAGGCAGGATGGGTTTCAGTGGTTCTTACCCTGGGTTCGGTGAGTCAGTCTTAGCGGTTCGGCGGAGGATATTAATAATTCATTACATTTATATAGCGCTTACAATTAAGAAGGGTTCGGTGAATGCGCATATGAAACTGGTGGGGTTCAGTACCTCCAACAAGGTTAAGAACCACTGGTTTAGAGAGACTCAATTCTTTAATCAAACCGTTTCAGACACTGTGAGAAAAGAGGTTATGCTGCAATATATATTGTGAGGAAAAAAATTTTTTTTAAAGAAAAGTTATGACCTTGGATGCATGTAAACTAATTGAAGGAGACCTTAAAAAAATTAGGAACCTTTAAAATAGCATGATACGGGCACTTTAAAGAATTTGTTATAAAAACAGGGACACCATGTGATTACCTTGCTTGCGTCCACAGTCTTGCCACTGCGGGCGGCTTCTATCAGGGGGTCCAAACCCTTTGCTGTGCGCAGGAGGGTCTTGGCCTGCTCAAGGTCATTCTTCTGCTTTGCCTGCAGTGCTGCTTTCATGTACTGCTTTTTGAGGCCCTCCAGAAACTCCAGTTGCTGCTGAGCTAAGGAGATGATAACCAGAATTCAGCCCGACTGTAGAGATTTATATCTGTGCATTAGGTCTTAATATAATAAAACCTGCTGCATATTATTAATGTTAATCAAGCAACAAATGAAACGAGAAACACTCATTGCCCTTGACTAAATAACTTGTGTAGCTTTAATAATAATAATCAGTTTTTTATTTATTAATACACTAAAAACTATGCAGGAATTATTTTTACATTTGATTTTTCAATTTCTGTATCATTTCTTACCTGAATGCTTCTGTTAAATAGATGTAAAATGAAACAAACGTATAGTGCTATGCTAGTGTTTAATCGGTTTCTTTCTTATTGTTCTACTGTTTTTATTTGCATTTGTTCTTATTTTAATAATAAAAATAGCTATATTGTGAATATTAATTTTAGTTCTTAATATCGATTAAATAATTGGAAGAAGAAATGCACAGAGAATCATTTCAAAATTAAATCATTACCCTCTGAATCATAATGGAATTATATCGTGAGGCACGTGATGATTCACCTCGTTACCCAATTGACAGGGATTTTGTGTGCACTTCTCAAATAAATCTGTTCCAAAAACAATAGTTTCGCAAGTAACAGGCCATGTAAAAAAATATATATATCACAACTCTACCAGTGTCAGGCACACTTCCTCTTTTGGATGTTCTGTCTGGGGAAGGTGGAGGAGAGCTTGTGGGCTCCTGTGCTTGCGGCTGTACTGCAAGAGTGGGTTTCTTTTGGTCTACTACTTTTGGAGCCTTAACCTAGAAAACAAATAACATTAGAGTGACTTTTTTTTAATTTATAAATAAAGAGTTAGGAGTGGGGTGGGGGGGTAAAGGAACTTTAAAAACAATTTAAGAAATGCTACAGAATGCTTAAGAAAGTACCTTCTCTTCTTCATCTTCACCGTCATCAGCTTCATTAGACGTCAGCTTATTGGCATTTTCCAGGACAGCAGCCAATCCTTGCTCTGGAGAAGCAGCCTTCTGGCCTGGGATCGGAGGAAAGCCTAAAGGGAACACTTTAACTTAAGTTTTTTCCTTATTTTTAATATAATTTGAAGAAAAATTTAAATTGGGGAAAAATTCAGGTTCAGTAGCTTTTTTTCTTTTCAAAGAATACTTTTCTTCAGCAAGGATGAATTAAATTGATCAAAAGTGACAGTAAAGACATCCTACAAAAGCTTTCCCATATTTAACATTTTATATTCACTAAGCAAAATGTCTAAGATGTCCAAGGTCTTTTTAACCACAAATGAACTAACCTGGAGGAGCTGGAAGTTCGTCATAATTGACAGCTCGACCCGCTTTATGGGCACGTATGGCAGCCTGGTATTGCTGTGGACCACAGAAACAATCTGAAATCAACAATTCTGCGCAAACACCTCGCTGTGTGTAAAATGTGGTGTTTTATGTAAACATGAACTTCAACATATTTCCACCATCAGATAAACTCTAAAAAGGAAACAATGCATGGGAAACCGAAAGTACAAGGACATTCAGTGGTGACAATGTGCCATTATTTGAGGTTTATGTGTCATTTTGACAAGTTTACTAACTTTAGCAATGCGGTCATGCATGCGGGCTTTGCGGTCATCCCCGCTGGCCTTAGCTTGTGTGAAGGCCTCTTTGTACTTGGCCATCCTTTGTTCCAGAGCTTCAAGAACAGTCTTGGGCTGAGCCAGGCCAGAAACGTTGTCTGCCGTTACAACAAAAACTCAAAATGAAGATTAGGAGACAACAAACAGTAATTCAGACTACTAAAAGGCCATTTTTCACATGTCAGTCCTGTGTTTCAGTCCTTAACACTGTTAAGTTCACACACAGTTCAGTTATTTACAGGAATTACAACCGCATTCTATAACCAAATTCACAATAACTCTCCACCCAGATACAAAACCTGCTGTCGTTTAATAAAGATTTGACAGATAAACTCGATGGTACTCCTGCCAGGTCAAGTGACAAGACTTTATGGACATTCGCCATCTTTGATAATACTTTGGTCACTGATGCTATGGTTACTTGTAAGAGAATGTGGGCTTGACTTGTTCATACAAACAGTATTTGAGATGCTTCTGTAAAGCCCGGCACACACCAAGCCAATGTCAAAGAACTAGCAGCGACAAAAGCTAACTGAGTGGTTGCCCCTCTCAGCCAAAAACATGCGCTTGATCACACCAAAAGGCGACTATCAACCAGCACGAGTGTTCGACACCTGTGTGCAAGTAAATGTCTGTCTATATAAGCAGACGGTCTATTTTCGTCACTCAAAACTGAAACTAGGGCTGCATAAACACAAACCGTAAACAAAGCAGCACTTTGCTTACCATTTTGAACATCATACCCCTTTCTTTATTCCAGTTAGCTCATGTTATGAAAATATTTGTGCATTTGAATACTCAGGTAAGATGACAAAATTACAATGTTAGTACAGTAATCCCTCTTTTTAATGTGGACCGACACCCCCCAGCGATAGGTGAAAATCCACGAAGTAGGATCAGCCAATCAGCTCACGGGATACATCCACTCGCGCTCTCATTGGTCGATCTCGCACCGGGAACCAATCATGTGTCTTGTTTGAGAGCCCATGGGTGTGTACAAAGCCTCTGAGAGAGTTTCTCTCTTTGTCTGGCATCCTAGGAAATAATTTCTCTTGAATCACGATGAAGCAACGCTGCTTTCCACTGCCGATATGACAGTATTTTTTAACTTTTATTTTTCGATAAATATTTTTGAAAAATCCGCGATGCACTGAGGCCGCGAAACTTGAACCGCGAAGTGGCAAGGGATTACTGTACCAGCTTGACTTCTTTGCTCGCTTTCATCCTTCGCACTGACTAGTTCGCTAACGTCACCGACGGCCCGACGTCAATTCAACATGAAGCAGTAAAAAAAACAAAAAACAGACAGCGTCCAGTAGAGTCAATGGTGTGGAACGCACCAAAAATGGACTGACAGTGAAGTGTGAACAGGGCATTTCCAGACTAAATAACCAAGTAAATGTGGTTGTCAATCCGAAAAACTGACAGTGTGAATGTAGCCAAAAAGAACTGTGATCCATCTCTGAAAAAACTTGATGTGAGGATTGGTGTACTAACCAGAAGCTGAAGCTGAGACTTTAACAGCTGTCTGAGGTGCGGCCTGAGTAGATGCTGTGGAAAAGAATAAAGCCTTTATTCAATAATGCTACAAGCCTTAGAAAAATAGAACACATCATGGCTTGTATAGTATCTTTTTTCTGTATTAATGACAATTTAGTTCTAACCTTGAGACAGAGGGGGCGGAAGGGAGCTCACATCCACTGGCTGGCCTTTCTCCAAAGCCTCAATTGCTGCATCGAATCCCTGAGCCAAACAAGCAAACAGCATAGTGCTTCTCTTTGTCTACTTCCTACAAGTCTTGAATACCCCAAATAACTTAGCACATATTTGTCACAAGTGAGTTATTAGAAATCACGGTTTATGGGAATAAGACACTTGGTTAAGTGGAATATTCAAACTTGCATGACAACATAGCTGAAGTGGTGCCCTGAACTATATGCAAAACTAACTGAAACATTACTTAACAACAGTAAAGTCTTTGAGATACAGTCTTTGGAAAGTTTACGTCAATTTCCATTTTAGAGCAGCAGGCAAACGGAAAAAGGCATCAACAGGGTGTGATGCACGTATAAAGCCAGATCTGTTCGAGAAGTGTGCAAAACATCGAACCAAAAGAGTTTACATGACAAAGAAAACTATATTTACAAATTACATCGTCGGGATAAAACTAATTCCAACACTGTACAATTAACAGAAATAAAGAGAGGTGAGGATGACTTTTGACACATATTCCAATGTTTGAAACGAACAGTACAGACTTAACAATCATTGCTATATATATTTGAATAGAAACCACATCTTACCTTACTGGCCTTTATATGCATTTTGGCTTGGTCAATCTCCCCTGCCTGTTTGGCCTTGACAGCTGCCATCCTGTACTCCTTCTGTCGCTCCAGCAGAACGTCTTTAGTGGGCTGTCCGACTCTAGAGGCTGCTTTAGGAGCAGAGGAAACCACAATGCACTCTTTAGAATGTCAAACTTCTAGTTAAATTAGTATGTCAGGAAGAATTTAAATGGGGACGGCCCTTATTTTCAGCCGTTTGCTTCCACATCCAAACTTCATGGCTCAATGAACAAAAAGAATGACTTTTTACTCTCTTTTTTTTGCATCTGTACATATTGAACCATGACTACTACCACTGATAAATGACTAAAATCAAATGATATGATCAATACGACAAATTTTTTTAGGGTTGCTGGATAGCAAGGAATAATTTATTAACCAGAAAAGCCACATGTAAAGTTCCACTGATATATAAATATATCTTCTATAAATCACAATAGAATAAAATAATCACAAAATAGGAAACCAGTCTGTAGTAAAAGTAGGTATGATCTCATAATAAATTTCCCCTCCCCCAAAAAATGTAAATAGTGAAAATGATTATAATTTGTAATGAAACTTATGTATATTAAAAAATAAAATAAATAGAATACAAGCATAATTTAAGAGAAGGGTGTAACTGAACATTTTGCATGAATGTCTGAAGATTGCAGACAACCATTCAAACATTTGGGGTCAGTAAGCTTTAAAAAAAGAAAATAAATATTTTGATCAATTTCATGTATCCTTTCAGGAAAAAAAGCATCATAATTACCCCAAACTTTTGAATGGTTTTCATTTTGCATGAAGACAAGAGTATGACTAATTGAACTTGACTTGACTTGACTGACCTAAGTGCAACTCAGCAGCACTTCCTGCGTGTTCTCCTTCTGGAGAGGACAAGGAAGCTGGAGATGTTACCCCGGAGGACTTGATTCTCGAGTTTAACGCTGAATCCATGACCACAGGGGCGGCTTCTGCAGAGACCGGAGAGATCTCGACAGCACTGTCACTCTCCCCTTGTTGATCAGGTGACACCGCAGGGGCAGGGGGTCGACTGGGACCACCAGATGCTCCACATGCAACTGGAGGGGGAATCTCAGTTTCGTCTATTTTTCCCCCTTTTCGCACTGATGCCAGCATAGTCTGCAGTGTCTAAACAAGGATATGCAAGTGTCAGTTTTAATACACAAGTTGTCATTTAAAAAAATAAATAATAAAATGTTGCTTTCTTGTTTCAGGAGTGACACTATATCCACTCACTTTGAGGCCTCTCTCATATCTCCGAGCTTTAGAGGTTTCTCCTGCAGATTTGGCATTGGTAATAGCCAACCTATACACATTAATTCTCTCCTCTAAGGTGTGCTCAATGCTCCCTGGCACTGAAGAAACCTTTGTGTCCTTTGAGAGGAAAAGAAAATCATATGAAGCGGCATATTACTTATTACACAAAAGCCTCATGCATGGCTTCCTTAGAACCAACTAGACATTTATACTCCCCAGTTTAAAACAATTGCTTATACATATAGCATAACTACTATTGAAATGTTTGCGATTGAAAATATCAGTTTAATGTTTGTTTTAAAGAACTCTCTTATGCTCAAAAATACCATAAAAACAATAACTCTGTGAAATATTGTTACAATTTCAAATAACAGTTTTCCATTTTAATACAGTGGAGTTCGGTTATGTCGACGGCGTCGGGGGTCGGGAAAAAGCATCAAGATAACCGTTTCGCGAGATAACCCATACATCATTACATATATTAACATACAACCCATACATATATATTACCGATTTCCCCACATATAACCCTCAGATGCAGATAATCCGTACACAGTGCTTGTGCGCGAAATTCACGCAATAAGTCAGAATCAGAAGAAAAAACAGTCTCTCGCTCGTCCCTTTAAGAGAAGAACCCGCCTTCATGGCAGCACAGCCAATCACGCTTTCTTGCATGATTGACAGGTCAGACAGCCAATCACCGCAGCTGTCAGAGTGACGGTGGTGGACGACCTGTCAGCTGCCTGTCAGCCCAAAGATAAACAACCCTCAAGACAGTGTTTTTCAACTAGTGTGCCGTGAGAGATCGTCAGGTGTGCCGCGGAAAATTATTCAATTTCACCTAATTTTTCTAAAAAACACATTTTGAGCGGCTGCAAGCGGCAATGGGCTTTGCAATGAACCACTGCTTCGGAGCTTGTATCATTCCGTCAATAGTCACGTGAAAATGACGTTTGAAGCAAACACACTGCTTCACTCCGGCAGTGAACCACCTGACTGCTCTGACAGCCCGATCAGTGTTGACGGGTTTCAAACCTGCCGGTTGTATTTCTTATAAAAGTGAAACCAAACCGTGGGTTGTAGTAAGAGAAAGAAAAATTAAAATGTATTGATGTACATGATGTAAATGAGAAAAACGAGATTAAATGAGAATGTAGATGCTCGTGTTTTGGTGTTTTTTTACACAACAGTGTTGCCGCGATTTGTTTGATGAAGCGATCGGTTGAAATGTTCAGAGTCTCATCCAGCACGGTGCGCAATCCCCGAACCACTTGCTTCTGTTTAACCGCTGCGCTCTCTCCACAAATCACTTTGAAGACAATGTTGTGCCTCTTTTTAAAACGATTCAGCCACCCCGGATTTGCTTTAAAGTCGAGTCAAATTCTTTGCAGCAAGAAAGTCCACCTTCTCCATCAGCAAGGGACCATTGACGGGAAGGTTTGTTGCTCGTGTATTTGTGAAGCACTGAAACACTGCATCGTCCACATCTTTGAGATTGATTGTCCAGTTTTCAACACCTCCATACATTTTTAGAAGAAAAAAAACACAGAATACCTGCAGTGTGTTATCCCTCAGATCAACGTGACTGAACTGTCGTTGAAGTGAGCGCGCGCTGCACCTGCAACGCAAACTCAGCGAACGAGGTACGCGCATGTGTCACGAAATACCCATGTGAAGTGGATAATTTGTCTCTCATTTATGCTCGAGATACTAGATTTCGGCGACATTAAGGAATCGACATAACCCACAAGAAAATACTGAGACAAAAAAAAGGGAGTTTGGCGGTTCCACTTCAAAATAGTCGACAATAGTATTGGCGAGTTAACCATGACTCGAGATAAGTGAACTCCACTGTATATGCTAAAATGTCATGTATTCCTGTGATGGCACACAAATTATTATTTATATTAATGTTCAAAACAACTGTGCTGTTTTTTTAATGTATTGAAAATTCAAAATAATTTATTTGAAAGACATATTTTGTAACATTATAAATAACTTTACTGTCAATTCTGATCAATTTAATGCATCCTTGTTGAATAAACGTTTTTTCAAAAAAATATTGACTCCAAACTTTTGAATGGTAGTGCATTACAAACATGATAACTACATATCTTTAGAGAAAGATTAAATCTAACTTTGATTTTACATCTCACAACTGTCCAAAGATAATGATTACGGCTTCCGAAACTAACTTTATTTCATACCTGAGCTGCTGGTGTGATTTCTGCTGAAGGAGTTTCAGCACTAACAGGGGAGGTTGGGGTTGCGGCACCCGAGTCTTGCATTTCCTCCTCCTCAACCACTTCCTGCAGCTCAGCCTAGCGAGAAACAACAAACACTTTAAACCTTTACACAATCAGAAGGTGCTTACAGTGATACCCGAGAAACCGCCAAAAATCACAGGCTTCATTACCAAGAGATCTTCATCCTCTTCCAGACTGTCACCATCATCATCATCGACGTCTTTCATGCAGGCCTCTGCCATTTTTTCAATATCCTCCATCGGTAACGGCGCTTGAACATAAACACTCAAGTCAGATTCATTTAAACGTTCACAATACATTTCCAGAAGTCAGCACAGCAGCTTCTTGGTTGCCTTTGCAGTTTGGGCAGGAGCCTTGTCTTGTTGAAAAGTAACATCTGATCATTCCTCTTTAGATAACAACTATCCTTTGTGAGAAGCAAACCATTCTGCAATATTCTCCTGTTCTCCAAAGCATTAAATGACTCTTCACAGTGAAGCAGCTCAGCAATACCAGCAGCTAAAAAGTCTCTTCCTCCATGCTTCACTGTGGTAGAGATGCAATTATTTTTATATTTCTCCGTTTCATTTTTTCTTAATCAATCCACACAAACTCTGCCATAAATTTCACTCCATCTTTGATGTTTTTCTGAGACAGCAATGGCTTTTTAAGTAGCCCATTTGCTTCATTTGTGCCAATTTCCAGAACAAAGCTTAGCGTTTAGCCAAGGAGTGTGTGATGCATCACAGCTCAGGATATTTAACTAGTGTAGGGTGTTTTTGTGGTCACAGCAGCCAATCAGCTCAGTCATTATGTAATTTTCCTGCAGCATCAGGGTGATTAGTCACATGGTATAGATGACATTTACACCTCAGGTGATGGGCTCAAAAATTTGGCTCAGGTGGATAGGGCGTCAACAGAGCAACAGCCGCTGAGACGAATGGGAATGCTAACGGACAATACACACCATGGCATTACCACAACATGTTTTAAGAGTACATTAGGTGGTAATATTACAAATTCTATCTTCTAAAGTTTGGCTGCAACGGGTACCATCTGTATTCATGGTATGAATTTCAAATAAAGAAACAGAAAATCACAATGCCCACCTTTGCCAGGCTTTTTCCCCCTGGCAGCCGCATTGGGTTTCTTCCCAACAATGGCAGCAAATTCAGCTTCTAGAGCTGGATCATCCAGATCTTGCTCCATGCCCATCATATCATCTGGCTTGAAATCAAGCAACAACCCCATCTACAAACAAACAAAAAATTTGCATGTTACGTGATCTAATAGTATCTTTATTACGATCATGAGATGGACGGATCATTTGAGGGGTTTGACCTCACAATCCAGAATGAAAGCTCATCCCAAAATGAAACTTGTCATCATTTAGTAAATGAGAATTAGAGATTTTAAAGTGAACTGTCCCTTTAAGACGTTTTATTTATTTATTTTACAGCTGACAATCATATGCAAAGCATTGTTACACTGACCTGTTTGGCCGCAGCGGCTCCTTGACCTTTAGGCGCTGCTCGCTTGTTTTTCCGGGCAAACATCCCGATCTGCTCCCACTCCTCCACCCTTTACAGGACAGAAAAACACCTGAATACTTCAGGTCCGAATGTAATGTATAAACGACCAAAGGTTGTCAGGAAGGAATGATCTTTTAGTCCTAAACCAAGTTTCGTGTTGCGGGAAAAAAGAGCGTGAAAAGCGACTGACAGTTTGGATTTGGAGGAGGTTTATTAAGTTAAACGACAGTCACGTGTGCTGGAAACACGTGGGCTGAGCTGACTCACCCTAATGACCCAGAAGAGAAACGCAACGACTACTTTACTTTCTTTTCCTCGCCAACAGCAAACCCACTCCACTTCCTCCTTCCTACAGGACGAGGCGATTCACAAACCTGCCAGTTTATGTGACGCAAACAACATCCTGATAAGATTAGAGACAACATCATAACAAACCCACCAATCACAGAAAACTATATATAATATATATATATATATATACAAACATGTATTAGTATACCATTCGCCAAGTCATGATATTGGCGTATATTTAATAATAACCGTCTCAATGGGGGGAAATCGTTAATTGGTTTACCTGGGTGAATTTCGCATGAAATCAACGCGCGACACATTGAAGTAACATTGGGTTTGTTTTGCTACTGCAACCAATGCAACGAAAACAGGCCACGCCCAACTGAGCCAAACCACACCGTGCTTTACATGTTTCAAAATAAAAGCTCTCACCTCTAAATGACAGCAACCTACCTCCCCCTTTTTCCAAAATAAAAGGATATAGCTCACCGAAAATAAAAATTAATTTCTAGATTTTTTTTTCATTTATAGACAGTCACAATTCCTTAATAATTCTCTTTAGTTGTATTTTTTTTAGTTGTATATTTAGAAAAAGATGCAATAAAAGCGAATCATTAATGATTCCTCTCATGCATCTCACCTGAGTGGCAGGCCAGACTTTATGCAATACAAAAATTCACATGTATGTTCATGTTCAAACGCGTTTGCTTGACAACTCTATGTGCATTATTCAGTTCTCTATTTTTATATATTTTACTTACATTTTTAATCAAGTAAAATCTATTTGCCTCTCATTTGTACAATAACTCCCGTTTGTATTATTGTGTTCTTATTATTTTTAAAGAATGTCATTCTCCGTGTCAAGCTGGTGTATTTGCCGTATCTCTGAGAACATTAAAGTCTTACCAATTTAAATCCCTCATACGTGACTTTATAATAAAATGAATTTCATTGCAGTAACCAACTCAAGCAGAAAGTATGTTTCAGAAAACATTATTCTCTCATACCTCCTGTTTCCCCCCTGACCATTCAAACTCGTGGTCTGTAACAACAGACCAGTGAGTGACAAATCCGGTTAAGAACAGCAAGAAAGGATCCTAAAGAAGGACTCTTAATATGTAACTTTGTGAGGAAGTTCTTAATGAGGCGATTCACCAATCGGTGCGCAGCATTCTGCCTGGCTGCCTTGGTAACAGCGAAAACTTTTGTCTTTTGAATTCTCCAATCAGGACACGCGTTTCAGACATTTAAACTGGCGTTCATCCGTTGATTCTCACTAGCCGCGCAGGGGTTTGAGGCCGATTGTGTATTCAAGAGAGCTTCACTTTGGACAATTTTGTTGCATACCGCAGAAACAAAGTTGCTGGATTTGTGGTAAGGTTAATCATAAAGTGATTTTTTTAAACGATTGGGTTATTTGCATAGCTGTAGTAATCAGCTTTGTATCGGTTGCGTTTCATGAGTATTTGCACTGTTGTCCTTATATGCTGAAACTTGTGTAAAGCTTAAGAAATATGGGTTTGCTTGACTGGCGTTTTAGACATGTATGCGTGTGTATCTATTGGAAAGATACTGAGATATCTCTACATGCACGCAAGCGAGTTCTAGTGAAGTGCATGTAGAAAGATCTCTGTATCTTTCCTATATAGATATACAGACCAACTGCTATTTGCCATTTGAGCTATACATGTATGGATGTATATTATAAAATCTTAAAAGGCAGTTAGTTGTGCTCCATGTGACCAGTCTCTGTATCCTGTCAGTTTTCTCCTACAGTTTTCTGACCATCGCTGTAGCAGTAATGTCACAGTTCGAGAACGACATCCACAATGTCCTCCGGCTGGACATGCCCATCACAAATGCCCCGATGGCGAGGTGGCAGAGGAAAGCCAGCACGTCCAGCTCCACCAGCACAAATGCTCTCTCACCAAACAGGAGTGTCAACAGATCTGTGAGCCTTTCCAAAACCCCCAGTAAAACACCAGGTAAGCGTCACTTGTGTACAGCTCGTTGTAGAGTTGGAGCACCTTCAGTGTTACACATTCAATGTCTTTTAAAAGGAAAGAACGGCAAGCTCCAAAACACCCCCTCGAAGGCGGGAGGAGATCGATTCATCCCAACAAGAAACACCCAACAGTTGGATGTAGCAAGTTTTCTCATTTCCAAAGAGAATGAACCAATGGAAGAAGCCCCGTCGTCTACAGCAGTACGTTTATGCATATTTGTTTTCGTCAGAATTATAAATATTACTATACAATTGGAATTCAAATCCATCAGGTTGTAAGTGTTGTCTTATTGTCAATTAATGTAATTGCAGCCAAATCAGAAAGCTTGGTCTGTGACACTAAATGGATATGACATTGGGGAAGCAAAGATCTTGCACTTAGGAGGAAAACCCCTGAACGCTCCGGAGGGTATGTTTATAGTAAATTGATTAACCTGTTTTTGGTTTATTGATTTAAGTTTAATTTACCTGGTATCTCAAATGAACTGAACACCATCTCCCACAGGTTATCAGAATAACTTGAAGGTTCTGTACAGTCAGGTTCCCACACCGGTCTCGATGAAGAAGAGCCGCTACATTGCATCAGTTCCAGAACGAATTCTAGATGCCCCTGATATTAGAAATGACTTCTGTGAGTGGACCGTTTGGTGTTGTACATGTAGTCCGATTTGAAGTATTTGTGAAACTAATGTGGGGATTTATGTTCAGATCTGAACCTGATGGATTGGGGAAGGGAGAACATGTTGGCGGTCGGCCTTGCCGATCATGTGTATTTGTGGGACGCTGATGTGGGGGACATTCTTTTATTGAAGAAAATGGAGGATGCAAATGAATACATCTGTTCTGTCTCGTGGAGCAAGGATGGCAACTTCTTAGCCGTTGGGACCAGTGATTGTAAAGTGGAGGTAATTGATTTGCGTTTTCTTGTACTGCTGTTGAATTGGAATAGTTATACTGAAGATTTTTTTTTCCCTCATTGGCCCCCTAAATAAAAAGTGGAAATTGTTTTATAACAAACAATGTAGATGACTTTTCCAGGTTTAGAAGTTGTCTTAAACTTAATGTTTGTTTTGGTTTTTCGTGACCGTTGAGCGCATGACAGTCAATGTCAGCTTCTATAAAAAAACCCAAAAAAAACAAATTGACTTGTATTAAAACCTGGTTTCACAGACGGGACTTTCATTAGACCTTCTTTCAATAAGGTTACTTTTTCTTTCAATTTAAGTTGCTTTTACAAATATGACTTTGAACAAAAACTTCAAGATGTGCATCTTGAGACAAAACCGTGCCATTGACATTAAGATGTCCGTGCAAGTTGCTTTAGTTAAAATGGCTCAAACATGCTTGGTCTGGAACAAGCTTAAGCCTTGTCTGTGAAACTGGAGGAAAGAAGTCTCGATGCCTCTTTGGAAGTTTTAGTCCCCTGAGTGACCACTGGACCTTGGTTGAGAACCACTCTTATCGTGGATGACTATTTCATTTCTCTAAATGGATATTGTGTACAGACTGCAGCTTTAATACATGAACAAGTCACGATCTTGTTCTGTAAATTGTCATCTCGCTGGCTGAATTGCTCAAAGGTTCATGCCATTTCTTGCAGTTATGGGATGTTCAGCACCAAAAGCGTCTCCGCAGCATGGATGGCCATTCGGCAAGGGTTGGTTGCTTGAGTTGGAATGATCACATTTTGTCTAGGTAAGGCTAGCATCTTTAGCATCTCATTGAACTGCGACTCAGCAGATTGTGGATTTGAGGTGTTTGACACTTTGCTTGTTCTTCACAGTGGCTCCAGATCTGGCTTGATTCATCAGCATGATGTTCGAGTAGCAGACCACCACATCTTCACCTTCAGCGGGCACACTCAGGAAGTCTGTGGCCTTACCTGGTCTCCAGATGGGAAATATTTAGCTAGCGGTGGCAATGACAATATGGTGTACATTTGGCCTATGACAACAGGTTCAGAATATCAAGCTGTTCATGCTCTGAGGGAACACCAGGGAGCGGTCAAGGTAGGTTTGGAAGGACGTGAACCTGTATTTCTACTCTTGTTTATTTTCTACTAAGTTTTAAATTGAGTTTTTGTTGCACCCTTAAGGCTTTGGCATGGTGCCCTTGGCAGCCTAGCATCCTTGCGTCAGGAGGGGGCACCAGTGACCGTCATATTCGCATCTGGAATGCCAACAGTGGCTCTTGTATCAGTTCCTTAGATACTTGTTCACAGGTAGGCTCACCCACTGTCTCCCTGCATGTCATAGTACAGGTAATGTTGTCTTAAGTGATATGACGTTTATCTTTTTTTTTCTCCTTTCAGATATCATCTCTTGTTTTTGCACCGAATTACAAAGAGCTGGTGTCTGGCCACGGTTTTGCTCACGACAAGGTTATCATCTGGAAATATCCATCACTCACTAAAGTTACAGAGCTTGAAGGTAAGTTTGTGATTTGTGTGGTCACCCTTCTGTTATACATTACAACTACACTAAATTGTGAGAATTTTACAGTAATTCCTATCCTTCCCCAATTGTCTCTCAGGACATGAAGACAGAGTTCTCAACTTGGTGCTGAGTCCAGATGGTTCGACTGTGGCTTCTGTTGCTGCTGATGAAACCATTCGACTTTGGAAGAGTTTCGAAAAGGATGCCGTCAAGAAACCGAAGCCCACCAGCAGCATCATTCAACAACAAATTCGTTAATTATGAAAATGTTCCTTTTAATGCAAACAGACTTGGGGAAGGTTTACAGATCTGACGTGGTTTCAACAAGATGCTTCCATTGGGGTTTTATTTGGCTTTCAAAGGGCTGGGTAATTCCCTTCACAAATATGGAGTGCTGCCAGTTAAACTTGCCAAAAGCTTTGAGTAGACGCTCCCTTATTCTTGTTTTCAGAGGAACAATGTTTTTAAATGAAAGTCAGTATTCATGGGATTCCTAGAAGACAACCTCTTTGAATAACCATTTTTTGACTTCTACACAAGTTTTTGCATATTTAACTCTAAATGTGTTCACTAAATTATGTACAAATGATTTTTTTCAAATAAAGTGTAAGGATTTCTTTCCCCCACCCTTTTGACATCTTGAATTTGCCTTAAGTTCTTTAATGCGTGTTAAATTATTTTAGTGCATGGTTTTAAATGGCTATTAAGTGGAATGATTGTATTATAAACCACTGCAAGCCATTTAGGGGTTTTGTGATTAGCATAGAAGGGATGAATACTGGTGGAAAGTATGTGCTTTATCCTAATAAATGGATTTTCCAGAATAAGCAGTTAAAAGTACATGCACTATTTAGTGATTTTATGATGTTCATTTCACATTTCTTATCCTGTTTCTAGAGATCTACCTACACACAGAGATCAAATCCAACACACCTTTCTGTAATAAACTACTCCTAAAGATCTCAATAAGCTGGTTCAGTTGTGATTTACAGCAGTTGTTCAACTTTTTTTGAGCCACGGTAAAATATTCTTTGACTAAAGTTATACATAAACTGAAAATGTAAAAAAAAAAGAGACCAGCCTGTATTAAAGTGTCTTGTTTGGGAATAAAACTAAGGCAAAGAAAAAAAGTTGTGCATACACACATTTTTACAAAAAACATTTTTTAGACCAATTAGGTGAAATTTAATTGCTTTCCATGGCATAGTGGTTGAAAAATACTGATATACAGGAATAGGATTTGGAACCACTGGCCTAGGTAATTAGCTTAAAAGATGACAGCTTTTTATTCAGAAATGCTGTTATTGTAGATGCTTTGATAGGAATGCTAACAAGAAACAACTGAAAAATGGTTAAGGGTCAATGCATTATAATAAAGAACAAGTTAGCAATGCTTAGAAGTTAAGTTTGTATGGGAAAAAAATACTGACACAAAGACCATGAGTGGCATTTAGACCAGTTTACACTGCGGCAATAGACACTCTGGTTTTGTCAATCAAGTGTGTTACTCTTGTCAGAGCTTGTTTTTGCCGATTGGACGGGTTGAATCTGCTTGTCAGGTCCTGGAGCGTCTGGGAAGTGTCTGTCAATGCGGTGTGAATTGGCCTTTACATACGAAACATCTGTCTTGAGCAGACTAAAATATCTTGAAGTTCCCATAGCAGAACATAAAGGCTTTCAATAATGAAGCATAAAGTAAAAAATAATACAATTTATTATAAAAAGCTTTTATTAACTGATAAGTTACGAACAAACTCAAAAAAAAAAACTCATACATTTCCGATAAACTGAGGAAATATTTATTTACAGTCAAGTTTGAGTTTGTAGAACTGTACAGTGTGCAAACAACTGGGAGACTCATTTGCCAGGAAAAAAGCCAAGGTCAACCAGATTAAACAGGTTTCAGAGCGACGTCAACGAAGCCGACTTCAGTGGACGAATTCTCTTCATGCTTAGTGCTCCCCAGACTCCAACATCCATAAATAAAACAAAAGGGGAACCCACAGATCCGATGTGCCGTTTCATCTCCCGTGCAATCATAAAAGATGAAAATTTGACAAAAATAATCTAACAACCATGTCTCTGACGCTCCAGTACTGTTCTTATTGGCCCACTTAGACCTCCTTCACTTTACCATTGTGGGCAAATCCATTAGTGTAGTGCACAGTGCCATTTTCCAAGTGTTTGCCATTGGTCACTACCACAGGCTCAATCACAGTGATAATGCCATTCGGTTTGAGTTTGTCCTCCTGTTTAGAAACAGGTAGTCGTTTGCCCTTTACGTAGGCTTGGATCCAGAAGTTGGAGAAGAGGATGAAGAAAAATGTGCCGTAGATCAAGATAAGATGAATGAAGAGGGGAACTTGGTATTCACACTTTTCCATGAAGTAATACTGAGAGATATGACCAGTCACCAACACAAACTGAATCTGTAGAAAATACCAGAACAAAAATTAATTATAATAGTTCCATAGTAAAACAATTTAAAGTGTACCTATTATACTTTTTTTGGATATTATCTTTCATATAGTGTATAATATAGCTGTTTGTGAATGTAAAAAGTCTGCAAAGTTTCAAAGACCAAAGTGCAAGATAAATTATTATTGTCTCACAAAAGAAATAACTGATTCTGAACTGCCTGAAACTAATTATCAGTAAACCCAGGTTAGTTTTAGCTTGGATTTACTAGTTTTAACTATTAAAAAAAGGTTATTTTTTATTTACTATGTTTTTTTTTACTATTTGGGTCCCAACTTCATGGCACAATCTTGGTCTCATATCAAAACCAGTTCATCAGTATAATAAAAAAAAAGAAAAAAAAGAGCAAAACCTACTACATTGATGGAAAGGAACAGAATGTAATGACACTTGCATTGCAAACAATTTTACTTCATCTCAATTTGTGTGTGCCATTTTGGTTAAACATTGATTCAAATGCCGTTTTCCTTAATCCCACAGAATTAAGAGTTTAAAAGAGTTCCACTAACCAACTGAATAGCTGTCATGTACTTTTTCCACCACAGATACTTCTGGAAGCGCGGCCCTGCAGCAGCTAGACCATAGTAGGTGTACATGATGACGTGGACACACGCGTTCACCAAAGCATGGAAAGAACCCATGCCACCAGCTGTCATTTTCAAATGAAAATAAATAGTCATTGAAATGAGACATCTTTACATCAGTAATACACCTTCACCTTATTATCCTGTACAGCAATACCCTGGTTTACGAGTGACTTTGTATACGAGCAAATCTGTGTACGAGCATTGTATCGGAGTGTGAGAAAATTTTCCCTCACCCACGTGCATTTTTGTGTGGAAAAGTCCTAACGCTCAGCATCTTCGCGCACATTTTTACTGGAAATATCCTAACGACAGCCTCTCACAAAGCCTATCACCCCTAAACTCGTTCATTCTCTCAGTGTCGCTCGGTTTGGTTGCATCATTTACCACAGTGATACTTTTATAAGTGATTTACAGCGGTTTTACCTCGTGTTGTTACATTAATTGTGATCGCTATTGTTCACGTAGTGAAATAAATAAATACGTACAGTACAGCATATAGACAACGGCCCCCAAGATGAGTGAGAAACAAGGTATGAAATTCTCCCTGTAAGCAGTAAAACCCTCCTCTCGTCTCCTTCACGCCAGCAGCGACGCTACTCAAAGCTGAAGTGCATTACAGTAAATTGTCAAGTATTTTTAGAGTTTAATTGTCAATTATTAATTAGTATTTATATGAGATCTTAGTGGTTATAATTTTAACTGCAATTAATAGGGTAAAACCAAAAAAATATTTAAAATGGGCATTTATGGTTGTGTGGAACGAATCGAGTGATTTTAATGCATTCTAATCCATGCAAAAGGAAAACTGTTTTGGTGTACGAGAATTTTGAGTTACGAGCTCGCTCTTGGAACGAATTAAACTCGTAAACCAAGATATTACTGTAGTTGCCCACATGCATAAAAGAAAGTATTTTATTGGAACAAAAAAAACTATTTTCAAAGGCTTTTTATTTTCAAATGAAAAAGTTTTTTTTTTTTTTCTATTTGGGTCCCAAATTCATGGCCAAGGTACAATCTGGGTCTCATATCAAAACCAGTTCATCAGTTAACTATTGATCTAAACCATTCGGTGACTACAGCATGGATAGACTCACCAGGAGTAAGAGTGATGCCCCACCACCAGGTCCAGGGCAAGATGGAATGATGGAAGATATGCAGGAATGTCACCTGACTGTGCTTCTTTCTCAACACAAAAAACACCTGGATCACAGACACAGCTCTTGTTAACTCAGGTAACAAATCTTCCTGTAGTAAGTGAGGAAGCTACTGTGTGTTGTGCCATAATCAATACAAATACAGCAATGAAAGACAAATTTAAAGCATGATAATCCTAGCATGAAGACATAATTCATTCTCACCGTATCTAGAAGTTCAACATATTTGGAGAAATAAAATAACCAGGCTGCTCGAACCATCTGTGGATATAAGAAGAAACTCAATTAGCAATATGAATTTCCATTCAAAAGTTTGGGGTCTGTACGATATTTAAAAATGTTCGAAAAACATCTACATGTTCATCAAGTCTGCATTTATTAGATCAAAAACACTAACACTAACTAGTAGGGCTGGGATACAGCGATCTCCCTTCAATATCATCACGATACTTGGGTGCCGATACAATATATATTGTGATTTTTAACAATTGCGATTCTACAAGTATTGTGATTTGATTTTGCAATGTATTGTGATTTTTCAGATTTTTTAACACTGGGGAAAGTTGAATCATACACTTATACAGACATGACAGCTCCTAAAGAAATGACAGTACCAGCGGCACATCACAGGATATTGGGTCTTCAAATTAAAAAAAAGAAACTTAATTTGAATTAATATAAATTCTGTAATAATAATAATAAAAAAACTACTTCAAAATCATAAACACAAAAATCTTGATTTTCTCCCTGCCCTAATAACTAGTGATAACTGTAAATATTACAATTTAAATAACTGGTTACCATTTTAATATCAAATATTTTCATCTATTTTTTTATACATATATAAAGATGTTTTTTCTAAAGACTATAAAGACTATATTAGCATCATTACCCCAGTCCTCAGAGTCACATGATCCTTCAGAAATCATTCTAATATGTTGATTTGATGTTCAAGAAACAATATTACTTATTACAGTTGTAATATTTAATATCACTAATATTTTTGGTGCAAAACATGATAAAAATTTTAATTTAAGATTCTTTGATTAATCAAATATTTAAGAAAAAGCATTTATTAAAAAAATAAATCTTTTGTAACATTATAAATGTCTTTACTGTATCTTTTGATCAATTGAATGCAATCCAACTGAATAAAAGTATTCACTACTTTCAATAACATAAGAACATGTCTGGATGAAATAAACTTACTCTGAGAGCTTGAGGACTGTTGGAGGTGTCACAGAGGTCACATCTCCAACTGTACGTTGTTCCCCAGCCAGACATCAAGAACTGTAAACGTCAGGCAGATCGTAAAATTACACACAAAAAAAGCACAGTAACAGATTAATAATCTGTCATAATTTATTCAAACATCAAACCTTGAATGCTCACTCTGCTCTTTTTCATATAATGAAAGTGAATGATGCCAAAAACGGACAAAAAGCACATAAAAAATGCTCCATATATTGTCATCCGTCTGCTTTTATCATACCTTTATAGTTCCCATTCATCACTTATGCTATGTTCTCCATTCATTTTCATTACATGAAAAAGATTCTGCTACACAAATCCTCTTGTGATCTACAAAAGTACTATTGTAAGGTGAGCTAATTTTCACTGATGAATCAACTATATCCTTCTTAAATTGTTCTCCTCAAAAGAAATCAGTTCTGGCATAGAGAGAAGTTGAGTTGCTCTCCTAAACATGAAAAAAAAAGAATGTTTCCTACCTCATAAACGATGTAGGAGTTGTATGCCACCATGAAGAAGTTGTAGACAATCATAGTTGTGTTGAGGTGGAAAGGTTTGCGATTGGCCATGTATCGTGGTCCCACACATAAAACGAAGAACACGTATCCCAGCAAGACGACCGTCATCTGAATGGGACTCTGCATCAGCGGATAATCACGCACCCTGGCATCTGAGCAAATTACACATTCACCGATCAGCCACAAACAAGCCAGTACTACATCTTTCTACAGTAGAATCATAATTACTATTGGTATTAGTGGTTTTTGCTCATCTAAAAAGCATGATGCAATAAGCTCTTACCGGTTCTTTTCAGAAGAAAGTCGTAGAACCTCAAGACGTTCGAAAACACCTCTTGCAACATCTTGTCTTTATTTCTTCAAACAACTAATAAACTGGAGGACATAAGTAAATGTGTTAAAACTAGGTGAGCAAACCAATCGCAATCCAGCTTGTGAAGGCTGGTCAGAGTAATAAGCTGTTATCAGGAGGACAGTGGCGTCAGAGTCAACAATGGCAGCCCAGCAAAGCAAACAAGAAACAGCTGGCAATGCGAACATGATACACTGCCCAACCTGAGTGGTACATGTTACCCAAGCAAAACTATCATTACTACCAATATGTGTGTAGTTGGCACTCTTTTTAAATCACAAGTTTTAATTCAAAATCTTGATATGAATGTGTAAAGGAAGATGGTCCTGTGACTGGTCTCCATAGCATGTAGTGAAGTAATTCATACAAATATACTATATAATCTCTTATATGAAGTGATAAAATCTGCATGCATGATTACACAGGAATGAGTAAAATGTCATTTAAAATAGATTAGCAACACATCAACTCTCCAAAAGTATTTCACATCAAGCTGCTCATGTAAAAATGTTGGAAAACAACAAAGATGCATCATATCTTGCGCTGTATATCAATGTTGAGCAACACCAAGAAGACTGAATGAACAGACTAGTTAGTGTGTTTAGTTTAGTTACCGGTAGTGTGTTTCTACTACTCAAAACCCACATGGGACTTTCAAGGCACTATATATTTGAATGCCTGTAATTTAAAGTTGCTTTCAGTTAGAACTGCTCAAACATACATTTTAGCCTGAGACTAAGCTTAAGCCTTGTCTGTGTGCATTACATATATTCTCCACAGCTGTGGGTCGATGTTGAGCAAGAAAACAATGGGATAGTTTGACAAAGCACACTAAACAGTCCCTTTACTGCTTATCTTCCCTTACAGACCCTTATCTTATCTGCTTGTACTACTTGTGTATATAATGTTCAAACCTATTGTAAGCGCTCTTATATACTTTTGTATCCTCGGGACAAATCGCTTTCTGATTTCCTCAAATTCTAAGTCGCTTTGGATAAAAGCGTCTGCTAAATGAATAAATGTAAATCTTCCTACACGTCTAATGCATAACCACCTGTTTCTTCAGAAGAGAACACAGAATGATCATAAAGGTAGGGAGACACAAAATTGTGATAAAAAATTCTTCTAAAATATGAGATGACTCTTACTGTTCTTATGCTCTTAGAATCATACAAAGATGCTAATAAGTGTCCACTAAAACCCGTAACCCTTCAATGTGTTACAAGCTCTGAATCTATACAAAATTATGTCTCATAACTCCAGGAAATTAAACAAAACTCTCTAAAGTTGTTCATGTGGTAATGATAAATCTGATGTCATCTGCTCTACCTGAACTCCGATGAATAGTACAGTAGTGCAAAGCCAGTCAAACTGGTGAGGTGGAGAAATGTAGAGATCTACCCCGTCACAGAATCAGATTAACTCACTAGACAGGAACTGTGAATGACATCACCACAAAAATGAGTCACAAACAGTCAATCCTACATAAAAACATAAATGGAAAGGACACCCACACACACATAAAAAAAAAGGTATAAATAAATCCTGAGAGATGGTCTAAGCTGACCAGATGTAGTCACATTGCTCAGCCACCTAAATAAGGCGAGACTAGACAAACTATCCCAAAGAAACTATTTGGTAGGAGACAGTGGGAGTTCCCATTCATACTACACCCTATTAAATATATATAAAAAGTACGTTTTAAGCTTACCTGTTGCTTTTCTGTTGAAACAGTCACTCCAGCCAAAAATAAATAAATAAATAAGGTTTTTTTTTTACTTTACAAAAAAATACTGCCCCACAGGGGCAAATAAATGAATGATAGACCCAAGGAAGCAGCGGAAATAGTCTCAGTATTTTGGTTCTTTCCTGTGTCCTTATCCTTTCTTTCAGTGGCCCTCAATCACAGCAGCTTTGAGCAGTGATAGAATAAAGTGACAAACTAGTGGGAGTTTTGCCAAGGCAGAGACAGGCCACGCTCAGAGGAGTCACTCCCTGCCTAATATAAACCTGAGCAGCAGCTCATTCAAAAGAGACAACACCCGCCTGGTTTCGGGATTGCAACCTGCATTCAGCTGACAGGAACCGCCCTCTGAAACCCACCTCAGGACTCAACAATTGGCTCTTGAAAGTGAGGCTGGTCAATGATTGGCTCTAATGCTGGCTAGGTTTTTATTATGCAGTGGAAGTAGGCGAGAATTGAACAGAGACTGCTCAACAATGAAAAGTCTTTTGTTTCCCTTGGGACACAAATATGGGTCTATCCAGTGAGATTAACCAATACCCAAAGCCAGAGAAAAATGGGAATATATAGGCAACATATGGGGAGAAAAAAAGTGTATGCATGTATATATAAAAATAAAGATTCTTCCTCAGTCAGGTATATAAATTAAATCAGTGTTTGTAGCATAGGCGTACAGATTAGTGTTAGGGTATTTAGATATTGTTGTTTTTACAAACGTTTGAATTCATTTCATTTGTATACTTTTGATACTTTAAGTTTTAGTAATTTTGTTCATCTCTTTAGCCATTGTAATTAGTTTGTTTTGTTTAATATTTCTATTTAATTTATTCTTAGTCATTTTAATACTCCATTTAATACTTTATAGTGTTTCATCTGCATTTATATAACAAAATATGAGTACAGGAACACTGTACAGTGCTAGCAACAGTTACAACACTAAAGCAGGTTTGTTCCATTTCTGGCCACACGTAATATAATGTGGAAAATTGACATTGTCGCAAACCCTTTTCTAAGAACACCAAGATATCCAGTGTAATTAAATCGGTTTACTTTCATGTGTCAAGTTATTTCGCTGATGGCTAATCTGGGCTTCTATTTCAGTCATTAGCTAGATATGATTTAAGTGAAAGACATATCAAATACATGTCTATAGGTCAGTGAGCCCCTCAGCTCTGAGTCACCATGTGGCACTTTTTCTAAACCGGGACACTACCAGTCAGTTTCACTGAACTCCCGTAACACTGGTCTGACCCGTTCCTTAGACGTTGAGGACAGGGTGTGGGATCCGTCAAACCGACGCATTCTTCTACCAGTCCGGGAGGAGGAGAAGAATGACAAAAATCCTGACACGAGTGGGGAGCCATTTTCTCTGACAAAAAGCATTTGACAACTGACACACTGGCTGTCATATCAAAACCAACTAAAAAGTGACATTTAATCAATCGCATCAATCTACAAAAATACATATTCTAACCAGGGTATTCCTGTCATTCATCATTTATGAATAAAATACCCTTTCCTACAAAAAAAGCTCTGATATGGTTATGGCCAGTTGTGTGAACTTCTTGTGGTTGAGGACAAACGCTGAGCCTTTTTAGATCATTAGATAAGAAAAGACAAATCACTGACAAGCATCCGATTACATACCTTCACACATTTCTTGAAATCTACAATCCTTTCCATTTCACGCTTTTAAATCAAAACATCCACTTCAAGGTTGAATGGGTTCTAGAACCTTAAGGTTCTTGACTCAATTTTATAGACTCCTTAATACCAAAGTTCTAAATAAGGAGAAATGTCTTAAATTATTGAATAATACTTTCATGTATAATGGGTTATTTAATTTAAGTGATAGAAGCCATTTAATTCATACAATTGAATACAAATAAAAATAAACAATAAAATGATCCCATGATGTAAACCCCTAAAAAGTTCTACTGTGCAAATTAAGTGCCTCACAGAACCTTTTCTTCCAAGACTTTATGTAGGCAAATTATTTATGACAATTATATGCTATACTTACACCTAGTTTAACAAGGATGCAAAAAAGCTAGTTTTAGCAGGCTTTAGTTAAATCACATAGTTTGCTAGCTACATGCGAGTCAGTTACAGGTGGTATCACAGGAAGATATTCTCAGTATAGAGAGAAGATTAGATTAATGTTGGACTTTTTTTTAAATTATTGATATGGGCTTGATATGGATTTTTAATGTGTATTTCTGCCAAAAGTGAAATTGTCACCTTTTAGAAGTACACTAGGAGAAGTGACTAGCTTCAAAGCTAATGGACAACTCATGGCTAAAAGCCACACAACTCATTCTCATTTATTAGAGATATTAGAAGTATTATATTTGCAAGAACATACGACTACTGTTGTTACCAGGTGACAAAAACCAGCATCCACATGCAAAGCATCATCAGATTGATTGAGATTAAAAACCGCAGCACCGGAAAGGGTGGATTTCTGACAGTGGTGGCATCCCTTGCTAATCGCAGACTTTATATTATTACTTAACCAAGATTAGTGCTCTAATACTAATACTATTTATATAATCCAACATACAAAACAATACAACTCAGATAACATATGCTGTTTTATACACTACCGTTGAAAAGCTTGGGCTCGGTACAATTTTTTTTAACGTTTTCTCTTACGCTGCTAAGGTTGCATTTATTTGATCAATCTAGCTATCTCACATATAATAATATATATATATATATATATATATATATATATATATATATATATATATATATATATATATATATATATATATATATATATATATATATATATATAAATAAAAAGAGAAATGTTGTGAAATATTATTCGAATTTTAAAATGTAATTTATTCCAGTGAAGTTTAAAATAGAATTCATTTGTAACATTATAAATGTCTTTACTGTCACTTTTGATCCATTTAATGAATCCCTGCTGAAGAAAAGTATTAACTCCTAAAATCTTACCGACTCCAAACATTTGAACAGACCTTCTGTGAGTTCATAAAAACACGCGTGTACAGTTTTTAGAAGGATCGTTAAGTTTAATACCTGTCGAGGTATTTTTTTTAATTTTGTATTTTATTACAAGTCACTCCCAGGCCTTCGTGTTGCATTCCAAACTGTTATCATCACCTTATTCTTCACACCTCATACCTGAAGTGTAATTTTCCTTTACTATACTTTCACCCAGCACGTGACTGACTGAGATAAACGTGACTATGACTTTTTGGTAACCTCTGACCTATTTTCCCCATCACTGCAGTAAACCAACCTCTACGAACCAGGATGTCGCATTAGACATTTGATGAAAGTCAGTCAACGCAGTTCTGGTTATGGCTTTGACTCAGGTACACAGAAAATGTTTCATAATGCATAATTATGCAGCAGATGTATTGATAAATTACTACCGTCTCATATTTACTCAAGAATAGGTCAATTTTTAGAAGCTCTCTATTATTTATCCAATAGTGTCTGGTAGAAGAACTGTACTCAACACACCTAAGTCGAGAAAATATAAGGACGTCTACATAAATCACAGCTGTCCTCAAAATGTAGGTCAAACTCATACACTAATGACCTGGGAGAGTCTGAGAGCACAATTGGTCATGCATGATTCAGTTTAAAGAATCAGCTGTCTCTCATTACTCTACTGAATAAACCTTTGCTTCTCCTTCCAGCCCATGTGACCTGAAAACTGAATTAATGTTATTTCGAATTATATTAAATGGACATGTTTTCAGGACTCAAACTGATGACTAATGTTATCCATAGGAACTGCTATGATGCTGGTGAGAGATCTGCTGAGGGTCTGCATTCATGTGTTAATACAGACACATCAGTAGATTCTGAATAGAAAGTATGATGGTTCCATTCACTTGCCGTCAGTATCAGTCTCAGACTTCCTCAAAGTTTTAGCAAGACCCCTTCTATAAAGCACTTTCATTAGTTTTATTTACATTTCTTATGTGTGTATTTGACATTACATTTCAATGGACGTTTTCTATTATATAAAATGAAATTTATTTAAATATACATTATATATACACACTACTGTTTCAAAAATGTGGGGTTGTTATTCAGTGAAACTGTTTAATGTTTTTGATTTAATCAAAAATACAATAAAACAGTAATATTGTGAAATTTCACAAGCTGATTAGATGCTCAATATTTTTGTGTAAACTGACAACTTTTTTCATGATTCTTTGAAAAATACAACGTTCATAAAAACAACATTTACTTGAAATAGAAATCCTCTGTAATGTTATAAATTTACTCTACTGTCACATTTGATCAAATGAACGCATCCTTACATAAAAGTATAAAATTTTTTCCAACCATTTTTAACAACTTTTGAACAGATGTGTATAAGAGAAAGGGTATTAGAATCTGTAAATGGTCATACATTTTTTGCTTGTTAATTTTAAATATTTCTATGCATTACGTAGAACATGGATATATTTGAATCTTAATTCCATGCAGCCTCCTAAATTAAAGCTATAATCATGCTATTCTTTATTTTAAAATTAATTTAAACAGTCATACAAGTCAGATATCCATATGCTGTTTATTCTAATTACTTTATAGTTTATTATACCTCTGCACTTACTGCTGATTTCTCTCAACATCATTGCAGGAGAGCGTATGAGAAAACAAAGTAACGCGTTACTTATTTGAAGTAGTAACCCGTTTTAAATATTTTTTTTTAATTTAAAAGTAATGTGTTATTTGCAGTTACTAGTTACATGAAACAGTAATCTGATTAAGAAACATGCATTTCTTGATCTGTGTTACCACCCAACACTCAATTACAGATAGCATACAGGTCCCTTACCACCACTGTGCCGCGGAAAATAACTCAATTTCATCTAATTGGTCTAAAAAACATTTTTTTGAAAACTAATTAATCATAAAATACTTTTTTCTTTATGTTTACTTGATACTCATTCAAGACACTTTGATTAGAATGACTGTATATTGTTAATATAGGGTACAGAGACTAATTTTTTAACATTTCGGTTGGTGGTGTGCCTTTTTCTTCCATTTTGTCCCCATAAAGTAGGGGACACACACACACACACACACACACACACACACACACACACACACACACACACACACACACACACACACACACACAGGTATTTCTATCACTATGAGAACATACCATAGGCACAATGGTTTTTATACTGTACACTGAGCTAATGACACTTATTAGACCTTAAATCTACCTCTAAACCTACCTATCAGAGAAAACGTTCTGCATTTTTACATTTTCAAAATCTATACAATTTATAAGCTTTTTTTTCTCCTGAAAATCTAAAAAATGGTGACACAATGTCAAAAATAACACAGTTTGTCCTCACGTTTACCAAACACACAACTCTATAGTTTAATTTTAGTTGAGTTTTTAAGTTTAATTTGATAAGGTCTAGAGGACGCTTGTGCAATTCACAGAGTCTATTGCACAACCTCCATTTTGCACCACTTAAATCACTGGCTGAACAACAGAAATGGTAATGGTGGTGTCTATCAACGAAAAAACAGCCAGAGTTAAAAACACACTGAAACATCCGTAGTACAACACCAGGAATGAATAATGAAGACGGTCAGAAGAACAAAGAGGATGTCTGTAGACTACAACCACAGAGAACAGTCTCATCTGGAGCCACACCTCACTCACTTACGCAACGTCACAAGCAACGCTATTCAGTGTGGATGGCATGCAATAGGACACAGGGAATGTTACAATTAAAAATTATTAGAAGCAATAAGAATAGACAGTACCATTTGGTTTCACGATCTTATCAATCTGAAAGCTAGTACTTTTACAAGAACCACAACATCTATTTAGCAATTCAGCAGTTGCCCACTCAAATCACTTAATATTAGATTGGTAGCTTACTGAAAATAATAAGCCTTAATAAGTTTAAAAGTTTGGGTCATATGCAAATTAAGATGCATGTGTTGACAAAATAACTACAAAGAAAGCACACATGGAGTAAAATACTTGTTGGGAGACCATCTTGGAGCTGCAAAGTGGTCAAGGCTGTTGGTGGAACATGGGATTAAGCTCAGACCAGTTAGAACGTTTCTAGAACACAGAAACCAGCTTAAGCAGCATTTTCCAAAGGGGAGGATAATAATCATGATGTGTAAATTTCTTCACTCTCTATTCAACACTGCAAAACACATACTAACAATCTTTAAACATGAGAAGCACTAAAGTATGCAAACACTCAATCATTTAAAAATGCAGGTGTTCAAGTCTAAATCCATCAGCAATGCCGCAACACTCAAAGTCACATAATAAACTAGGTGGACAGTGCACCAAATGCCACATGGTAACGTTCATTAGAATGTTATCTGTGGCATTGGAGGAAAACTATTCAGAGAAGGAAACAAGTGTATCGTGGGTTACACATTGATTCACAGGTCACCACAGTTCAATGGCAAAATATTCAACCCATTAATGACGGACTGCCTTGATGATACAGGATTGTAAAGCCACAAAAGTCACCTTACTGAATAAATCACGAGTAAGTTCATAACAGATAACGCCACATTACCTGATCAATCATGCGTCATCACGCAGGAAACGGCCTGGACGTCCGGAAGGGCTGGATTTGTTTTAATTTATTGTGTCACTTAGTTTGGATTAGGACACCTATAAAGAGTGCCATTCAACCTGACTTATACGGCATTAACTAGCGTTACTGAAATCAATGTATGTCTCCATTTGACTTTGATGAAGTAAATGGTCTCTGAGTGCTCAGACGCTCGTGTTGTGCTGTAACTCACGCCCAGTAGGTGTCGCTGTACTACAGAAAAAAATACACTTTCCACAAGCAGTGCACAAAATAGGCCATGAAAAGGTAATCTTGGTTAAAAAGACTGCTTTTTTCAATAAGAATAACGAAATCCATCTCAGGAGGTCAAACTATATATATATATTTAAGTATATCAAAATGTATATTTTATATGCAATTAAAAACCTAAATAGGGTAATGTTGGAAACATACAGAAAGCATTGAATAAAAAAATTAATTTTTGAATTATGTACACTACTGTTACAGTTCTGTAGGATTTTTTTATGTTTATGAAAGATTTTTGTATTTTCAGCATCATTACACCAGTCTTCAGTGTCACGTGATCCTTCAGAAATCATTCTGATATGATGATTTGCTGCTCAAGACACATATTTGATTGTTATTATAATCGATGTTGAAAACAGTCGTGCACCTGAAAATTTGTATGGAAACAGTGATACATTTTTTTTCTTTGATGAATAGAAAATTCAAAAGAACTTTTGTAACATTTTAAATGCCTTTACTGTCTCTTTTGATCAATTTAATGTGTCCTTGTTGAACAAAAGTCTTCTATTTCACACCCATCTATTTCACTTTTTAAAAACAAAACAGTTACATGACGTTTACATACAATATTAATACATGAACAAAAAAAGTAAACATTAGAAGAAAAAAAAGAGAAACAAATCTTCTGAATCTGAATGAATGAATCTGACAGCAGTTCAGTGAATGCACCACATATCAGTAAATTACCTGCATTGTTTTAATTCTGCTTCTTTTATCATATTGTTGGCTAATATCTCTAAATATCATAATGTGCTGTGTTAATTTACTGTATAATAATTTTTTATATTATTTTTTTTACCATAACTATAAACACAAGTACCAAAATTGTCAATGTAAGGTTCTTATTTTGTTAAAGACACTGCATATTCAAATCAGTTCTACCTCTCAAAGGCTTTGTCTTAGACTTCACACAGTCTCTTTGTCTCTTGCAGTTTCCGCTTCCCAGAGAAACAGCCTTGCAGACCTGTGATATGGATACAGAGCAGCTAGCTCACCTATCTGGTAATTGAGTTCACAGCTGGTAGCTTTGCCTCAGTAGACTTCTCACCCAGGAGGGAACATAGGCCATCCTCCTCTCCGGCAGGTCAGAGTGGCTCATCAATAGGACAGACTTAAATAGATGTCGCAATTACGTGCCTCAGGTCCAACGGGCTAATTATTGTCGGGGGCCGCAAGCTCTTTAGTGATGGCAGCCCACACGATTCATTTATTCCCCTGCATCCACTTCAGTTAACAGAGCGTCTAAAGGAAAGGCGATGTTTCAGCAATGTTCATTGAATGCAGAGCATCTCCTACACGCTCTCATTGAGAGCCTTCAATGCTCGTTTCTTCCATGACAGCAATCTTGTTGGCAGATGTGGGCTGTTAAGGATTCTGCCTGGTGTGAAATATTTCATGAATAAGATCATACTAAATTAGCTGGGAATGGCGATTAAAAAATTTATGCTTTTCGTAATTACAAAATTGTTTGCAATTTTGAGAATTTGTCATTACACAAAATCTCTTTGAGTCAAATTACTTCCTTGGCATGAGTCAGGCTGAGGAACATGTTTCTGTGGAGGAGTCTTGCCCAGATCTCATAGCGTACTCCTTCATGCAGGTCTGACTGACAAGAATGATGATGTGAGGGGATTTCTGGAGAGGATGAAGATGTCGGTGGAAGAGCAGGAGGGCACAACTCCACATCTGAACAGAATGAAAACAAGCCAGTTTACAAACAGGTCCAGGAAGCCAAATGAAAAACCTGAAAAACAGCAACACATAAACAATATGAAAAGCTAGTTCAAGGTAGTGTTGAAGAAAGTTATTTTTAAAAGGAATTCATTAAAATATTGCGTTACTCTGACTTTAACTCTAACTAACTCCAACTCTAACCTTAACTTATGTTACTTTTTTTCACCTGTTCTTTTTTTTTTTAAATGTAAAAGCAGCTTCATACTAAAAGGGAAATAAATAAGCCTAAGGCTGAAGGAAATGCAAATTCACACCTGTACAGTAGAGGACGGAGCTCAATTAAACCTGTTCTGCCATTCTGGAGAAGAAAGTTCTGCACTCTTACTTCAGCAATAAAAAAAAGACAGAAACGTTAAAATGTGATGTTTGTCGGAAATTTCTTTTCCTTATTAGTATGGCTGAATTATCATTGAAGGCAGCAAAGACATTGGTTAATAAAGTGAGAATAAATACATAAAGTATATTTACATGTAAATGTTCAATGTTCAAGTACACCATTCCTAAAAAGTGCATGTTAGTACCTGAAAGGTACATAATGATACCCAAATGGTACATATTAGAACATATTAGAACAATCAGATTCAATCAGACCCAAATTACAGTAATCCCTCGCCACTTCGCTGTTCAAGTTTCGCGGCCTCAGTGCATCGCGGATTTTTCAAAATGATTCATCAAAAAATAAAAATTCAAAAATACCGCCATATCGGCAGCCATATTGCTGAAAGCAGTGTTGTTTCATTGTGATGCAAGAGAAACGGTTTCCCAGGATGACAGACAAAGAGAGAAACTCTCTCAGAGGCTTTGAACACACCCACGGCACTCAGACAAGACACGTGATTGGTTCCCGGTGCGAGATCGACCAATGAGAGCACGAGTGGAGTGGGAGACTCTTCGCCTCTCTCAGAAGCAAATGTTGACTTCCCGAACTGATATAAAGGCCTCATTATACCAGTGCAGTAACACCATCATCATCATCACATTCATCGAACTGCACAGGTCTGTCATCGTCGTCATTACTGGGGTCTCAAGATACTACTGTCATTGATGAGTGTAGAGCACCATAATTGGATATTTTAATAATAACATTTCGTATGAGAGAGAGAGATTAAATGTGTAATATTAAGATTTTATAATTAAATAGATTTAATTAAGATATATTTAAAGTATAAATATACATATTTTAAACATTCTGGTACCTACACACATATATACGGAAATTCCTAGGGGGGCCAATCCTACTTCACGGATTTTCACCTGTCGCGGGGGGTTCCGGTCCACATTAACCGCGATAAACGAGGGATCACTGTACTGCTCTGAATGATTTACTCCAAACAAAAACTGCAATTTAGCAACAAAAAATTATTATCACAAACCAGACCAGTTCACATTTAGTTTTCAAATGGAACAGATACCTTTCATATCAGTATTAACATATCAGATATATAATCACCAATGGACACTATAAACACACTACAATACCAGTAGTGAGTAGGATGCATTTCAATTTAAGGAGGAAGAAGGAAGAATTCAAATTAAACTGGAATTCATTTAACTTGGTATTTATTGTTGCTATTATTATTATTTTCTAGAAAAGGAAAGTTTATTTTCAGAATTCAGAATTTCTGAAAGGCTTTATTGGACTTTTAGACACAAACATTTTTCATTTTTCAAAAAAACACTTAATATGATTTATAAGTAGTTTTTTAAATGAGGACAAAATATGTCCCCACAAGGAAAATAATTTCAGATATTCAGATAATAATCAGATATTGTCCTGTTTTATTATGTCCAAATAAAATAGGACACACACACACGCAGACACACACACTCAAACACATACCATTTTATGATGTAATATTGTATTTGCTCCTTCTCTAATGTAACATAAAATGTTTTCTTGAGAATGAATAACCGCCTGAACTGACAAAAAGAGCACTGCTGATGTAATTCATGCCAGTTACCTAACTTAATTGATTTTTTGTTACATAAGTTCCTCTCTATATTATTTTCTCCAGTGAACATATATTATTTTAAATTAAAATGCATTCTTAAATACACTTTTATACATACAGTTTTGAAAGGCCCCTGTACACAAACAGGAAATGTGTCACTTCTTCTTCTTCACCAGTTAACGTCATTTGTTACCCAACTCTCTGGTGTTAATCCCGCTCACCCCCGGCTCCTTCTGTTGCCATGGATATGCCATCCCTATGGCAACTCAGGGCTTTTGTGGATGGTCTTGGGTCGGCGTAAGACTCATTACACATTCCCTTCCAGCTCTAAGTCAAATCAGTCAAAATGGGCGAGCTCATCTGCCTGCTGTAGTACAGGAACCTCTGTGAAAACCCACCACAGCATGGATTCACAAACACATTAATGGATCAGTCTTAAGCGCATCTACATTAAAGAGACAGAACGAAGACGACCTTTCCATTCCTAATATGGAAGAGATGTACAAAAGCAAACAACGATAATGTCTCTCCTGACTTTGAATGAGTCAAATGATACAGTTGTTTACGAACAGGAGCCAGTATTAACATTTTATAATTGGTGTAGAAACTGTTGTCACTCAGAAATTTCATAAAATTAAATGGCAAGTAACAATTAATATTCAGTAATATTACTGATCAAACTGCACTGACACTATCGGATGAGAACTGAATTGAGCTGGATAATGACATGAACTTTGTAACAGTAATATTGTTATTGAACTGATCTGAATGAACATCGAACACTGATTTGAGCTCATAATGACACTATTGCCTACTGTGGAGCTGCTTATTGCTGAACTGAACTTGTGTCATTATTGATTGACTACAACATACAGTTATTGAACTAAATTGAGCTAAATAATGTTTTTTATAAAAGCGGACATTCTGGTAAGAAATTCTCTTTTTTGAAATACTCCTCAGTAATATTTGTTCAGAATTATCTGGTGTTTAATAATGCTCTCAAAACGTTAGCCCCAAAATGTTATCTACATATAATTGATGGAAAGTTTTTTTCTGAAATTTCAGATAAATATCCATATAATGTTTTTATCAGCTTTTGTTGAGCTGCTTTACAGCTGAAATTTAATTTGTTCAATAATTGATGAATGTAACATTAACACTGTTAGTACTGTGTAGCTGCTTTGAATCAATCTGTATCATACGAAGTGCAAAATACAGAAATGTGACTTGACATGATTTGACTGGTTTCATAGCCTTCTGGATACTACTATCATTCCAAATAGCATACATAGGCTAAATAATACGAAAAAACCAGCTTGATTCATAAAGCATATGCTTGCATAGTGTCTGTCAGTGACCTCAACCCATGTTATGCAATCTGTTTTTATTTTTATTATATCCTTTGTCCCCAATGATGACACTCTGACTCTTGCGTAGGCAGCACTTGAAAACATCCTCTGCAAGAGATTGGGAACATCAGGTAATTTAGTCCTTTATGCAGATGAGTATTTTAAAATAAGCACACAATGTTTGACACTTTTGATCAGTTAAATGTTAGTTAAAAGTGAGGAAAAACATGTATTTCAGATGAACTAAATGGTTGAATAAAAAAAATTTGCCTACAGTTTGCTTTCTACATGTTTATTAGGTTAGAAATAGCAGGAGAGATGAAATGTTCTGGGTCATGTTGTTACTAATACACCTCACACTTGAGTACGCATGGACACAACAATGGATTTTTAAGGATCAAGCAAATTAAACTGTTCAACACATTTAACTGAGTTCATTTGCTCGCAAATGCATGACCCTGTTGGCCATTCAGCGTAAACACTCAAGTATCATGAGCCTGTTAGGCCTGGCTTGGCCTGGTTTGGCCTTCCTACTCAAATGATTAGTCGCCTTCAATCAGACCCAAATTAGTTTGAAGGGAACAAGCATGAATCCGGCAAGGTAACCAGAGCCCAGTGTTTAAAGATGTATGAAGAGCCTTGAGGAGAAAGTAGAGTCTCTGTTAAGCCATTTCACTAACAGTGAAACTTCCATTCAGTGATCTGCATCTGTAAGCGCGTGTGGGACAGCCAGACGGGGCAGGTGGAGGGGGTTCCACCTGTCGAATGAACGCGGTCAGTATTGGGGAGTACCATGGGCTGCGGGTGGGCTCTGCCCTGCTTTGTATTGTAGCAGGTTGTATCATCATTGGCGTGTCAAAGGACTGCGATGCAGATGCTGTAGGGGGCATTTTCCTTGGGGCAGGGGGGCTTGGTAAGTACTGACTGACCAAAACCATAGGTATCTAAGGGGGATTCATCACCCTAATATTTAGATTAATGGTGATCTGATACAGATTGATTCCATCACTGAACACTGTACATTCATCTTTAACATGCAGGAAATTCAGTCAATCATAAGTCTGTTCAGTTAACGGATAGTTGAACATAAAATCTAACTATTACTCACCCTCATATTGTTCCAGATGTGAGTGGCATTTGAACACAAAATGAAGCTACTCTCTTGTAAATGGTGACCATGGCTGTCAAGCAAGAACTTTTGTGAATAATGGCTTACATTTTTTGTTACACACAGAAAGTTATCATATGACTTTAGAATATTCAAAATTTAACATTGGAATTGTTTGGTCAAACTCCAAAAAGCACTTTTTTCCTCCTTTTTGATGCTAGACTATCCTTGTTCCCCATCCAAAATAAGCAGCTTGGACATTTTATTAAGCTTCACAGGTTTGAAATGAGAGTGTGTGAGTGAAATAATTGTCCTTTTTGTGTGAACTACGCTTTGAATTTGCTGTATGAATCTTCAGGGTTTTGCAGCTAGCGTTCTGCTGCTTCACTGACTGTTCCACAGTGCATGACTCTTTTGCATATCATGCATTTTTAACACTAAATTCTAATCTCTGCTCCATATCAGCACACTTCCTTCTCACAGCATTATCCTTTGTCATTTCATAACAATAAACAGACAAACGCATATTAAGAGGGATGTTGGAAATGGCTGCATGTTAGGAAAGCACCGATACTGATACCAGTATCGGTATAGATATCGGTGCCCGATACTGCGCTTGTGTACTCATACTCATTAAAACAACTGATACCACACAGCAGAGCAAACAGAGCATCAGAGAAGGGTGTTTATGGAGTACATGTAACAAATTAATAGAATGTTAAACAAGAAATGTACGCCTATATTGCTGCTGTTTGTGGATACTGTTTGGTCGGTTATGGCAATAGCAAAGAAAGAAAACGAGGAGCATACTAATAATGGTAACTGACGGTAAGCAGAGAGGGAGAGAGAGAGAGAGAGAGAGAGAGCACTTGAATGAAATTTGAATTAAAACTAAATCGTATGTGCAAGTAAAACATAAACATGACTTACGAGTGGTTCGAAACATTATTACATGAGGCGGTACAATAATCACATGCCGTTTTCAAGATGATTTCTATGCATGAAGCGCCTGTGTAGATAGAAATTGAGTTCTATTTCATGCCTTCTTGAGCTTTAACGGACACACAAATTCGCACAAAATTATTTAAAAATAATAGCAATGTATGCTTGTGGACATACATATGGTTACGTTATCAGATTAAGTAACTAGTAAAGTTACGCATTACTTTACATTACAACAAAAGAGTTACTTTTTCAAATAAGTAATGCAAGTTACTTTGTTTTCCCATGTATTGACTGACAGCTCTCAGATGAGAGAAATCGGGAGTGGTTGTGTCTGAACAAGATGGTTATTCTAGTTCTAGACTAAATTTGAGCATTTACTAATCTCCCTTGCATAAAAAAAGATTCAGTATTCCTCAAAATGAATCAAATACGTGAAATGTAAGATCAGAATACTACACAAAAGTAACACAGTAATTCAAAATAAAATTTGGACTTTACATTTATTGCAAAATATAACTTTTTGGTTATATATATAAAAAAACAACAACAACAAGCCCACCTCAGGTTATTAGTCCAATTAGTTTATTTTTTAAGGAAGTAAGTAGCACTGCATGTGAAACTCATTATGTCTTAAGTGAAAGCAAAACATATGTTGTGTAACAGTATGTTATATATGCACCGCTCTTAAAGTGACAGCAGCCTAATAAACCTAACGGTGTCTTTGTCTGGAATGTCAATCTAACAACAAAAGACTGGTTGAGGAGCTTAAAATATTCAGTATACTGTGAAATTATAGATAAAATATGATTTTCATTAGCGCCTACAATACATATAAAAAGGCATAATAGGCACAAAACTAACTGAAGGAAATATCTATTTTCTAAGTGAACTAATTTGATTAATTTCCTTTTCTTTTCTCTGCTCAATATTTAAAAAAAATGCTATGAAATTACAGGTATTAAGATATACTCAGTATCGGTAAGTACTAAAAATAAAAGTATTGGTATCAGACTCGTTCTGGAAAGAGTGATATCAGTGCATCCCTACTTCGTGTTTTCTATGCAGAATTCATGTATTCTGAAGTATCCTCCTGCATTCATTCACTGTTGAGGTTCTTAAAAAAAAAGAAAAAGAAAAAGAAAAAAAGGGGCTCATCCATCATTTGATCCTGGTCTGTAATCCAAACCTCCTGCTTTTGATGGTGGGTATGTAATCTATACAGGACCCTGTCACAATAGAGTGACACAACACACCAGCGGCCTTTGATCTATTGTTTAATGCTGGAGAAAAGTCAGCATTACCTGTATAGGCCCGTGCAGATGGCGCATTGTGCATCATTACTGATATTCAACAGTCAAGTCAGATGATCAGGCATTGAATGCAATTTTTAAAAAAATATTAGAATTACTGTGCTCTGCTCAGCACCGCTGCGGATTGAAGAACCCGGTTATTAAAAGACGGGACGAAGCCAAATTTGTTGAGAAAGCACATTAGACAGGCAGAACCCAAGAAAGTATGCAATGTTGGTTATCTCGATCATCGATTATCTCGATGCGTTTTTGCAACCCCGAGGCCGTCGAGATAACCGGATTCCACTGTATTTACATTTATTTTATCTATATCACTCTAAAACATTCTGAGTTGTTTCAATTCATGCTAGGGTCAAATATGGACAAACCCAACCATTGAATTTAAAATTCTAATTTATAATTCTAAACCTACAGGTGTGTTTTTCCATATTTGAAAATATTTGTACCTTATTGAAAAGTATCACCGACATATTATTTTCAGTATATGCTATATTCAGTATTCAGTTATTAAATGTAACTATTAAATCCAAATGTGTCAGCAACAACCTTTAAAGAGTACAATCACAGCCTCCTTTATTTACGCCAAATCTACCCAGACTAAAGTCCTATTCTTGAATCCGTCTCATCGCTGGCATGGATGCACACATGGGCTTGGAGGTCTTTATTGGTGCGTGAACATCTCTCCTGTCAAATGGGACAAATCAATTGCAGCACCACACTCTAAAGCATCAACCACCGCGATGGACTCATAAGTCTGGGGTGAGTTAGGAGAGGAAGATTGAAAGAGATTAGAGGACAAAAATGACAAAGAAGGTCTTGAAAGAGAAAATTGTAGGCGAGAGAGGAAACGCAAGTAAGACACGTGGCGAAAAAGCTCCTCAGCACGCAACAATCATGCCTGCCAGTGGCCTCTCATAACAGAAATTGGCCAAAACACAAAGCCAGCAGAGGTGCCTTATCCTTTTCAAACAGGAATTGATTCACAGCTTGAATAGTAGGTGCATAATCAAAATCCAGCACAGCCCCTGCAGTCTGTCTCAACCTCAGCCTCAGACCTCTCGAAAACACAAGGAGGACAGACAGGAGAGAAAGAACTCAACTGCGCATTTTTATTATAGCCACAAGGATACAAGATGTTTTGGGGAAGGCATGTCAAATCAGAACGAATGACTTTGAGTTTTACAATAAACATTAGCAGGAGCAATTTACTACTCATAGATTTTGGTTAATCAATTTGATGTTAATGCAACACGCATGTGCAGCTCTAGCTCAGTAAGCCATTGAACAGAGAGAAATCCAGTAATATTAGACTTATAGAGCAATACTCTGAAAAGGCAGCTGGAATGTTCCATGTTACAGTTCTTGTTTGTATGTCCAAGCAGTCTGGTTGGTTAGGACAATTCAAAAACACTCAAGGTGGGAACATGTAGGTCTTGTCAGCACAACATGAAGGACGATGACAATACGGAGTGAGTGATTCAGTCCACATTTGTTCTCTGTGTTTGTTCTGCAGGTCTCCTCATTTCCGTCTACCCGTTCATAAGAGCATGGCTCAGCTTTCATCACATACTTCCCAATATAGGTGAGATTTAATATTATATTATATTATATTATATTATATTATATTATATTATATTATATTATATTATATTATATTATATTATATTATATTATATTATATTATATTATATT
The DNA here is from genome assembly GCA_037043235.1 of Rhodeus uyekii. Taxonomy (NCBI): domain Eukaryota; kingdom Metazoa; phylum Chordata; class Actinopteri; order Cypriniformes; family Acheilognathidae; genus Rhodeus; species Rhodeus uyekii. The sequence goes on along the minus strand of JAWRVZ010000076.1, from coordinate 79,953 downwards.
ATATTATATTATATTATATTATATTATATTATATTATACTGTATAGCACCCAGAGCACTTTAAATGGTTGTGCAAAATTCTGAATTAAGAATGTTATTTAGTTATTTCAGATATTTATTTCAGCTGGTAATTCAGTTTTACAAATGAGGTAAATTTGTCAATTTAGATAAACATATTATGTAATTTAAACTGTTTACTAGTAAGAATTAGTGAGAATTGTTATAAATTTTTCTTGTTCAGGAAGCCATTTCACTCAGAGACACATCACAATAAGGAAGAAAAAAGTATCATTAAGCCAACATTTGTTTCATGACGACTTTAAATTCAAATGCATTCTGTTTGCTATACCTCAACTTAAAAACTCTTCTCAATTCAATTCTGAATGCCACACAATCGTGGTGCCTATCAGTTATATTTAAATGCAGTTTAAAATTTCACCAAAGATGCGATCTTGAGTGTGTTGTGTAACAAGATTTGTTTGCTTTTGTGATGAGAGACCATGTCGCAACACTCAGGCTAATATGGCAACATCTAATTTTCTCAGGAAACTTCAGAGTGCATCCAATGGCTACAAATTCAAATCCAGCACATGAACAGCCTGTGGCTACACTCACACGAGAGGGTAAGTGGTTTTTCTATGTCACGTGGATACACACACACACAAACCCGTTCAGAAATGATATCTCTCTGCTTCCAGTCTGACATTTGAAGACTGATTTTCTATGACACCATTTTAGAGTGGCTGTATTGTCCCAGGGTTAATGTAGAGCTGTCCACTGCTTCTCATTTACACTCTCTCTGGCCTGCTGGATCTGAGGCAGGAGTCTGGCTGTGACAAAGTCCTGAGCTCTGTTCCAAGCCAATATAGAGCCTTGCCATAGGTTATTTCATGTGAAATGCTATAATGGATTTAATGGGTATAACTAAAACTCTATTTCCAATAAAGACCAATTTCTATATACTAATTGTTTTCTCTCCAACTCTTGTTGAACTTAACAGAAAACAGCAATGTCAACACGCCTTAATGGAAACACAATCAAAGCCATAAAACAGAATGTATTAAACACAGTGTTCCTGTAGCTGAAACAGCATGGTTTTAGCAATGCCAAAAAGAGCACAAAGAGCGTGGGTCAGATTCCCAGGCAAGGCATAAACTGAAAAGTATGTATTGCTTGTTTGGATAAAAAGTGTTGCCAAATGTGTAAATGTAACGTATCAGTATTCAATATGACGTGAAAATGCAACGATGCATTCGCTAAATAATGAAATACATTCAACTAAACCTATTTTTACTGAATCTAATGTCATGTTACACTTTATTTTAATAGTCCACATTCTACTAACTATAAGCAACATGTCAACTAACTCTCATTAGAGTTTTAGTAGACTTTAAGGTTAGGGTTCGGTTTAATACATTGTCGTACTTGCAAAGTTACTTTTAGTCAGTAGAATATCTTTTGGAGGACAATCAGAATAAAGTGTTGGCAGATATTAAGCAGACAGTCTAGTAATACTCTAATGAATGCTAAAATGTAGTTGCAAAGTTACTTATAGTTAGTATAATGTCTGAAGTGGACTAATGAAATAAAGTGTTATGAATGTGAGCAGTTCACATGAAATTAAATGCAACCTCAATAGTTCACTTATATGCACAAGTCTGTGGGTTTTAGGTTCATTTCAGTTGACGTGTCAATAAGTAAATTGATCAAATACTATAATACAGTTCAAAATAGTTTTAAATGGCAATCAACAGTATGCTAAAGATGTTTTTAGATTTTAATTTTAACTCTGAATATTTCTGTAATTGTCAGAGTTATGTTATGTTCCATTTTGTTTTTGTTCATATTCCTGTTTTCCCTTTCAGTTCAATTCTCATGTGATGTGATTTAGAGTGGTATATGTTACTTTCCCTTGTCTATGCTCTGTGTTTATTATTAAAGTGTTTTTCTTGGATTACCTGCATCTTGTGAGTACCACCAAATGTGGTACCAACACACGCGGACAGGAGAGCGCGTGGCCCCTAGCAAACTTGAAACTGCATCGTCACAACACAAGACAGAAGACAGACGCACAGAGCATGAATGTCTGAATCCCAACACAGAAACGAAACTCAATAAGATCGAAGTGTTGGTATCTGAACACCATGCCCCACGCACAAGACAGCTCACATAGACACAAAGACAAGGCAATAAAGTAGCGTCAGGACTCCAACGCTACTAGCGTCACAAAACCAAGAAGGGTAGGGTAGGGTAGGGTAGCGAAGTCAAAGCCAGCAAAACAGTTCAGGGAGTGAAAGGAGGGTTGAGGCAGGGAGGTCCAGGCGGGTCGGGAGTCCTTGCTGAGGGCCAGGGTGGTGCCGGAGGAATGATCAGGTAGGCTCAGATGGGTCTGTAGTTCCGGCTGAGGGCCAGGATGGAGCCGGGAGCATGGGCTCTGGCTGTGACAGGGGAGTGTCCGCCCCTGGGGATGCTGCAGCTTCTTCGGCCGTAAAGGTGGCAGATGAGGCAGACCCATTCTTCCTCCTCCTACGTTTACAGGTCATTGAGGTGGGGCTTCTGACTCCCCATGATGGAAGATGTGGTACACAAAGTTCCAGAGGCCAAGACTTCTCAGCTTCTCCATCTGCTATTGGCTGAGAGGCTGATTGAGGCAGATGTTGAAAACCTCTTTGATATCAGCCTCATCATAGTCCAGATCGTCCACTTCATTAAGTAAGCCACAGGCAAAGTCACTCACGTTATTCCGCTGCTGACAGATGTAATGAGAGTGGACATGCTGGATTAACAGCTGGTGGGTGGATAGTCTAGTAGTGGGAGATGGAAAAAGGAAAATGCCACTCTTTGCTGAGTCCTCTTTTGGTGAGATTGTTCTGTCAGGTGATTTGGGTGATGGGAAGAGGACTCAATATGCAGTAAGAATGGATTTCATTTAATCAAAACATAAAGTATATCAAACAAACCTACCCCATGAGAACTTGACTTGACTTTGACTTTGACTTGACCGTGCAACGGTAGACAATGAAAAAAAATGGAAAAAAATTTCACACCGTAAATTTAAATAAAATAATTAATACAATAATACAGTGCTTTTCCAGAGCTCAAAGCGCTTACATAGAAGGGAGGGGGGGGGGGGGGGGGTTGTCTCCTCAACCACCACCAGTGGCTGCAATACCAGCAGCCATAATTGCACCAGAACGCTCACCACAAACCAGCTTATTGGTGGAGAGGAGACAGAGCAATGAAGCCAATTACCAAGCCAATGGGCAGATTTGGCCAGGATGTCAGGGTTAGGGATGTCACCCTACTCTTGCAAAGATTACTCTACTCTTACTCCTGGGATTTTTAATGACCACAGAGAGTCAGGATCTCGGTTTAACATCTCATCTGAAGGACAGTGCTTGTTGCAGTACGGTGTCCCCATCACTATACTGGGGCATTAGGACCCACACAGACCACAGAGTGAGCACCCCCTCCTGGTCTCCTAACACCACTTCCAGCTGCAACCTAGTCATTCCCAGGAGGTCTCCCATCCAGGTACTAACCAAGCTCAACCCTGCTTAGCTTCAGTGGGCAATCAGTCTTAGGCTACAGGGTGATATGGCTGCTGACAAAAAAATACCAGGAGAATAAATAGGAAGTAAACAAGACAGTTTGATGATGTCCAAGACAATGGACAAACAAAATAGAGTCGAGCATTGGTGCTTACAGCACCAAGATCATGGGTTCGAATCCCTGGGAAAGCAAGAACTGATTAGAAAGGTAAATGTAAAACAAGGCAAAATCATGACCATGAGACAAAACATGGCATGAAAGCACAAACCATGTGCTAAAACAGAACAAAATACACACCCGGACAGGAGAGCAAACTCGCAACCATATGCCCTACACACAAGACAAGTCACGTGGAGAGGACAGCACAAAGACAAGACAATACGGTAGCAGGTCCTGGATTTTTTTTTCTAATGGATTTACATACAGTCTTCTGCAAATATATTAAACTACAAATTTGTAAAGGGTGAAAAACCTGTTAGTATGTCCTAATGAATACAAAAGTGGTGGATCCAGGGCTTTATGATTCCATGTATAGCCACAATATCGTTCATCCATGGCAGTTTCAAAAGATTGTGCCTATCGTTCTCAATGAAGATTAATGATGTTTTAGCAGGTAACTATTTCCTAGCAGCTTCCTGTGATATGCTAATCCCACTTTTTGCTTTTTTCAGTGTGTAAATGAATCACCTGCATGAGGCAACACACTGCAGATCAAGTTAATTAAGTTACTAAAATAATCAGATTAACCCAATCAAATTTCCTCTTCAACTTTACTGAAAACTTGAATTACCAATAAAATCTCTTCTCACCAATCTCTTTTTTGATTACATGATTATTAATGATATTTTTATTTATTTGTCATAATACAGTCTATCAAAATATATACATACACTAAAGTAATAATTTTTATCACGTATTAAATCTTATTCTCCACTTAGTCCAGTGGTTCTCAAACAGGGGGCCCTAGGAATCCTTTACGTTTACTTAAAATGAGTTCTATTATGCTTCATGATGTCTTTATTCATGTTCCTGTGTTTCCTGTGAAGTATTAGTTCAGTTACTAATACATAGTTACTAAGTTCTCCTTGTTTGTCACCTTGATTACCCATTTCATTCACCCGTGTTATTTGATAAGCCTGTGTATAAGTATTATATTATTCTGGACAATGGTTTTGCCTTCCATTTTTTTTTTACAAATTACAGGTGTATTTTGTACCCTGACATTATTGTTTTGGGCCATTAACAATGGACCCTTTGAACATTTCAGGGTTCTCAGAAGCGGAAGTCATCATGGATGATCTTCCATACTGGTGAAAAGGAGACAACAGCAAATATAATTCTATATTTCCATTTGCTCCTATAGCAAATGAAAAAAAAAATCTGTGATACAGTTTCCATGACTTTCCAAAGGAGGGAAAAAATATAAAGAGAGGATGATTACGTTGCTCAGAAGAAAGAAAGATGTAAAATTTGCTGTCACTCCCTCAGACATTTTATTAGAAACACCCTCACAGCAGCATTCGTTCGTTTTTTATTTGGATGTTTACTGACGAGGCAACATAACAAAATATATAGTGTTGTAAATGTGTATGATAGATTTTTTTTATTAAAATAGAAAAAGCTTCACTAGATTTACAACATTGATAACTGTGGGAGCGCATCATCACAGTCTGTGAAAAGGGTACATAGAAAGTGCTTATGGTCTTTAGGTTGAAGGAATTGATGAAAGGGCAACATTATTTAACAGTACAATGAAACATGCCTTTGGACACTTTTAGTTATGAAATGATGAGTCATGAGTTGGGTTACCAGGAAACCATGTTCATTTCAATTATATTTTATTAACCGTGTTCAGAGGGCACACATTCAACTGTTTGAGGCCTATACGCAACTCACTCACCAATGTTCCTCAACAGTTTTCAGCATCCTTCCAACACCCTGTCTCTTCACACTCCTCTGGTTACTATCCTAACCAGAGAGACAAGGGAATACTCTGGGTTATGGAATACCATAAAACAATGCTCAGAGCCCTCTCCTCGCACAGCGCGCCAAATACTACTCCAATCGAATCTGATTATTTGTAAGTGTGAACTCGTGAATCAGAAAGCTCACTCTTTGCCCTGCAGTGGAGAATATATTGACACATGTCAATCCAAGCAGCTCAGAATCCCTCATGCAGCTACTCTGTGTCCTAGTTGCCTCATCATTGGCCATTTCCTGCTTCATTCTGCACATCTGTTTCTGCCCCATACATAATGCGTAGTCGTTATGAGATTTGTGCTCAGATGAGTAGATTGATAATTTGGAAAAAAAACTCTAATTTGATATGATGCCTCATTTCCTGCAGTTGATTTTCTTGAGTTTTTTTTCCAGAGAAGATACATTAATGTTATCAGACTGTCAAGCTTTATATTAATTCTTTAAAACTGTGTGCATGTGGCTAGGCAGTAAAAGGCTATAAAAAGCATGATTATGCAGTAAATTTTCACGGCCTGTATTATGCCCTCAAAGCACACAGCAGTCATGCTCTGAATCATGTAAACAGGCAAAAGGGATGTGTTGAGCGAATGAACAGCAGTCTCAAATTATCTGTGTCTATGTGCCTTTAGTAGCTCTGGCAAAAGAAAGAAAAAACTGTTTTCCCCCATTCAGTATGATTATACAATATTACTAATATATAAATACTACCACTAATAATAAATATACCTTCAAGCAGCGATTACGGGCCCAAGACCACCACCACCCCTGTAGCTACAGGCAACTGTGCTTGATGGGCAATATGCATTTAAAGTGGGTAAATGTAAAAAGTCAAATTCATTTCAAAATACACCATATTTACTGTAGCAGGTACCAATGTGACCACAAACCACAATAGCCACATCCATGAGATGTGGAAAACTGCATGTGACAGGATGTCTTTGGTAAGTTTCGAGTATATTAATCATTTGCGTCTCAAAAATGTGCAGTTACAGAAGAATTAACATTAAAGTCATTTTTTATTTTATTTTAACCTAATAAATAAAGTAATTATACAAAACTATATTGCCAGGGAACTACAAATGATATTAAAATATAAGACCTACGACATTTCTTCTCCTGCAGACAGCAATTAACGGGTTAAACTCTGAACTTTCTCTCTCTCTCTTACACACACAAACACATTTTGTAAGTCCAGATGTGGTTATCTTCAAATGTTTTTGTATTTTTTATTTATTAACGCAATTATTAAACTACGTAAAACTGTGTTGTAGGTGCAATAAGTGATTTCTTATCCTGAAAGCAACACTACAAAGCAACGAAAGGGTTAAATTCCACACTCAAATGTGTAAATTCCTAAAATGGGCACACACTCAAACACACAGAGGCAGAGTACAATTTAAGGTATACCAGTCAATTAAGCCAGAATATTCAACAAAGAAATTAAATCTAAATTGTGACAGAAAATTGTTTTTGATAATGTCCAAAATATTGAAATCCAAAGAAAGTCATGATGTCTGAACAATGTTGAGTCTGTAAATCATCACTTATCACATTGCTATGCAATTCAAACACGAGTGACTCAGAAGGTCAGTATAAATTAATCCGCAAAATCTTTAATACTCAGGAGAATCTTCTCAGAATACAAATGCACACATGATATTAAACAATGATGATAACTAACAGCAAACTGAACAATATAGTATAAGTATAAACACACAGAGAACTAATCTAGATACAGGTGAGACAGTAACCAGGGAAATAAATAGGGAGTTTCAGTAACTTAGGAGATGGAACCTAAACTGAAAGGACACAAAGGGACATGTGAACACAATAAAACTGCGTGACCCTGATATTACTTCCCCCTCCCACCAGGCGTGTCCCTTCGGTGTAAATGATAGTCAAAAAGAGAAGGGAGGTTTTTTTGAGGTAGATGAGGAGCTGGCGAAGGGCAGGGGACTGGAGGAGTTTGTGGAGGGGAACACCATGACAGAGATTGAGGGAGGGGCCAAGATGGATCCTTGATTGGCTGTCTGTTTGAAGTGGAGACAAAACCCCAGCAAAACTGTCAGGATCACGTCCCAGGGCAATAACAATAAAAACAATTATAACAACAGTAATAATTATTATAATTATTAGTCATAATATTTGGCTTAATTATTTAAACTAATTAGTTAAAAATTGTAAATGCAAATACATATAACAATAATAGTATACTATTGCTTTAATACGATTGTACTGTAAAAAAAAATATTATTTAATTATTTATTACAGAACAACAGTAAAATGAAAATACTAATACTTATGGCTGTATTAATTTCTCTCCTTTTAAACTATATAGCTTTTTTGTCTCTTTTGTTGACCACACTTTATTTATATGATTGGTGTGGGTATATGCAATTCACATACTTCTCATACTTCAGGTCAGAAAATACCAAAATCTGTATAGATATGGAAAAACCAGATAACTGATTTTGCTATCTTATTCTTAGGTACTCAAAGCCAGCTGAATATAGAACGTTCGAAGAGCCGGATGGGGACATTTGTGGAGACAACAGCTCCTACAGCAGCTGAAGGCTCACAGGATGATGGGTGAGACATTGTAACAGAAGGACTCACAGGCAGGGATCCAATTGCAATGTCTTTATTAAGAATGGTCAATAATCCAGGCAGGGGTCACAAAGGCAGGCAGACAGTAGCAGAAATGTGGTACAGGCGGTGGTCAAGACAGGCAGCAGACAATCATAGGCGTTAATCCAGGCACAGGTCAGGGCAGGCAGAACAGAATCAGATAACGGGTAATAGGCAGAACTGGCAACAGGCGGACAAGACAGGATAAATAACGCTCAGACTGATAGCTACGGCAAATCAAGACTTCGCCGTGACTGAAGGGTGAGGCAGTCCTTTATAGTCCAGGTGATTACTAACAGGTGGTGTGGCAAACAATGTGATGAAGTCCAGGTGTGTGTGTGTAATCAGTCCAGTGTGATGGTTGCTGGGAAATGTAGTGTGTAGTGAAGTGTCAGTATAAGTGAGTGAGCTCCATCTGGTGGCCATGGAGGGGAGCGCAGAGCTCATAATCATAACAGAGCCCCCCCCCCCCTACGAGCGCCTCCTGGCGTGAGGAAGCGAAAAGGCACCGCGCACCACCATGGCGGCACCCAAAGTTCAATGTTCCAGGGTGGTGCCGGGGGCACGGACCAGTCTAGTTCAGGCAAGGCTGGTGGGTCTGGGAGGTCTGGCAGGTCCATAAGGTCCCAGGACGTAGCTGACCAGCCGAAGGACCCGATCGACACCGCTGGTTCCGGAGACCGAAGGCCAGCCGCAGCAACGAACGACCGAGGCGGAGTCCAACGGACCGAGAGCAGAGTCGGAGACGGAGTGACAGAGGACAAAAGGTGTAATCCGGAGGGAGGAAGGAGCCAGCTGGAGCCGCAGGTGTAGGCAAGGCGACGCACGACCAAGGTGGAGCCTGGAGGACGAGGGAACCCGATGGAGATGATGGTCGAGGGACTTTGGTGAAGCGGAGGGAGTGAGAAATGAATGTTGTGTAAATGAACGACCAAAATGCATAAAATGTTTTTCATTTTTACTTTTAAAAAGTGTTACCGTATTCCCCTATACAGCTTATGACCTGCATAAATCAATTTGTCATTCACATATTCATAACTTTACATTAGTGAGGTATACCAGATACAAATGAAACTCACATAGACGCGTGTGCATTCTCCCTCATTACATTTGCGACACAGTGAATTCCCCCTCTCAATATGGCAGTCTCTCTCTAGGGCCAGAGAGTAATTTGATTCTTCTAGCAGGCAGTGGTGCCAAACAGCACACATCTTTGTGGCTCACTAGAGGAATGGGTTAAAGTGATGAGAGAGGCTTTTTGCTCCCTATTGAGCTCACACATTATATTCTATGCCAGGAGCCAATCACTTCCAGGACATTATTTTGATTGACCCTCTTTGCAGTCACATAAGAACCACTAAAGAGTAGCGAGATTGAACTGTTTTCTGCAAACCTGCATGAGTTGGCTTCAGAGTTTAATGTGCATTGTACAATCTGGACCAAGATTTGAGCCCGAAAGCCTTTTCTGATCGAACACACCATCTTAAAAAATGGACAGTGGAAGGTGTCAACGACTTCCCATTATGAGCTTATTGGTCTCAAACTAACTAAAAAAAGTTGCTGTGAGGTTATTGTCATGGTGACACCACTGCCTTCACTCATAAGGACATATATGTTACTTGTGGAACTATACTTGGCGCAAACTTAAAGAACTTTGCATACAAGCTTGTGCTGTATCAATACGCACATACATTCAGACATTTTGAGCGTTGTTTTTTTCCTCCTAGGCCTTCTGCAGATGTTCCAGATATCTTGGGCAGGCGAAAGTTTAAGTCACCAACTTCTGATCAAGACCCTTCATAATGGCTGGATCCGACGAAGTCTCATTAAAGAACAAACATTATTCATTTTACAATGAGCAAGGCTGGTCTCTGCTTATATCTCATGAATGTACTATCTGATTTCACTCATTCAAACAAGGTGTCTGCTCTGACACTAAAATAATGTTTGATAAAAGCAACAAGCAAGCTGAAAACGACAAACTGAATAACAATAAAGTAAAGAACAACTATGTGCTTAAAGTGATAATTCCCCCAAGAAATTAAACATCTGTTATAATTTTCTCGTTCCACATTTGTATGACTTTCTTTCTTCTGTGGAACATTAAATTATATTTTATGTCCAAATGATCTACTCACTTAGCATGAGAAGAGGCCTATTAATACATAGACGACTTACCTTTGATCCTCAACAGTTTTCTTTGCATCCCTTCACCACCCTGTCTCCTCACACTCACCTGGTTACTATTCTAACCAGAGACACAGGGAGTACTCTGGGTTTGTGCCACATTAGAAGCTCAATTTGAAGCCCTTCCCCAGACAGCACACCAAATACACATACTCTTTTACTCTATCTAATTGTTTGTAAGTAAGCTAATGAGAGCTGTGTGAGTAAACCTCACTTCCAAGGCCTGAAGAGGCATACTATTGAATGACAATAGAGGCTGCAATCTTTTCCGTCTGTGTTAGAGCGCCTGCCTCCCATGCTGGAGATGCTGATTTGAATCATGCTCGGTACGGTTCGAGTAAGGCTGGTGACATTTAGTGCCGTGACCTGGATGGGAGTAAGATTTAAGGGTGTGTGTGTAACAGATGCAAGAAAGCAAGAGCTGTGTGTGTAAAACCTCATTCCTCTGGCCACAAGAGGCTAACTAGAAGCTGCAACTTGGTTATCTTTAGTGCACCTGCCTCCCATGCTGGAGGTGTTGGTTCGAATCCTGCTTGGAGCGGGTTGAGTAGAATCGGTTATAAGAACATCTTCTGTCATCATTTATTCACCCTCATGACATTCCAGACCTGTACAGTAATCCCTCGCCACTTCGCGGTTCAAGTTTTGCGGCCTCAGTGTATCGCTGATTTAAAAAAAATATTCATTGAAAAATAAAAATTATAAAATACTGCCATATCGGCAGCTGTATTGCGGAAAGAAGCGTTGTTTCATTGTGATGCGAGAGAAACGGTTTCCCAGGATGCCAGATAAAGAGAGAAACTCTCTCAGAGGCTTTGTACACACCCACGGGCTCTCAAACAAGACACGTGATTGGTTCCCGGCGCGAGATCAATGAATGAGAGCACGAGTGGAGTAGGAGTCAAATGTTGATGATCCAGCGCCGATATCTGACGATGAGGCGCTTCCCGAACTGATTTAAAGGCCTCATTATACCAGTGCAGTAACACCATCATCATCATCATCATCACATTCATCGAAGGTCTGTCATCGTCGTCATTACTGGCGTCAAGTTTCAAGATACTGCTGTCATTGATGAGTGTTGAGCACAATAATACGTACCGTATGAGAGAGAGAGAGAGAGAGAGAGAGAGTAAATGTATAATATTAAGGTTTTATAATTAAAGAGATTTAATTGAAATAGATTTAAAGTATAAATATACATATTTTAAACATTCTACCTACACACACATATATGGAAATCGCGGGGGGTTCCGGTTCACATTAACCGCGCTAAACGAGGGATCACTGTATTACTTTCTTTTCTCAAAAGAAAATTAATGTTTTGAAAATCACAAGAACAACAAACAAGATTGAACCCATTGACTTCCATATGAAATAAAGAGCACTGTAACCCTTCTCAAAACATCTCCTTTTGTGTTCCACAGAAGACACCACATGGTGGTTTGGACCCACATGATGACGAATAAATCACCGGAGATTGAATATTTGTAGTTTTCTATTAGTTTTGAATTGAGTTCTGAATTGCTCATAACAACTGTTATGATGTGCATGTTTTTATCTGGTGGATGCATTTTTTTGTAAAACGTTTTCAAAAATGCTTGACAGATGATATACATTTACATATACAGTTTGCAGATGCTTTTATTCAAATCAACTTTCAAATGAGGAATTCAAAAATGGATTAATCTTAAGCATGCAATGACAAGACAAGTGCTAGCAATACAAAGTTTCAGACTACATCAAACAGAACGAAATTAGAAAATAGTGAAAGCATAGAAGAAGAGTTATTAAAAAAGTTATTATGAAAGGGCTCTTTAACAGACAAGTTGGTGATGTATGTGTGCTATCTGGGATTGCACAAACTGGACAGTTTTTCTGCTGGAGACTCAGTGGATAAAATGTAAACAACTCAATTATTACATAAAAATTCACTTAAAATGTCTTAATTTCAACTGTTACTGTCACGGTTCTGTCTCTGTTTCCAGTCTTATTAGTGTTCTAGTGGACAGAACCGTGGCACTGCTCTCTCTCCCGTGTGTTTGTCTTGTTAGTGTCTGCCCCGCCTCCTTGTTTCCCTTAATCATTCCCAGCTGTCTCTCATCACTACCTTCCCTCATGTGTCCTATAAATATCCCTCAGTGTTTGCTGTCCTGCGTCGCGTCGTTGTCATTCTGGTTCTTCTGTGGTCTGTTCTCCTGACATGTTTCCTGCCCTGATTTCCTGGTTTGTTATGATCTTTGTTTACGTTATGTTTTCCCCCTCGTGGGTGTTTCATTTGTGAGTTTTATGTTCCTTTTGTTTATAATAAATACATCACCTTTCCCCTGCAATTGAGTCCTCCCTTGTATGATTCGTGACAGAACGACGCGACCAAACATGAGGACTCAGCGGGGAAGGGAGGAACATAGGCCACCAGTTCCAGGAGGGCCCTGGCTGCTCCATGAGCGGATACTCCGCTTCAGAAGGTTGAACTCCCTCCGACAGCAGGGGGCTGACCTGAGGAAGTTTGCCCTAGACTTTGGCAGAGCAGCTGAAGGTCTAGGGTATAATGATGCAGCATTAAAGGACCTTTTTAATTTGGCTCTTGATAAGCCCCAGGACTATTTTAGGATGGAAGAGCTTGACCACCTGAGCTTCTGGGGGTTCGTGGACACTCTGGCCCCATCGTCCACCGCATCGCCCCCAGCGGCTCACCCTGCCGCCCAGGGGGCCGCCGTCCCAGAGCCCGCTGCCGCCCAGGGGGCCGCCGTCCCAGAGCCCGCTGCCGCCCAGGGGGCCGCTGTCCCAGAGCCCGCTCGGCGCCTTCGTAAGCGGAGGAGGAGGAAAAGGCCTCCACCGATCCGCCAGTCCCGGAGGCCGCCCCCAAGCTGCTCGCCCTGCTGGCGCCCCCGAGACTGCTCGCCCTGCCGGCGCCCCCGAGACTGCTCGCCCTGCCGGCGCCCCCGAGACTGCTCGCCCTGCCGGCGCCCCCGAGACTGCTCGCCCTGCCGGCGCCCCCGAGACTGCTCGCCCTGCCGGCGCCCCCGAGACTGCTCGCCCTGCCGGCGCCCCCGAGACTGCTCGCCCTGCCGGCGCCCCCGAGACTGCTCGCCCTGCCGGCGCCCCCGAGACTGCTCGCCCTGCCCGTCCCACCGGACGACCCTGAACTTTTGCTGCCCGATCCACCGGCCCTGCCTGAACTTTTGCTACCAGGTCCACCGGCCCTGCCTGAACTTTTGCTGCCAGGTCCACCGGCCCTACCTGAACTTTTGCTGCCAGGTCCACCGGCCCTGCCTGAACTTTTGCTGCCAGATCCACCGGCCCTGCCTGAACTCTTACTACTTGACTCTCCTACCCGGCCTGACCCACCAGAACCGCCGGACCCTCCGGCCCTGCCAGACTCTGCCTGGCGGGTTCCCGCGGCGCCACCCTGGTTGCCTGCCGGGACTTCTGACCTGCTAAAGCCTGCCTGGCTTACCCCTCCCGCTCCGCCCTGGTTGTCTAATGGGACCCCGGATCCTCTGGAGCCACCCTGGCTCAATTTGCCGGTTCCCCCCTGGCCCTCCGCCTGGAACCCCATCCTTGTTGATCCACCATGGCTCATTCCACCTTCCCCTTCCTGGACTTTGTGTTTAATTTTGTTTTGCTTTCCAGGTTGTGGACTTTTCAGTTGTTTACAGTTTTATGATCTGTTTTTTTTTTTTCTGTTTTTTTCCCCCTCCCTCCTTCCGTCCCTGGTTTCCTGTGATCTCTTGAGTTCCCCGTCTTGTGTGTTATGCTTGGTGGTGATGTCGGTGTTGGGTTTTTGTTTCATGTTGGAACGCCAGGTGGCGTTCCTTAGAGGGGGGGTAGTGTCACGGTTCTGTCTCTGTTTCCAGTCTTATTAGTGTTCTAGTGGACAGAACCGTGGCACTGCTCTCTCTCCCGTGTGTTTGTCTTGTTAGTGTCTGCCCCGCCTCCTTGTTTCCCTTAATCATTCCCAGCTGTCTCTCATCACTACCTTCCCTCATGTGTCCTATAAATATCCCTCAGTGTTTGCTGTCCTGCGTCGCGTCGTTGTCATTCTGGTTCTTCTGTGGTCTGTTCTCCTGACATGTTTCCTGCCCTGATTTCCTGGTTTGTTATGATCTTTGTTTACGTTATGTTTTCCCCCTCGTGGGTGTTTCATTTGTGAGTTTTATGTTCCTTTTGTTTATAATAAATACATCACCTTTCCCCTGCAATTGAGTCCTCCCTTGTACGATTCGTGACAGTTACAGTGTCATGTCAACACATCCGTTTTCCTGAGCTAGACATACTTAGCTTAACAGTAGCCCTTTTTTCAGCACTAGAAATGACTCAGACGCTCACGTACTGTGTGAACACGTAACGTGCACGGCACTGAATCAATGTACATCCCACGCAAACCATCAGTGGCACTCTAAGGCTGAATATGCAGTATCTGTCCTTGCTGGGTGACAACGAAGAGGGACACTGCCTGCTGTTGCTAAGAGCTCTGACGTACACTAATGACTGAATTATACACCATTGTCCTGGCTGTCTCGCACAACAGAACTAGAGAGAAGTTTCAGACGACAAAAAAAGAACTTCTTGATGATCTGAAGAAACAGTTTATTCAAAAGGCAGAAAATGAAAACCACAAATTGTACTGATAAAATTATTAATGTAAATTATAAGTGAACTGTGACAATAACAGCGCTCAAGGTGATACTGTGATATATATATATATATATATATATATATACACACACACACACACACACACCGGTATATACTGGAGCTGCTCATGGCCAACACACACGATCCAAAGTAGACTAAAGGATAATGGGGTTTTATGCTACGCTATTTTGTATAGATGACCTTACACACATTTACAATGGTAACCATAGCTTGAGACAAAGTATGATGACAATTCAGGCATCAATTATAAGTCTCATGTTTACAGTGTCTGTATATGATTAGTTGTTTATAAATCTCCTTTTACAAAGTAAGTCTGACCTTCACATAACATTTACCATGGTAACCATCCCACATAAATTTATTATTATTTTACAGAAGTAACAATAAGGTAAGCAAGGCAAGTATATTTATATAGCACATTTCATACACTACGGCAATTCAAATTTATTTGATTAAAATAATCAAAAGAAATAATATAATCAATAAAGGTGACGACAAAAAAGTACATTAAAAGAGTTTAGAATAAAGAGGTGGATGCAAAAAGTGAGGTGGAGTCTTCCCCATGATTTTTGCTCTCTGTGGTATTTTCAGCATATACACTCACCTAAAGGATTATTAGGAACACCATACTAATATTGTGCTTGACCCCCTTTCGCCTTCTAACTGCCTTAATTCTACGTGGCATTGATTCAACAAGGTGCTGAAAGCATTCTTCAGAAATGTTGCCCCTTATTGATAGGATAGTGTCTTGCAGTTGATGGAGATTTGTGGGAAGCACATCCAGGGCACGGAGCTCCCATTCCACCACATCCCAAAGATGCTCTATTGGGTTGAGATCTGGTGACTGTGGGGGCCATTTTAGTACAGTGAACTCATTGTCATGTTCAAGAAACCAATTTTAAATGATTTGAGCTTTATGACATGGTGCATTATCCTGCTGGAAGTAGGATGGGTACATGGTGGTCATGAAGAGATGGACATGGCCAGAAACAATACTCAGGTAAGCCATGGCATTTAAACGATGCCCAATTGGCACTAAGGGGCCTAATGTGTGCCAAGAAAACATCCCCCACACCATTACACCACCAACACCAGCCTGCACAGTGGTAACAAGGCATGATGGATCCATGTTCTCATTCTGTTTACGCCAAATTTTGACTCTACCATCTGAATGTCTCAACAAGAAATTGAGACTCATCAGACCAGGCAACATTTTCCAGTCTTCAACTGTCCAATTTTGGAGAACTCTCAAATTGTAGCCTCTTTTTCCTATTTGTAGTGGAGATGAGTGGTGGGGTCCCGGTGGGGTCTTCTGCTGTTGTAGCCCATCCGCCTCAAGGTTGTACGTGTTGTGGCTTCACAAATGCTTTGCTGCAAACCTCGGTTGTAACGAGTGGTTATTTCAGTCAAAGTTGCTCTTCTATCAGCTTGAATCAGTCGGCCCATTCTGGATGTTTTTTTTTTTTGTGCGTGAAAATCCCAGTAACTGAGTAGATTGTGAAATACTCAGAACGGCCCGTCTGGCACCAACAACCATGCCACGCTCAAAATTGCTTAAATCACCTTTCTTTCCCATTCTGACATTCAGTTTGGAGTTCAGGAGATTGTCTTGACCAGGACCAACCCCTAAATGCATTGAAGCGACTGTCTTGTGATTGGTCGATTGGATAATTGATGAGAAATTGAACTTATCCTAATAATCCTTTAGGTGAGTGTATTTTAGGCCGTTTCAGTAAAGTTTAAATGTAACCAATAGTTTATACCTAAAAACTACAGATTCGGCTGGTTTATGAAGTAAAACAGTGGTAACACGCCGCTATGAGCGACAAAATAAAAAGACAAACGCTGCATTTTGTGAAAAAATAACAGTCAGTTTTTGTAAGATAAACAAATTTATTTGTACACATTAGTTATGCCTTTATTACATTTATTTATTGTTACTAAATGCATGTGGGATCTTTTTCAATGTAAAAATATATTTTTAACCTTTTATATTTAATTTCAGTACTTTAATAAATAGTAGACCTATTATATTTTTGGCAGTGATATTTGTGTGTGATTTTTTTTAGAGTGGTAGTTTGGCCTACTATCATAAAACGATGTGGGATCTGAGCACATATATAAATATATATGAGGATGAGAGGGTCCCTCCTCCCAGTCCCTACACACTCACTGAACACATGCTCGTTCACAGTCACACCACTGCAATCATCAACACACGGGCTACTTTGCAACCTGTTACTGCCAACACAAAAGGAAAATATACATTTTTTCATTTGATAAAACAACCTTCGTTTCATGAGAGAAATCTTGTCATTCAGAATCCAGCGCGAGGAGCGCGCCTGACGTGTACTGACTGACAGGAGTATTGATCTTAATATGAGTCGGGCAGCGGAAGCCCGCGTTAAACACGCCGTGTATATTTTATAGGACGTCGTTTACGACTTGGAAAACGACAGGATTCGCTCGTACAACAAGAGAAATCCTCCATCAAGCCTGTATAATTCTTTTAGACGTCGACTAAGAGGTAAGGTCTTTTCTTCTCCAATAATTTCTAAATCACTGCATGTCTCTATAGAGCTCGAGACGCTCGCGTGTTATTTGTTTAAACGTCATATTGAAACCACATTTGATGGTCTCACTCGTTCTCCATCCGGCAGGGGTGAAACCAGCTTTGAGGATGCTCGTTGCTCCTATGAGTACCTACGCATTTTACAGATTCATTTAGTAGTTGATGATACAATGTGATTTAAATGTGACGTGTGAAATTATTAGCTTCTCAAGTCTTCAGAAAGTAAAATGTGACCTTGGTACCTTCAGTACACCTACATAAAAGGGCAAATGGGACTGTAAAAACATTCTTTTTTTTCAATGTCATGACTTGAGTAATATGCCATTCACAAATGGCTAATCAAAAAGTATTAGTCGTTTAAATGGGAAAACTATGTAAAATGTTACAGTAAATGTGAATTGGGACAGCAAAACATGATCATTGGTTATTGTCAAGTTAGCTTAAGATATTGCAACCAAAACTTCAAGGGATATTTCATCTAAAAATAAAAAATCGGACTCAAATTTCTCACCGTCATGTCATTCCAAACCCGTAAGACTTTTGTTTATCTCCAGAACATAAAATAAGGTGTTTTTAATCAAATTTGAGTAATTTCTGCCCTTCTGTTGACATCTACCGCACTTGAGTCTTAAAAAGTTCATGAAACTAATTCATATGAATTGAGCGATTTAGTTTAAGAGACATGACCGCTTCATATGATGAACAGGTTTAATTTAGGCTTTTATTCACACAAGTACAGAACTGGCTCAGATTTTATTAAAAATATCATTATGAGTAAAAGTCTTATGGGTTTGGGATGACATGAGGGTGAGTAAATGATGACAGAATGTTTGGGTGAACTAACCCTTACATTTCAGAATTATGAACTACTTTAAAATTTATATTAAACTTACCTCAGAAACTGATTTTGCCAACATGTTCTTGGATCAACATCTTTTGGATCAAATTCTTTTAAAATCATTTTAAATCTCTTAAATGTTAAATCTCTAATGTTCACCAAGGCTGCATTTATTGTATTTTCAGCATCATTACGCCAGTCTTCAGTGTCACATAATCCTTCAGAAATCATTCTAATATGATTTGCTGCTCAAGAAACATTTCATATTATTATCTTTGCTGAAAACAGTTACTGCTTAATACTCCTTATCTCATTACCAGTTATGCACATCGGAGTGTTGCACTTTACGTAATTCAGTTAATGTTTATTACATTATTTGTCATATGTGGTGTTTGTCTTTATGTGCTCTGTCTTTGTTATTCTTGACCACAGTTGCTGGAGAAGTCAACTTTAATGAAGTTTAAGTCATCATGTGGCCTTCCAGTGAACCACCTGTGTTGTTCCCAATAATTTAATTATATTCTACAATAACAAACATATTCTAATAGCTCAGTAAATGGCATCTCATAATGCTTGTTACAGTTTATTACAAATTATGTCTCTGTTTCTACACAACAGGTAGCGTCCCTTCTGTATGAAGCAAGCGTTCATTAAGAAGCAATGCTCTTTTCCAACAATTTGCTGAAAAGGACTTGGCAGGTGTGAGTGGGGTTGTGGTAACAACGCTGTAACCCTGACCCTCACCAATATGGTTTGCAGTGAACAGAGTTCTGGGACATCAGTGCCCAAAAAGGAAACGCAGACCCGCAAGAAGCGGAAATCCCGCCCTCAGGGTCTGCCTTCTCCTGCCCTTTGCTGCGCATGCGGACTGTGTATTATGTTGGCGGGCATCAACATCACCTTAGTGGGCGCATTCGCCTTCAGCACGCTTGTGCCCTCTAGCAATCCCCCCATCATCATCGGACCGATACTCCTGCTGGTGGCGTTCTCTTTTTTTGGGGCCTGTTGCATCTGCAGCCGTTTACCTCCGCCTCAGAGCTCTCGTCGGTCCAAAGGAGGTGGCGGTTTGGGCTTTATGGGTCGGGGTGGAGGGGGGTTGGGTGGAGGCGCAGCATTTGAGATTGAGACCAGCGAGCACACGATGCAGGACACCACAGCCGTCCAGCTCAGCCCCACCAACTCTCCCTGCTCCTCTCACGCCTCCAGCCCCGAAAGAGAGGCTCCCGCCACTTCCGCCAACGCCACCGTTCCCGTCCCGGAGTACGTCCCTCCACGAGCCTGCAAGCTCTTCACTATGGAGACCAATGGGCCCAGCTCAGCAGCTTTTTCAGTTTCTACAGGGGGTGGAGGGGTGGTCCAGCTCACATTGCCTTCAGACTGCAATGCCACTTAAGGGTGCCAATGTAGGTCGCTCTCTGGAGAAGGGCTGGCATTACGTTATGTAAATAGTTTTCGGAAGGGAAGACAAGCACTGTGTGTGAAGAATTAATTTGATTAGCACAGCTGGCTTGTGCCACAAGGTGCAATAGCACTTGAAGCGTTCGCATAAATTCAGCAGGTTGTTTTTTGGAGTCTTCAAGGCCCATGCCATGTGTTCCTATTAAAAATGACAGAGTTATGCGAGAAGCATACGAAGAGCTTTTGTGTTCTCTCATGCTCTTGTATCCAAAGAGAGAGAGCCTTGAAAGGTGAATCACTGTGGCGTTCTTCACATATTCATACTGTGCCACTGTTACTCAGAGCATTCACAGTTACTGCACTCAAAAGAGACAGAATCCGCTGTTGTGTAAAGATGGCTTTGGAGACAAGCCTAAGAAACAGAACGGAGAAAGACATTACACTGTGCATTGTCATATGTCAGTGCACGGAGCAAAAAACAGAGATGTTGTATATTTTCTCTTACATATTTTCTCGGTCTTTTAAATATTAAAATACATTCAAGGGTAAACTGTCCTTTTTTTGATGACACTCCGTGGCTGAATGCTTTGGATTTGGTCTTTATTGGATGCTTAAGTAATCCGCGACACTGTACGAAAGCACTGACGTTTTTTTTCATGTGACTTTGAAAACGACGTTGTTAAGCAGTGCCATACTTTGAGTTCAAATTGGACAGATCGTTCGAGTTCAGTGACGGGCGGAATAACTTTTAACGCAATTATAGTGCGAGTTGTCTGATGCTGTGTGATGCATTTTTGTTGAGAAAACGTGCATTTAAACGTATCAGCGTATCCGCGTTATTCAGATGTACTTGTACTGTTGTTGCATTTTATTTGTTCTTGAGAGATGGACATTGTTTAATGAACCAACAGCCCATTTTTCTATAAAAAAAGAAACTAGCCGCAAGCCTTCAGTCTTAAATTTACACTGTGGTTTATAATGCTGCCAAGTAAAACAATATTTATTTCCCTTATGATCGCCAAAGGCTGTTTTTTCCTCTTCTGTTGTCAATACTTGTCTTACGTCAATTTGAGTACATCTGCTCACAGTATTCCTCACTGTCTCAGTGACCCCTGGTTTTCCTGTGCCCTTTGAAAGCAAGCGCCAGAATTGTTCTCAAACATGCCCCTCATCACTGACCCGCACTGATGGTCCAAACCAAACAAAGAAATAATTTCCCTCTTGTTGATCCTACCAGAGAGGTCAGCTAAAAGAAGCTTTCAGTCGCTGAAAAAGCAAAGGACATCATCCACTTATAACTTTTTAAAGAATGAATATGATCTAATGAAGTTTGTAAAAGTAGCAAAGGTTTTAGATTTTCTCTTGTTATCATATTCATCAGTTCCAACCAATTAAAAGGGCTGATTTTTCATGTAATAATTCTGTACTTTGTGTTTCTTTTCATTTGCATCTGTTAACATGTACTTTTAGCTGTGTAATATAGTGCTGTATATTTATTATAAAAGTCATATGGGTCAGTGTGTGATGAATGCTGAAGAAAGCGCAACATGAACTGCATGCTCACAAACAGTGCACTGTTGCCATTAATGAATTCAAGAGAAACATTAAAATTCATTGATCCGCTTGTTTGTCACAGGATTGTGAGAATTTCATGTAGTTGTAGGGAAAGAAGAAAAGTTGGTTAGGGAGCTGTGGAAACATTGGCATGCTTATATAATGTTAGACAACAAACTACGTCCAACTTTGTAAGCTGCTATTTGCCATCAACACATCTGTTGTAGTCTGAATGAATTGAATGCTGCCTTAATAATGACAGTGATCTCAGGATCAAATCAGTGAGGGCTACTCAAATGTCAAATGAGAACTGGTTATGTGGTATTACTGCATTTACAGATGTGTTGTGTTGTTCATTACTTTCTACCATGTGCGTTTTTTTTAAAAGGGTATTTAAATGGAGTGCAATGAGATGCGGGTTGAAAGGTTTTGACAATGCCGATTTGCGTTATTGTTATTGATTTGGCAAAAGGCCACGTTGGGTAAAATGACGAATGGTGACTTGTTTTAAGTGTTGTTGGCACTGAAAAAATAAGAGTTGTGTCTTTTGTAAGTTGTACACATCATAATTCCCACTTGCATTAATTCAATTAGAATTGTGTCTACACCTGTTTTGACTCCAGTCTTTTCTGAATCCTTCTCTTTGTTCTCTTGAGTATACCTGTGAAAAAAGCTATAGAAAGATAATGAAAAAAAAAACAAAAAACTCCTGGCATGCAAGAATATACATTAAAAGCAAGATTCTTAAATTCTACTTGACATTTTATCATTTCAAGCAATGAAAAACTGCGATTTGATAAAATGTGGCTACAATGGTTGTGAGGTTGATCCCATTTACGTCACTGGACTGTAATGTCATATGGGTAGCTCTCTCAAATAAGAAGTTCAGTTATTTTTCACATATGTTTACCTGTGTTATTTTTTTGTTTGTACTGTGCAGCAAGCAAGTGCTAACCGCCACATTAATTCTCATGCCATTTTTTATTTCAGAAAATTTCATTTCGGGTCAAAAAGACCCTGTATTTATATAGACCCTATATGTTAAAAAATAGTATGCGACCAGTTAGTAATTAGTCACCAGTTTACCAAAACATAAAATAGTTACAAATTGTAATGAGAGTGTGTTGGCTTTAAAAAAAGATTCACCTACCATCTTTAAAGTCACCATGAAATCAAAATGGACTTACAAAAAAGTCTTACTTTTTAAAAATACTGCACTATTTATTAATCATTATTTATCTGGACACACACACAGACAAATATTTATATATATATATATCCTATATCTGTGTGTATGTGCAGATAAATAATAATTATTTATAAATATTTAAATAATTATATTTAAAAAAACCATACATATAAATATATATTTTTTTAAATTATTATTATTATTAAGTTCAGCATGACAACGTTTTCACTGGTGCAAGGGCGGGACAACCCGTTACTCACATGAGATCACAGCAATAGGAAAACACATCCATCCAATAAAATGCTGATGGACAGAATCAAGTCCTGGCCTATATTTTTTCTTGTTGGAGAAGCTGTTTCACATGGATATGCCGCCTGTAAAGAGTGCCACTAGCCTGCAGCTGAAAATATCAGTATATCAGGGCTGTCCAGTCCTGTTCTTGGAGGGCCATTGTCCACAGTTTTGCTCCAACCCCATTTAAACACCTCAACCACACTGCCATACAGACTACCGTAGTCAGAAGCCTATATAATATGAAAAACGTCTCGGGTTACTTATGTAACCCTGGTTCCCTGAGGGGAACGAGACGCTGTGTCGAAGCACTAGGGGAAATAGCCTTGCGTGAGTCACGTGAAGATCTATGCAACCAATGAGAAGCGAACGCGTGTGAATGCGTCACTGCCGGCCGCAGCCGGTGACGTCATGAGGAAGAGCATAAAGCGCGTCTGAAACCGGGGCGCGTCAGCCATGAATGCCTGAAGCGGGCCCGGATGCGCCCGGAGCTGAGGCCAAGACACAGCGTCTCGTTCCCCTCAGGGAACCAGGGTTACATAAGTAACCCGAGACGTTCCCTTTCAGGGAACTCGAGCTGTGTCGAAGCACTAGGGGAACGCTATGCCAACGCCACCTCAGCGAGGTCAGCATCCGGGTGTGTCCCAGCTCACTGAGAGAGCACCCTGGTTCCCGGGGCGGCATCGAGGTCTAGCTGGTAGAACCTCATGAATGTGTGCGGCGAGGACCAGCCAGCCGCAGCACAAACGTCAGGCAAGGAGACTCCGGAGAGGAGAGCCTTGGATGCCGCCATGCTCCTAGTGGAGTGGGCTCGGACCCTCAAAGGAGAAGCATGTCCGGCCGACTCATAAGCTAGACAGATAGCCTCGACTATCCACCTGCTCAGAGTTTGCTTGGAAGCTGGGGCACCCTCGGGGGCCCCAAAGCAAACGAACAGTTGGTCCGACTTACGCCACGTGGCAGTCTTGTGAACGTAAGCGTCCAGTGCTCGCACTGGACAGACCTTGTTCTTGTGCTCCTGCTCATGATCGTCAAATGGGGGAGGGCAGAAGGCCTGCAGCGTGACAGACCGAGCCACATTAGTGGGAACCTTGGGGACGTAGCCCGGCCTCGGGTGGAGGAAAGCTTTCGCCATCCCGGGCGCAAACTCAAGACATGATGGGGCCACTGAGAGGGCCTGAAGGTCCCCGACCCTCTTAAGCGAAGTGATAGCCAGCAAAAGAAGGGTTTTTAGCGAGAGGTACTTGATAGAGATACCCTCTAGAGGTTCAAAGGGTGGCTGGGACAAGCCTAGGAGTACCATGGACAAGTCCCAGGCAGGCACCCTGGTCTGAGCCGCAGGTCTCAGCCTTAATGTACCACGGAGGAAACGAGTGACTAGGGGGTCCCTGCCCAAGGACACCCCACCCAGAGGTACGTGGCAAGCCGCTATAGCAGCCACGTAGACCTTCAAGGTGGAGGGGGACAGCCCTGCCACAAATCTTTCTTGCAGGAACTCCAGTACTTTGCCAATTTGGCAGGTTACTGGGTTCAGCTGCCTTTCACTACACCAAGAAGTGAAGAGCTTCCACTTCAAGGCGTAGAGTTTCCTCGTGGAGGGAGCTCTGGACTGCAGGATGGTCTCAACAACCTCGGCTGAGAGACCGGCCTCTATGAGCTGGGCCCCCTCAGGGGCCAGACCCACAGTTTCAACGGCCCTGGTTGCGGGTGAAGAATGCAACCTTCCGCCTGGGACAGAAGGTCCCTCCTGATCGGGATCTCCCAGGGGACCCCGTCGAGGAGGGACACAAGGTCCGCGAACCATATTCTGGACGGCCAGTGGGGGGCCACTAGCGTGAGACGGACCTTGTCCCGGCGAACCTTGGCCAGAACTCCCGGGAGCAGAGCGATCGGGGGAAAAGCATACAGGCGTAACCTCGGCCATGCCTGCGTCACGGCATCCCGCCCCAGAGGCGCTGGATGTGTGAGTGAAAACCACAGAGGGCAATGGGAGTTTTCTACCGAGGCAAACAGGTCGACCTGTGCCTTTCCGAACCTTTCCCAAATTTGCTCCACCACCTCGGGGTGGAGTCGCCATTCCCCTGGTCTCGCCCCCTGTCTCGACAGGGCGTCTGCTCCCACATTCTGGACCCCCGGGATGTAAGCCGCCCGGATGGAGAGCAGCTTTCCCTGGGCCCAGAGGAGGATCTGTCGCGCCATCTTGTAAAGTGGTCGCGAACGCAGACCCCCCTGGTGATTGATATACGCAACCGCAGTCATGCTGTCGGTGAAAACAGTGACATGGTGGTCGCGAAGGTCCGGTAGGAACGCACGGAGTGCTTTGCGGATCGCCAGTAACTCTAACATGTTTATGTGCCAGGTTTGGTGCCGACTGTTCCATAGACCTTGTGAGGAGCGGTCTCTCAAGACCGCCCCCCAGCCCGAGAGGGAGGCATCTGTCGAGAGAGAGACTCTCCGAGCCAGAGCCCCTAGCACTGGGCCTTGAGACAGAAACCAAGGATTCTTCCACATACTCAAGGCGCGTAGGCATCGCCCCGTGACCTTGATAATGCGAAGCGGGTTCCCTTTCGGGGAAAACCCCTTGGTCTTTAGCCACCACTGCAGGGGTCTCATGTGCAGCAGGCCCAACGGGATGACGCAGGAAGCCGCTGCCATGAGCCCTAACACCCTCTGGAAGTGTCTGACAGTGAGTGGCTGGCCTAACTTGATGCTCTTGACGGCTGAACAGATAACTTGGATGCGCCCGGGGGAAAGCCGGGCCGACATCGCTACTGAGTCCCAGACGACTCCCAAGAAGGTGGTTCTCTGAGCAGGAGAAAGGACACTCTTCTTGGCGTTCAGCCTCAACCCCAGCTCCTTTATGTGTGCGAGCACTACATCTCGATGTTGCTCCGCCAACTGCGGCGACTGGGCCAGAATAAGCCAGTCGTCTATATAGTTTAAGACACGGATGCCCCGTGACCGCAGGGGAGCTAGAGCAGCGTCCACGACTTTCGTAAACGTGCGGGGTGAGAGCGCTAGGCCGAAAGGAAGCACCCGATACTGGTACGCCTTTCCCCCAAAGGCGAACCTCAGGAACTTCCTGTGTTGCGGAAGGATGGAGACATGGAAATAAGCGTCCTTGAGGTCGACTGTGACAAACCAATCCTCGGATCTGATCTGCACTACGATCTGTTTGAGCGTTAGCATTTTGAACTTTAGACGCTTGACCGCACGATTCAAGAGACGTAAATCCAGAATGGGCCGCAACCCTCCATCCTTCTTTGGAACTATGAAGTACCGGCTGTAGAACCCGGACTTGCTCTCTGCGAGGGGTACATACTCGATGGCCCCTTTCGCCAGCAAAGTGTCTACTTCTTGTTCCATGACCAGAGCCTGCTGAGGGCCTACAGCAGACTGTAGGACCCCCGAGAACTGGGGTGGTGAGACCCCGAACTGAATGGCGTACCCTAAGGTGACCGTGCGCAGGACCCACTGAGAGATACCGGGTAGCCGTGACCACGCATCCCGGAATTCTACTAGGGGAACCAGCCTCCCGGGGCTGGCCTCTGGTGCTGATGGCATGTCCACCACTGGGCCGGGATTTCCGGATTCCCGGGTGGAGTGCTCTAGGACCCTCCTCAGAGGGGGTGGTTTTCCCATGGCGGGCTGACTGGTCAGCTGCTCCAGGGATACACCACCTTGTTGCGGCTTGGCGTCAGGGCCGCTTGCTCTTAGCCTTCTTAGCGCTCAGGACAGCCCTCAGATCGCCCCTCTTGCCAGAGGCTTGAGCCTGTCGCCCCGACCCCCCGGGATTAGCCGGAGGAAGACGGGTGGCGACACTTCGTTTTTGAGCGGCCCTGTGTGAAGAGCTCTGAGACCCCCTTTGACTGGCGGTCTCACGTGGAGGGCGGCGGGGAATAACTTTACTGAACGCCACCTGCTGTCGTGCAGCCTCCTGAAACTTGTCGACAACGCTTTTTACGGCGTCGCCGAACAAGCCCGAAGGGGACAGAGGAGCGTCCAGCAAAACAAATTTGTCCCTATCTTTGATGGAAGACAAATTGAGCCAAAGATGTCTCTCCGTAGCCACCAGAGCTGCCATGGAGCGACCGACAGAGTAGGCCGTCTCCCTAGTGGCCCGGAGAGACAGATCCACGGTCCGGCGCAGCTCTGCCACTGTCTCCGGACCGATACCGCCGCCCTCGTTGAGGTCCCCCAGCAACTCAGCCTGATAAGCCTGCAGCAGAGCCGTGGTGTGCAGGCACGCTGCGGCTTGACTAGAGGCTGAGTACGCTCTCCCCACCAAAGACGACGTGACGCGCATCGGCTTGGAGGGGAGCGCCGGAGCTTTAATGGAGGACGCAGATTGGGGCACAAGGTAGCTCGCAAGCGCCTCATCCACCTTCTGCATCCCCCCATAGCAATAGCTTTGAGCCCCTGCGAGATTCGTATACATCGAACTGTTCCGTGTATGAACTCTCTCAGAGGCTGGCTTTTCCCACGATCTGGATACCTCGGCATGCAAATCGGGAAGGAAAGGCATAGCTCGGCGCGGGGGAGTGACGCGAGCCGGCAGATAACGCTCGTCCAACATACTTCTTTTAGGACGGGCGCTTCTGGTCTCCGCCGGCCATTCAATATCCAGACGAGAGACAGCTCGCGCCACAACCTCAACTAGCTCTTCAAACGCCGGCGAGGAGAGTGGCGAAGCCTCCTCTGCCGGGTCAACACTAGCTAAGTCCATCTCACTATCGGAACTCGACAAAGCTAATGTTGGAGTCACAGCACGAACATCTCCCGAGGAGTGCCCGTGACTGGAACCCGTTTGGTCTCGTGAGGGCTGAGGTAAGGACGGACCCACCCCAGCAGCCTCAGCGAGATCCATTTGTGAACCCCAGGACTGAGAGCGCCGCAACGCCTCGGCCGCTGCAGGTCCCGAACCCCGGGGAACACTAGCCTGGGCGGCCTCGTTACAGACCGCCAGGCGGGAGCGGAGAACATGCAGAGAAAACTGCTCACAGTCTTTACAGCCGGCGCCCTCAAGAGCCGACCGTGCATGTTCCACTCCTAAACAGATAACACACATTACATGTGTATCCCTGCCCGTTATAGAACGAGGACAGGGATAAACACACGGTCTGAAACTCTGTTCATCTCTCGCCACACTTTTCACACTCATTCTTTGATTTTTTAAGCTATCAAGTCTCAAAAACCACTCTCGCACAGACACAGCACGCTGAAGGCATTCAGAGCTGACGCGCCCCGGTTTCAGACGCGCTTTATGCTCTTCCTCATGACGTCACCGGCTGCGGCCGGCAGTGACGCATTCACACGCGTTCGCTTCTCATTGGTTGCATAGATCTTCACGTGACTCACGCAAGGCTATTTCCCCTAGTGCTTCGACACAGCTCGAGTTCCCTGAAAGGGAACTAGGTTATATATATTCAAATGTCATAAAACGTTTATTTTGTTGTTGTTTGTTTCACTCACTGTTACGTCTGTCCAAACCACTAATTGTGTACATTTTTAAAGACAACACTCAAGGCATGTGGAGAAATAAACCTACCTTGAGAAATAAACACTACTCTCTAGAAAACATCAGGTCACTGCTCTTTTGGATGTTCGTGAAGCTGTCTATATTGTAGAAATTCGCTAGAGCTCATATAAGTGGAATGTTTCAATTATTCCACCCCCAAATATGTGTGTGTGTGTGTGTGTGTGTGTGTGTGTGTGAGAGAGAGAGAGAGAGAGAGAGAGAGAGAGCTCTTGAATTAAATTTGAATTAAAACTAAATCGTATGTGCAAGTAAAACATGAACATGATTTATATAACGAGTGGTTCCAAAAAGAGAGAAAATGTTCTCCAGTAGATTTCACTGGCACACAGCGCCCCCAGTCGGTCTTTGTTGAGACTATAGGTCAGAGGCTTTAACCAATACAGTATTAATATATATACGTATATGGTTCGTGATGACCATCTGGCTATTAAAAAAAATACTTACCTACCTAAATAGATTATTATAATATTTAGCTATCACTTTCCACATACTCTTTCTAGACATCTCTCAGCTCTGCTGTTTTGGTTAAAAAACGTTTTTGCTTTGGTTACACAAGTAGTGCAGCCTTTTTCCACCAGAGGGTACTAGTCACAAACTTATTATAACATCATTCCTATAGCTTCATTTGAAATCTGTCTCTTCATCTAAAATATCTCACCGAGTTCCTTATATATATTTGGAATCAGCTTTTATTTTATGCCATTTTAATTTAATTTACATTTATTTTAATAATTCATCTTATTTCAGTTAGTTACCAAGGCAACATTTGTAATGTCTGATTTAAGTTATTTATATTTTATTTTCGTTATCAAAAACTTTTAAAATAGTTTTAATTAACAGTAACAACAAAAAAGCAATATTGTGTTTTTACTTTTTATTTTTTGTCAGTTATGTGTTGTGGTATCTATGCGTTTTCTGCCTTGTAACAGAGTTATTTTTTGACAAAAACATATTAAAACACATTAAGCTTTTCTCTCCATTGGAAACAGCATGTGTATTACATTTTGCATATCCATTTCTGAATTTGCATCACATGCCACAATCTTAAATATTGATAAATAACTAAAGTCTGTGAAACAAATCTGCTGATCTGCTGATAATAATGACAAACCCATCTTGATCTGTACACTTTACCTACATACTAGCGTTTTTGTAATACTTTTTGTCACAGAACAATAGCAGAGAAGAAGATAGCAAGACCTTCCTTTATCTCTGTGTCAGTATTACGCAGGTAAATACACGTATCTGTCAGTAAACTCACATATCTTTGCCCAGAGATACGAGAGCCGAACTCTATATACTAGAGACGTCATTTAGATTAATTTATTGATTACGCCTTCACACTGCTATCTCTTTTTACCTGAACCATTGTATTACCTTGTGATGCAATAAACTACTCATTATACCCCCAGCTGTTTCTGTCAGATGATCTGATCAAAGAGCGAATAGTGTTTTCTCTTGAAGTGCAAGTGTAAGTACGTCTGTGTAAGAGTTGATCTGGCCATGCTCTAGTTTTTTGACTGGAATTAATTAACGTGTTTATCAGCAGCATTTCAAAGCCTTTCTCATATTTCAGCTGGCCTCTCTGAAACCACTCAGAGTCACTCAGGGTCAGTTTAACCAACGGCATAAAATACATCCTGTTTTTTGGTTCGTCTTCATGGTCCTTTAGCCAATAATAGCTGACACTACTCAGCATGAGCTCTTTTAAGAATGCGTTCATGTGTCGATCCAGATGTTTGTAACATGTTGAAGGTATTGTTTTATTTCACAACAGATTACAAGCGTAAATGTGATTAGTCATATGCCAACCCAGAATGTCATACATGACCCAGCATGACTATAGATAATGATTTACTCTGTGTGAGGACAGCAGGTTTGCTGGCAAACCGTGCTGGTGAAATGCAGCAATGTAATGTAGCTGTAATGTGGAATGCAGAGGTCACAGTGAAGGTCGCCCTCCTGCTCTACAATGATTAAGCAACTGAAATGCGAAAGACGAGCTAAAACAATAATAATTCCAACTTACACAACAGTGTTGAAGGATTAGGATTTTAAAAAAATGTATTAATTCATTCCTTTGAACCAGCAATGCTCTTAACACTTGTAAACTATTCAGGGTCTTTTTGACCCGAAATGAAATTTTCTGAAATTAAAAGTGGCATGAGAATTAATGTGGCAGTTAACGCTTGCTTGCTGCACAGTACAAACAAAAAAATAAATGGGAATGAAATCTGGTTGTATGTTGTGACATATGTTTGTGAAAAAAGGTCCCACTATTTTACTCTTTATTGCTGCAGTGTTGGGGGGTGGTTAAAGATATTTTTAAAATGTCTTTAAATAAAAGATTTTTTTCCCCCATAAAATGGCTTTATATATATATATATATATATATATATATATGCAGAAAATGCATATATACCACAACACACACCTGACGGAGTAAAAACACAATATTGTAAAAAAAAAACTTACAAATGTTGCCTTGGCAACTAACTGAAGATGGAGTATTTAAATACATTTAAGTTTTACTCATTTTAAAAGGACTTATAAAATGAAAGCTGATTCAAAATATATATAAATATAATATTATATAATGATGGTGGTTGGCATGCTTTTCATATATGGTTGGGTTCCTTGTGGAGTTTTTAGGGTTTTTATATATATTTATTAATCCTATAGAAAGATAAGATACATCTTTTAAGAGGCATTTTCAAGTCTGTTTAATGTGACCTAAATATAACAAAAAGCACAAACAGCACAAATCCTATTTTGCTGCTCCAGCCTTGTGCATCAAATGAATATTATGTCAGAAGAACTGACAATTTTAGTGTGGTATTTGAGATGCAGTGCCTGGGAATTGTAGGTGCAGAATGCTAATGAGCCATGGAATTAATGAATGAGTCAAAATATGTGTAGACATTGCATAATAGGCTATACATGTTTTCAG
The DNA here is from genome assembly GCA_037043235.1 of Rhodeus uyekii. Classification (NCBI taxonomy): domain Eukaryota; kingdom Metazoa; phylum Chordata; class Actinopteri; order Cypriniformes; family Acheilognathidae; genus Rhodeus; species Rhodeus uyekii. The sequence continues at coordinate 48,614 of JAWRVZ010000076.1, read as the reverse complement.
AATCACGTTTTCATACACAATTCCATAGTATGATTACTGGAATCCAGTCTCGGATGATCCTTTCATGCAACCATATACACATATAAGTGTAAAGGCCCAAAAACAGCAATTGTATTGAATGACTAATGAGATGTAATGCTTAGTCAGAAATGCATGTAGAAGAACTCACAATGCCTATGAATATATATTTAATTCACTAACCTCTGCGTTTAACACAGATTCGACTAAACAAATGAAGTAGAATACAGTTGCATTGTCTGCAGATGTGTGTGACTGTGTTTCTGTGACAGTATGGCGTGACTCTCTCATCTCAAATCGCCTTCGCTCCCCTGAGGGACAGACGGGGTTCCTCAGCTTCCCCGATCCGCTCAGAACTGGACCATGGCGGTTGCTCGGGAGAGAGAGAGAGAGTGTGTGTGTAAGAAACCTTGTCTGTGTCCTCAACTTCTGTGTGTCTGGGAGGAGCTTCGAAAGAGAGAGAATAATCAAGCAGAAGAGATTAAGGAAAGACGAGCTGCAAGAGTTCAATGCAAGCAGACAACGGTTATGTAACCGTGGTGAAACTAACCCAGCTCTGTAATACAGAGCATACTGGGAAAGACCAGTGGAAACTGGAGCTCTCACATGAGAATGTTTATCAGTAAAATCAGTTATGATAATATTCATAACGTGCATAAATCTCAATTTATAATCCCACCTATCAAGGTATGTATGTACTGGTAGGTATGTATGTACTGTAAATTAGACCTTTTTTTGCAACACCAAAACTAGATAGTTTGGACTGAAAGTATAGATCTTCACACATTTATTGTGTTTTTTTTAATTATTATTTTTACTAGTTTTCAGTATATTTTGTCATAACTTTATTTGACTGTGCCTATACAGACACACACTTTAACAAAGGGACAGTGACTGGGGACTGTGACGATCACTGGAATCACAAGGTAAGCAGATTTCAGGTAAGTATGAGTCTGATAGAGAATAAGTCTGAGCTTTAGATGAGACCAGACATTGTGTTTAGCGACGCCCTACTGTGTAGGAGTCATAATAATTCCTTTAAAATTGATATAGATAATTCACACCATAATATTTTTTATTGGTGGTATAAATTTAGGTGTGGTTAATTTGGACAGTTTTACAGGAATGACAATGCACAGGTATCTGTTGCTGGGATGACACACACACATACACACACAACATTTGGTAGAATGTGTGGGAGTTTCACATAAACAGTTTAATAAGGCTTTTTTATTTTTTGCTCATCCAAGCAATTAGGAATACCAATGACCCTAGACAAAGACTAACCATCAACTCTGATCTCCCTCCTGCCTATAGTACGCACAAGTTATTCAAATGATCCAGTCCTGTTGCGTAAGCTTCTTTTCAGACTCATCAATGCAAATCATCACAAACAAATCTTGAGAAATACCGTGGATGTGACTTACTGCACTCTTGCTGCTTTTAAACAGAAGTGCTTTCCTACTATATGAGATGGTTGGCAGAGATTATGTGTTGCTCTGGCCATTCATATCTTATATGCAAAGAATAACTGATCAATGATGTTTTGTTTTGTCTATATGATGAGGTAATGAGCTAACGGACTCTTTGACAATACATGTTCAAATAGATCAAAAGAATGTGCAGCCAAAAATAGATTTGGTAAGGAGAAAGTAAACTTGGCAGTATTTGAATAGTATAAAGTCCACATTTGCAGGACATGTTTGTGTACTTTTGTATTGGTTCAGTGATCCAATATTAACTAAGAGGACTTTTAATAGAAACAGGATGACAGCAGGAATTATTGATCAGTTTGATTAATATTTATCTCTCTAAACTGGAAGAACTGCTGCTTCATTCACCAGAATGAGATTCTCCTGAATTAGATGGATGGGATTGGTAAACAAGTTGAATTATCACTGTTGACCAGTAGAGGCCTCCGCCACAGCACAGATCTGATGTGAAGAATCAAACTGCATCAAACTGGTTCACAGCTGTATTTTGAAAGGATGCCTCTTTTCTTCTCATAAATACGTTTTCATTTTAATTAAACTGAAATATGCAGTCATCTGAATCAGCAATCAAAATCCCAACACATGTAGATGTGTATATGTATTGTGATTCAAATAATAATAAGGTATTAGTAAAGGTATGAATGTTATGTAAAATGAAATATATAATATTATGAGTGTAGCGTTTTTAACTAAATGTAATTTATTATTTTTTATATGTTCCTTTGGTCCATTTTGATTATTTTTCCTATACTCTCCATCATTCATTACACATCTCCAGAGTGGATTTCATTGCATGACAGGGCCTGAATTCACCTGTTTGACACTTGAAAAGCACTTTCTTCTCAATTGCAGAGCAGTAAACAGGCTAAATAGCTTTAACAGCCTCCATTAGTTCATCAAGATGAGTTATGCAACAGGTGTGTAGGGGGGCCACTTAAATTAATGATGATTTGATGTTCTCAGTTGAAGGAAGCAGTGCTGTAATAAAATATCAGTGAAAGCTGGTGTTTGAGAGCAGACGAGGAGCCCAGATCAAACAGTGTAGTGTGTCTATTCTTCCCAGGAGATGGGCTGAATGGATGCCACATTGATGGAGAACTGTGCCGGTTTGCTGGTGCGGCCACGTCTCCGCTCATTACCAGCAGGATCTCATCATCTCGCTCTCTCTTTTCTAAAGAGGATCCCTCAGAATGACATAAAAGGGGATGCTTTACACTTTAATGACTTTCCCACAGTGCTCCCCAAAAAAACAAACAAGCTCGAAGCTGTGACCAGGAGGGGAGAGGAGCTTGTCTAATAAGACTGAGGAATACTGAGTCCAGTGTCTGACCAGTCCTGCCATCAGTAACCCTTGCCAAGAGGGGGAATAATCGTGCCTTTATGTGGACAGGGAGCTCTGGGGACAGCTTTCTCATTAGGTCCCCCCCACCCCATCACCCCACGCCGCAATAGCCACTCTGGTCCACCAATTCTTGGTTCCGATCTGGATCACCCATGAAAGCAGATTGTTCAAGAGAATATACTTAGGGGAAACGGCCAGGTCAAACACCCCCTTTTCACTTGTTCACTTGGCACATAATTCTTAGCTAAGCTAATCTTTTAACAGCACCACAAGTTGTGGATGGTCCGGCCTGTTCCGGCCTCCCCGAAGAGCGAGAAGGCCCTGCTTTTAAGAACTGTGATTTATGTGTGTAGTTTTTGAGAGCTGCACTCTCGACGCCTCCTTGTGACTCGGACACAGGAGGGATGCTGGCATGTAAAAAATGCTTCATTCAGATAATTCAATGCACAAAGTTTCACTGAGGCATGAAAAAACATCCAGAAAGAAAAGTCATCCAAATTTCCTTGAAAACAAGACCATTTTATCAAACAGAATGAAATTGTTATGTAATATAATGTGAATTTGTGAGGAAATATAAGGAAGTAAATTAAAGACAAATGTGTTTGAAACAAAAAAGGCTGTTGAATTGCAGTATATGAAAAAAAAAAACGTGCTTACATGTTAATGCATTGTATCTTTAGGGCTTGGATTTGTATGGGCTGAAATTCAAAATGGTTGTACAATTGAGCTATGAAAATGACAATTAAAAACATTTCATTATTAAAAATTCAATAATAATTCATTACATTTACATAGCACTTTATCATAGACACTCAAAGCGATTACTCCTCAACCGCCACATCCACCTGGATGATGCAATGGCAGCCATATTGCGCCAGAACGCTCACCACACACCAGCTTATTGGTGAAGAGGAGACAGAGTGATGAAGCAAATCAGAGAAAGGGGATGATTAGGAAGCCATAATGGACAAATTTGGCAAGGACGTCAGGGTTACACCACTACTCTTTATGAAGGACATCCTGGGATTGTTAATGACCACGGTTTAACGTCTCATCCGAAAGACGGTGCTTGTTGCAGTACAGTGTTCCCATCAGTATACTGGGGCATTAGGACCCACACAGACCGCAGGGTGAGCATCCCCTGCTGGCCTCCTAATACCACTTCCAGCACCAACCTAAATCAATCCCAGGAGTCTCCCATCCAGGAAATAACCAACCTCAGCCCTGCTTAGCTTCATTGGACAACCAGCCTTAGGCTACAGGGTGACATTAAGCTAGTCTCTAGTCCATTAAGCCATGTGATGCATTTTTCCCATTAAGCGTTGTTGGGGAATCCTGGAGTATGAGGTATTGAGGGAAACCCCAGAACTGCAGCACAATCGTGATATAAAGTTAACGAATCGAAACAATATGTCTTCCTCAGATGTAATGTTTGTATTATAAAACATTTATTTTTTAAATAATTGCTGCTCTTTGGAACTTTTTATTCATCAAAGAATCAAAAAGAATTATAACTGATAGCAAGCCAATACCGATAATAATCATAAATGTTCAGCAAATCAGCATATTAGAATTATTTCTGAAGGATCATGTGACAGCATTACTGTTTCTAATGTATTTTGATCAAATACATTGTTGTCTATGACAGTCTGCATGACACGCAAATGTTGTGTTGTGTGTTGCATATATTACAAAATTATTATTATTATATTTTTATTCGGACAACATAAAAATGATTTGTATGTTCCAGTAATTAGACAATACTTGGCCTGATAAGGATTAAGGAATCTGGCATTCCTCACACACTATGCTAACCAAAACTGGATATTAATACTGCAATATCATGCACCATTATTTTTGTTATTGTTGAATTTGGTGACATGTGCATGTTCTGTGAATGGAGTCTGTCTACAGAAATGAAATCTGAAACGTTACTGAAACTCTCAGCATGTTGCTCAGAACAGAAAGAGACAGCCAGCAAAACTGCCACAAGGATAACCTTACTGTTGCTAAGCAACAGAGTATGTCCCAATTTAGCGCAGACCTGGGTATTGTACTACTGATCTTTTATAAAGCATAAACAAATAAGGATAATATTTACAAAATACAGATCAACTCAGTGACCCATAAAAAATTAGATGACTTTAAAGATGTAGCCCATAGCAGAGGTTACTTTTTGGGTATGTGGGAAAGTCTTAGCTGCAAGCTCCAGAAAAAGCTCATGATAGAGCACAATAGTGACCAGATACTTTAGCAGTAGTCTTGGTTCTGGAAGTGTTCATCAGGAAATAAGCATAAATCCTGACATTCTTCAATTAAAAGTTCAAAACAATGAATTAAACCAAGCAGCTTTTTTGTGTAAGATCACATTTCTAATTTCAACTGTTGCTCGCATGACGTCAATTATCCATAACTGTTCAGGCTCGGTACACAGTGCTTGTGCGCAAAATTCACACAATAAGAAAACAAACACAAGTCAGAATCAGAAGAAAAAGAAGAAGCAGTCTCTCTCGCTATCCAGCAGCTCATCCCTTTAAAAAGTGTGTCGGAAGAGATGAGAAGAGCCCGGCCTCATGGCATAGCAGCCAATATCGTCTTCTTGCATGATTGACAGGTCAGACAGCCTATCAGCACCAGCTGTTAGAGTGATAGTGCAAGTGCTGAGCGCCAGCAGTCAGAGCCAAAGACAACAACCCTTGCAAGAAAGAAAAATGAAAATGTATTGATGTACATGATGTGAGTTATTAAATGACCATAACATGCCTGCGTTTTTTTTTGTCTTTTTACACAACAGTGTTGCCGCGATTTGTTTGATGAAGCGATCGGCATTCATCTAAAAAAAAAATTACATACACTGTACTGTGTGTATGTTTGCTAACAACAAAAGGCATATGTAAAATGCATATGTCTTTCTGGATAAAAGACAGACTTCTCGTACATTTGCCTTATCACGTCGGCCTTCTTTTTCCATCCTGAAATGGTGTTTGCTGGAATGCCATGCTGACGACTAATCCCATGTGTTATCCCTCAGACGAGATCAACGACAGTGAGTGAACTGTAAGCGGACCGCGATCCATGTGAAAGGCGGTTCCACTTCAAAAACGTCGACATAATAGGATTGGCAAGTTAACCGTGACTCGAGATAAGTGAACTCCACTGTATTTATAAATATATTATAAAACTTAAGAACAAAATTATATGACAACAGTCAATGGAAACCAAAATCATGAAAACGCTGAGGGGAGGAATCAAAATCATACCAAAAATTTGTGTAAAAACTAAAGTTACAGGCTGATCCAACTTGCACAAAGTTCATCACAGCAACTCAAAAATGTATGTCAACAATGCCAAGGTCGTAAGTTGCTTTGGATGAAAGCGTCTGCCAAATGCATAATATAAATATATAAAAACATATGGTTGAGGTTTCCATATAAACTAGACACCATAACATAAAACAGTTACCAAATTGCCATAATTGATGTAGTTGTGAGACCTGGAAATGTATGGGTGTGTGTTTGGCTGTAGAATATGCACACGTGGATACATGTAGATGTAACCAAACAACTAACACTTGATGTTCTGCTGTGTTTTTTGTGGTTAATGTTGTTTTGGTAGTCAATTCCCAAGGCAATGAAAATGTCTAGCAGGTGTCAGGTGTAGACAGACACAGCCTTGTAAACACAACATGGACAGAACATCCAGGGCGCCACATTCTGTAAAACACACCTACACAGACATACTGCTATGGAAACCTATCTTTCCCTCAGTGAATATGGTCTTGAGATGTGTACTGAAAGAGATTTTTTTGTAACTCAGCCGGTCTGCTGCATAACAGTTGTTCACAGGCTCTCTTCTTAGGTTTGACATTTAATGAATAGACTCTTGTCCAGATCATAACACAATGTACCTAGCCATACACTTGAATTGTGCTTACAGAAAGTTGGGTCTGACAGGAGTGTTCTCCCTTTTCAATTACTTTCTAAGGATAACTAAAACTCTAGGTTTACACCACAGCAAAACACAATACTTTGGCTTTATTGACTGAGTCAGCCCTGCATACAAAATACAGGGATCTGGTTCAGTCTTTCCTGTGAGATTTCTAGCACTCATAGAACAGTCTCTTGTACAACAAAACAACAGAGTCCACTGAGAGTTTACAGGTTCAGTTCCATAAAGCAGCACTGTTTAGCTCGCACAATAGCCTTTCATGTAATGTTTCCTCAGTGATGGCCTGGGCTGTTACGGCCCACCCGGTCCTGTCTCTTTCAGCCCTCACTTGGACTTCCTAATCTGTTCACTGATCTGCTTAGCTGGACTTCCTGTTGGACTGAGAAAAGAGAGAAAGTTGAGAAACTCAAATCTGATCATGCTAAAATCTGTTGGACTGCTCATTAAAGGTGAAATAGTATGCCCCTTTTTACAAGATGCAATATAAGTATATATACAATATAAGTTTCATCTCATATCGTATCCCATAGATCTTTCATTATACCATATGTAAATGCCCATTTTTGAGTGGAAGGAAATGCACGGATCTTTAAATCCAAATGAGCTGCTGCTCCCAACACTGCTTTACAGAAGAGGGTGGAGCCTGTACAGCTCATGCCTAGAATACTCTGCCAAAAACATCTGCTCATGTGACATTGCAGTTCTTCGTCATCATAAATGTTTATTGTCTGCATGCGTTTTAAAGCCATTTCAGTCTAAACTTCTGGTTTTCTGAGTGCACACATCCGAAGCATGCGCACAGAAAGCTGGATGTCAGACGAGACACGGTTAAGCGTGAGTATTAACCTAAGTTCTCTTTCACGTGTTATTGCACTTAAACTGTCTAATACACACAAGGTTATGTCAAACAAAGTTCACATAAACATAGTTGGTTATCTATCGGTTGTCTATATATGCTATTAATGTAAATCAAACAACATAAGAAAAACAGAAAATCACTCATTGCTCTTGACTGAATAACTTTAGTAGCTTTAATAAGAATACATTTCTTACATGAAAGCTGCTGTTAAATGCTCTGACGGGGCGATAAACATGGCAGACTTTATTCAGATCACTCAGGCCGGGCTTTATGCTAATTGGGCAGAGCAGTCATGGGCGGGGCCTAATCGTTTGCGACGTCACAAAAGCTACAATCTGCAAACGACTTGCTCTGAGATACTGTATATTATTTATGGGGATTAAAAAATAGGGAGAGATATTTTGTAAAAATCAATATAGAGGCCATTGTAAGAGTCCATTTAGATTTTTAGTCATTGGTAGACTACAGAACATTTTAATTTCAGAGCATTGTAGCAAGTGGCTTTTTCTGATTGTAAAGGAAGCAAAACCTCTGCAGATGATGATGTAGTTGTGTCTGGTGATGTGTCAGTGTCCCTGTGCCAAACATCTTCCTTGCCATGTGATTCAAACAGTGTGAGGGTGATGTCAGAATCCATCATTCACAAAGAAACTCTCTGAAGCGAAGAATCACTCACTTAAAAAGCACTCAGAGATGCAAGATTTCTGTTTAACAGAGATATTTTTAGGCTCACAAAAGAATTATTATTTTTAGAATATGAATTCGGAAAATAAAACCTAAAACAGCTAAATCCACTCGCCTTCAGATGAAATTATATATTGTGTTTCTATGTTATAAGCCTAAAACACAAGTGCCTTATCACACAGTTGTATATTGTTTTAGAGATTTATATTGTTGTATATTGTTGTATATTGTTTTATTGTATCTAAATACAGTACTAATCACCAGATTTAATCATAAAAAAGTAATCATTAGTGAAAATGTTAAAACATAAAATAAATGTTAAATGTACACATAACACATAACATTCACATCATTCTCTATAGGGCACACCTGATTGGTTCCTGTTATATTATAGCCAATGAGCACTCTGCTCAACCTTCAAACACTTGTTTAGCATTTGCTATAGCGCTTTCAGAAACCCTTCACCTTCCCCAGCTCCACCTGTACAGATCTGCTATGGGTAATTAATGTATGCTATATTGTACAGCAGCAGCATGTCTTACTTGCTCGCTCACAGCAGCGTGGCTTGTATGTATCGGTGCAACTCCCACACTTGTTCTGCAGCAGGAACAGGAGCAGTATAGCAGATCTATTCCGCCAAGACCAAATATATCAACATTTTCATACCCATTACCAAGCCAATCACTCTGAATAATATTTCTAATGATATGCAACCTGAAAGTACTTAATTTAAACATAGTTTTATAACATTCTAATAATAAAACTTACCTGGTGGCAAAGAAATTCCCAGTAAAAAAAACCTCAAGATTCAAACCACTATTGTTGAAGCTTATCTTGTTGTTTTCAGAACATTTGACAGATTAACACCAGCCCTGACAAACAATTGCTCAGTGTTTTAAAGCTTTATTGTGTCAGAAGATGCAACCAGCATTACTGACTGTAAAGTTATCTCCTTATATAAGGTAATATAAAGTGTAGAACAGAACAGGGACAGACTATTCTGTCTGTATCATTTATAGCTGTTCTCTTGTTAATATAAAGTCCAAAGTAATCTTTATTTTCAAACTTCTCCAGGCCATTTTTCAAGAAAAGGGGCTTACAGATGCTGAATATATCCATTCTTTTGCTGAACTCTGCAGCATTGCAACACAAAGCCTGCCTGGTTTCCTCTGTTCTGAATGGCAATTTTCGGCTAGTGCCAACTGTACACCTTGGTATCTTGGCAGCACCATCCCATAATTGGGTTGCCTGGCTAATTGTAAGAGGCTTACCATTCACACAGCTGCCCAACAAAAATATGTTTTTTGTCTGCCAGTGTAAATTAATAGTTCACCAACAAATTAAATCTATCAGTATTTAGTTAACCTCATGTAATTCCAAATATGATTTCTTCCACTGGATGTGACAAAAACTGACATATCACATATGATTTCTGTAAAAGTATGTGCAATTTGAATAAAAATAACCTTTACACAGCAGAGTGAAGCTAAGCAAAATATCCCCAGTGTTTTGCCTCTACACAACTTTTTTTTTCCTTTTTGTACTTTGTGAATAAATTGTTCTTCTGAGTCAGATCTTCTGAATTAATTCTCAAAGCCAGTCTAAATGATTCATTCACAAGACAAATTGATCCAGCAATTTGAAGGTGAATGGCGAAGTTCTTCTTCGTTCTTCGCTTGAGGTAAAATGAAGTTTGAAATTCGTGAGCAGCTGTACTGTTAGCAAACATCCAAAATCGCCCACACTGCTAATATGTAAATATGTACATATGCAAACTTTCCTCACTCAATAACAAAATTAACATGAAACAAATATGATACAAATGCAAAAAATTAAGGAAAGCATAAGAAAATAATTCGATCAAAGAAACGTGGATATTTTTGCAGAAGCTTTGCAATTCGCCACTCTCAAGTCAAGTCACATCACGTCACGTTTATTTATACAGTACATTATACAATAGATTACTTAAAAGCACATAGCATGAAAAAAAAGCGCTTTTAACATGAAAAACAGTCATTCAGTCTGACTGAGTCTCAGTAGAAATATACACGGTTGCTTTCCATGGCATTAATGATGTTTTATTAACAAAGTTCGGGAGGAGCACGTTCAAATGATTAACACAATCAACACGTCATCAGCAATTACACCTCATCCTATCAGCAGGAGAGGAAGCATGTATATATAGACATGTTTGACTCACCTACAGCTCTTTGACATTTTTCGGCATCCCTCCACCACCCCAACTCCTCACACTTAATTGTTCCTATCAAAGTCAGGATACGGGGGGAGTGCTCTAGGTTCGGGCTGAATACCGAGCTCGGAGCCCTCTCCTCGGACAGCACGCCAAATACGCTTACCATTTATTGCTCCTGAATCATTTGTAAGTGTGAACTCGTGAAATGCCATAAAATTCACACTTAACAAAGCATGAATCTTTATTTTTCAGCACATTAACACATGTACGGCATGATTTGATTGTACCCTTCCCTTCTTGGCGTCCTAACACATGTGAATAAGCAGGGCTACAACTGTTTAAAGTTTTAAAGAGGGTTTAGCCTGTTCCCCATAATGTAGCCTTTGAAATTCTAGGGGCCTTGCATAAACAGAGCCCTATACGAATAAACAAGCAACATCTTACGTAACAGAGCCAAATCTGGGAAGGACTAATTATCATAGAACCTCACATCTGAATGCCATTTCATGGTGTCACGCTTAGTTTGGAAATCTCACTCATAATGACTTGAGGCATTTCGTGGCACATGAACTTGCCGTTCTTGCACCATGCTCATACAGTCCAATGCTGTGTTGTTAATCTAGTCTAGTTTAGGTTAGAGAGGCTGGACTCCAGACCGGATATTTGAAGACCACAGCTTAGGGCTATAGATCTCTCATGTTCATGAGAGCAATGATATTACCTTTAACATGGCCATCAAATCTTGAGAAAAGATAGTTGTGCTCCATTCTTTTTTTAAACTTGGCACTTATCTTAGTTTCTTACAGTATGATTATTTTACTTGGAAAATGTCCAGCTTTAGAACACAATGGCTTACAAGTTAAATTCAGATGTATGTCATATCTTGCATGATTACTGTTCAAATAACTATGGGCCAGATTTGCTAAAAGCTTGAACCCAGCGAAAACCCTGTTTTGGCGTTAATAAAGACACGCAATGCAAGATTAGTGATGAAAGGCCTGGACAGGGCTATTCTTGTGGCTGACCTTATTGCAAATTCCTCTGTAGGAATTTCCCTTTCAGAGGCAAAAATGATGGGATGAGAGTATTTAAATGGTTCATGCAAGGTGATTTAATAAGGTTTGTGCTAGTCAATTTACTGGTTTTGCACCATTATTTAATGCCCCTAAAAAGGTATGTCTTAAAGGAGATGCTAATTTGCGCTGCAAATATGGTTGCGTTTTGCATTATGGAAATGATCCACCTGAATCTGTGTTCGTTAATTTGAACTTTCCACTTGCATCAGAAATCAGTTGCGTCACTTTCAGAAGTATTGCATTTGTATGTACAAAGCTTAAAGAAAAAGTCAAAGTGTTTCAATTTCAACTTATCAAATATTTGCCTGTTTTCTGTATGTTGTAGCTACAACTGTAACAGCTAAAGTCTAAAATGGGATCTGAGAGTAATAAGGAATTATGATGAAATTCACATATTCACACATCAAGATGCTCAATGGTTCTTAAGTTAAAGTATATTGATTTGGATTGGTTCCATTCAGACTGAGGCTGACGAAAATAAAGGAGTTGAACACAAAGGCGCAGTTCTTGCTGAGCAGTGTTTATGTTCTCTCAACACAACCGACCAGAACAGAGCTTATTCATGGACTTCATCCAAATGGCTTTACGACAAACTTTGAGCAATGAAATAGCCATTGTTCACATTGAACCAGATTTATAATTAAGACCGGTCAGCTTGATCAACAAAACCTCTAAGAGAGGAAGAAGGGCTTTTGATGGGTCCTTATGGTGTACTGGGAATAGTGATAGCCTCATCAGCAAGAGACTGGTCTCGAATAACATGGAAAAGACAGCAGCCTGCCAGCATTTGAATTAGGACCCATCAGGAGCACAATTCCTAATTTATACTTGGTTCATCCATTGACCACATAATACTGCACTAAATGGCTGACAATGTTCCCACAGAACAGATGCCTACCTGGAGCTGAGGTAAATGTTCCAGCTCATCCAGGGGGACCTGTGTGCTTAAAAAAGCCTTGCACATTTTGTGAGAGCCAAGTGAAGATAATAGGAATGAAGGTCTAGCCTAGTATTGCTACCAGGTGAAAGTCTGTTTGGGACAGTTGTCATGGTGCCATTGCGCACTACAAATACGTCTCAATGGGAAAATGTGAAAGGCAATCCGTTAAGTTATCACAGGAGAAGGTCAAAAGGAAACAAAGACGCTTATATCGTGGGCTCTTCTGTGGTGAGGGAAAGACCTTCCAGTCACACAATAATTATCCCACATCTCATCTCGTACCCATGCCAAGCTCTCACCTCTCTTCAGAGAAGCACTCAGTTATGTATAAAGCACTCAGTCATGCATAACTTGTTCAGAATTATGATGTTATTTATTAGAAAAACCTATTAGTTAAAAAAAATCTGTTAGTTTTTAAAGCCTACCATAAACTTAAAGAAGTACACTTTAGCATACTTTTAAAAACAATACTTATTACAGAAATATTATAATTTACAAGAATATACTTGAGTGCAAAATTAATGTAATGTTTTGGACAATTGCAAGCAAATGAAAATGTATTGTAGTTTAACTTGATGTGAAATGCAATTAGTTGTAATAGTGTTTTTTACCCACTTAACTTATACTTAAATACATTTTTATCTTTATAAATTTGAAGTATATGCACTACAAGAGCACTCAATGCAATACAATTAAGCAATTGACTTCTGCAGTGCTGTAAAAGATTGCACAACTAACTTGTGTGATAACCAGAACCTACAGAGAAACAGTTTCTAGAATTGGAACTAGAACACTAATGATTTCTCTTACAGAAAATCATCTTCAAACTAGGATTCTATCTTTACAGTGAACATGAATGCTATCATTCTTAACCAGTGGAGGGCAATCCATGTGTGTGTGTGTGTGTGTGTGTCTAACTCTTATGCTTTAACTTTTCACTGTATGCTATGGAGTACACCATCTGACAGTCCAAGTGACCCACCCAAAAATTACCCCTAATCATGCTATCGTCTGTTTATATAGCTAATTAACACTAAACTCAGGCTAAAAGTACATAGCTGGCCTTCAGCTAATCTCTTTCAAAGCAGCCGAACACTTTTGGGTCATGCTGCCGTCTTTATGGCATGCTTTCTGATAAAACAAGGTCATAAACATGGTCTGCATAATAATCAAGACAGGCCACACTGGAGTAATCTATGTCAACATGACTTTTTTTGCTCATAAAAACTCACTAAAGCCATTGCCTTGAACAAGACAAAGAAATACCATTTCATTTCATTTCCATTTCATTGAACCCTTTGTCCTTTCACGTTTATTGAACTCAGAGGATGAATGTTTCTTCTCTAGAGTTGTCTTCTTTCCCTCAGGCATCAAGAATTTCAGAATCTCCTTTGTGGGATGGATGGATTGATCAGTCTCTTAGCACTTCAAATCATGCATTGACAGAAGACAAAAAAGAATCCTCCAGAGTCTTTGGGTCATTTTACAAAATGGGTGCCATTTCTGTCCTATATATATGTGGGGGAAGCTATCAAAGGTAGCCTTTTGTCTTTATTATAGTTAACATGTATTATTAAAAAAACATACGTTACAAGTGTAATATGTTCTTTATGTTTGACCCTGGAAACTTGCACTACTTCCTGTTTCCTGTTCTGTCTGCCATACTTGCAGTACTTTTGTAGATCCCCCCCTCCGACTAGCCATAATGGATCTAACAGGAGTTCACTTAATTCTCCCTTGCCAGAGCTAGCGTTCCCTCGAGGAATACACCCGTGAGTTTTTCCTTACTGTAATGAGGTTTGTTACTTTAATAATAAAATAACAAATGAAATAGACAATAACTAATACTAAAAAAACAAATCAAAACGAAAGTAAAGTTGGAGCTGCTCATGGGCAACCTTTCTTCATGCCACACTTACCATACACACATTCCGGACAGTTCACTTGTTGCTTTTTATTGCATTAGACTTATTTAACCACTTCACACTCAGTTATGACCCTCGGAGGACTGTTTGTGATGTTGTGGAGCAGGCTCTTCAGTTGAACGGATCCTTTATGGGAAAGTTAGAGGAGGATAACAACGGACAGTATCAGACATTACCATCCTGGCCACTGGGTCCAGCTTGTGCTGAACAAGACTGGCATCCAGTGTGGCTGATCCACCACTAATGTTGGTGCAAGCGGCCGGCATCCCAAGCCTGTCGGTCTCACCAACCCAAAGCCAGGTGGTCTCAGAGGTCTTCTCTTTACCCTTGGTGCTCCAGTGATACTGCCATCATTTTGTGTTCCTTCCTTCAGGGCGGCACTGTCCACCAGCGCCAAGGCCATCTCTGAACTCTCGGCGCTCCTTTGACTCCTTAGTCAAAAATGCTGATTCTGAGCTCTCTGAGCTCCCTGTGCTCTCTGTCACGACCTTGGAGGCAACACTCTATACACCCTGTCTGCTCTGTTATGGCCGCATAAGCTGACTATGAACTCTTTGTTTGCCCTGTCTCAGCCATGGAGGTTGTCCTAGAACACTCTGGGCTCTCTGTTATGACCATTGAGGGCAGCCTGGAACTTTGTGGTCTTCAGCTTCACTGTGGTGGTCTCCTGCTCTGCCCTGGCTTCCTGCACCACCTGCTCCGCCCTGGCTGCCTGTTCCACCCTGGCTCCCCGAATTGCTGACTCTGCCCTGGCTCCCTCATACTCCGACTACTCCCTGGTTCCTTGCTCTGCCTGTCTCAAGGCCCTCTTCCACTCCACAGGCCTGGGTCTCCATCCCTCCCTGCTTCCACCTCCACTCAACCACCCTCCTGGAATTTTGGTGGAATGCCTGGAATCTGCTCCTTAAGGGTCATCTGTTCTCTGTATTTATCTCTGAGTATTTGTTACACCTTCTGTTTTCTGTTCAGTTTGCCATCCCCAGGAATGTCTTATTTTGTTATTTTGTTGAGCTTGTTGTGTATAACCCTAGTGTTTCTCTTGTTGTTTTGTGAGATGTTGTGTGCAGTCGTAACCTGTATGATGTGTTCCTGGCTATTTGTTTATTTTGTTACTTTCATTAAAACCCCTTGCTTTTAGATCCTCACTTCTCTTACTCCCGCTTGTTACAACATGTTACACATCATGTTATACATATTTTATGGTAATAAAATACAAGGCTGAAAAATAATTAAGGCCTTTTATTTCATTACTTTTTTTTTGTACAAGGTCCACCACTGTTTCCAACTTTTTCGTGCTATATTAAAACAAAATTGACATTGTGTCTATTTTAATTGATATGTATTATTTAAAAACCATCCCCCGTAACCATCATATTTTTGCATTTTCCATTTTTCAATGTTAACAAAACCATATATCCATATAATATTATAATGATCATTCTTTTCAGATCTCTTCAAGGTTTTACAAATTACAAACATAATCACATTTGTAAAAAAAATATAAATAGACTATTTGAGAACTTAAATTTGGCAATTGAAGCAGTATCAGCAGTGACTTCTCTTTTGTTTCTTGGTAAAACTCAACTGTAAATTTTTTTAAAAGTGTAATATATGTAGTAAGTTTGAAATTGCACAGTGAAAAGTATAAAGACTTATATACCGACATAATCTAAAATGTTATTACCTTATTGATCTGAAAAATCACTTGTTTAATGGAACAAACAGTTCACTTGTAAATGTTTTGACAAAAGACTCAGATAAAACAGATTGTTTGAGAAAGCACCCAACTTTTATTTCAATTCTGAAAGCTTGACCTGTTTAGCTGATCAGCAGAACTTAATATCCTTCCTCAGCCAGGTCAAAAGACTTTGAATTTAGGCTACTTTCAGCATTTCTCTCCTTTCCTGTGCTTATGGAAACAGACAGTTCCTGATTTGTACTTTTTTGTCTCACATGGAGAGACTATGGTCTTGCACTGCCTTTTGTACACTTTTAAATGAAACATTTTAGCAATATATTTTATGCCACCAGCTGACTGCTGACTGATGTTTTTCAAGCTGAGTCACAGCAAAGCACAGCAGAACTTTGAGCTGAAAGAGAAAGCATACAACAGTTTATATTTTTTTATGAAGCACTCTTACTTTTGTGGAGCTCAGACTGATAAGGGATCACTTTGAGGGTCACATTGAGGGTGAATCAAAATGTGCCTGACATTATTTTCCAGAGATAATAAAATATACAACAATTTGGATGAGCTACATGACAGTACTCGGAAAAGAGATGAGCCCAACTGGTTAAATAGTTTTATGTCGACCTGTTGATTTAATATAATCGTAAGCAATTTTATAGGAATTTATGTGTTAAAACATGGCACATTTCTCTTTTGTTGAAACTGCAAATGCTCACGTTGTCAAATAACAATAAATAACACATTTATTTTACTTGTAGTGGAAAAACTTGTTTGTCACATAACTTTATTGTCTAAGGCTTGACCCTTATCCAGTAAAGTTCACTATTTGAGTTTAATCTATTAATCTCTGCAGCTTTACTTCACTAACATTAAGTCTAGCGGAATTGATGTTATTCGTGTTTCTTCATTTAAAAGATGTCTTATTCTGACATGTAAGCTGATTGAAACATTGCTCGTGCATTGTGTTGTGCAGTCTCGTGTGATACCATGCAAAACTGTAACCAGTTTATTCATCACATATTTGAAAAGTTTTTTAATTTTGAATCTTAAAAATCAGAACATCTGCATCTGATATCTCCACCCTTGTAACAACAAAAAAAGGTTACAATTTTGCATTCTTTTAACAAGAGTGCTTCAGTGCTTAAGTTATATGTAATTTCACAATTATTTCCACCGTCTGAAATATTATTCAGATGTACTGACAAGAATTTATGGCATACTAAAATATACTTTAATGTCCTATTTATTAAAATGTTTACATCATGCATTTAAATATAAGTTGCAATGTAGTAAATTTAAAATGTTTTACATTAAATGTCATAATTAATTTTATAAAGTTATTATCAAGTACTTTATAAGTGCTTTATGTTAATCAACATATCAAAAGCATAAAGTAGTGCTTTAAAAGCATACCAAAAATTATTAAAACTGTGATTTCAAAATATAAATGTAACATTTTAAACTGACATTTTAACACTTTTAAAAGTGTACCTTAAGTTAAGAAGCAATAATGAAATTGTTTTTTAACATTTTTTTTAATATTCCATTATTTGAAAGTAGTTTTTTTTAAACGATCAACAAAATTAAGAGTACTTCTTTCTCACAAGGAAAGTACAAAGTACAGTAGTTCAGGTGGATAAGAAAATGTCTCTACTATTTTCGAAGACAATAAAACTGTGATATAACTCTAAATGCGATTCATGCTCTATGCGTACTTGTTTTTCAGTGAATGGGTACATGAATAGCACAATCATTCAGCCCTCTCTGTTTCTCATATTACCGTAATAGATGGGTAAATGAAAACAGATTCCTCAAGAATTTCATGCAAACATTTTCCATGTGTGTGACTGCATGGCTCAAACTGGAAAATAAACAGAGTTTAGACAAGGCAGGGCAATTGTTTGAATTCACAGGGCCTAGGATTGTAAGGATATCCACCATATTCTTATACCATAAAGCACTGGACCCAGAGTGTGCAAATTCTGTAAAGTGATTTCAGACTTATACAACTGTTCATCAGCTGTCCTCCACTCAAAAGACGCAACATTTTAGACACTCTCTTGTCTTTCGTGCATCATTGGTTTTTGATTATTTTCTCAGGATTATACTGTGTTGATTCCAGTCATGGCAATCTACTGAGCGCAACAGTTTGTCTTTATGTTGTCCTCTGAGCCTAGTTTAGCTGTTTGTCATTTAGACGTGTAAATCCATACACTCTGTTCAGAGGAAAATAAAGGATTTACAAGGATTAGGACAAGAACAGCAGACGCAAGGCACTGTCCGAGTATTTTAATCACAAAAGAGGAGGCAGAGGGCAGGTTGGCTGCACAATTATTTCTACAAGCTTTGGGTCACAAACGGTTTCTCTTTATAACTTAACAAAGCAGTGGTTTAATCTTCTTGTGAGGGTATTTTAAGTATCATAAAGCACATCAATCCCTATGTAATGTGGGCTTATAAATGCAAAACTTGTGACCTATATTTATAATATATTATGTAATGTAATATATTATGTTTATATACGTATCAATATTTTATATGAGTATACTGTATTTTTTCCCAATACATGTTTATATTTTACACCCTACTATTCAAATCTTGAGGTTGATCATTATTTTCAGAACATTTTGGACGATGGATGATGTCTCCATTTTTTGAGACGATTGCTTGAATTTTATGAAAAAAAGAGTAGAAATAAAAGGCTAATACTGTGAAATATTATTACAATTAAAAAGACCTGTTTTCTATTTGAACATATTTACATTTTTTTTGTATTCCTGTGATGGCAAAGCTGAATTTTCAGCATCATTACTCCGGTCTTCAGTGTCACAAGCTTCTTTTAATAAGATCAGTAGGACAGTTGCATGAACGAGACATCTTATCTTGTAAAAGTAGTAAAGTTGGCATAATCTCAGGTCAGGAGGGCTGTCATAAGTGTGATGTGGTCTCTCGTTAGCAGATGTCATGTGATCACTCTCCTTATCATGTCTCATTCCACTACTGCTGACTACCACCCATGTAAAACTACTGTAATACAGTATCTGCAGCTGTTGGCAGTTCGACATGATTACCAAATCAGCTAGTAAAGTTGATGTCACTTCCACGGGTGTCATGCCACAGTCCCGCCACCAGAGGGTGCTGTTCAAGAGGGGCACCGTGTTTTTGATTTTCAGTTTTCTAGATCGGTTTTCACTGTCTGCAGCCTGCTAATTCAAATTTACGTTTTGCATATTTGAGGTAAAGCATAATCATGCCTTCACGTGCTAGTCAGATGTTCCCAAGCTAAAAAGCACCATTCACGTGCCGTTTGCTGCAGTGTCTGGTTAAACTGCTGAATCAGCTGTCACTATGGAAATAAACCGAAGGAGAAAGAGCACATAGAGACAATTTCGTCGTGTGCCAATCGAAATGGCAAATTTAACATGGTCTCATTATAAATAAGTGAATGTGAAACAGGTAGAAGCACTGCAGCTAGGGGGGAGTGGGGTAAGATGAGCTAGTGATGTAGTGATGAAGGTCTTCTTCTGCAAAGGTGGTCTTTGCGGGCATTTATAGCGCCATAATTCCACACTTTTTATCCTGTTGTTTTCTTGCCTGGGTTTTAATTAAAGATGTTTTTGGAATAACAATGAATATTAGACTTAACTATACTTTCACTTAACTTTAAGAAGAGTAAGAACGATTTGAATTCTCAGTTCATGGCCCCTTTAAAAACTGTTTTTGGCATGTCCAAGTAAAATTTTTGCATAACAGAAGGTTCAAAGCAAAATTTTCCATGTCTAAAAATATTTATGATCCATATTGGTGATTTACCAATGTATAAAACGATGCAAATCATGTAGCTAAGTATTAGTCTGAACTGGTCAACTTGCTAGTTTTGTTTAATTTTGTTCTTATTCTGAGCAGCGCCATGACAGGTTTGAAAGCGAGGCTGTGAGGAACAGACTTTATGTCTTTTCAATGACATGTGCTGTAAAAACTAAGAGATTACCTATCCGTTGTTTTCACGGACGTCACAAAACCTGCGTAGTTACCCACCATGCACTGCGCACCGCCATTTTGATTCCCTACTGTCAGTGTCAACTCGTATATCTTATTGACGATCGTCGCTAATTTTACTTGTTATCATACTCTTTATTACTCTAATACTACATATTTGTAGATTGTAAATCAAAAACAATTAACATAAGTGACTTCTGTTGTGTTTATGGATACACGCGGTGGAATGAGGACAAGTTACCGCAGTTTTAGAACGCTCTGTACTTTCACATTCATGAACCTCTCCATGGACTGAATTAACATGAACAATAGTGTTTTCATCACTGCTCTGTGTCTTTAACGCCTAAAAAGGAGATATAAAATATAACGTTAGGTGTTATTTTAACTGCTGAATCGAATTTCAATATAAAGGACGTTAGACAAATTGGTTGAATTTAACTTGTATTATTTTAATTGTTGAATATGTTTCCAATTTATAACAATAAACAAAAGGTAAAGGAATGTCAAATACTGCTAAAGGTTAAGTTTATTGAGTTACGAAAGCATTTTGGGGAAAGTTACTAATTAGGACAAAGTGGGTGGGTTATTGTCTGTCGACTGTAACATTTTTACCTTTGGTATAAATTGCAGCTTCTAAACATATTAAATATTGTCAATACATTTAAACTTACCCCCTACAAAATGTTTAGAGCATATGATCGTCCTATTCCATTTTTCTTCAGTCTGAATGTCAGCCCTGTGATCGCAGCTTTCCATACACGTCGCCTTTCTTCTGACAAAATTCGTGTTCTTTCACATTGTCCAGTTATCACTTTTGGAAGTTTAAAAAATCTTACATCTGTACTTACTCCTGGCCTATTTGAACATCCAAAAATTCCACAGATAGGCATTTGTGAGCATAAGTTTTGAATATACAAGCTTTGTCGTTGCTTTGCATAGGGAATCAAAATGGCGGATATGCCGGTACGCAAGTTTCGATGACGTCACGTGAAAACAACGGATAGTTCCCTTTCATGGGAACTTCGAGCTGCGTCAGAAAACGCTAGGGGAAACCCTTGACGTCAGTCACGTGAAGATGTGTACAACCAATGAGAGAATTACGCGTGTGAATGCAAGTCGCGGGTCAGTGACGTCATGAACAGAGCATAAAAGCGCACCGGAACCCAGAAGTGACAGCTTTGAGTGTCTTCAGCGTGCGTGTGTCAGAGAGTTTGTGCTTGCGAGTTACAAACCACTTTTCTTCTGCATTACGTGCGTTTGTATTATGGCGGAACAGGCATTTATCCCGTGTGTTTTTCCCTTCACCCGTTTTATTTCGGGTAGGGATACACACAGGCAGTGCGTTGTCTGTTTGGGAGTGGAGCACGCTCGGTCGGCACTTGAGGGCGCTGACTGTGAGAACTGCGAGAGGTTCTCATTGCGTACTCTCCGCTCTCGTCTGGCGGTATTTACGGATACTAACCAGACTCGCGTTGCTCAAGGTTCTGGACCCGCTGCGGCTGAGGCTCGGCGGTGTTCTCAATCTTGGGTATCGCAGATGGATCTCACGGAAAGTTGCGAGGCGGGTGTGCCCGTTTCGCAGCCTGGCTGTGTTGATCCTAGTTCCAGGCAGGATTTGGGAGCACGAGCCTCAGGCGCGGTTGCTCCCGATCTTATTGGGACTTCGGTGCTACCACTTTCTTGCTCTGAGGATGAGGAGGTGATTAGCATCGATCCGGTTGAGGAGGATTCGCCATCCTCTTCACCGGCGTATGAGGAGCTAATCGAGGTCGTCCCCCAGTGCCGGGTAATGCCTTTCTAGCGAATCTCCACACCGAGGTGTCGAGATCTTGGGACAAAAGGCCAGCCTCCGACAGGGTGCATACACCGTGCAGTGCGATGTATGCTACCTTTGTCGGGGCTCAACCCTATGGTTATGGAGGGATGCCAATGTGGACGAGGCTCTTGCGGGATACCTCGTGCTCCAATCGGCATCTTCTCTTAAGCCCGGCGCTCTCCACAAAGCCGTTGCGGGTCACATCATCTTTCGTGGGGAGAAAGCTTATTCTGCCTCTAGTCAGAATGCAGCATGTCTGCACACCGCGGCACTGCTGAAGTCCTACCAAGTAGAATTGCTGGGAGACCTCGACAAGGGCGGCGGCATTGGCCCGGAAGCAGTGGCAGAGCTGCGCCGGGCCATTGATCTGTCTCTCCAGGCATGAGTCCTCGGGCTCAAATCGTCATTCAGAGCCTCACAGAAGAGAGTGTTGTATCCCGTCTACCTTCCCCCAACAAGGGGAGGTCGGGCCGGCACTCTCAGGCTCAGCCTTCTAGCAAAAGACTGATCTGAGGATCGTCTTTAATGCCAAGAAGGTTGCCAGTAAGCGTTTCTGACGCCAAAGGCAAGCCGCAACGAGGCAGTTCTCCCCGTGTGCGGCTTCCGAGGGAGCCTGCCACTGGAATACTGCCCCCTCCGAGGAGGGTCCTAGAGCATTTCACCCGTATGGTGTCCGGGAACCCCGGCCCTGTGGTGTCATTGCTCGTACCAGAGGCCAGTCTCGAGAGACTGGTTACCTTAGTAGAGTTCCAGGCCGCGTGATCACGTCTGCCGGGCATCTCTCAATGGGTCCTGCGCACGGTAACCTGCGGGTACGCCATGCAGTTCGGGGGCTCACCCCAGCAGGCTCTGGTCATGGAACTAGAAGTAAAACCTCTGCTGGAGAAAGGGGCCATCAAGTATGTACCCCTCACAGACAGACAGTCCGGTTTCTACGACCGGTACTTCATAGTTCCGAAGAAGGATGGAGGGTTGCGGCCCATTCTAGATTTGCGCTAATCTTGCGTCTAGAATTCAATCTCCATCCTTCCTCAGCAGGAAGTTCCTTTGGTTCGCCTTCGGGGGGAAGGCGTACCATTATCGGTTACTTCCGGTTGGCCTATTATTCTTGCCCCGCACGTTCACAAAGGTTGTGGACGCTGCGCTTGCTCCGTTGCGTTCCCAGGGCATTCATGTCAATTATGTCGACGACTGGCTAGTATTAGCCCAGTCGTCGCGGTTAGCAGCACGTCATCGAGATGTCATGCTCGCTCGCATGAAGGAGCTGGGGTTAAGGTTGAACACAAGAAGAGTGTACTTTCTCCTGTTTGGAGAACCACTTTCTTGGGAGTCATTTGGGACTTGGAGGCAATGTTTGCTCGGCTCCTTCCCGGGCGCATTCATTCCATTCGTTCAGCCGTCAAGAGTATCAAACTAGGCTAGCTACTCACTGTCAAACACTTCCAGAGGGTGTTGGGGCTCACGGCAGCAGTGTCCAGCGTCATCCGCTCGGCCTACTGCACATGACACCCCTGCAGTGGTGGCTCAGGACCAAAGGGTTTTCCCCGAGGGGCAACCCGCTTCGCACATTCAAGGTCACGAGGCAATGCCTACGCGCCTTGACCCTGTGGAAGTAAACCTGGTTCCATGTCTTAGGGCCATGTGTTAGGAGCATTCGACCGACGTTGTCGCTGTCGACAGTTGCATCCCTCACGGGCTGGGGAGCGTTCCTGAGGGATCGCTCCGCACAATGAGCAAGACATCCTGTCGAGACAGGGGCCGAGGCCCGGGGAATAGTGGCTCCACCCTGAGGTGGTGGAGCAGATCTGGGATAGATACGGGCAGGCACAGGTGAACCTGTTACCTCCGTCAGGAACTCCCATTGCCCTCTGTGGTACTCTCTGTCGCATCCAGCGCCCCTGGGCGGGATGCTATGGTACACGCGTGGCCGAGGCTACACTTGTACGGTTTTCCCCGTTTGTTTTGCTCCCGGGAGTTCTGGCCAAAGTTCGTCAGGACGGGGTCCGTCTCACGCTGTGGAGATTCCGGGACCTTTCTGTCCCAGGCGGAGGGTTGTGTTCTTCACCCCCGCCCAGAACTTCTGAAGCTGAAGGTCTGGCCCCTGAGGGGACCCAGTTCTTCAAAACTGGTCTCACAGCCGAGGTTGTAGAGACCATCCTTCAGTCCAGAGCTCCCTCCACGAGGAAACTCTACGCTCTAAAGTGGAATTTTTCTCTGCTTGGTGTAGCGTAAGGCAGTTGAACCCAGTAACCTGTCCCGTTGGCAAAGTGCTGGAGTTCCTGCAGGAAAAGTTTGCGGCAGGGTTGTCCCCCTCTACCTTGAAGGTTTATGTGGCTGCCTTAGCGGCTTGCCACATACCTCTGGGTGGGGTGTCCTTGGGCAGGGACCCCCTAGTCTCTCGTTTCCTTCGTGGCACTCTAAGGCTGAGACCTGTGGCACAGACCTCAGACTTGCATTCACACGCGTAATTCTCTCATTGGTTGTACACATCTTCACGTGACTGACGTCAAGGGTTTCCCCTAGCGTTTTCTGACGCAGCGTCTCGTTCCCCTTCAGGGAACCAGGGTTACATACGTAACCCGAGACGTTTTCCACAGCTCAAATTATCTGGAGTTTTTTTCTACTTATATTTCTTGGAAAGATATTTTTGCAATGTTTCATAAGCAGAACCATCCAAAAAACACATTAAGTATGAGTACAACCCACTGAAGTGAGGTATGTCTATCCCTCACAACTTTGCTTTCATTCCTGTTAAAAATGAAAGATGGCACTGCTTTTGAATGAGGTCTATAGGGCAAGGTAAGTCAAATGCTGTGGGGTAAATTGAGCCAGCATTTTAACTTACCCCACCATAAGGGACTAGTTAAGTTAAATTTCTGAAGTATAAACTTGTATAATTTCAATGTAATATTATGCAACTGGTTTGGTTTTTCTTATTTTGTTGTTTGTTTGAGTTTATTTGATAAGAACGATGTACAAGCACACCAAATCCTTCTCTGATAAGAACCAGAAGTCCCTAATGACATAACATGTTCAACATTACTACTTTTTCTCTTGCAGACAAGAGAATACACTAAAATATGTATTACTTTTAGTGAAATTTATTAATTTATTTATCTTAATTAAGTTTTTATTTAATTTTATTCAACAAAATCTCCGTTTAGTCTGTTTTTGCGAAGGTTACAACTTTGGTGTTCAACATATTGTTTCAGAAATGGAAATAATTAAAGATTATACTTCACTTGGTTGTTTAAGTTAGCTTTATGAAAATACGACTATTTGTAAAAGGAAATTTGATTATTAAATTAGTTAGAAGGTGCAGGTGGCACAATTTACCTACTGACTCGGATTAATTTACCCCTAAACTGGAGTAAATTGAGCCATAGAAACACTTTTTTATAAGAAGCCATATTTTAGAACCCTTGTCATATATGTATTCTAATCATTTACAATGACAGGAAACATCCTAAAATTTATGTAAATACTTTCATTGTACTTACAATTTTCTCTCATCTTACCCCACAACCCTCTAAAGGATTAGACTGTAGTGTATTTCATGTTTTACAAAATAAGTGGGGGGTGGGGAAACCAGTGAAGGAAGAACTTCAGCTAAATCTACAGACTAGAACATCACAGAGACCTGTAATGGTTGTTCTATCTTTTATAGCCATATCACTTTATCAGGAACATCATACATACAGTAATTGCTCCATTAGATTCTGTCTATTTGTATAGCAAGATATATTCACGTATCATGGCAACATAGATTATGCTTTCTCAAGGGTAAAGACGTGGTATTTTCCTATGCATGGAGATTATTGTAACCTGGTGACAGACTAATTCTTCTTACCACAAACAAACTATAGACAACTTATTGGAACTGCACTCAAAGCAGGTTGAGGCTTGTAGGGTTTAAGATTTTGAAATTTTATACTGAGATACTATTAAACGAAATGAAAATGAAATCATACAATGTCACATGACTATTAAATGCGATATTTGGGGGTATAAGTGTCAAAGGGCGTTTTTTTAAAACCTAGTAGTGAATCATGTTACAAAGATCAGTTAAGTGTTGGATAGTAATTGAATACGTGTAATCTGGATTATATGTAATCAGATTCCAAATATTATGTACATGCAATAAGATTATATAATGCTTTAAAATACTCATAATTAGACTGCAGTCTTTTTTTCAACTTTACATTTTCTTTTCTAAAAAAAAAAAAAGACTATCGCTTAGATACGTTCAGAAAGTCTTCTAGTTTTGTGGAATTGCACAATTATGTCGATTATTTTATGTCGCTGAACCCTAATATCTTGAGCACAAAAGAGGGACAAATTCGCCACTTAACATCGGTTATCTGGATCCCCGTGACTAATGATAGTACCGAGTTCACTGCGCATGCGCATGTGCATCACTGTCACAAATGCCAATGAGGTTTCCACCAACGACCACCGGAGGTCGCACTCTCCAGAGTTCTAACTCACCGGACTACAATTCCCATACACCCACTCTCCTGGACTGATCACCCCACACCTGTCACTCATTCCCTCAGACTATTTAAACCCTGGCCATCCAACAGTTCTACGTGAAGTCTTGTTTGCCCTGGTCACAATGCTGAGCGGTCTAGTCCACTGTGTTTACCTTGCCTGTGTTTTGATTCTGCCTTGTTCATCGTTTACGACCCTGTGCTGCCTGCCTCCTGTTTATTGTTTGCCTGTTCTCTGGATTCTGATTGTTTGCTGCATATCCTGACCTTCTGCCTGTTTCTGACCATTCTCTCTGCCCTGTCCTTCCCTGCCCTGCCCTGCCCTGGACATTACTGTTTGCCTGGTATTTTGACCTCAGCCTGTTTGTACTACTGACTCCGTTTATCTCAATAAACTGCAAATGGATCCTAACCTGCCTGAGTCCTTGTTACAATCACGGTCTGTATAGTCGCTCACTCCAATGATGCTTCACTCACTCTTGCAGTATAATACCGTGCAGCTGCAGAAGAACTTGCGCAAAAATCAAGCTTTACAGATGCTATCTTGGAAGAGGAGGCAAAGGAGTTTTGCCATCACTGTCCAGGAATTCCCAGATTGTATTGACAAAGACGTCATTACTGATAGAAGCTTAGAAGCATCTGTTTTCAAGCAGACCGTTAAAGGCAAAAAGCAACAAAGCATTTTAGACTTTGTAAAGAAACCATAGTAACCACATGTGCAATACTATTCAGAATTGAGCAAAATGACTGTTACGAGCGAATGCGTTTACATGTGTGTTGTGACTGTTTACACTGTGAGCGAAATTGTGTTTGCAATGTTAGAGAATATGATTAAAGGTGTGTATCAATTTCATTGAAGAACCCGGTTGTTAAAAGAAGCCGAATTTGTTGGGAAAGCACATTAGACAGGCAGAACGCAAGAAAGTATGCAATCTAGTACAGCGTGATGACCTCACGAATATGTTATGGCTGTTTACGCTGTGAGCGAAATTGTGTTTGCAATGTTGGAGAATATAATTAAAGGTTTGTATCGAGAATTGAAGGTGTTTTTATTGTATACTGGTAAATCTCTGCTGTTAGTTGGTGCACATATGCCTTTTGTTGTTAGCAAACATATACAGTGTATGTACATTTTTATAGCATGCCGATTGCTTCATCAAACAAATCACCATCCATTTTCTCGATCCTCGGTTATCTTGACGCTTTTTTGCAACCTCCGAGGCCGTCAACATAACTGTGTTCCACTGTACTTGTTTTCAGTAAAAATATGTGTATGTCCTTAAAAAAAACTTAATTTGAGATAGATTTAATATTATTATAAAGTTATTAGATTTAAGTTAATTGATCTGATTTTAAATGTTCATATATATTGTTCTACTGAAAATTAAAAAATAAGTAAAGTTTTTGTTTATTTATATATTTTACAGATCTGTGAAGTTCACCAGGTTCTCCAGCTGCAGTGGAATCCTTTGCTAATTCACACACTTAGATATGCATGAACATTTGCTAAATTGTGTATCTTGCATATGGAAATATATACTTTTGTTTTAATTTAAATGAGAAGTACAGCTTAATGGCACATCACTATCATCTATTGTATCACAGTATGTGACAATCTGAAGAGACCAATTAACCTTGAGAGCTATAGATTAGTGTTTTCTGTAGTAAATTAAAGCAGTTTCATGCAGTTGACCTATTAAAATAAATGCTCCTGAATAAGTGAATAAAATAGTTTTATTAATTACTCTTAGCAATGTTCCTAAAGGAAATAAAAATGTTGTCACCCTTACAAGAATCTATGAGCTGTAGTCAAGCTTGAACATGTAAGTGTAGAACATTCAACATAATTACACCAAAAATGACAATCAAATTTCAAAACCAGTCATGTTTCTTCCCATCATTTCAGCATTATGAGCCAGCCAGTAATATGATCTCTTTTGTTATTGGTATACTGGAATAGCGTAAGAGCTTAGGGCAGAAAATTACTCACAGACACGAGAACACACTGTTCTTCTGCTTTTGATTGTTTTGTTTTTTGTTTGTTTCGTTGTAACTGAATGCCTAAAGTGAGGCGAAACAGTTTGTGTACAATGTTAACGCTCTCTATTTTAAATGGTTTAGTGGGGTACCGTTTTTAGAGGATAGAAGAGGGTGCGTGGGGTGCAGAGCGAAAATACAGAAGGGAATGGGAGGTTTTATGTCATATAATCAACCTATTCACTGCATGCAGTTGAGTGCAAACAGCAGAAACAGCAAGACACATGCAGCATTGTCTGTTCTCAGCTGAAAGGAAACATTTTCAGAACTTTAGCTTTAAAGTTTTTTGCAAAGTTATGAATGAAAAGTTCCCCTAAAGTCATGAGCGAACATGCTTCCAGTAATGTTAATAAAACATTTGTTCAAATGCGTCTATTGCTTTGAAATATTGTGATACAACTAAATGATACAACTTGTTATAGAACGTTCAGAGAACATTTAAAAGTAACATTCCCATTATGTTTTGCCAAATAGAATGTTCCTTTAACGTTTGCTTGAACCAGATACGGAATGTTAGAACATTCAGAAATAATGTTTTTACAACTTAGTGAGAATGTTAACAACGCATATTCTACATTATAAGTATGTTAGCAAGAACATATTTTTGTTTGGTTATGCTTATACTAGAATGTGAATGTGAAAAGGAACTTTTTCCTTATGCAGTCATTATTGGACAGTCTTTATAAAAGCCAATCTGTTGTGCTTGTTTCAAGGTCAGAACATTTTGTACAACACAAAGTAAAAAAAAAAAACTGTTCTCTTAAAGTGAACACTTGTTGGGAGGGGCTCTGAAGACCCTGACTGTGCTGTTTTAATTTTAAGGGCAGGGTTTACAAAAGGGAGGGGAGTGAACTCTCAGACTGAGCGTGTGATTAGCAGGAAATGCATTGTTCCTCAGTGCCAGCGATTTTCTTCATTCTTGCAACCGAAGCGTCTGATCCTAGTGCCCGTGTTCCTTACAGAACTACTCTCAACCAGTTCACTTGAGTGCAGGACACAGAATAGTTGTTCTCCTTCCATTTGATTTCATTCATTTCGCTTTTGCTTCTCATCATACTGTATTCCAAAGACCTTTCCTGTCTGCCGAAGTTGGCATTGGGGAAATGGTGCTTCAAATTACCTCACTGGCTAAATGAAGACTGATTTCATAGTTAAGGATTCTGTATTCCTCTAATTGTAAGTCGCTTTGTATAAAAGCGTCTGCTAAATTAATAAATGTAAATGTAAGGACAGGTAGTCTATGTATGTATGGCTATGTTTTAGTATGGTAGACTATCAAACCAGAAGGCACTGGGAGTGCTGTAAATCTTTATAAATAAAGTTGAAATCAAGTCGATTTATTATGTGTACTCTCAATGTTCTGTGCAGCCTTTACCTCATATCAGCCCTGAATCGCCACAGGTCAAAGGTCACCCAACTGTCTGCATTCTATTATGGTGTTTAACAAAATCCATGAATTTATAACTTGGTGTGACTCTAGGATAAAACTGACCATCATTGCTCTCTTGACCTCATACATAGACTAACATTCAAAATGTTGGGGTTGGTAAGATTTTTTTAAAAGTTTTGTTTTTTAATGTTTTTGAAAGAAAACAGTTATGCTGCTTAATACAGTCGAGTTCACTTATCACGACTCACGGTTAACTCGCCAACCCTATTATGTCGACGTTTTTGAAGTGGAACCGCCAAACTCCCTATTTGTCTTAGCATTTTCTTTTCGGTAATGTTGATTCTTTAATGTCGTCCGAACACTAATATCTTGAGCACAAAAGAGGGACAAATTCGCCACTTCACATGGTTATCTCGTGACTGAAGATAGTACCTAATTCACTGTGCATGCGCTGAGTTTGCGTTGCACGTGGATTGCGGTCCATATGTCCGCTCTGTCAGTGACGCTTCACTCACGGCACTCTTTGAAGTGAAAGCACATATCATTCTTACACACACACACACACACACACACACACACACACACACACACACACACACACACACACACACACACACACACACACACACACACACACACACACACACACACACACACACACACACACACACACACACACACACACACACACACACACACACACACACACACACACACACACACACACACACACACACACACACACACACACACACACACACACACACACACACACATCCCTGTTTCTGTTCTGATGCGCGCTCTGCTCAGCGCTGCTGCGAAGTGAAGAACCCGGTTGTTAAAAGAAGCCGAATTTGTTGAGAAAGCACATTAGACAGGCAGAACGCAAGAAAGTATGCAATCTAGTACAGCGTGATGACCTCACGAAAATGTTATGACTGTTTATGCTGTGAGCGAAATTGTTTTTGCAATGTTGGAGAATATAATTAAAGGTTTGTATCGAGAATTTAAGGTGTTTTTATTGTATACTGGTAAATCTCTGCTGTTAGTTGGTGCACATATGCCTTTTGTTGTTAGCAAACATATACAGTGTATGTACATTTTTATAGCATTAGCATATTGGCTGTTCATATTTTATAGCATATTGGCTGTTTGTTTTCTCGATCATTGGTTATCTCGATGCTTTTTTGTAACCCCTGAGGCCGTCGACATAACCGTGTTCCACTGTATTTCAGTTGAGACTGTGGTATAATTTTTTCTTCAGAAGTCTTAAATAAATCAAATTAATCTGCAACATTATAAATGACTTTACTGTCACATTTGTTTCATTTAATCCATCCTTGCTGAATAAAATAAATAAATCTTTGCAACCTCAAAGGTTTGGCCGGCAGTGTACAAACAACATACAAGCTCTAGAAGGGCAAAACAATGACTCAATGTTAATGTGATGCTCCAACATGCCTGAAGTGTACACAACATTTGCCAGAAAACAATGTTATATTCTGACTTGGCTGTTTCAATTGACTTTGAAAGTTGTGCTTTTCCCTTTCATCAATAGAAGAAAAAAAAGACCACCACAAAGAGTGTATGAGTGCTCTACAGTTAGAATAACAGCTCACGTTGCTACTGTATGTATGAAGGGGAAAACTGTGTCACTGTGTCATAAAGAGAGGCTCGTGCTAAGCACATGACAGGTGAGAGTCTGAGGGCTAAGAGGATCTGGAGTAAACCAATCACGCACGAGTGCTGAAAGAAAGAGAGCGTGACTGGCAAAGTTCAAAATACAATACTGACTTACTACTGAGTACCGCACTGCACTGGTGTTCTGCTTCACCAACTATTTTAGTAACAAGAATCTAGATTAAATTATGCAACATTTCAAGTAAAATGCTACTGTATGCTGTTGTCACGTGACGTCATATTATTTACATTTATGCATTTGGCAGATGCTTTTATTCAAAGCGACTTACATTGCATTCAAGATACATATTTAATCAGGTCTTGCTTTCCCTGGGATCGAACCCATGACCTTGGCGTTGTAAACACCAATGTTCTACTGATTGATCTACAGGAAAGCCTACTTGAGTGAATCTTGAAAATATAAACTCTTATTTTGCATTTTTTAAGTCAAGTGCATTGCATTGTGGGATACCACACCCGGAATCCAGGTGTGCTATTCATAAAGAAAATGTACATCCAGGAATGCTATTCATAAAGAAAATTTGCATACTAGGGATACTACAGTATATACTGCAGAAAAGTTGTTTAGTATGGCATACCAGAGAATAGAACTATAGTATAGACTGAATGTGAAATTTGATAATGTTGATTAGGCTATTAAGAAATATTTTATGAATGTATTCACACCCACAGAAAAAACATTTTGAAAAACAAGTTTTTGCTGCTTTTCCCCTTCTTTAGTGCAGCTGTGGTGCCAGCAACCAGTGCTGTAATTAAGGATACTAGCAGCTGCTCGGGTAGTTGTGGGCAATTATGTCCCATGATGCTTCACAAATGTTGCTCCAGCCTCTGGGGTGTTGTTCTGACTTTTCACGCAACATGGACGTCTCCAGGCCTTGCATAAGTGCCTCAGATGATTGAGACGTCTGATTCAGCGCTCTACAGAAGAACTGGGTTTCACAGAGTCTTCAACACAAAATAAATCACATCAGCATTTGTGGTTTAGTAGCCAGTTATTAACTCTCTTCAGTTTTCAGATATTTGAAATATAAATATAAACATTCACTGTTCAAAAGTTTGAATTCTGTGCGCTTTTTGGAAAAACATTAAAAACAGTAATACAACTTAAATGTGAAAACTTGAATATATTTTAAATATAGTCTTCAGGCTTCAGTGTCGCATGATCTTTCAGAAATCATGCTATGTTCATGCTATGTCATATTTCCCATAATTCCACTCAGAGCTGTTCATTCTAAGTTGTAATTACAAGTTAAGTTAGTTACGTGAATGCTTTTTATAAGTTGAACACATCATCATTCTAAGAAACCTTTCTTAGTATTATCAATTTGAAAGCAGTTAAGCAGTTTAATATTTTTGTGGAAACTTTTTTTTTTCAGGATTCTTTGAATATTTATTATACTGAACAGGCATTTTGTAACATTATAAATGTCTTTACTGCCACTTTTTGATCAATTTAATGAGTCCTTCCTGAATAAAAGTATTAATTTCTTTCAAAATAAAACAACAAACAAACATGTTTGGGTTTATGTTGGATTAACAATTTCTCAGGTTGGGAATTAACTCTTGTTCAGGTTGGGAATTTCCAGATATATAAAACGGATTGTATGGCTTATATATTTCAGAGGTTATTTTTAGATGCTATAATATTAATATCATGATACATATTAGCATTTAAATGATTATACAAAAATAAAGTCCTCTTTTCCCCCATCTGTGATGATAATATAGGTTATACAAATGCATTAGAGCGAGTGATCATGCATCTGCATTATGTGTAATTAATGTTCTATGTGCACAAAACCTCACCTCTCACCCTGCACAAGTTCTTCAATATGGACTCAAAGGGAGCATTGCGATTATGCTCAGTCATACAACAGTCAGAGACGAACTGACTGCCGCAGAACCCCATCCTCTCCCACTCCCGATTTCACGCTGCCTTTTCACAGGATTACAGGCAGCCATAGTCAAAGAGCTGGTCATAACCAGTCTCTACAAACCCAGTCGGCAGTCTTCACTTTGCTTCATTACCTCCTTTGTTTATTCAGCCTCACTGATCACTTTCATTCTTTTTGTTCAAAATGTTCTGCCATGTAACCTCATATATGTGTATGTACATCTATTCACTGAAACTCACGCATACATACTCAAAACAGACAGTCTAATGAGAATGGCGTGATTGCTGTTATGTAACCTCAAACCAAAGTGTGCATAAAAGTGCTTGTGAATTGATCACCAGTGATGCAGATTAATAACAACGGCAACCTGATTTCAGAAAAGTGCATGCCCTTATTGACAGTTGTTGATACCTAGGTGTACCAAAGGCCATTATTTAGTTCTAGGTTCATTTCACTGCTTTGTTTCCTGTACCTGGTGATTGTTTCTCCCTTCTGATTGCATAACCGTGTTTTTTTTCCTCTCCCCACTCAAACCAACTCGGTATAGCCTGAGCATTCCGGTCGTCGCCATGGCAACTGAGCATCATCCCTCCCCTCCAAGTCATTGTTGAGCGACAAGAGCATGTTATCTAAGGGTCACAAGTGATATTTAGAAAGATACAAAGAATCTGAAGAGGATTAAGCAACACACTGCTCATTTGCTTAAGGTTGTTTTTTCATGAGTGCAGCTGCATCGTATGCATGTAGCATCGCATGTGTTCATAGATCGGTTCGAGGAGTTATTGTGTTATAAGACAGCAGATAGAGGGGTCAGTCAGAAATCCCCATCTTCATCTTCCTAAAACATGTTTCTGCCTTCACTGTCTGTTTTACAATGCAGGATGGAAACTGGGTCAGCAGCCTGAAGTGTTTCTCTCTACATGATTCATAATTCATGCATGCTGTACTATTATCTACATTAAGCTTCATTATTATCAACACCTACAATCATTGATTATGCTCAGATTTATTTATGACAACCACATTTAATTGCCTGTGTCTGTAAAAAATGGAATAAAAAAACAACATTTAAATAAAGATTACTTTGTCATTTTTATTCATACATTTTACACAGAAAAATGACACAGGGATGTAATTTTGTCATTTATCAAACACATATTTTATTGCTCAATTGAGTTAAACGTGTACACACAAGTGCTGCTTTTATGTTTAGCTTGGTTAAATAAATAAGTAAAAATAACAGGATCAGACTATTTGTAATAATTTACCACACAACCCAAATTGATATCCCCATGATATCTTTGATTTTATATTAGATTGCATAAGTCCTGAAGATTCCTGATATCAAAACATTCTTGAAAAGTCATGATACCCGTGGGCACAGAATGAAACAAGTTTGAACATGATATATGGTGAATACAAAATATTATTCTTATAGGCTATTTGTTCCAACCTCAAAATATAATTATTGAATATTAAATTAAATGACAGAAGCCTACCTGTTGATTTAGAGAAACTTCCTTTTGAACAGGCTTTTGGAATAAAATAGATATTAAATAAAAAAAAATACACATGACACAGCACTTTAGTCAACTTTGCAGATTGATGTTTTTGTTTTGTTTTTTATTCAGGATATCAAAATATCTGCCCAGCAACTGCTTTTTCCAAGCTTTGGACGAAACACCATTCTAATTTGTAATTGGTCGGCAGTCATTTTTGGGGAGCCAATCACAAAGCAGACATGGCAGTCTTTTCAAGCATGGGAATGTAGGTAAAAGGTTCCACAACAAACTTGTTAACCCTGCCCCCACCGCGCAGAAATAAGCTCATAAAGTAAACATTTTTTTGGCCTAGGGAAGCTTGGTTGTTCCTGCACTTCACGGAATGACACAGAGACGCCCTTTTGTTCCCGTTTGAGAGCCAACAAATAACGTGTAATCACACTGTTAGTGAATGCGGCTTAACCGTTAACCGTGTTGGCTGGGTTTGTGTTTATGAGTTCTCGCAGAGAGATAAAAGGTTTATCGATAAAGTTGCAAAAGTTCATCTGTAAACTCTGTAATATTACAGCGATAGTTTTGAATAGTTGTTTACACAATACGAGGTTTTAGGAAGAACATTTTAATCTTCGTTGACCAATATAGTAACACGAAGGAACAGTCCACTGCAGAGAAGTGTTTTTGTTTTGATCACTTACAAGACCATATATGTTTTGCTGGACATCTTTATCTGATTTATAATTAAAACAAATGCAGTTAGTTTAAAAAAAAGTTTTGTACGTATTTGTAATTCCATGTATCCTAAAAGCTTAAAAGTCCTGTCAGCGTGTGCAGATATAAGGTCAGTGCTTTATGGACATTAAACAAGTACAGATCAATTGAGACTAAAGGATGTTTATAGTCCGTCATGAGCCTTTGTATATAGTTTTGTCCAAGTATACTCACCTTGCTCTGCAATTTCAAAACATTGTACAGTATTTTGTAATGTTAAAATAACATGCAAGTCCAATTAAAAAGTACACAAACAAGATATGACTACTGCACAATTAAAGAGGAAGCACACAAGACAAGTTTGTGGTAAAAATAAATGTTTAAGTTTCATTTTTTTTAAGCAACTTCAGTTTTTTTAACCAAAATGGGTGCAGTTACATCATAGTAGTAGGCAAAAACAGGATCAAATCCTTGATGAATCAGGGATTTAAAAGGACAAATAACATCCACAAGTATAAAAACAGGACAGTTATTGGACCTCGACTGTGAAGAGTACCGCACAACATGAACAGTCAAAATGGATACCAAAATTTACCATTTAATACACTGTCAGTAAGACGCATTTAAACATTACGTACTTGAATAACCAAGTCAACATATGCAACAACAACTAGCTATTGGTTTAAAAGAAATTAAAGGTCTAGCCTGGGCAGCCCTAGGTTCCTCTGTGCAGCTGATAACTGATAAGACTCTCAGTTCATCCTAACTACCAAAAGGTAGGGTCATGGGATCAGAGCTTTCAACAATGCTAATATTAAACATCCACTCCCCAAGAAATAATTAAAATGAGGAAAGAAAAAAACAAACAAAAAACAGGGGAAAGACATGACCTGCAACACCATATGTCCCCAGTCAGATCAGGTTACCTTCAGATTTAATCTTAAAATGTTAAGTTGACCAGTCAACTTCAGTGATATTAAAATGTCAGGTTAGAGCCACCCTGATAAAAAAAACAAAATACAGTACTAATTTGGCTTGATGCCTATTTAAAAAAGAAAAGGTTATGGCAAGAAGGGGAGGGAAGTTCAGTCCAACAGAACAGAGAGATCTAATAGTCCACGGGTTCTTCACCCTCTTCATCAAGCAAACATGTGCGAATCAGGGCCTCAGTCACCGCATAGGGGTCGCAGTTGGCAGATGGACGGCGGTCCTCAAAGTAGCCCTTCTTCTCTTGTCCCACCGTTCGTGGGATGCGGATACTAGCACCACGGTTGGCTACGCCTGCTGAGAACTCATGAATGTTGGAAGTTTCATGGTGGCCAGTCAGTCTACGAGCATTGTCCAGGCCTCCCTTTGGATCATAGGCGCGGATGTGGTAGTTGTGCCTCTTTCCAAGCTTATCAATACACTCCTCAATGTATCTAATTAGAAAGAGACAATATGTAGTCATTTAATACTTTGGGTTACATATATGGGGCTTCACAAACAGAAGGCTGTATCCTACTGAGGCAATGTCCTTCCTAGTAAAGTTCTTTTGGAGGCTTAAAGACCAGACACTCCACCTCAGCATTAAATGTTAGAATAAAGCAATCTAATAAGAAAACTCCAAATCTATATTAACTGGCTTTCTATTAATACATATTAATTCTTCAAAACAGGCTGAGAGAAGTACGCAAAACGAAGGCTGCCTTTCAAGGATCCTTTAAACTGAGCTGGTCTTCAGTGACGTTTAATGACGTGACATGTCTGAGAAGCACCCATTTATTTTTAAAAGGCAAGAAAGCTATCTATGGTACTTACTTCAGCCCACCATCTTCCCGCGTTTCCTTGGTGCTGAAGTTAGTGTGGCAACCAGCGCCATTCCAATTGCCTGGGATAGGCTTTGGATCAAATGAGGATACCACACCGAAGTCTTCACAAACTCTGTGCAAGATGAAACGAGCTACCCACAAGTGATCCGCCATGTCGATGCCTTCACAGGGGCCAATCTGGAATTCCCACTGCAAGATGAGAGACACGTTACAACAAATCAAGAATTAACAGAATAATTGAGGTCACATTCCAAATAGGTCATCTTTAGACGGCTTAATACACTTAATTGATGATTGTAGTATTTATCCCAGCATAGACTGGGTAAGGAGGTTACCTGCGCTGGCATAACTTCAGCATTGGTTCCACAGATCATTACACCAGCATAGAGGCAGGCTTTGTAATGGGCCTCCACAATGTCTCTACCATAGGCTTTATCTGCACCAACTCCACAGTAATAAGGTCCTGCAGATATCAATGGAACACATTAAGGACCAGAAATCATCAGAATAACACTGATACTGATCGACTGTGACAGAAGAACGGTTTTTACCTTGGGGTCCAGGGAATCCATTGGAGGGCCAACCAAACGGATGTCCATCTGTACCCAGTATAGTGTATTCCTGTTCCATGCCAAACCAAGGGATCTGATGGTCTACCATTTCCATGATCTTTTTACATGTATGACGATGGTTGGTTTCTGTTTTTAAATACCAGAATAGCAATAGGTTTTTAAACAAACCCAGATCAAACATGCACAGATGCCGTTTCATCCTCAAACAAACGTACCAGCAGGTTTCCGGTTGTACTTAAGCACCTCACACAAGACCAATTTGTTGGGGTCTTTGCGGAAAGGATCCCTGAACATGGCTGAGGGGATGAGATACATGTCGCTGTTGGAGCCTTCCGATTGATACGTGCTGGAACCATCAAAGTTCCACTCAGGAAGATCTGAATAAAAGAAAACCATTAAAATCCATAAAAGGGATAGTTTAGCCAAATAAATTCTGTCACCATTTACTTGCCCTCAAGTTGTTCCAAACCTGTATGACTTTCTTCTGCTGAACAAAATATATCAATATCCAAATAGTCAATGGAAGTCATTGGGGAGCAGAAACTGTTTGTTTAATCAAAAATCTCTTAATTTGTGTTCAGCAGAAGTCAGTCATACAGGTTTGGAACAACTTGAGGGTGAGTAAATTGGTAATTTTTGGATGGACTATCCCTTTAATTCCAAATCCCTTAGAATTCAATATAAATCCATGCATGCATTGTACACTGATGTGGCTTTGTCCAGCTTACCTTCAATGCTTTTAGGCTCAGAGTCCAGCGTCCTGGTCTTGCATCGCAGTCCTTCTCCGGTTCCATCTATCCAGATATACATGGCTTGTACTTTGTCTCCCTGAGGCAGTTCCATATACTGCCCTTTTACCACTTTACTCAACTGAGCACTGGCAGACGTAGCCATTTTTATTACTATAAAACACCTAGACAGGAGGAAAACAGAAATAGTGTGTCACATTAAGACGTCTCACAAGAATATTGACTATTGTACTTTCTTAAACTTGGATAAGCATTAAAGCATATGTGTAAGAATTGTTTTTCATATGTTATGTTTTAATTTTTAATCCATGATTATGTTTTGAGTCTTGATTATTGTGTGACATTAAATGTTTGGACAAAGATCCGTTAAAATGGAACGACTATCACAAGAGGGGAAGATTGAGGTATAAAAAGGGTAATATGTTCCAGATAAGGAAAAGAAAATTACAACTGTTTTAGGAGCCTTTAGCCTTGAGGGTAAGAAAGATCTAAATTCTGGAGCAGCACTCCCTTTTTTGTCACATTCTGCAGGGCAACTTTGGATGTCTGAATGACTGCTGACCTTTTCTCATGAGAAAATAAAACTTTGCCAAGACAATTGGCATATTTGTCTCTTATTCAGACTTGATAAAATGTCTTGTGCTGTCTGCATTCAGCACAAGAATCAATAGCTTAAGTACAAGACCAATCACAAACAAACAGATGATAACTGAATCAGTTAATCCCAATAGAAGCCTAGAAATAAAACAAACAGCACTGATTAGATTATAGACCGTGTGTTGCCAACCAGGTAATTTAGAAATATTTTGATTTTGGCATGGTAAAACGACAAAGCAGAAAATAACTTAGCCAATCACGATTAATTTCAGTATAAAACTGTTGCCTTGTCGACTGAGTCTTACAAAGGAGGTTTACAATGGCTTGAGAAAGACTAGACCACGTGCTTTATAATCTGCATTGGGAGTTCTCGTTACTTTTACATGCGAAAAGATCAGTATGTAATAACCGCAGTCAATATTGATCGCACATATCAGTAGGTCCGCGCCAAAAAGCCTTATTGCTGCTCAGAGTGGCCGCGAGCGTTCAATTCTACGCTTTCCTGCATCCCTGCGTACAACTATAGGGAGCCGGTAGCCATGGTTACAGCTCGGCAGCGCATCCCATCATAGATAAACAACAGTGAAATCACAAAACAAAAGTCAATGTTGTATAAAACTAGACTCTCTCTATAAATATATATAAATATATATAATATAAATAAAAGAATGACGCTGCATTAACGTTTACAAAAGCACATTCGTGCATTGAACATTAATGACAGCCTGATGAAGAATATTAAGATACGTACCTGGACACCAAAAGAAATTAAAATGTATGATGTCGGACTGGCCGGTCCAGTTACTTGACGGGTTATTTTGAGTTTGTCGTTCTCTCATTCTCTGCCCAGGAGTTTGGACTGTCAGCCTGATTTATACGTGTGGTCGCGGGATCCCGGCGCGTCTGATTGGTCAGCGGGGAAGCGTGATCTGTTTGTTCTCGGGTGATTGACGGGACACGCGGCGACCTCATTGGACGCGCTTCCTGCGCCGAGTCACGCCCTCGGTTTCGGTCAGGGAACATTTTGCGTAGGAAACTCAGTCTTTTGTTGTTGACCACTCTCTGTTCTTGATAGAGCGATAAAGAAGTTTGTCCCACCGAAGTAAAAGTCAAGACATTCCAGGCTGTTTAAACAGGAGCTTAAGAACATTGTGTTTCTTACGGTAATTGAATTTCACAGAGCAAACCCAGACAAATGAAGCATTTATGTAGGAGAAAGCGAGATGTTAAATGCCCCCATGTGGTGTAAAATAAAATCTACACTGCATTCCTGATCTTTAAACTGCTGGGACTTCGTTGCGGTCACAAATGGGGGGGAAACAGACTCGAATAAGGCCATAAACAAACTTCCGAGCAACAGTTCGTTGAGTTTTTTCCCCTCAGCAAACAGCGAGCAG
The DNA here is from genome assembly GCA_037043235.1 of Rhodeus uyekii. Classification (NCBI taxonomy): domain Eukaryota; kingdom Metazoa; phylum Chordata; class Actinopteri; order Cypriniformes; family Acheilognathidae; genus Rhodeus; species Rhodeus uyekii. The sequence continues at coordinate 7,781 of JAWRVZ010000076.1, read as the reverse complement.
ATATGTTCATTTTGTTTATTTATTTTTACATCCATAGTTAATTTTCATGAACAATAATATCATTCAGTCATTCACTCTTGGCTTTTCCAGAGGATGATGGATATCTGGATGGATATGAGGCTAAAAAAAGTTATAGTACATAGTTACAATGTCAGTTTTGATTCAAAAGGGAAGATGAAAAATACAAGAAGCTCCTTTAACGCCGTGCAGTTTTGGGCATTACAAGAAGCTTCTACTCACAACTATCTTACCTAGAATCAGTGTACAAGGAAGCAATAACTCTTGATTATCTTTTACTCATAACTGTGTGATGTAATTGCCGTAAAGTCATCAAAAAGGATCAGATCAGCACATCTGAAAGACAGCATGATTCACACAACAACATATAGATCAGGTGAATGGAAAAGGGCATTTGAATTCAGTTAGTTTTCAACATGACAACACAAATAATCCAGTCTAGATTTATAACATTTAACCTGGCGCAGAAATTAAAAATTGAGCTTTAATGTGTAAAGACCAATCAGCACACTGTTGAAATAGAGGTCAAAGCACACGGTTGCTTTAGAGAGAACAAGCCACCCAAAACAGATGAAGGCCTGGGCAACTTATCCCTGGAGTTCAGCTTTACTCTCTGTGCTTGTGGATGCAGCTGGAAAAGTTAAACTGAAACTCTTTTTAGTCAAAAAAAACCAGTAGCTTGCTTATCTAATATGTTCAAACACAGATGAATTAGCATTATGCTTTCATAAATGTCTCAAATCCCCATGAAAAAGGTTGAGCAGAGATGCTGGTGACATGTGTGCAAATGGCTCTCTCTAGTGGGGAAAACATTCCAGTGGCGCTGAAGATTATAGTTTATGGTTACAGACCTTTACGGTTTGTGCCATTGGCAGGAGTGGAGGATAAGTACCTCATAATTTGTATTAGTATTGATGTAACAGATCAACAAATGGATACTACTGTGTTTACTGTATATTTTCTCTTTGAAAATTCGGATTTCCTCCAATGATCAGGACAATATTTGAAAGGCCACTATACTTTTTTTCTATACAAAGGTGCTTGTTTATTTAAACTCAACAATTAAAAAAATAACAATAATTTAATAAAACAATGATTATAAATACAATGTATGTAATTCCAAGAAGTTTCAGGAGCTGAATGTTGATCAGAGTTCTAATTTTTATGACCAATAACTGTACATGATTATTTCAATCATCTGTGGCAACAGGATATGGTTATTGTGTAAAGGAATGGCAATCTATCTATCTATCTATCTATCTATCTATCTATCTATCTATCTATCTATCTATCTATCTATCTATCTATCTATCTATCTATCTATCTATCTATCTATCTATCTATCTATCTATCTATCTATCTATCTATCTATCTATCTATCTATCTATCTATCTATCTATCTATCTATCTATCTATCTATCTATCTATCTATCTATCTATCTATCCTCAATGATTCTGTGAAGAAACTTTAACATACATAGAACCTATCCATTGAACCAAAGTAGAAAAGTCAAGTCAAGACATCTTTATATAGCACTTTTTTTTTTACAATACAAATTGTTTCAAAACAGCTTTACAGTGATCACAGGAAAACAATAAAAACAAAGTTTGTTTTGGCTGTACAGCAGCTCTAGAAGAACAGGCCAATCAATAAAATTGATGAATATTAAGTGTTAAGTTTCCCCAACTAAGCAAGCCAGAGGTGACAGCGGCAAGGAACCAAAACTCCAGCAGGTGACGGAATGAATGAATGAAGAATGGAGAAAAAACCTTGGGAGAAACCAGACTCAGTCGGGGGACCAGTCCTGCTCTGGCCAACATCCAAACAGTCCATGTTTATTATATTGACAACATTTCAAGTCCAATATTGAGTCCAGTTTGGTCTGGTTGGAGATGGGTTCATGATCTTCACAGGGGAGGGTCTAGTAGTGTCATGGTCTCCGCAGACACTTCAGGGCAGTGCTGTGCTCGTGTCCAGGTCCTTCATCTGATCTGGATACGGCCCGGATCCAGCTGACCATGGTAACTTCGGAATAAACAGAGACTAATATCAGCGTAGATGCCATTATTCTTCTGATGTATCGAGTACATCAAATGTTATGGGAATGTTCCCGGTTCAGGAATTATGCAGCCTAACAATCATTTTACATGATTTGGATTAAAAATGTATGTATAATCTGTTATGTGTATGCCAGGTTGAAAAGATGTGTTTTTAGTCTAGATTTAAACTGACAGAGTGTGTCTGCTTCCCGAACTGTATTAGGAAGACCAGAGTTCCAGAGTTTAGGAGCTAAATAGGAAAAGGATCGACCGCCAGCAGTTGACTTTGATATTCTAGGTATTATAATAAGCTGGTCAGTATTTTGGGATCGCAATAGACGTGAAGGACTATAATGTGTTAAGAGATCGCTCAAGTACTGTGGAGCTAAACCATTTAATGCTTTGTAAGTAATTAGCAAGATTTTAAATTGTATTCAGTGTTTAATAAGAAGCCAGTGCAGGTTTGACAGAACTGGGCTAATATGCTCATACTTCCTGGTTCTAGTAAGAACTCGACCTGCTGCATTTTGGACCAGCTGGAATTTGTTTATTAAGTGTGCAGGGCAACCACCTAGTAAAGCATTACAATAATCTAGCCTTGAACTCATGAACGCATTAACTAAATTTTCAGAATTTGTCTTTCTGAGCATATGTCGCAATTTAGATATATTTTTAAGATGGAAAAATGCGGTTTTACAGATGCTAGAAACATGGCTTTCAAATGAAAGAGTGGTAATCTTAACAGAATTGGTATTCTTATTCCTTCATTCTTAACAGAAAAAGACAGTTGTTGAGTGAATAAATTAAAATAAGAAATATGTCATAAAGCATAAAGAAATAATGCTTGCTTTTGTCCTATTTTCATTTTTTTTGTGTGTTTAATAATAATAATAATAATAATAATAATAATAATAATAATAATAATAATAATAATAATAATAATAATAATAATAATAATAATAATAATAATAATAATAATAATAATAATAATAATACATTTAAGCCATCTTGTGTCCGGTCCTCTGGTTGGGAACCATTGTCTTAGTGGATAGATAATTTTAAGACAAACTTAATATCATGTGTGAACAGATGGCATGAACAATTTAAAGCAAGTTGTTAGCCATAATCCTACTGTCTCTTTACAAGAACACACACCCTTCAGTGAGGGCATCTTCTCCTCCATTCATAAAGAGGAGTTTTTATGGTTTGCGATCGGCTGAGTGTCTGGTCATCAAATCTGTACAGAACTCTTGCTCACAGGTGTGCCATCATTACATCACATTCTTTTGATTAGATCCAGGGACATTCATGTTGTTAATTGTAATGTCACCACATTATCATTTTATTAATGTAGTTAAATCACGCCAACTTTATTCAGAAGAACATTCTAAATGTTCATGCAGCTTTGTTGTTTTACTTAATGAATGTCAGTCTCTAGTGCTGGGCATCCAGGCCTTGTTATCTCTATTTACAGCATATTTTTGGATTGTAATTTGCCCATAAACCGCACATATCTCTCAGCAGATGTTTGGCGGACGAGTTTGGAGAGTGTAAAAATTTAATGGACACAGATGTGTTTGTGTACGACGTATTGAGCTGTTTGTATCAAGTAAGGACATTTTATGGGTGTTACTCGTTTATGTTATAGTATGCAGATGTTGAGTTGGGTACTTTGTTTTATACCCATTTTTCAAAGCCAAAAAAGTTATGAAAAATATATGATATAGATTTGTAGGTTGTAGGCTTTGTATAATCAGCAAAGACAAATTTCATTTTCGAGTTTCATTTCTTGAAGATATATTAGGTTTCTCCAATCCTGAAAATATTTGTTTTGATCAATTTAATGCATCTTTGCTGAATAAGAATATTAATTTCCTTCAAAAATATATCAGTTTCATATATTTTAAGAGTAGGCTACTTGTATGTGAAAAGGTCACAACGTAATGATTAGGGTGAACAACTCATTCTCTTTTTTTTCAATGACGTATATGCACTCCCTCAAGGGACACATGTCTTATTTAAGGCATTGGGCTCTATTCCATAACATTTCTGTCTCATTGATTTCTAGCTCTAAAACTGTAGGCTGTTATCAGTTTAGGTTTATGGGCTGGCAGTGTGTTTTTGTTAACATAAAATGGAAATATAGCTTTTGTCTGATAGCTTCAGAATCAATTTGGATGTAGTCATTAGGATGGTCTCTGTGTGAATTCAGCAGACTCTTCTTTATTCAAGCTCCTGAAAGTAATTAAATAAGGAGTTGTTTTATGCATGGTGTGACTTTTTGATAGGGTTTTCCAAAACTAATGTGCCTTTTATATTGTCATTTTTACTGAAGCATTTCTTGAGGATCTGTTATTAGCGCCTGAGTGGCAGCAAATAATAAGCTTTTATTTTTATTAGTCTTTTAATTCAGCTTATTATTATGGCTGAATGGGTTTTCAACCCCAAAGTAATTCAGTTAATACAAAGTCATTTTGGGGTGTGTGGTGAATGTCCATTGTTCTGAGTGCCATGTCTTCAGTAGTTCACAAGCTTCCTGGCCTCACTCGAAGCTCCCAAAAGCTATCATTTATTTTATGAATTTATTTAGCTTTTTTTAGAACTAGTAAACACAATCTATGTCTTAGGTTATGTTTTCAGCAAATAATTAAAATATTACGATTATGTAATTATGTTATGCAGTTTTTCCAACTACTATACACTACCAGTCAAAACTCTGGAATAATTACGATTTAATGTTTTTGTTTAAAGTGTCTTATTTGCTCACCTTTGGAACCTTTGGAAGAATGTATCACAGTTTTGACAAGGATATTAAACAAACTGTTGTCAACATTAATGATAAGAGCCATTAGTAATATTGTCACGCTATGGCTGTAATGAGCGCATGACGATGGAGTAGCAAACAAAAATTGGGTAAAAAAAAAGGTACAGAAGGTAGAGAGTTGTACCACCACTTCAACATAAACAATACAGGATATAGATTACCTACAAACAGGTTAATTGATGTAGAAATGATGCAGAATATGTGTGGGGAACTAATGAAGAACTGTAGAAACAAACCAGTGGCAGGAAAATGAGAACAAAGGAAACAGGAACTGGAATAAAACCAAAACATAACATACACGTGACAAATATTTGAGCACAAATAAAAAAGATTTTTTATTTTTTTTTTACATAAATTGAGCATCAAATCATAATATGAGAATTATTTCTAAAGGATCTTTTTCCTAAATTGCATTTTAAAATATAATAAAACAGAAAACAATTATTTTAAATTGTAATGACATTTCACATAATTGCTGTTTTTGTTGTGTAGACAAGATTTTTTACACAAAATTTTAGCCTTGCACTTTTTCATCCATTTCAAACATTTTACAATATAAAATCTCCAATCGCTTGTATTAAACGTGGGATATTTTTGTAGAATCAAATTACATTCAAAGCCAAATATGCTCGGATTGCTCAACCCACAGTCATTCCAACCAGCCTGCTTTGCAGCACTTCAGTAGTCATGTGGACATATTGGAGTTCACTTTACAGATGGAGCTGGGTAAGCGACCCAATAAAAATCCTCAACGAAAATGCCACATGTGATTTTGAGCATGAGATGGATGACAGAGACAGCGAGTGTGTGTCTCAGCCTTGCTCTGGCAGTAATCACTGTTGTCGAGGCACTAATTGGTCTTGTCTGTTTGTGAGGCCACACACTGTGACGTGGGGCTTTGTGCAGATGGGTCGTGGACACTGACTTTAAAGCAGGATGGTGCCAAACAGGCCTATACTGAGCCATGATCAACAACAAATGGGTCTCTGGCTTAGGCGCTCTCTGTTTGATCCCACATCAGTCCGACAACAAGGGGTCATAATTAATGTATATATATATATATACAAACTATAGTAATAATAATAATTATAATAGTGTAATAATATATAGCCTATTTATTATTAGTGTTTCCTTGTTAAATATTTTTAAATGTCTTAAAAAAAAAAGTTTAAGATACATTTTTCTTTGTGAGAAGATTTTTGTTTCTGCTTCAGTTCAAAAGTGCTACTTTTGACACCCAATTACCTATTTTATTTTCATCCACATCTATCTATCATTGAAAACATAGCAGTGTATATTTCTAAATTTAAATATTTACTATTAATATTTCAATATTTATTTTATTTACACTAGTAAAATTAAAAACACAATATAAATTTAACTTCAAATCTAAAGTTACATGAGTAATTGTTCGTTTTGCATTAAACTATTTTTTTTATTATTATTAGATTTTTATTAGCCTATTATATTGTGAATATTGTTTATGTTACATCCACTGGGAACGAGTGCGATGCGGAAGTAGGACTCGGAGAATAAGTTCCAAACCAAAGAGCTTTATTCAAGAAAACACGAAAACCAAAATACTTGAAATGCAACAGAAACGGCACTTCTTAGTGCAAACTCGGGAAACTCGGAAACAAGGAACATCCACATTCGTCACTTAACACAAACCTGACATGAACATAGAAACGTTCACAACTGACCAAGACAAAGGATCACAGGAGGGTATTTAATGACAAACACGGGATGGGGAACAGCTGATGAGACTTAGGATCGTGATTAGACACAGACTAAGTGGGAGCGTGCAGGACCTGGAAGATACATAAAGTGACCTGGAAGGGAACAACGCAAGACAAGACCGTGACAGTTTAATTGCATGTCCTGCATAAAATTATTATTTTATTATGATAAATTTTTTTTTGCCTTTGAATATAAAAATAATTAATGAACATGATATTACTATAAATGACCAAATTATTATAATTTTTATAATAATAAAATAACTGTAGCCACTCCCTGAAATGTAAAACAATTAGTCAAATGGGTATGTCCAATCAGAAGTCTTTTAAGAAGCTTTCTGTCTGTCAATCATTTTGCTCGTTCAAAGCCGACATTCCATATATGGGAATTTGGAAGCTGAACTTTTTTCGTGGAATTTTGGTATTTTTTTTTACTATTTTTCATTTGTCAAAAGTAGACAAGAGTAAACCCTGAAAAGCTTTATCATCACTGGAGGGATGAAAAAATATAATCCAATACTACAATAAAATGATGACAGAGATATTAAGTACTAATAAACATCCCTCAAAAGTTTATTGTATATCTGATACATAAAAAAAAAATTCCAGTATATGTTCATCTTGAAAAATGACTAAAGACATAACTTATTTTTGCATCATATATGACACACAACCATATAGGGTTAATTCAGTGGTAAAGTCTGCTTGTTCTTCAAAAGATATAAAATCACTTACAGAACCTTAAAGAAATATTAAGTACACATATACATATTCTTATAGTAGTAATCTGTCTATGGCATTATAAATCAGTAATGATTTAAAATCAATTAATTGTATTATCAATAAAATATCGACAATTATCAATGAATAATCTATAGATTTTGCTCTGGCAAAATGAGCATTAATGCAGGAGCCAATCGACCTGTCACTGTAGGATCTTGGCAGCAGATGGCAGTGTGTACTACCAAGAGAATTTCAGAGACAGCTTGACAATCAAGTTGTGTCTTGAGCAGCCGTGTGCCTTTCTCCATATCTTTGTGCTTTTGGTTTCTTTAAACAAGCATTGGTTGAATCAAACACACCATCAGGTCTGCAATAAAGGTTTATTTTTGAATGCCATCAAGGAAGACCCTGTGAAATCTACCCTGTGTGATTGAGCT